>OZ010671.1:6958263-8158263 GCA_963932185.1 Troglohyphantes excavatus
GGAAAACAAAAGTGAAAATTCTTTTTTTCTTCTTCTTCTTCACTTTTTGGGTTTTGTTTTGGTGAGGGAATTATTTGGGTGTTGCGATTCAGAATCAGTGCACCGCCCGGAGGCACCTGTAAAACGAGTCGACATTTTTTTTTCAACTGTCATATGGCCTAAATATGCCGCATAAGAGGAAGTGGATCTTTTTCTAGGTCGCCGGAAAAAAGGCGCCAACCCGAAAAACGGGAAATGGACAGTTTCCTTGAGACACCTATTTATCGTTTATAAAATTTTAAGAGAACGTTGGCATCGAACGGTTAAATGTTTCGAAACACTACTCCTCAATGTGTTGAAAATTCCCACAGAGCAGTAGATCAGCGATTCCCAATTAGCATTAATCCCCGAACCCCTAATTAAATCTAAAGTATGAACGGAGAACCTTTTTTTATATATGGGTCAGTGGCGGCCCGTGGTCGAAAATGTTAGTGCTGCTGAAATCATGTGACCCCCCCCCCCCCCCCCCTCTTTCCACAACCATACATGAACGGAAATTCTTTAATATTTATTATTCAAACTCAAATCAAAGTTTCCTTTCAAATTTTCGATTGACAGTGTTGCTAATGCAGTCAATCGTTCTTCGGACATGGAGTTTCTTAAATAGTTTTTAATCCTGTTTAAGCAAGAGAAACTTCTTTCAGCTGTTGCGTTTGTAACAGGAATTGTCAATATCAAACACAGAAGTTTATATACTTCTTTGAATATGTCATTCGTTCCGTTATTATGCATTTTTTTTTATTATTTCTTGTACACTAAAATCCCTGTATGATGAATCGGAATAAAAAAGTTTTAATTCATTTTTTAGTCTGTGAATATCACATATCATTGGATAAGAGTTTTTCAAACTATCAAAAGCCATTTCTGGGATATTTATCGAAAAATCCTCAAACTTTGAGAAATCGGCGAGACCAAAAAAATATAGACATTCGCTATCTTTAAATCTTACGTCAAATTCTATTATTATGGAATCCAAAATTTCAAAATATAACATTTTAAATTTCTTAAACACATCTTTGTGAATTCGGAAGTCATCTTGTCTTTTGAAAACAATTTCTGTTTTCGAATTCGCAATTTCAAAAAAACTTTGAACGTGTTCTCATTACAGTTTTGTCTTATAATGTTCTGAGTTACCTTGACTTGCTGAAGACAATAATTTATTTCTAAAGATTTTTTTTGAAGAATGTCATATAAAACATCTGTTTGTTGAAAAATAAAATCAAAAATTAAAGATAAAAGTGTGAATCCAAAATCATTAAAATAATTCAGAAATCCATTTGCTTGTCGAATCGAAGTTTCATCCAAATTTGGATCAGATAAAATGTTTTCGAAAATTTCTTTGAAGCCATCCCATTCATCAGTGACAACTCTTAAAATTTTACTGTGAGAATGCCATCGAGTGTCAGTGCTAGTTGGTATTTTCCGTGCAATTATTGAATTTAGTACATATGTTCTATTTGCTGAATGATGAAAAAATGAAGGAATACCACTTAAGTTTGCAAAAAAAATCCGACACTCTGAAATATTATTTACACTTCCATCAGGCAACGCGGTCTTGAGATGCTAGTAAAATATTCGGTCCCCTCCCCACACATCCCTCCGATACACACACGGACCAATCAATTCACAGAATTCCCAACTACAGCTCGAGTTGAAAAAATCCTTTTGAGCTGCGTTTGTGACGTCACAGCCTCATTTTAGCGTGAAGGGGAAGTCATTCCATGTAAGGTTGTCATGGCAACGATGCAGCCGATTTCTGACTTCGCTTTTTGGCTGCAATTTTTATTGACTGAAATTTTTTTCCCTTCTGAATTGTGAATTATGGCAAAAAGGTTTGCTATTTATCGGAGATTTTGTTTACTACCGTAGAAATTTCATTTTCAATTCTAATCTTCATTTAAGAAAATTAGTAAAATATGATATGATGAATTTAGGTGCAGCCCGGCTGTACTTGCTGTAGTGGGCGAGCCGCCACTGATATGGGTGCCCTACCCCAATAAATGAATTTTTTTAATCTGAAATTAGTTTTTTTAATTTATTTTTATTTTACACAGATTTTATTAAATTAAAGAATATGCACACAATTTTACCCAATAATTACATATAAGTAGGTGAACGCAAGAATGGCCCAACCCCCAAATATACTTTACAAAGGAAACAAAGCTTGAATATTTTTGAAAATTTGATTATTTTTTTTTACTTCAAATAATTGTGTCACTGAGTTAATATGTGGAGAACATATGTAATCCGTTATTGTTATTATCCATTAAAACCGCCATTAATTTGGATTACTGGATTTTTTTATTTTAAAATTTTTTTAATATCGTTCAACTCAAAATCGAACTATGAACGCTTTCTAGCGGAAATCACGGAAAAATGGGTTAGACCGATATTGATTCAGTAAATTCGTATTCTGTAAGAAAGTTTAGTATCATAAAATGAGTTTTAAAAAAAAATGTGGGTTGGGCCATTTTTGCCCTCACCTACCCATATATAAGATAACACCACAACCAGATATTTAATAAGTTTTAGTCTCTCTATAGTTAGTCTCTTGCTTGTACATTTAACACTAACGTAAAAACTCATCTTATAAAACATTGCGTTAAGAAATAAATATACAAATGCAACGTTAAAAATATGCAATAAAAATACATAAAATATAGACATGTTTCGGGATATACATCTCCCTTCATATCTAACCTTAATAACTGGGGCATATATAGTATCTCATGTCATTGTAGCATGTCAAATATCAAACAAAAAAAGCATTAAGATTTTTTATTAATGAGCACCAAGCACATACTGTCAAACAAGAAATAAAGAAGTCCTCCATTGCCAGGCACACTTGGGAACATAATCATATATTTAATTTTTCTAATCCACATTCAATTTGCAAACACACATCTCCAGTCGAACTTGACTTCCTGGAGGCGTTTCATATTTTTAGCAGTATTGGTTCGATTGTCAATGAAACCTTTGCGGTTCCGGTATTTTCGCTTCTTGGCACACAATAGTTAATTCCAACCGATTAGGAAAGTTTTGTTCTTTGGCAACGCTTTCAATTCTGGGTTTATTTTCATTTTATTATGCACACCGCTGAGCTAAGAACATAATCTAACTATAAGCACTGGAACGAGGACTTAGTGTTGCGCCGACCACTTCACTCCTTTTTGAACGAATGTAGAAAGATAGTCCTTTTGCATAGATTTGCGTAGATTTAGAAACGCATTTCTGGCTTCCAAAAAATACATTACATATTTAATGTTTTTTCATACTTACTCACAAGAAAAAGAAGGCATAAGGCACCGAAAAAAACACTTCAAAACGTTTATGTGACGTCACGTGAGACGTCATAGCCATGGACGAATGTTTTCTCAACCTTTCTTCCTAATTGTATGCATCCGCGCAGCAACCGGTAAAGTACATTGTCGCTCATTGGGAGTCCTCTTTCCAATGTTTCTATTATTTGAGCTCAGTAATTAAAACTGAAATAACAGCGCTTCGGTATGCTTGAAATGTGACTTCATTGCCAGATTTACCACTACGCATACTAAACAGTTATCTAGGGTCGCAACCTACAGAATATTATATATATATATATATATATATATATATATATATATATATATATATATATATATATATATATATATATATATAAATATATATATCGAATATCCGGATAATTGGATAATTCACGTTATAAAGATTATTTTTTTAGTAAAGCAAAAAGTCATTTTGCTTTAGCTTGTAATGTAATTTAATGACTATTGAAAACACTATCATTCACCGATAAGAAACTTTTAAAATGTGGATTTTGCTGATTTCTTTTTTTTTCTCAAAGTGATCCGGATAATTGGCGATCCGCTTGTTTGATCCATACAACTGGAATTCGATAATTGGTGTTCAACTGTACATATATTACTTCAAAATCACAGATGGAAGAGGAGGGAAGAGGGCCGCCCAAAACATTTCTCCTAGGTCTCAAAAACTTTTTTCCCGGCTCTGTATAATTAATCTCTCCCCCCCCCCCCCCCCCCCCACACACACACAATACAAAGACATGAAAGGGGAGTGGATTAGTAGCTAACCTGATCGATGCAGCCTACTTTTCTATACACGATGGTAGGTCATTTAACCCTATAGGTTTATTTTGACTGGCCTATTTTACAGACGTGTTCACGTCAGAAATTGAGTTGCAAGTTGGGTCGATATGACTAAGATAACAGAGTAATTTAAATAAAAGCGTTGAAACATAATATGAAGATACTTCAAGCTATATTTCATCTGTAACAAGTCACTGGATTGGTTGGTTCTAGTGTCGCGGAGGAAAATAAACCAATCCAGTGTCTCGGACGTCAAGAGCCTCTGCCACGGAGGGAAAACGCATGGACATGTTCCCCAACTAAAAGCTTTTTAGTTATAAGAACATTCCATACATGTATAATTATATTGTTATAAATGAAAATTATAAAGATAAGCACAACTAAATATTTCACACAGCTTAGCAACTTTTAAAGAATATTCTTGAAACTTTCTTGTAAAAGAACATTTTTATATCAAAGAAATCGTAACAGTTTATTCTTGGAAATTTCCGTTTTTTAGGGTTACGAAACGTTTCTTTGAAAAATCGTTTTATCTAAACGGGTTCGTTTCGTTGTGGTAAGAGGAGTGCGCCATAATATTGTCTTGTAAAATTCATGCCGTCAGGTGGAGTAACCGTAGGGTTGCGGTTCGATTATCGAATTCGAGAGAGCAGCTGGCTCGTCATCAGAGAGATGCCAACTTCGTTCTACATCGTCTGCATCCGCCGTGTATAGGGGGTTGATGCACGTTAAATTTGATTTTGGTCCAATGTCCTGACGCCTATTAAGGTTGCAACGAGTTCCAACTCAGAGGTTCACCTCGTCATCTGACAATGGTTCAAAAATACGAAGCGGTGTTCCCGTGTCTCTCTTTCGAGATAGACCCCGAATCGATCGCCAATAGTCCATTGTGTAACTCTAGTGCAACGTTAATTCAATCAACCCACTCAGAAAATTCAAATGAATGAAGTAATAAAAATTTATATATTTCATATAGTGTATTAGAAAATAAATTATTATATTCAAGCGACAGTTTTTAATGACAGATATGTATCATGAATATACATATATTCTGGAATAATAAAGTACAGCTTATAAACCAATTTCAATTGATTAAAGCAAGGTTTAGCTTTAAAGCAGGTTTTCACAAAATCATTTTCTTCGTCTTAGTAACTTTTGAAACCAATTGAAAAAGAACATCAAACACAAAAATAAAGCATAAAATAAATTCCACATTAAAAAAAAGAAATTTCTTTAAAAGAACAACGTCACAAAATGAAAATTCCTAACTAATCATACTAAACTACTAAAAAACAAAAAGTCAAAATACCCTATTAAAACCCCCTTTTTTCTAAATTGTGAATTCCTGAGACGGAAAACTATCAGACGATTTCGTCCTTCGCTCATAACCGGGCTTTCTAGTGCTAATGACCAGTAAGTATCCTTGACCTCGTTGCCATTTTCCCGGGTAAGAACTGTGACTCCAAGAAGATGAATATCTAATGGCGAGTGCAAGATTTATAGAGCTAATTAAAATGCCGAACAGCTTCTTTTCAAATGGATCTTCTAAATACACCTTTTTGTATCAATTTCTGAGCCTGCTGGCAAAATGCTTATGGAATATTTTCAAGTATGGAACAAAATCAGTTTTAATTCTGTTCTGCGCATTTACATTCTGTGCAAAGTGCATTGAATACTTTGAATTTCTTAAAAACGTAATTTTTTATTATGAACTTTATGCACATGACGTCATCTTAGAAATAAACAAAAAAAGCACTTGTTTTGCATCATTTATTGTATGAAAAATACCGCGTGCTATATTCGTGAGTAAGTGGTATTTTATTCATCAATGCAAATTCGATTATTTATCCTCTACCATTTTATATCGACACCAAATCGTCCTTTAAGTGAAAAATTTTTTAAAAAAATCATTACATGACAAATCGAAATAAGTAGTTGTAAATTGCATAAAAAAAAACAAAGAAAAGCAAACATGAATCTGCACTAAAAACTGATTGAAGCACAATGATAAAAAAATATATACATATTGAAAAACAAATATAAATGTTTGATTACGATCTTGATCATTCGGAAAATCTTGTCAACTTTTACCAATTCAACGTTTTTTAACAATTGCACACAAAATAATGTTTGTGTGTAATTGTTAAAAGTCCACAGTTGCACATTTCTAATCTTGTTTTAATTTGTCATTATGAATATGATAAATTAATTGTCAATACTAATAATATATTTCTTCTATTTGTTCAGATTTTTATCCACTGAAAGCCGTAAATGAAACAAATTCGCAAGTATAATATCTAAATGTCTGTTCACATTATACGCTGCTATCCAGTTGCAAATATCCGCTTTTAAGTCGAAATGCCATAAACTAAAGTTTGTCATTAAAAATTAATATTTTCTCTGTTTCAAACAATCGTGAGTTTGTTTTTTATTCACTTCACACACTTCACCAGATCGTGACGGGAACCTTCTAGCTTTTTGTTACAATTGAGGACAACCATATTCAATTACATGCATAATTACTTCGAGCATGGATTCCTCATAGTACAGAAATCATAAGGTTATAATCTCGCTAACATCAAAGTAAGGCCAACATGTATGGCCTCAGACACTTGGTTTACTACGTCATCCATTCAAAAAAATTATAGTTCATTCATAAATTATCCTGTACTTCATGAAGTAACACATTTACTATTATTTCCAAATCACAAGTCAATCGCGAACGTTTTTTCATTCATAAATTTTTAAAGGAAGTCACGTGTCTGGTGCCATCAGGTCTGAGATGTTTGCATCACGATGATGACGTCATATTCGCTCTACTACAGTTCATTCATGCTCGAAGCATAATTATTAAAGAAGAATCGGATGCACATTATAGAAATATTTTTACATTACTTTAAAGTATAACACACAGGTCAGCCGTTAGGGTGTGCCACAGGTGCCGTCGCACAGGCCCCGTGCTTTATTTGGGACATCACGTTGAGAAAGGAATAATTTCTTTAGAAAAATTTATAAAATATGTTTTTAAAGTGAAACGTCTATAAATCATTTACATAGGAAATCGGGAGAGAAATATGTTAAAATTTCCATTCCGACACAACTCGGTGACAAATAGCACGGATGCCATAAATATGGATGAGTTTAATGGGAAACTAGGCTCTCATGCGTATAAAATCATGAGATAAAGCAAACCAATACGGGGCGTGGATGGGAACCACGGCGTCAGACGATGCAGCAGCTTGTTTATCTTAGTTTTGTTGCAATCCAATCTGCTGAAATGACATGTCACGTAAAACCTTTCTAGCCGTGCTTCGATCTCTTCCCCGTCTATTTTTTTATCTATAATTTAATTTTATTTAAACTAGACTAGTTTACTACGTATTTTTAACAAAAAAATAGTTTAAATAATAATTACAAAAATTAATTTAAAAGCGAAAAAAAAAGTTGTCCTATTGCTAAAGATAATTTACGCAATGCACTTTTTTGAACTATTGACAAAAAAAAAAATGGTGCAAAACTGGTTTATCTATAAAAAAAAACTTCAAATCTGGTTCAAGGGTTCAGCTGCTTCTTTTTGCACAGGGCCCCGCATCTGCTAAGGGCGGCCCTGATAACACATTTCGTTATTGTTTTGGATATTCTCTATCAAGCTTTGAATAAAACGTATGCAGGCGCGGTTCACGGATTTTTTGTGACACAAGCGAAAAATATTTTGCGGCTCCAATTTGTACAAATACTGGTTGTAGGTAATTCGGCAACCAAGGCCTAAATTTGAAGTATTAGAAATTTCTAATTTTGTCATTTAAGAAACCTATATAAATTTAATTATGGACAAATTCCAACATTTATAGACTTCAAGCATGGATCCTTCATAGTAGAGAAAACATAATGTTATAATCTCGCTACCATCAAAGTGAGGCCAACATGTATGGCCTCAGACACGTGGTTAATTACGCCATGCCGTTAATAAATTTTCACTGTTACACATTTCCCAATTCATCAGCCAGTCGCGAGTATTTTTTAATTTATAATTTTGAAAAGAAGTCACATGTTTGAGGCAATTCGGTCTGAGATGTTGGTTTCATGATTATGACGTCATATTCGCTCTACTACAGTCCATTCTTGCTCGAAGTTTAGAGAAGCCATTGATCTGTAGTGCCAATAGTGTTTTTTTTCAGGCCAAAAATGATAATAGTAATAATAATAAAAATCTAAGCAACATATCTTCTATGAAAGGATATACAGATAATTGCGTAATAAATTAATGCAACAACATAATTTATTTCATTGTAATATTTAATTTTTAAAAAAATATTTAAATGTAATATATAATAAAATATTTTTAACGGTAAATTAAAATTTACAGACATTTTTAATGTAGACTTTAATGTAATTCCTAAGACAATTATTTGTTTTCCTTATCATAAAAATTTGGCGCCTTCCTTAATCCGGCACCCCAAGCGGGGGCCGCTTATGTTGCTTGGGCTTGGAACCGCCTTTGAGCATATGAATCGGATTATTGCTTAAGATCTAAATAAAGATATTAAACCATACAATTATAGTTGAATTAATTTCTAATAAATTGTATATGACATTTTCTAAGTAACCTGCCACACAGCATGATTTAAAATCATTAAAGATATAAAATACCTATATGAAAAAAAGTTTGAAATCATAAGTTTTTAAATCACTTGACAGCATTTTTTAACCGACTGAAAAGCGCCCCAACCAAAACTGCCAAGCACCCCAAATGACAGAAGTGTTATGTATTTTTTTTTATAAATGTTCGCGCAAGATTTCTGTTCTAATTCAGATGTTTGGAAAAATATTTTTTTGTTGGATAGCGGTTGCCTCACTTTTGATAAAATATCCGGTTATACGGCAATTCACTATCCGGAATTCTCAATTGACATAATAATTTGAAGAAACAAAAATTGTCTTTTCTTTTCTCTTTGAAATCATTTTTTTTTCTTGGATAGAAAAAAAATCCAAATTTTCAAAAATATAAAAATATTTTAAAAATTAGTTTTCCGGTTGTTATATTCCTGAAATATCGGACATAAATAAAACATGGACACGCAGAACTACCCTTAACAACTGAGGGGCAGAGTGCGATCTATTTTTTTTTTTGCCTCTGGGCTACACTGTTAAAAATTTCAGTTCAACGATGTACAGACGGAGAAAAAAAAACGAACCACCAATGATTATTTCGTTAGTTTTTATAGTAGAGCTAAACTTAATATACCATTTTGTATGGAATAAAGTCTACTACACATTGATATAAAATAACTTGTATCTTCATACTGAAATCCGCACCAACTTTAAAATTTCCAATAGCAACACCCAATTTTGATTCAATATTTAGAATCTACGACAAAATTTATCGTTGAATATCATTTTGCAAGTCATTTGGTTAAGTAGTTTTTTAATTATGAATATCGAAAGTTTAGAACTCGTAATGTTAAATGAATTTCTTAAACTTTTAATTATAGCTTTCGAAATAATAATTTTATTAAGCTGATATTTTTATCTGTGTAACTTCTAAACGACCCAAATAAAATACACTAACTTTCATTTCTTATATGTATATTTTTTTAATTTTATTTAAATTAGGATATTAATATTCATAAAATTTATGAATAGCAACCATGCTATATTTTGATAGTGATTGATTCAGAAAAACGCTTTATATGCATATCTAAAATTTTGTGATTTTCCGCTTTGTAGTTTTTTTGATAAATTAAAATGTGCATCAAATGATTATTTCAAGGGTCATACACAAATTTGAAATCTGCAGAACTTAGCAGAAATCTTCACTAATTTTGAGAATTAAAGCGCTGTGGTCGCGTTGGCATGAAATTCTAAATTCTTATATAAAGGTGAGGGGTATACAGGAGTGGGGAGTGAATGGCCATGGGAAAAAAAGAACCACGGCTAACGCCAAAACATTTTCTACCCGCTTACTTCATTTCGTAGTCCAACTAAAACTTTGCTCAATGTGGAGGTACCCCCTCAAATTTATTTGCAGAAGGGGAAGTCACAATGAAAAAATCTATCTTTATAAGCATGGATATATCTTATCGCATTCGCAACTATCTTTATAAGCATAATCTATCTTATCACATTGGAATCTACCGGACATGCAACTGAACTTAGTTGCATGCAATTCAAAAATTCGAATTTTACTCACTCAGTAATTATCGGACACACAACTATCGGACAAAATATCCCTTCGCTCGATACCGCACTAACAACTTTGGCAAATAATCTACAATTTGGCGATTATGTATGGATTGTGATAGAACGTTTGGCGATTTTTCATCTTTACTTTGGTGGTTTCGAAATGTGCAGCCCTGAGTCGACTGCAATTAAAATAATCGCCGGACAGTTGCTGAGTAATTTTTTAGTCACTCAGTTAATTAAATGTTGCAGTGCAATTATTGCTCGTACGTGGCTAACCTTACTTCCTTTCTTTTACTGTATTTAATTATTTAGACACTATCTAACTTACAATAGGTAAGCAAATGCAAATATATTCTAGATATAAGGAATGGCAAATTAAAAAAAATAATGAAATTGTAGTTTTTAAAATAGAAATTCCTTTTTTCTCCAAATTATTTAATTTAATCGATTTTTTGGTAGATGCGGACCCCCCCCCCCCCCCCCACCCCCACCCCCTGCCTTAACCATTATTCAACTGCAAAATATTTTTTTAAATATGATTGTAGGATATATATACTCTATATTTAATTGTTTCATTTGTTTGCGATTTAGTCACGACCAAACGCGTTGTTCGATTTTCTTAACATCTGGCAGGAATGTTCTTTTAAGTCATTAAAATCGACCTATATGGGTTTTTTTTTTGTTTGGTCGTAAGGAGTAATGTCCCCAGAACTACTAGCACAACAGGAAATTAATACATCATTTTACAACATATTCATATTCTATATTCCAAACCACAAAAAATCTTTAAAAAAATCCATTTATATACAAACAATCAATTAAAAAGAACGTTTTAATAGTACAATATTATTAACTGAGTCAAATGCATGATTGTCTCATAAAAAAAAATTGTAATCTATAGAATTTGATTACAAAATCGTAAAAAAGTTATTAAAATATTCAGGACATTCTTTTCTTCTCAAAAATTTTCAATCAGAATTTTTCGATTTTGCAATAACATATTTACTTTTTTAAAAAAATATATTCTAGTTTTCACAATTTCAGAAGTAATTGGATTTAAACTTTCTTTAATGTATTTTATTAACGTTCCGAAAAAAAAACGATATCGTTATATTCTTAATTAAAAAATTCTATGCATATAATATTGCCCAAATAACAAGCTGTTTATATATTAATCATCCGAACACCAAAATGTTCGAAAACGAAACAAGTTTAGTTCAGACAATTTATTTGCCGCGGGTAATTGGATAGAAAAAAAACAACTCTCACTTTCACTACAGATAAACATAAACGAGCCTCTCAGTGCGGTCCAATCAGAAAACGACGTGCGCAACCAGAAATAGTTGTTTTTATTTTTATTTCGCGCAATTTCTGCTCCTCGTCATCATTTTTCGCTCAAAACTCTCACAATCCGTTTTTTCCATTGCGGCGCAGGTATACGTACATGCACGCTCCATTCTGAAAGGATTTAACCGGTTCGCTTGAGCTGTCCGACTTCTTTTGCAGCAGCCTTCGGCCACTAGATAGGTTGACGAAATTACTACTGCTCCGAAATGTGTGGTAAGTATATGCTCTGACTTTTCTCTACGGGGTTCTTTAAATTCTAAAAATATTTCTTTATTTTTAATTTATTCAGAGAAGTATCGCACGGTGTTAGCTGTCATTTTCAGTAATTTGTTTTGGTACTGTCTCTATATAATCAAGCGCCAAAATAGCACAAACCTCTTCAAAACAAATTAATATAGATATATTGATTCAATTTTGTGTGTTGTTTTTTCCAAGAATTTTCGGGGCTAGCTTGGTTTAGGAAACGTTTTAAAAATGTAGCAGTGTGGGGTCAGTTCAAAACGTGCCTTGTGTTTATACACTACTATTGTTTACAACTCTTGAAATTGTATTCTAATCTTCACGAGCAGGTGAAAATGTGACGTATGTGTTGTCAAAAACGTGCATCACTAATTTCTGTCCTCGTTGCTACATATTCAAAATTAAAGATTTCATTTTTGACAAGTGTTAACATTTGTCAAAAAGCTATTTGTATTATTTAAAAAGTTATTTATTTCTAATATCTACCCAATCAAATTTAAATTTATTTCTAAAGAATTAATTTTAGTGTTAGATATGGTTTAAGCACATCGTTTCTCAAAGTTTAAATTAAATTTGAGTTATCTAATACATATTTTTAATGTATAAAAGCTTGCTGCAATTTTATTGAATAAAGTGTTTTCAATGTTCATTTCGCTAGAGTTTGACTGCCTAAAAATACTTGACTACCTGTACATCATATTTCAAGTTTTCAATTCCCATTTTACTAAAAAATAATTATTACTATAACCAATTTCATGAAATTCAGTTCAACTTTTATTTAAATATGATTGTATTTAAACGTTTATATAATTTTAAAATGCAAGTTTAGCTATAGCTGTCAATTGCTTCATTGCAATTATTTTGACGTGCAGTAAAATTACATAAGTTTGCTTACTTTTATTAAATAATATTTTAACGTAACATTTTGTAGCCCAGCCATACAAGTCACAAAAATCCAAAAATTAACTAACACTAATTACCTAGTGGGTCCTAGTTTAATAGGTTACCCAAAAATGAGTTTAATGTCATTTCACTTAACATTCTATAGCCAAGATGAGTTGTAACATTTAAAAGCTTTTATCTCTGAATTCTGTATTTTTCAACTTCCATTTGGAAGTTGTTCCATTCACCCTGGAAGCAGAAACGCAGCGGCGTGTGTCGTACGTTGCAGATTTTTTTTAAATGTCTGCAAACAAATCTTTTGCAGAAGTATAATCTATTGTACGATTTTTTTTTATGCCTGCACTACATTAGAACATTTCTGCAGATTCTTTCTAGGTTTGCTGAGATTCTATCTTTAATCGTTGCTGTTATACTTGCTTTTGACAGGTATACTGATAGTTGTATAATAAATGAAAATAAAGACCAATCTTACTCACAAAAATGTTGTCGCAGACTGTTAAGAAATTTTCTGCTACTAGGGCCAGCACGATTCATATGGAACCTACGATAACTAAATGCATAGTTGTTGTATGTCTACCTTTGTAAACTCGGGAGACGTAAAAAGATTTAAAGCTTGGTAGAAGACTATGGGGATTTTTTTTTTAATCTACGCCATAAATTTATTTGAATTGACATACAATGTTTGCACAATGGGAAAGATCTAGACTTTACAGGGATACCAAAATCTAATTTTTGCTAAAAAATGAGCATACAACAATTGTGCTTTTTGCTATCGATACTTATAAAAATTAAGGTTTGTCCATGTTTATTTTACCTTTTTTCTCAGTGAACATTCTAGTTGAAGAATTTCTTGTTGGAAATAAAACCTTTACAGGGCGGGTGGCCGATATTTCGGCCAGAATCCCATGTTAAATCAAACACCCGCCTTCTAAAGGTTAAGTCGAATGTAGAGCAGACTAGTTAAAAGGGAATATAGCAACTTATCAAATGTAGTCAAAACAATTATAAATTTAAAAAAAATTTAACCTAATAATAAAATGTGAATAATGAACAATGTATTTTATTTGAACTTAAACCAAGAACAGGTGGTGTAAAATAGTTCTGTACTTGATTGTACCTATTAAAAAAGAATGTATTAAAGAGTCTATTTGGAAAAAAAGAGAAAAAGAACTGTTCTTTTTTTTTTTAAATATAAATATCCTTAATACCAACGGACTGTTTTTTAAGAAAAGAACAAAATGTTGAATTGTTAAAGATCATGGTGATTGTATGTTTAGAGTGAAGGGGAAAAGGCTAAAAATAAATAGGAAATATCTAAATTCTACAAGTTCTATGGAAATCACCTTGTCACCTCTAATAGTCTTTCAATTTTCATACAAATGTTTTTAAATTCATTTTGAGTTTAAATTTGAAATGTATGTAATATATTTCCTTAAATTACTGTATTTAAAATTTCCATAATCTGCATCCCTTTTAATCTTTATAATTTGATTGTGTCATAATAATCTTTCGTTTCGAAACGACTCTTTTAACATCTCCCATAACTTCTCGTTTCTTTAATGCAATAACATTCCTATAACTTTTCTGACTATTTGCATTCCAAGCTTATTTTAAACCTCTTATGCTCGTACTTTGGCAATAAGTTTCATATAATTTAGGGGGGTTGTGAAAAATCCCGTTCTTGAACAATTAGCTGGTTCCCTGTTCCAATCTGATTGATAATCCCTAAAAGTCCCTATTTTATATAAATAAACCGTTTCTGCAAGAGGATGTTTTCTATCATTAGTCATGTAACTTGTCATGCTCATGATAGAAATCTTTTGAAACAAACTTATCTGCCCTTTTTAGTTTAACAACTGGACCTCTAAAGGTGAAAATTTTATAGTGGTCAGTGGCCACTAGACTTGAAAAAAGCAATAGCCACTTTATTTGCGTTGTGACATTACCAAATTCATGCAATACTAAAAAAAATTCATATCTGTAAAAAGTATTAATTCACACTACATTAAGAAGTTCATGATTGTGTGAATTAAGCTATTAGCATTCAAAATAATCATTATTAAGCTATTCAAATCAAATTGCATAAAATAATAATTAAATCTGGACAGGGATGCACCGAGGCCAGAGTCTGTCTTTTTCGTCAGCCTCGGTTTACGACACAATGTGTAGCAAACTTACGGCAATCTCGGATGTGGAAAATCGTTGATCAGCGGAATTTAGTTGTTTGAATCTGGCCTACGTTACCCTTCCCTATTTTTATATTTTAAACAATTTTTTGACCAAGAGTAGTAAGAAGGCATAAAGAGCCAAATCCATGCCATCGATTTCCAAAATTGTTATATTTCCCATTTAAAAAAAACCAAAATCCATGGTGGTGACTGCATCAAAAGTTTTTCGATCGCCACTTTTAAAAAGTTAGTCGGTGACTGTGAATTTTCACATTTTATGAACTCCCACTAAAAAAGACTACCTCGTAACTATAAAAACATTGTATGTTCTTTATGTCGCTATGTTTTTTAACATTTTAGCCTTGCAATTCAACTAAACTCAAATATTTTTTATCTCAGGAATTTTTGCGTACCTTAATTACTTGGAGCCTAAAACTAGGAGAGAGATTCTGGAATGCCTGATTAGAGGTTTACAGCGCTTGGAATACAGAGGATACGACTCGGCAGGTATAAACACTTTGACTATCTATTTTACATGTAGACTTTAAGTTATCATTGTATACTCAATATTAAACATGTGTAAGAATGCCTCTTATTTTCAATGAAGAGTAGCTTATAATTGCCAAGACTAAATATTTGCTCAAATTAAGATAATTTAGTTGCTTATAATTTATCTAATTTGTTATTTCATAAATGTGTGTTAATATAAAATATTTTTCAATGGGATGCGTCTTATTTCCTAGTCTAAATTTTTAAATCACTTTGGCAATTTTGGAATATTGTTATGTAACAAATTCAAAAGATGTAAGAAGCTTGAATAAAAGTTTTTATTATTTTTTTTAGTTTAAGTCTATACTAATTTATAAATTTAAATTGATTTCAACAAGAGTTTTATTTCATATATTTGTAGGAGATGTATAATTATTTAAACTTTGACATTAGTAAAGTTATCTATAAACTTGACTTATTTTTTCTCAAATATTTTATATTTTTTCTTTTAAATGCTCTTCTAATTTAGGTGTTGCTATTGATGGTGATGCCTTTGGTAAAACTATTCAAATTATTCGTAGAAGTGGTAAAGTGAAAATGTTGGAAAATGAAATCTGGGGTAAGAACATTCAAATTATTTTAACTAATTTTTTTTAATGTCTCCTTAAAATCCAGTTACATTGATGAAGGCAATTGTTTTAAACCTTCACTTGTTTTGCACTTCAATAAAGCAGTAAAAATTTTAATTGTCACTTTGATTAAATTATAGTTCAATATTCTTATTAAGTATTCTAAATAATTTCTAAGTTAGTATTTGCCTGTGACTGCGATTTTAAGAGTACTCAAAGTTTTTTATTTGTAAAATTTAAACTTTGTGCAAATTGACTTCACTTTAGCAATATTAAAAAATAAGCAAATGGCTCTAGGTTTAAAACTGTAAGTTCGGCTATGTTATTAATCGAAAATTTGGTTTTAGATTCCACTGACATTGACTTTGACCAGGAATTTGATACCCATGTTGGAATAAGTCACACTCGATGGGCAACTCATGGAGCACCAAGTGCTCTTAACAGCCATCCCCAAAGGTCGGATTCAACAAATGGTAAGAAAAACATTAAAACTGAGCAATTATTACTTTAAGAATGTTCAATAATAGTCAATTAAGGATATGCAATTTTGATGTAGATGACGCTATTGAGTACATATGCAGCGTTCACTCTAGACGTTTTTTGAAGGGCTGCCCGCCCTTTTTTCATCTCAATAGCGCCCTTATGCCCCTTTTTCAAAAATGCTGCCCTCTTCTGAAAAAATTCAGTCCCTATTTCCCTTTTCAGTCAAGCACAATCGTCCTTGCTTTCCTATCGGTCTTTTAAAAAGGCATTGATTAAAAAAAATTTGTGTGTAAATTGGAATGAAATGTATTATGACAATTAATGTATTATGAAATACTAAGGTTTTTTTTTTTTTTAAAAAGAGAAGACGGTTTGAGGCAAAGTTGCAAGATTAGGCATTTTATTAACGAACTTTGGATTTCAGAAGCCTTTTCATCAGTTTTATAAGGGGTCTGATTAAGGTTACTTACAGATTTGGTTTTTAGGAAAAACATTAATTTTTAAAGGTTAAATTTTGATTTTAAGTAATATCTTCATTTTGTAAGGGTCTTTACTTCGAGATAGGCCCCGAACCGTCAACAATACCCCAATATGCTGCTCTAGCGCAATGTCAACCAATAAATCAGATTTTTTTTTTTTTTGGGTCAAGTGTCCGATATTGATGTATGTGTGGCTGCGCCCACGCTAAATTTTTTTTTTTTAAAGTGCCTTTTCAAAAACGGAGTGACCTTTTACTGCCATCAGCGCCTTGCCCCTTTTTATTTCTAGAGTGAACACTGCATATGTCTAGCCTCAAAATGTTGTCTCTACAATGGTTTGCTTTCATTAAGCATACCTAATTGCCAAATTATTGATCTGATTTTTTGCTTGGCAGCAAATACGTGTATTCAATAGAAAGTCACCCTTTTCAGCAAAGTTGCAAATAATAAAGCTTTTTGTGGAAAATGATTTGTCGCTTAACCTTTTTTTCCACTTGCCCCTTCAATTGGTGTTACTATGTAAACTTTGACTTTTGTACAGATAATAGAGTTAAATATCTTTGAAGTAATTAAAAAAAATATATTATGCAATTTTATTAATTGCTCTTGCAATTTTCCTGCATAAATGAAATGGTGATCTAATTTGTTAATTATCGTGAAATTTTGTGATGTAGAAATGTTAATACTATTTGTGTAGTTCAGTTAGTTTAATGATTATGATGCTGAATCAATTGAAATTCATTGGTTTTAGACGTGTCTACTATCCAAAGTTTTGTTGGAGTTTTAAATTTTAAGGACCTGTATACAGGCAACTCTTGCCAACTCTAACTTAAAGGAGAGTGTATAAAAATTCGATAACAAAAATTCAAGTTGTCGAAAATCCCATAAAAAGGCTGTTTTGGTAAAAATAAATACAAGTATACTTCCCTACTTTATTTTAAAATATCTATCCAAAGTAGTTTGGGTATTTCTATTTTTTAATCAATTATATTTTCAAAATGCGCGATTGCTTAAAATGTCTGTTTTCACTTCCGGCCTCGATTCAAAGAATGCACGCATAGTTTTTATAGAAGATGGAGCTTCTTTCAAAGTTATTTTTGGAGGAGGTTCGCATTCTTCATCTTCCGGAGAGCAATCTTGCATCTCCTACAGTCTGCATCTGTTAAATTTCCTAAGCAAAAGTGAGAAGGGGTCGAGTGTTGGTTAGCTTGCGTCTGGTTCTTCAGGTATCAAGTGAGCTGCTTTCTGGACGGTGAGTAATGTTCCAAGAAAGTGACTCCCTTTACTGAAGACACCAGCTGTCTTAAAGAACAATAAATCATTAATTTTCCTTGTTGGATGATGCCTTAAAGAGGAGGGGATAGATCCCAGAGAATCTAGTTTGGAGACATCCAAACAAAAGGGTGAGGCACATACAGGAATCCATTGCAAGTACCCTCAGTAATGCACAATAAGAAAGAGAACCGATAAAAAGGACGTGTCAATTACATATTTACTAAATGTACACGTAAGCATACAGCCCTCGCAATAAAACACCAATAATTGTGGCCAAACGGCCAGCAGTGGAAATACGGTATACTTGTGTATAAGCCGACCCCCTTATTTTAGGACGATTTATTGTCCAAAATTGAAAACTCTCATATAAGCAGAGTTGTATTTTCGTACATGAAAAATTCCGATAAAAATTGAAAAGTGTGACATTGTAATTCTTAAAATAAATATTTAAGCTGAGAAATTAAAAGTGTATACCACCAAAATATTTTGAACCACATACTTAAATATAAAATGTGCAATTTATAATTCTTAATTAGTTTTGTAAAGATTTAAAAACTTAGAAAACGTCAACTATTTCTGTCAACATTGTTGACTACTGTCACTATTAAATACAGATGAGCATTTTTTTATCCATCTCGGAAGGAAATACTAGTATTTTACGGATGAATATACTTCTTAAAATATCTAATAAGACAATTAATAATATCTGTGCATAATATTATCAAGGAATAAAATCTGTATTGGGGGAAATAAATTTTGTTTATTGCAATCGAGTATTTAAGACATTAACTTTAAAGTGGTGTCATTCGCTATGCACTGTCAACTTCTTAGTCTTCCATCCAAAATTCTATTAAAGTAACGTATACTAGCTTCATAAATTCTACAAACCAATTAAATATTTATCAAAATATATACTTTGATTTAGTTAAACTGATTATTTATGTAAGTATTGCAATTTTGCGTTACGATTACACCAGGATGCACAGAACGGTCTTCAGTCGACACGTGACTCACATTCTCGATCTCTGAAGAAATGTGCCGGCGCGATCTAGAAGAATCCGCTTAATTTGAACTTCTTTCCTTTTCCAATTTTATGCAAATTATACTATAATTTTTACTTACCCGCGTATAAGCAGACCCCCCCCCCCCCCCCCCTCCACACACACTTTTTGATGAAAATTTTGACTTAAATTTATCTGCTTATACGTGAGTATAATATCCACAAAAAATTCTTGGGTCTTAGAGTTAGCCACATCCCTTTTTCCTGTTGGTATATGTAATAATAATAAATCTTGAGTGTTAAAGGTTCAGATTCGTCTTAATTTCTAAAATCTTTTAATAATTCAAATGCTTTGTGTATATTTCCTATAAAGAATATATATTTTTTCTTTCAGATTTTGTTGTAGTACACAATGGCATAATTACCAACTACAAAGATGTGAAGAAATTTCTGGTAAATTAAAATTTAACTATATAAATATTTAGTTGTAGAGCTACTCTTGAGTGCGACCTTTATCGTTGTTTGTAATGCCTCCATTTCCTCAGATGAACCATGGCTTTGAGTTTGAGTCTGAGACCGACACCGAGGTCATCTCGAAGCTCATCAAGCACATCCACACCAACAACCCACACCTGTGTTTCCGAGAACTTGTGGAGCAAGTTATCCAGCAGCTGGTAAGTCAGGATGAGAATTTAATATAAAAACCCTGGAATGAGGACTCCCGTGAGTGACAATGTACTGTACTTTACTGTGCCACGCAAATGCATACAATTCGGGGAAAAAAGTTGAGAAAACATTCGATCTTGGCTATGCTGGAGTCTCGCATGACATCACAAAATGGTTGTATTTTTGAAAGCAAGAAATGTGTTTTTTAAATCTATGCCAAAGGACTATTTTTCTATCTTTGCTCAAAAAGGAGTAAAGTGTTCGTGCATGCTTAGTAGTCGCTCCAATGTCTATTATTAATTTTGCTCAGTGGTCAGGACTCTATTTTGATTGTAAATAGAGAACTTTTAATTTGAAAGCTTGAATATGCAAGCATTTGCGGCCTTTTATTTATTATTTTTTTTTTTTTTTTGTTCTTTGAAAGATTAAAATTTGTAATTGTATACAAAATTTAATTAAATTATTACACGCTCATTGCTATAACTTAAATAGAAAAATATTTTTTATTGCTCTAAAATGCATGCAAATAGTTCCAAAATGAATCTCTTCCAAGCCAGTATAAGCTATTAGCCAGTCTAAAATTTTTAGCTCTGTATAATTAAAAAATTGCTGAGCATGCATAGAATTTCGTTAGTATAGCTTTACAACGATATATAGCCACATTAGATGGTTTAAATTGGATTTGCTATGTGCAGATTAATGTGGTTCTTACTTTAATTGAACAAATTTTTTGTATCCGAGTCCATTGCTGTCTTCTTTCAGATGTCATACAGAAAAACAAGCGTCTTGTATTTGGGAAAGACTTCTTAGTAGTTTTTTTACTAAATGTTTCAATAAATAAAATGTTTTTTTTATATCCATAATTTAATGTTATAATAATTTGTAATTCGATAACGCCATTCAGCACTGTCGTATTCGCAACCTGTGCAAGTCTCCACTGAACACAAGACTAACACATACTTGTCAAATTTTATGAATTTCAAGATATTTTTCATTTTGTAAAATTTGCTATTCTTACAACCATAAGACCCTCAAGATGAACCAAGCTTTGTTGAGTTATCTTGTGACATTTTCAATTAATACTTTTTTGTTTTTCTTATTGGTATTTATTTTAAATAAGGGCATGTCTTTCCACTTTTGTTTAATGTGATTGATTTGCAGTAATAAGACATTGGGACCAATTTGTTCCCAAACTAGTAAAATGTACCTAGTTCAACTTGTAAAGTTTTATAAATTTAATAATTAAACATGTAAGTTTAAAAGTTAACTATAAAGTTTTGTGATATTATAGTAAATATATGAAATTGCAATTAAAAAATTTAATGATTTGATTTCTGAAATATTGGCTGATTTGAATATAATATTTAAATCCTTAAACTCGTTATTTTTATACATGAATAATTTATCACTTTATACTTTTAAAGAGTTATTGGAAACCTTTAGTCTTTGACATGTTATATATTGTTACATTAGTTTCTTTGATACAATTTGTAGACAAAACTAGACTTGTGATTTTTGAAAAAAGCCACAAGTTTTATATTGAACGGCTGATTATGCATTGCCATAAAAATAAAATTTTGACTAAATTTTTTTTGACTAATTGCAACACATGTTTAATACAAACTTCAATCCTAAGAAGTAACTGTTAAAATATGTACCAGTGTGGTATTACTGTCCAATTTCAATAAGCATTTACACTGTGCTGGAATATTAGTGCATTTGATTTATCAAGAAGACTTGATTTATCTTTCTTTTTCAGGAAGGCGCGTTTGCTTTAGTTTTCAAAAGTAAAGCATATCCGAACGAGTGTGTTGCTACCAGGCAAGTTCCTTTTGTTTTAAAGAGTCCATCTAAAATTGCATTAGTCGTTTAAATTAGGATTGCAACGGAGTAGCGGTATATTACAATTATCCGACAGTATATCCACCCTGCAGTTTACATACTGAGAAATAAGATTAATGTATTCAGTAACAAAAAATTGCAATATTAAAAAATTGAAGGAAAAAAGTTTAATAAAAAAAATTTGGTTTATTTAGTATTTTTCAAAACATTTTTATCATGTAAAGAAAATTAAAAATAAATTTAGCACTTTCTTAAGATTGGTAAATTACAATGCAAAAACAATTCTGCATTTTCAAGATTTTTGCAATTATAAAGACGTTTTCCCTGCTTATTAAAAATTTAAATAATTTTTCCTCTATGTTTTATATTATATTATTTCAATTAATTATAAAAAGATAGCTTTAAGTTGTACTTTAAATTGAAAGAAAAATGTAAAATGGGATATTTTTATGAATTTTAAAATTGGATGCATTACTAAACTAAACTAAAAAAAAATAGTGAAAACTGTAAAACTAAAAAGAATATGGTACTTACCAGACACGCATGCATAGAATACTTAAACATATTAAGAAAATCCGATTTCAAAACTGAAACATATAAAAAAATCTGATACAAATCAAATGAGTGAGTTTTTTTTTTTTTTTTTTTTTTAAAAACATGATTTTTTTTTTTACAACCTGATTATTTTATTCTTAAAAATTTTATTAAAGAGTGGCAAGAGCTTTAAAAGACTAAGTTAAAAGAAAAAGTATTGTACATGTACATTTGCAAAGTAAACAGACTTATATTTTTGCTATAATTGTCTTATATTCTTGAATTTCTGTAGGCGTGGAAGTCCTTTGTTAGTTGGAATCAAAAGCAAGACAACTTTGGCTACTGATTACATCCCGGTTTTGTACAGTAAGGGTAAGAAGATGAGCTGATGGAAAGAGTCCCTAATTTACTTTCATTTATCATATTTGTAAAAATTAAGTTTGAATTTATTTCAAAGAACATTACTATACTTCCTAAATTTATATATTGGTTTTTATTTAGATGGTCTTGCCTCAAAGATGTGTACATTCTCTTTGAAAAATCTTGTTCTTTTTGTGTATTCTTCCAAATGTGTATTCTATTCTAATTGTGTGTGATCTTTATTTCCATGCATGCCTTTTCCCTACAACTTACGCACTCTACTTCAGATATAGAAAAACAGGCCAAACAAGGTACAAAAGATTTTCCATTTTCCCCTATTTTCCTACTGTAAGATAATTAGAGTTGATGTATTATCTGTTTGGTGATTGATTACTGTGAACAAACTTTGCACTTGATTATTGTGCAAAATAAATACACTATAACAAGTACAATGATTGTGTTGCATGTAATTGTATTTCTTTAAATAGAGATTCAATATGTTGATGTGCATACTTATTTTCAAATCAAGGTATCTATTTGTAGAGACAATCTGTAGTTATTAAGTCTATATTTAAAAGGTTACACATCACTAAAAATTCTACTCTCACAAAGTTCTACTTTTTGGAATAATAAATTGATGAAAGTATGACTGTCGAAGCCATTTCGACCCAACAACGTATTTGATTCGTAGCATGCATGTAGTTGTCGAAGCCATTTCGACCCAACAACGTATTTGATTCGTAGCATGCATGTAGTTGTCGAAGCCATTTCGACCCAACAACGTATTTTATTCATAGCATGCATGTAGTTAATCTGATAATTGGAGGGTTGTTAAATTTGTTCCTTTTGCATAAGAAAAATCCATTTAATGAGGACTGGTGCATATTAAATTTGTATTGGTCCAATGTTCCTGCACCTATTAGTGTTGCGTGGTGTGCCAAACCTTCGCCATTTGGCCACTGTGCAGCTCTTTAATTCAACCATCCAAACCTTATTTAAATGATTTGAACAAAAATTCAACTTTTCAAAATGATAAATTGGTGAAGGTGACACAGCATGCTGTACTAGAGATCAGAATTTTATAAAATTTGCATGGAAAGACATTTGAGTATTAACTAATGCCATTTGTCGTGATTTGTTTACCTTGTTTTTTACCTGTTAATTGCAGGAATTTTATTGTGGTAGTTAGCAGCACCTATGTGATTAAGAATTTGCATATGAAGTAACTTAATAAAATGCATGAGTATTTCATTGTTTATCAGCAGTTCTTTCATGTTGAATTTTAATCCGAAAATGACCAGAATGCCATACTTTCACCTATCAACCATTCGTGAAACTAAAATTTTCGTTACACTAAGTTTCCCTAAAGTTTAAAATGTATACCTTTCAAATTTGAAGATGTTGCATCTACAGATTGTATCTACAAAGGGATAGTTTAATTTAAATCTCCTGGTGTTTGAATTTTGCTCCCAAATTCAAAATGAAGTTACTGTTTAAATGTTCTTTATGTATATAAAAAGCTATTTAAGGAAAGTAAGGTAATAAAATGTAACTTTTTTTAATGTAAATTTCAAATTTAACTGTATAAGCACATGCCTTTAGATATAGATATGCAAATAAGCATGTATTTAAATTTTCTATTGGACAAATAAACAAACAATTCATTTTTAAAGTATCTGTTTATTAATTTTAGATAAAGTACTATAGTAAATATTCCATAAATCCATTTAAAAACTTTTATGACCTTGTATTTGCAAATAATATTTGTTGTTTTTTTAATACTTACTATATTTCAAGTGTTTTTAAAAAGTGCAAAGTTTGGTTCGTTGTGTAATTTAACATGAATCGTTTGTTTCTGTGATCCCCAGTTGTGTGTTTTCCCTCCCTCCTTTACTAATCGGTTTCTGTTTGTGAGTCTCTTTAATCCTAATCTGTTTTTGATCCTTCATTCTTCCCCTGCATGTTGACTCCCTCGGTTGCACCTTCTCTAGATGACAACACAGGTACTGAGTTTTCTTTTTGTTATACTCTTTCTCTTAATGAAACACTGCATCTCACTTGATTCATAATAAAAAGATACATTATGTCAAATATCCCAATTAAAATGTCCCTTTTCCTAGGGTAAAAGGTCTTAAATATATAGATGTTTAGACATCTACTGCAATTGTCTTGTAACGATGCTATAATTACTATAAAGAGGATCGCTACTATGCAAATTTCCGAGCTAAAGGTATCCAAAAGTTATGGCTTGTGCGAAGAGTCTCGCTTCTTTAGTTGTCGTAAAGAATAAAGATGTACTCTGCCAAATCTATTTTCATCGATAACACGTTCGTGGAAGGCATAGGGTTTTTGTTTCCAACACTGACGTATCGATGTCACGTAAACAAGTAGGCGCAGCAACTTGTTGTGGATTAAACCAATGAGATACGGAATGGGAAAATTTGCATGATGTAATTTTGGCAATGGTTTACAATTCATGTGAAACTATTAGTAAATATGCGAAGCAATTATGAAATAGCGAATGGTCAAATTAGCTTAACATCGTAAATGACAATTGTAAAACTAGCAATTATTATTTGGATTCGAATTTGTACAGGCTTGTAATATGTATTGCACACTTGTGTGTGCTTGTAAAACTTGTACAAGTATTGATCAGTGTTGCCAGTTTGAACTGATATCATATTTAGCAAATGTAATTTTGATGCCTTGCAGGCTGTCCCTTTATTCTTTAATTTAACCATTTGCACTATTAGAGCTCTTCAGATGTTAAAACCTGTTGTATGTACTATAGCAAAAAAAATTCCACATGGTTTCGGAAAGTAAAAATTCTCTGCAAATAATTTTTGCATAGTTATTGGCATACATCGCTTGTAAGAAAAAATGGCTAACTAAAGATTCAAACATATTTTTTATATACATTTGTTCGTTCACATTGCTTTATTAAACATAATAATCACTCGAGTAATAAGTAACTACCTTTTAAACTCTTAAAAATATTATTAAAAAAATTACCCTTGAAGAAAAATTGCTTATCACCTGTAACTTACTCAACCTGGCGAGAAAATCTAGGAAATATTTTTTAATGAAAGCACTTTTGATCTAGTGTTTCAAAAATGTCTGCTGCTGTTTGTCTAACATCTGTGGCGTATCATGCATGTTGTTGCTTTTCTGGTACTAGGCTTATAGGTAAAGTACTTTGTCAAAATATCTTGGCAAAGGTATAATACTTTACTTCAAGTTGTAGAATACTGTTTGGATATACTCAAACCTGTTTTTGTGCGGTCTTTTTTTTGTGCGACTTTTTTGTGTGCTGTATATGTAAATTTTAATCAAATTGGAACATAATTGATTATCTGGCTACCGAGACATATACAAGCGTCTAGTGAAGCAAAAGTCGTCGCAAAAACTGATCACTGACTACATGGTAACTGAAAAGAAGTACTCTAAACGAGTGCAAGGTAGTATCTTCAAGTGACTAAAGTGATTTTGAACCAAGTTCGCGTATTGTCAGACTACGAAGGATATGAGTTATACGTTTTGAAAAGTTTTGTGTGTGTAAAATAAGTACATTTGTAAATAAAATATTTAAAAATGTTCGCATGTGTATTTTCTAAATTAGATTCCAAAAGCTTAGCGAAATTCCAAGTAGCTGTCGAGCCTCGTGTCTTGATTTCGTTTAAAAAAGCAATTCCTAGTTATTTCGTAAGGTTTTGAGTTATTTTCTATGCGAGACTTTTTTATGCGGTCCCTATCCACCGCATAAATTTTTTTAAAATTTTGTTGCGAAAACTATTTTTTATAGCTCCTTGTGAAGTTTTGTGCGAATTTTTTTTATGCGGTCCCTATCCACTGTACAAAAACAGGTTTGAGTGTATTCATAACCACTAATAGTGCACACATTGAATATTTGCCTCCCCTCCCTTTAATGGCACTGAAATTTAATACTAATCCTGTGTCTATTGGCGTAAACAGATACCTTTAGCTCAGACACCATGTGTAATAGGTCCTTTCTTATAGAAAGCTTATTGATATTTGTATTCTTTTAAATAAACAATCGCATATTGTTAAATGCTTAATGGTGTTTCAAAGAATAAACAAGCAGGTAATTATTTCTAATAAAGTAAGTGGTCTATTTTCATCGAATATTTATTTGTCATATAATTATAATGTTCAACTTTTTACGTTTTACACTTGGTTAAAAAAAAAATCTATATAAACTACTCGTCCATTTGCATTCTTTTTTGACACAAGTTTGATCATTTACATTTAAATTTAAGTTTTTTTTTTATCACTATTTGTTTTGTGCTGTGAAGCACAAACTAACGCCTCTTATATGATATCAATAAAAAAAAATTGTAAAAGTATTTTAAAGCTTTAAATCTTAAAACATTTTTGAGTCTATCTAAATTTGAGTTTTGCAGTGTTTTATTTATTTCCTTGTATTTGTAACCCTGCTGTGATGCATGAGGGTCAATCGTATATTCTAATGAATTGAATAAGAATTACTAAATTTCTTTTAATTGTATTAATGTCTTAACATAACTTATTAATGGTTTAATTTTAACATATGGTGTCAAAGTTTTCAATTTGTTTTATTAGATTTAAAAAAGTGTACATAAAATGATTAAATATGTTAAAATTATATAAATTTATAATGTATTATATTTTGCCTAATACATTTTGTATTCTATTTATTCTTTCCTTTACTAAAATTTGTAAGTAGTATTGAATTTTTTTATTATCTACAGATTCTGTTTGTGAAGCACAAATGCTAAAGTAGTTATATTTTCTTTAATTAAAATTAGTTTAATACACAAGACCTTACAATAACCCCATGATATGGCAATCCTTTCTTTACGACTGCTATTGAAAGCCTCAATGGGTCGTTTAGTTTGTCTTTTTTTTTTTAATTATTTGCTATGATCTATTAATAATCCTACTGAGAGCTCATTTATTGTGGGTTATTTTAAAAGATGGTAGTTTTATATTATTTAAATCAAAAGTATTTATTCTGAATTGTTGGAAGAATTGAAAGAGTGTTGAAGAGTCCAGGAAAAAAAGCTATTTTCAGTACAAATCAAACATGCAAAGAGGGAAAAATGAATATCGTTATATGCTAGGTGTCCGAGAAGGTTAACAAAGTTATTGTAATGAAACACTATGATTTTTTGTCACAAATTACTAACATGTTTGGTAAGTTTTCTTTTGTTATTCCCAGAATCCAATGTGGGAAGGGGGGTGCTAAATAGAGCTTGAATGAACTACACGAGAAATTCGCAGTGCATAGTAATACCATTGCCACATAGAAGACGTTGAGTAATATATCTTGTAGGAACAGAGTTTCTTTAAACGGTTTCATTCATTGCCAAATTGCATTCTTTGACAGAGGATTACAACCATTCTTAATGGTAGTCTTTAACCCTTTGCTTTTCAAAAAACATCTGACGTTTGTGTTCACTCTACGGAGCAGTTAAAAATCCTTAACTTTCTAATTTCATCCCACTACCAATACGATTTGCCGAGGATTGTGCCTCTCTGGCATAGTGACCGCTGCAGTGTAAATATGGGACATAAAACACCTATGCTCATTTTCTTTTATTCGAATAATTTTGTGACGTGTTCAACACTTCTCAAACACCCTGTATAATAACCATAAGTCGCATGTTTATAAAATTAATTTTTGCGTAACCCAAATTCTACGTAGCATGCATGCTTTTCCTGGACTCTTCCATTCCATAGTTTTATTTTCGTAACAAACCATTCTTTGAAAGATCTGCGCACCCATCCTACTTCCCCCCTACCTGCTGGAGCGGTGCAAGCGCAAGGCATCCCCCGTTCCGATTCCACCACAGAGTTCTGTCCCACAGGCGAGGACAAGGAAGTGGAGTACTTCTTTGCTTCGGATGCCAGCGCCGTCATCGAGCACACTAACAGGGTCATCTTCTTGGAAGATGATGACGTGGCTGCTGTCAAAGAGGGAAGTGAGTATTTGGTTAAATGTGAAGAAAAATCTGATTTTTATTTTTGGAAAAATAGTCCACTTAATCAAAAAATACTAAATAAATTGGTTATCTGGAAATACTGATTAATCAGGCTTACCTTTTTTGTATTAAACTTTCTTTTTTGTTGGGTAATAGTTTTTTATTAATGTATCACAATTTTGGTCATCCTGCATTCAATTATACAGAAAATTTAATAAACTAGAAATATCGTTTATCCAGTCTTTTTTTTTAATTCACTGTTTAAAAAAAAATTGTAATGGAAATGTATCTATTTAAAACTAGGGTTGCCTTTTTAAAGAATAGAAGGTAAAGCCCCATACGAAATTAAAATCCAAAGAGAAATATATGTTTTCAAAAAAAGAAAAGACTAAGAAAAATGAGCTCAATGAAAAAATAACTTTTAGCATTGGAAACAAGTGGGGAATAAGTTGATAATAATTAGGTATAATAAGTTAGGAATTAATTGGTGCCAATTTATAAAAATATATCAATTCTAGTTCTTGTACTACGAGTACTTTATTCTGTCTCTAGAATGTTTATTTTGAATTTAAATATAGTTGCCCAATAATTTTACACTTGAAATGGGTATTTTTCTTTGTTTTTACTATTTTTATTGCAAAAAATATCCTACTCTTAAAGCTTAAACTACTAAGGCCCCTATATTGTATACAAGTTTTTTTTTATCCAAGCTGAAGGTTTTATCATGATCCATTATGCATCTTCATCTTCACAATCTAAATTTTATATTTGGTTGTGTTCTTCTGGATGCTAAAGAATTTTTTTGCCCAAAGATAACCATTGACTTTACAATAAAGTTCCAAGGCTAAAATTTTCGCAAACAATTCCTTGGCCAATACCCGATGTAAATTTTATAAGCTTTCTGCATCAAAACACCATTGCTGACATATAACCATAATTTTGTCTTCGAGCAAACAAGCTGTCGTCACGACTTGGTTCATCAGTTCCATCTCAAAGAGGAGGATTTCCATGTTATTCAATTTCATCTCAAAGAATAGAATTGAATAACATTTGGTTTATGTGGTTTTCTGGACCTTAGTAAAAATGAAATTAAATGTTACAATTTCTCATAAATCCAAAGGTTCTCTAATGGCTTATTTGACAGATATAAAAGTTTGTTCAAAATAGTTTAATCTACAGAATCTACTTTGAAAATCTGTTGTGTAGAAGGAACTAATACATGCTAATTACGTAGTGATGCAAGGGACCATTTCCAAAACCACTATGCATTTTTTACCAATTTTTAATCCTTGTTGTGACATGACGCTTTTGTATCAATGCAGATTTACCTAGAGACTTGGGGAAGCCTCCCCAAGTCTCGTAGTAAATCTGGCAAGCTATAGCTCTAATATGAATGCTAAAAATTTATCGAATTTCTTGTGTTTAGACTTGACTATCCACCGTCTAAAGCGAGCTCTGGATGAATCAACTGCTCGAGAGATAATCACTCTGAAATTGGCCATTCAAGAGATCATGAAAGGTTTGTGAATTTTGCTCTTGGTGAATATTTTATTTAATTTTTGTACCTTTTAAATGCTGCATTAAATCTAAACCCTGTCTAGAAACGGCTAAAAGTTCATTTTTAATCCATTCATAAGTTTTATATTTAATATATAGCATGCTGTTAATTTACTATGTTATATTTAATTTAAACTTTCTATTTGTAGCATTTAAACAGCGGTATGCCCTTTGAAATAGATCCTGAGCAATCGCCTATATTCCATCGTGTTGCTTTAGTGAAATGTATATTAATTTGACTAACTAACATTTAAATAGGCTTTTTTTTTAAATAGCTTCTTTTAAATTCTTAGTGCTGTATACTATGCTGTTTATTTTACCTTTAAGGTTTACAAGAACATAAAGCTATCTTTGCATTCAAATATTCTTAATATTCCTAACTAGGGATGAAACAGATATCCAGCTGCTTTTTAACTATCCGATATCCGGAAGTAAAGTGCCGGATATCCGATTTACCATGCCGGATATCCGGATGAATTAAATATTGAAGTTTTTCTTTTGTTTTGAAGTTTTTCTACCAATGTATTCACAGTGTGCAGATTCTCTCTTTAATTTTTTTTGGGGCTATTCGGGTGTGTAAGGAGTGTTTCAGACACGGCAGGTCACAGAAAATAGACAGTAAGGAAGATATGCTTCAGACATTCGAAACACGCCACTATGGATATCATGGAGTATCTTGGAGTTTGAACAATTCACATAGGTGGTGGTGTATAAAGTGCATAGCTACATCTGTTCGTTGTGCATTAGAAATTGTTTTATTCTCCAGTCTAAAAGCTAAAGCTAGTTTTAACATTCAAATGTTGCACAATTTAGATCAGCAATTTGGAAATATTTCAAAATTATATTTTCAAACGTATTGTACAGTACAGATCTGGCCGTTTCAAAATCTGTATAAATATGAACCGTTTATCAAAGAACTGTTAAGGTGTCTGTACACACTTGAATTTTTTTTTAATTATAAATTTAAAACTGTAGTTTTGCTATGTATGAAAACATTTTAAAAACCATGATTCATTATAAAAAAAACCTGAATAAAGTCAAATGCGAATTAACTAATTATATATTTTTTTTAAACATGATTATGAAAGTTGTAATTCATCTAGAAGCATCATTTTTGTTGGCAATTACTCGAAGTATCTTTCTTAATGTTATGACGCTCCAAAAAGTTCATAGCATTAAAAAAAAATTATATAATTTTATCTCAAGAGTCCTTAAAACCCCCACTTTTTCCGAATTTTTAACTTTTTCATAAAAAAAAAAAAAGAAACTGTTGCATATCCGGTAACATTCAGTTCGGATATCCGGTTTCTAATGTGCGTCGGATATCCGGTATCCGGCAAAACCATTATCCGGTTCATCCCTATTCTTAACATATATTGTATTTAATTTTTAAACTAGCTAAACTAAATTTCTCAACGAACCGAATTACCTGAATCTCATTGTGTAAGCTACTTTTTAGTTTTGACTAATTTATGTGACTTATAAATAAGCAACGTGTATAATATTAAATCTTAAGAATTACTTTAGGTTGAAAATGTAAATTTAAAAGTGAATCTTCTATTATTGCTTGTAGTCCCATATCCATAAACAAGTTATACATTTAAACTATACTTTCAGACGTCCTTTCCATGTTTGGAATTGTTTTTGAATAATGATATATAAAATCTGATATTTAAATCTATTTTATAAATATTGTATTTTGTACAAAAAAAATAATTTCTATTAAACAGTCAATAGATGTTTTTTTTAATGAATGTTGTTTCTCATCAGGTAGCTACAGCTCTTTCATGCAGAAAGAGATCTTTGAGCAGCCAGAGTCTATTATCAATACCATGCGTGGTAGAGTGAATCTGGAAGCCGAAACGGTTGTGCTTGGCGGGATCAAGGACTACATCCCAGAGATCAAGCGTTGCAGAAGGCTGCTGCTCATTGGCTGTGGAACTAGTTATCACAGTGCAGTTGCTGTGAGTATTACGATTTTTAGTTCATTATTGTTGCCATCAAAGTATTGCTTGTGTTGTATTTAACCCCCTTGACTAGGAAAGGGGATTGCCACTTGTCCTTGAAGCTCGACCAAATAGCAACAAGTAGCTCTAGTTTTATTTTTATGGCAGTTGACTATTTGTATAGATCTTTGAAAGCTGTGTAAAAAAATCTTCATTAATAATACAATTTTAAGACCCTTATTTATTTTCTCTAGATTTGAAATTCTTAAGGATCAGTGGTAGAGCATTCAGCTCTGATTTGTGGGTTGTGACTTTAAATATAGACATTGTAAGAGCTCTTAATTGGATTAAAAATTCATTGCGTATATGGGACAAGTGCACTTTAAATTTATTGTGGTTATAAAAGTTTTCATGCCTGTTTAGGTTATGTGAAATCCAAGCTTGGGTTTTCTTGTCATCATTATTCAAAATTACCAGGCAGTGTTTCCATGTTTCTAATTGATATTTATTACAGTATTATTCATATTGCTACAATGAATTTGTATTGGTATTTTAAATTGTTCCCATGTTTATTTTTTTTTTTAGACTCGTCAAATCTTGGAAGAATTGACTGAATTGCCCGTGATGGTCGAACTTGCAAGTGATTTCTTGGATCGAAATACGCCAATTTTCCGTGACGATGTCTGCTTCTTTATCTCTCAATCCGGTGAGTTTTAGCTAATTTTAAATAATCGGTTATGTATTTGCCTATATTTAACCATAGTTTGTAACGTTGTATCCTAGTTTACCAAATACATGAAAAAAACTCTTATTGGTACAATAGAACCTCTTTATAAAATACTAATAACAGTGTGGCAACATAACCTGGAAAACCATGAAATCAGGGAGTTATCATTAAACATTTTTATTCTTGAAATATCAAGGAAAGTTTGAAGAAAAAAAAATTTCAGTGATATTTCTAATATTTCAGGTGAGACGGCAGATACTCTTATTGCGCTCCGTTATTGCAAGCAGCGAGGGGCTTTGATTCTTGGAGTGACCAATACGGTGGGCAGCAGCATTTGCAGAGAGAGCCACTGTGGCATCCATATCAATGCTGGTCCCGAGATTGGAGTGGCCAGTACTAAAGTAAGTAGTTGAAGACTATTTTTAAAATAGTTTAATAAAATATTTTAAATTGTTGTATATCTTACTGTGTTGCACCTTTTTTATATTGAATGCTGTAATTGATAAATTGATTTGTATAAGCATATTCAACGAAAGTGTGTACAATTTGTTTCTCTATTTGAACTAAAAAAAATTATAGCACTCTTTGTGTTTTGGCTAAAATGGGATAAGTTTTAGCATAGTAGACTGATTTTAAGAGCTTGTTTTATATGTATTATGGCCAGTATATTTAGGAGTCTGTGTTTAAGTAATACTACTGAGTAGTGGTATTTTATCCTAAATGTACAATTAAATATGTAATTGTTTATTTTATGAATTGCCTCTTGTGCTAATGATTAATATAAAAAAAAATGATAAAGTTGCTGCTTTTAATTTGAATTAATTTTATTGAAAAATAAGTGTAAATAAGTGCCTAAAAGATTTTTAGGGCATTGAATTGCATATTAATTTGTCAATGATGTTACTTAAAGTAAAACTGGCAATTCTGAATTTTAATTTAGTTTTGTGATACATTACCTACTTGTAAGGCTCATTAAGCCATCTTCCTATTTTGCTTGACTTTTCATAGTTAAATGATTGACACATTTTTTTAAAATCGAATTAAAAAGCTGGAGTACTATATTTTAACTCGCATCTGGTACAAGTGAACCGGATCATAGACTATGTGATAGCTTTGAACTTGAAATAACGCTTTTTGATTTAAAAAAAATATCTCCATGTAAACGTCCTTAACAAGGGTTTGAAATTTGATAAAAGTTGGGTGTCATTGGCACCTAACAATTTTTTTTAGTTGCCCCAAAATGTTCTGCTTGTGAGTAATTTTAAAATATTTCGAATTGCTTATGCAGAGCTACCAACTGCTACAATATTTTTGTAATCATTAAAACTTCTTTTGCATAAAATTAGGGGCATGCTTCCATCTGTACTCTAAAAATATCATGGGTTACTGACAAAATTACTGAAAAGTAAGAGCAATATTTGAAGTAAAAAATGACGAGGTGTAGAAATGGTCACCAAATCGAATTTTTATAAAAAGTTAGGCAGAAAAAGTTATAACTAGGTATAAAATTACTGTTAAACTGATTTTTATGTGCAAAATACACTCTTATGACAACTAATTGTGACCACGATACAACTCTTGGAAATTGCAAGTATTCATTATTTACCTTGCCAATAGCCTATCTTGCAACTCTAATCCAACCCACCTTTCTTCTCAACGTAGGCATACACCAGCCAGTTCCTGTCCCTGGTGATGTTCGCCCTGATGATGTCTGAGGACCGCATCTCCATGCAGTCCAGGCGCAGCGAGATCATCCGAGGGCTCAAGGTGCTCCCGGAGCTCATCAAGGAGGTGCTCAAGTTGGACGGTGAGGTGCTCAAGCTTTCCCAGGAGCTCTATAAGCAGAAGTCTGTGCTGGTGATGGGCAGGGGCTACAACCACGCCACTTGCATGGAAGGGGCTTTGGTGAGCACTGTTTTTAAACATACTCGGTGATGCCTATGATCTAATCTGAACTCCTAACCTTTCCGCTACAGGAACATGTTTGATGTTTATTTTATGGAACTGTTGCATTCCTTGCCTGTTCTTTTTAAAGACTTATTGCATGTCTTTATGAAGTGTTATTTTTACGTTTGGTGAATAATTATGAAAATCAAAGTTTAAGTAAAGATGAATATTAATCTCGGTATTCCAAATTCTAGTGGTTTCTGACATCAGTAAAGTGTTTTTTTTAAATGGTTTTGAGGAATTTCAATATTACCTCGGTATTACCTCATTATTACCAATCTGTACCTCGAAACCAGACGAACCCAAGTAACATTTGGGCAACTTTACACGGGGGGGGAAAACTGAATCCTACTCATTACAAAGCATTGGACTTGGGATTTTATGGATCTTTTTAAAGGCTTAAATATAATTTTGAGTTAATTTTTATAGTATGATTCGATAGAAAACAAGCTTTTAATGCATATCTGCAATAGAACAAATCACCAAATTTGGACTTAAGCTCGTCTGGCTCTGTTGTAGATATTATAAATGCACATGTGTTAAACTAATTTACAGTAATATTAACTTGGGTGATTTTGTCTCATTTGACTTCCAAGGGAGTTGAACAACTTGTGTTTCTGTTTCCATTTCAGAAAATCAAAGAGTTGACCTACATGCATTCCGAAGGTATTCTGGCAGGAGAGCTGAAACACGGTCCACTGGCGCTCATTGATGACGCCATGCCAGTCATCATGATTGTCACGAAAGATCCAGTCTATTCCAAGTGCATGAATGCTCTGCAACAGGTATGAATATTACATCTTCACAAATAAAATAGCATAACCATAAAATTAAAGTAAAATTTTTAATATATTTATAAATAAGCTTTATTTATACAATTGTAGAAGTGTATATAGCCCAGACATGGTACAATTCTGCGGAAATCTGCTTTTTCAGACCTTAATTTTATCACCCCTTTGATAGATGCAAATCTGCATTAAAATTTCGGTATGTATACAAGTACTCATATTTTGAAGAACAGTCTAAAAATAACACATCGTTACTTTGGTGACTTAAAGGCGACACTCAAGTGAATAGGCTTAATAAAATGTGTGTACCCAAGTGATGCTATACTTTTAATGGAGTTGAATAAAGAACAAGCTAACAAGTGTTTATGTTCAATAACATACAGTTCTCGTTCAATTTGAGAAACAAGTACAACAGAACAGGTAATTATTTTGATGACAATTGCCACTTGACCACAAACGGTTAACACGGTTGATGCTTAAAATGGGCATAAAGTTTATTCTCTCCATAACCTTGACTGTCCTTCAGGTGACTGCCAGAGGTGGGCGGCCGGTGATCATCTGCGAGAAGGGAGACGAGGAGACCCAGAAGATGGCCTTCAAGTACCTGGAGATCCCCCACAGTGTGGACTGCCTGCAAGGGATCCTCACGGTGATTCCACTGCAGCTCCTCTCCTACCACATTGCGGTGCTCAGGGAGTGCAATGTAAGTGTGGCTCTCATACTCTGTTTAGAAACGGTTTTTCAGTTGGGCCGATGGGCTGCCGGGTGGTGCAAGTCCAAAAGCAGAGTTCCTTCAAATTTAAGGTTTGCAACTTGGCTCGAAAATTTATTAGTGAAATTGCATTCAACTCTATATTTGGGAGGCTGCAGATTACCCAGTGTTAAAGTATTTGACTCGTAATCGGAGGATTGCGAGTTTGAATATCTATGGGGACTTGACAATTTATAACAAGCTCAGGATTGAAGGCTTGCCTCCAGAAACGTCCCTAAACAAAACTAGTCTAAAAATATCCCATGAATCAAGTTGCAGCTTGGGTGTAAACCTTGTCATCTGGCTATGGTTAAAAATACTAGGGATTGTTCCTATTCCTGGGTCTTTCCTTCAAGGTGGACATAGAACTGTCGCCAAGAAAGGTCCAGTGCACGTTAAATAAGTTGCGGTTGATTAAACCGTTTTTTTTTTCTTGGCAACTGTTCTGGGTCCATCTTGAAGGATAGACCCAGGTCCTCACGCCTGTGTTAGGTTTCATGGGGTTTCGACTCGGGTGCTATCCTCGTCAGATGCATGACCATGGGTCAAAGGCCCTAGGTCTTCCTTTAAGGATGACCCCAAACAATAACCAATAGCCCACTGTTAAGCTCTAGTGTGACATTGATTCACCAACCAACCATTATTTGGGCAACCTTTAGAAATAAAGGCCCTCACCACTTGGCCAAATGATAAATTTATCTGCTTATTAATGGGAAAACGTTTGTTCATTTTTGTATATTTGGGACTTACCCCACTTGACTCTCAACCCATCCAATTGTCAGTATAATGGATTAAAGCCTATTAGTATTTTGTCAAATTTGCTTATATAAAAAAATTGTTCGTTGACATTTTTAACTATACTTTCTCTACCTTTTTAAATTTTCGGCCCCAACTTAAATTCAATGAAACTAATTCTGGGAGATCCGCCAAACGGAAACCTATTTATATTTCTTTGCAACACAAAGTTATATAATTTAATTTAAGTTTTCATCCTCATGTTTTCTTCTACTTGTATTCGTTCTGTACTTTTTAACTTTTTATCACAAAAATGTCAACTTTTTACAGTTGTACTAAATATATTTTTATCCTTTACAACGTTTTTACTTTTTTAAATTACCACGCAAGAAGCTAACTGACTAAGAATTCATATGTCGTGTGTTTGGCGCAGCATGGCCAAAACTGGCCCTTGTGCCATTAAAAGCTAACCAAACCAAACTACCTTTTTAAAAAAATTTGAACTCGACTTAATAATCCTCATTAGTCAACATATTTTTCAAGTGTTTGTATTATTGAAGAAATTAAGTGGAAGTAATAAATTATATTGACAATTGCATTAATTTCAATTATACTAGAGTTAAATGTAGAAACCAAAATCTGTTTAAAAAAAGTTTTCACCTTGTTAATTGCATGTGTGTATGTACCAAGATTCTGTATCTAGCACTTAAAGATTTAAGGCTACTGTTAAACTATTTGAAACTGCAATTCATACCTGCCAGCTTGCATACTGTCTGTACATAGTATGAACGTTAACCGTTTAGTACAGTTGTAAAAATATGTTGGACTTCAAGGGATTCTTTGTTTTTACAAAAATCTACTATTTGGACTACTGAAAGCTTTCAAGAACCATTAACTTTTTTAAATATTGAATTTTCTTATGTCACAAAAACTTTAAAAGAGTGAAGGGAACTTGTAATTTTAGGGTCGCCTGTGTTTTCAGCGTTATCTAGTCTTCCGTGGATCACCAGTTTTGACAATGCAAGTATACAGTGTAGTCATAAAATAGGTTCCCATATTTGGATGTATCTGTAGCTAAAACTAAAGAATGGAATTACACCATATTTCATATTAACCCTTTGTACTCCAAGAACACTTTGCTATTTGTGTTCTTTCTATGGAACAGTTATTCCTCTTTATGTTCTTTTCCACAGATTTTTTTTATACTCGTAAAGGGGGAAAAAATCCTAACCCGTTTTGTATTTGCAAAAGAACAAGTTGCAAAAAAGATTGATGTTCTAAACACTATATCCTGCTGTTCTCGTTTATTTTAAAGAACAGGGAAACAAAAGAACTGGTCGTTGTGTTGGCGCCTTAGGAGTGCAAAGGGTTAAAATTCTTTCTGCTTGAATGGTTAAATTTGGTAATTTTGTTTTTGTTGAATTTTGTTTATAAATGTAGTAATTCAATATTTTGTTTATAGGTGGACTGCCCTCGCAACTTGGCTAAATCAGTGACTGTCGAGTAACTGTACATTGTAAACATTCCATACAGAAAGCATTGGTCAGGGCTTTCAAATTTCTCTTGTATAAAAACAAAATTATAGAGCTTAGCATTTAAAACTTTAAGTTTGTTAAATTTATGATTGTCTATCGGAGTTCGTGGGTTTTATTTTACATTTGGACATTTACAAATGATTATTTTTAATGTTACCCTGCACTTGGTTGTTTCTTCACTTTGCACTTTTGTGGGAAATGGTGCAAAAAACTATTGCATAAATTTTATCTTCTATAAATAAATGTTGCATGCTTCAAATCAAATTACTAGAAGCATGCTGAAACTTTTGGGTTTTTAATCTCTTGTGTTTGCCAATGTCATCAAATTATTGAAATGTATTTAAAATGGATGAAAAGACATTGTAAATTTTTTATATAATAAATAAATTTTTTGAATCAAAAGTGTTGCTTTTTTTTATTTTGTGGTAATTGTGTTAATGAGTAAATTTAACTCCCAAAGTACTAAGATGTTATCTGATTATATTGGAGTTTAGTGTAATAACTTGTGTTGCATTTAAAAATATCTGGTGTGAATCTTCTATGCCGCGATTAAAAAACTCTTTTTCTCTACGCGGAATGGCAACAGTTTACAAAATTCTGTTGCGCCTGCATTTTTATTTTGCCTTTTTGACGATTAACCCCTTCAATTCATTTGTAAATAATTATTTTGATGTCGGCTTAAATTAGGAAGAATGCAAGCCTTATAAAATTAAAAAATGGAAGTTTTGAAAAACGCTTTTCCGCACTTTAAATGAGCGGGAAAATTGAGGCGACTCCATCTGTTGGCAATTTTGAAAACTATATTTCTATGAGCTTCATTTTTATGACGTAATAACTCTGTAAATTGCACACTTCTGGTAGGCAAGATTATTGGTAGTTGTTTTGGCCATAATTGGTGTTAAGCTTACCATAATGTTAGAAATTTAACTGAAACGCAGGAAAGGTGTGAAAATAACGTGGAAAATAATAATGGTAGGCTTGCCAGTGGTACCATTGTTTTCATTTGTAGTTAAAAAGAAATTAGTTTAAATGATTTTATATTGATTTACATGGCGAAAAAATGTAGTGATGCCAAAATGAATATTAATTTAAATGTACAGTTTCAACTTTTAAAGTTTTTAGTAATATAATTGAATTATTGTTACTAGGACACATTGTTATTGTGTCTTACCTTTTAACGACAAAAGCGAAAAGTGGTTTGCCAAGCACTGAGGATTGTAGCAATCCTCCGTGGGTTGGTGGAGCAGGAGGCGGTCTCCTAGTTATAAGAATTTCTATCTGAAAATTGATAAAGCAACAACCTTCCAATTCAACTAAGTAGGTGTTTCTGAAAGGTTTATTTGTTCTTTTACTATAATTTGTTAATTTAAAGCAAAGTATTAATTAAAACCTATAAATATGTTTAATTGGTTCAAACAAACATATTGCCCTTAAATATACAACTCGTTGCACTGTTAAAAATGTGCTCATTTTTTAGTACATTCGATGCATCTCGTAGCTGTAAATACACAAGTTTCAATTTTTAAAAAGATTTAGCCCTGATCCTCAGGCACCGCTGTTCAGCGCCTTATTCGTTGTATTACCAGGGCGACGTGAAGAAGTTATAAACGGAAGAAATGTTAAAAAGGTGCACCAAAAGAATCGGAAGCAAGATAATTGAGTTGTAATAACTTCGTTTCGATTTAAGCAGTCTACATCAAATAATGTGGGAAAACAATCTTCTGAACAACTATTTTAAGTTTTCAGGTTGCTTTGTCAAGATGGCATGAACAGAAGCCGAAATTAGTAATATTAAATCTCAAATTTAACTGAGTATGTTCAGGTATTCATTTTAAGTACCTTTTTAACATTGTAGACCTTTGATTTTTGATAAAACTGTACATGGTGGAAATGTTTAATTATTTTTCCAGTAATCTGTACTCAAAAGAAACTATTAAAAAAAAACACTAAATATTTTTAAGAAATATTTTTTATTGCAGACATGCTATAATTTTGTTCATTTTTCTATAAGCGTGGGGACCCCCTTTAGAATCACGTCGCCACTAGCCCACTGTGCATGTGCAGCTCTAGTGCGACGTTAATTAACCAAACCTACAGAATCACGGGGCCCTGATGTAGCATGCGTCGCATATATCTATCACAACTTAAATAGAGCCTCAGTTGGTAAAGCGTTCAGCTACTAATCAGAGGATTGGTGGTTCGAATCCGTGAAATGGACTTGACATAGAAAAGTAAAAAAGTAGTGATCTTGCGATCGGAGGATTGCCAGCTTCGCTACAAAATACTAGAAAAGTCGTCCAGAACATCCGCGAAAATTAACGGCGTGTATACGGGACTGGTGCACGATACATCTGATCGGGGTCCAAAGTCCCGACGTCTATTGAAGGCGTTGGGTGCAAGTCAAGTGTTTCCGCGTCATCTGACCATGGTTCTAAAATAACGGGGTGCAAGTATGAATGAATGTGTATGTGTTCACTGTGCAGCTCTAGTGCGACGTTAATTAACAAACCAACCAACCACAACTTAAATAATCTCTTTTTGATCTTCCACAATTATATTCCATGAAAAAACGTGAGGTGAATATTAACCATAAGGTGTTCTTTCCAATCCACGGACCAAAGTAGCTGAGGCTGAACATACACTTCACCTACGAGATCCATCGACACTTTAGTATTTCAGATTAGAGAATGCACGAATGTCGTTGGATTAGTGAGAAAAGTAAACATATATTCAGGTGTTATTTTATTAGAGTTGAAAGTGAAAATAAAATACAGACAATTCTCGTTATCTCGAACTCAAAGGGAAGTGTATAAAAATTCGAGATATTGAAAATTCGAGTTATCGAAAATCCTATAAAAAAGCTGTTTTGGTAAAAATAAATACTAGTATACTTACACGGCTTTATTTAACATATCTATCCAAAATAGTTTGGTGAGTATTTCTATTTTTTTTTTTTAAATCAATTATATTTTCCAAATGCACGATTGCTTGAAATGTCTCTGATGTTTTCATTTCCGGCCTCGATTCAATGAATGCACGCATAGTTTTTATAAAAGATAGAGCCTCTTACAAAGTTATCTTTGGAGGAGGTTAGCATTCTTCATTATCATTCTTCTTCTGAGAGCGATCTCTCATCAAATGCTGCTATAGAGAGTGCATTGCCTAAACAAAAATGAGAAAGAGTCAAATGTCGTCTTCATATTTTAAGTGAGTTGCTTTCTGGACGGTCGGTAATGTTCCAAGAAAGTGACTCGCACTTTACCGAAAACGCCAGCTGGCTTGAGGGACGATAAATCATCTTCCTTGTTGGACTGATTCTGTGTTAAAGAGGAGGGGATACAGCTCAGGAAATACAGTCTGGCGACATTCAAACAAAAGAGTGAGGCACAGGTAGGAATCCATTGTACGTATACCCTTTCAATAACGCACAAGAAGAAAGAGAACTGATAAAGAAAAATGTGGCAATTACATATATGCTAAAGGTTCTTCAAAATCCGTAGTTTTGAGAGGAAAACAAAATTTTGAGTTGTGAGGAAACTTCGAGTTATCAAAAATAACGACGAAAAACTTCGAATTAAAGAGATAAAATTATATTAAATAAGTAATGAAGGTGCAGGGAAATCGATATTTTTAGAGATATCGAAAAATTCGAGTTATCGAAGTTCGAGTTATCGAGAGTCTACTGTATTTCCATTCTTAATCCACTTACCATGATACTGATGGAGGTCTGTGAGCCCTAACGTCTCTAGCCTAATTCGGCTGATGGAGAAAAGGCATCTTGGCGTTACAATTGTTTGGCGATGAGGTGATAACGCCAAATGCTACGATCTTGTATTGCAATTTCATCAACTAGTTCCTCTGGAGATTCAAGCTTACAGCATAGGATTGTTTTAAATTGCTGTAGCTTTTTATTACGAAATTTGTAATTTTTTTTCTCGGGGTGTTTAACGGCCGTCTTAAGTTGTAGTGGTGTCAAATTAAGTAAAATATACTGTTTTACCGTGTATATAAATAAAAAAAGTTATTATTTTTATCATTGCCCGGTGCCAAAACCGACTGCTTGAAGCGGATAAGTGGCCCCAAACGACTGCTCGGAGGGGGTACTAGCTGTTTTTTTAAGCAATGCGCCATTGTCCGGAGCCCAAACCAACTGTCCGGAGGGAATGAGCATACATGTATTTAAAATATATCGAACAACATTTTAATTTATTTGCAAAAAATAAGACTAATAATTATACATTTTGAAAATTTGTAAAGAGGAAAAGTGATGAAGTACAAGATAATTAAGAATACATTTTCTGTCGTTTATAAATTTCGAATATTTATATTTCGTTATTTTCTTGCTGTGCGTAGAACGTTTGTTTTAACTACATATATAATATAATACACTCTTAATATTTCGGATCATCATTTCAGTTTAACGTAACAAAAAAAAAAAACTCTCCTATGCTACAATGTCATTTTTTTAAAAAGTCATGACTATTAAAAAGGGCTTCCAGTGGTCCAGTGGATAAAGGTATTCAGCTAGTAATCAGAGGATTGTTGGTTCGAATCCGTGCGATGAACTTGACAAAGAAAAGTAAAAAAGTAGTAATCTTGTGATCGGAGGGTTGCCAGTGTCGCTACGAAAATATTAGAAAATCGTCCAGAACATCCAAAAAAATTACACTGGCGTGTATACGGGACTAGTGCACGATAAATCTGATCGGGGTCTAATGTCCTGAAGCATATTGAGGTTGCGTCGAGTTCCAGCTCAGGTGTTGTCCTCGTCATCTAACCATGGTTTAAAAATACAAGGCATCCGGGTCTTTCCTTCGAGATAGGCCCTGAACCGTCGCCAATAGCCACTGTTCAGCTCTAGTGCGACGTTAATTACAAATACAAATATTGACGACCAACAACAGGCTCAAGGCCCAACAAGGTTAGTCCATCTAGTACCTCTTAACTATCTCCCAATGCATAAATAACTTCCTCTTAAAATCCATTACTCCTTTACAATTAACAATATTCACTGGCAAGTTGTTCCATTTGTCTATTACCCTATTATAGAAATAGTGTTTTCTCCCTTCCCGATTCAAATGGGATTTGTTTAACTTAAACCCATGTCCTCTCGTTCTATCACTTATATTAAAATCTAAGCCCTCCACATCTCCTTGTTTGATAAATATGAACAGTTGAATCAAATCTCCCCTAACCCTTCTCTCTTCCAGAGTATACATATTCAAATTTCTTAATCTAATATCTTCATAGTTCATGCCTGAAAACCCATGAACCATTTTAGTAGCCCTGTGCTGAATTTTCTCTAACAATTCAATGTCTTTTTTAAGATAGGGTGACCAGAACTGTACAGCATACTCAAGATGTGGCCTTACCAAACCTCTGTACAATGGCAATATAATATCCTTCGAGTTTGAAGAAACACTTTTTCTAATGTACCCCAACGTTCTTTTAGCTTTTTTGCTAGCCACTGTACATTGATGAGTCATTTTAAAATCCTCATTTACTAATACACCCAGATCATTATCAAACCATGACTGTTAAAAATTACAACAACCATATGCTCTCAACGTAGTCGGCTTTTCCTTCCACAGGGTTGCGATGGTTGCGAGACAGTAAACCCATCAATATCGCCAAAGCTGGAACAATTATCGCGCCAAGATGCTTTTCCTTCATCTAAAGTCGCTAGTCTGTGAGCTACCAATAGAAAAAAAGGAGTGGAGTTAACAAGTCTAGCTATGAGGTGTTCCATTTCAAAGAATCATTTGCTGTTTTGCGTTGTTTGTGGTTTTCTAATTACGCAATCGGCAGGTAAAATTGTGTTTGTTTTTTTTAATTTGATAAAGCATTCCTATATTGATAACCCTTAAATGTATCGCCTAACTCGAGATTGCGAATTACGTGCTTATACATTTTATGGGTTATTTATTGGAACTTATTATTATTATGTTACTTAGATAATGCAGTTATTAATCACAAAATTATTTTTATATTTTCTTTTTCTTATCTTACAGCAAAGGAAGCTGATAGTAAGTATAAATAATTTACTTAAATGATGAACGAATGTGGTTAATATAAATATTTTATAATAATAAAATATTTTAATATTTATACATCTTAAACATTTTAAAGTTTATATATCTTAAATATTTTAAAGTTTATATAAAGTTTAAATGTCAAAAATTTAAAAAATTAGACCACATTAAAAAAATTTTACCAAGGGGTCACTGGACTTTTATGGTATTACTCATCCTTTCAAGTACACAACAAAAATGCTTAATATGATTGTGAAGTTCAAAACTTCAATATTAATAACAAAATTATTTTTATATTTTAATTTTCTTATCTTACAGCAAATGAAGCTTATAGTAAATATAAATAATTTACTTAAATGGTGAACGTATGTGATTAATATATATTATAATAATAATAAAATATTTTAATATTTATATATCTTAAATATTTTAAACTTTATATAAAGTTTAAAATTATATGTAAAAAAATTAAAAAAATTTGACCACATTAAAAAATTTTGACCATGAGGGCTTATAGTACAAGCCGCCACTGGATATTTATGGTATTACTCATCATTTCAAGTACACAAGAAAAATGCTTAGTATGATTGTGAAGTTCGAAACTTCAATATTAATAACAAAATTATTTTTATATATTAATTTTCTTATCTTACAGCAAATGAAGCTGATAGTAAGTATAAATAATGTACTTAAATGATGAATGAATGTGATTAATATAAATATATAATAATAATAAAATATTTTAATATTTATATATCTTAAATATTTTAAAGTGTATATATCTTAAATATTTCAACGTTTATACATCTTAAATATTTTCAGGTTTATATATCTTAAATACTTTATAGTTTATATAAAGTTTAAAATTATATGTCAAAAATTAAAAATTTTGACCAGATTAAATTTTTTGACCATGAGGGCTTATAGAACAGGACGCCACCGTACTTTAAGGTGTTACTCATAATTTTTAGGGTACAAGAAAATTTCTTAATATTACAGTGCTCAAAACTGATCCTATTCACCCGATTTGACGGTATTGATTCTTCTTATGGAAATTCTTCCCATTGATTCTTCTTATGGAAAATTAACCAGAATTCAAATTTTTAGGGTTAGCAGAAGCATTCAATGATACGAAAGAAGGCATGGGTAAGTAAGTATATCATATTAAGAGCAAAATAATAATTGTAATCGTAATGACAACTAACATTCTCTAAGCCAGTGCCGTTACACAGTAAATATTTTGGGGAGGGGGTTGAAACACTGATCTCTAACTGTAACTTCTGGATAGAGCAAGACATTTTGTTGACTTGAAGCCGATGTAGAGGCAGCCATGATGTGTCCCACTTTCTTTGCTACCGCAATATATCGTATATTTTTCATGTTCAATAAGTCGCCGTGTATTGCTTTTGGCTGAGTTTTTTCTATTTCCTTTTTAAACCCATTTTAAATGCAATCTTCTATTAAAATAGAAAGTCATTTGCAAGTCAAAGTCGAAGTAGATAAAAAACAAGAGCAAAAACTATTTGTTTGGCAATATAAAAATTAATTCTATAAGAAGAAAATATAATATTTATGCACATTTAATATTTCTACTATGCTATGGTACTAAAAGACACCACTAAATCATTTTTAAAAAAAATATTGGGACACAGCATGGCTGCTTTCAATTGGCTTCAACGCACCCATAGAGAAAACAAGATGATGAAAATTCCCAGTTCCTACTTATCGAATTTTTTCATCTTTTTTTATATATATATTGGGAAACAGTTCTCTCACAAGCATTGATTTGTTGCACCCACATTCCAATGCAGTGTCCGCTCTGAGCTTCAAGCATGAATGGACTGCAGTAGAGCGAATATGACGTCATAATCGTGAAACCAACATCTCAGACCGAATGACCTCAGACACGTGACTTCTTTTAAAAATTATGAATTAAAAAAATACTCGCGATTGGTTGTTGAATTGGGAAATGTGTAACAGTGAAAATTTATGAATGTAATGACGTCATTAACCATGTGTCTGAGACCATACATCTTGGCCTCACTTTGATGTTAGCGAGATTATAACATGTTTTCTCTACTATGAAGGATCCATGCTCGAAGGTTCTGAGGTCTAATTTAAATATAATCTTACAAGTTCAGCGATTTTTAATCTTCCATAGCTTTCATTTGTTAATAATATTAATTTTCTGCAGGCATAAATTTTCCCAACTCGGGGTTTTTAGAAGTTGAAATTCCCAACTTTCAGGGTTTCCAGATTATTGGGGGGGGGGGGGTCAGACTCCCCCCCAAACACCCCCGGTACGACGGGCCTGCTCTAAGCCTAACAAGGGCCTTTGTTTCCACAGAGCCTTATTTAAACATAGTTGCCGGGCCCCGTTTAATCTCCCCCTCAAACTTATAAATAAGTTCGAATAAAACTAATGTGTCATGGTACTTATGAAATATAAGTTTGTCAGATTTTATTAACTACAAGTGTAGTTAATAAAATCTGACAAACTATATCTTTGTAACCTACAAGTGTAGTTACAAATGCCTGGTACTGCATTTCATTTGCATAGAGTATGCGTTAGATGACTTCGTTATGTAAGAAAAATCTACATTATTTTGTTATTTTTTTTATTGATAATTAAAAATAGGTATTCAAAAATAAGTCAAATTAACTCTTTTTTGAGTACATTCGATGCTTATCATGGCTCGGAATACATAAGTTTCAATCTTGTGAAAGACATGTACTTTAAAATGAGTACAATGGGTAAAAATGAATAAAAAAAGCAGATGCTAGTCTACATAGGTTGCCTTTATAAATCGCTTTCAATAAATAGCGACAATTACAACCAAGACTTACCGGGAATCGATCCCTGATCTTCAGGCACCGCATTCCAGTGCATTATCCGTTGTACTACCGGGGAGATGTGAAAAAATTATAAACAGAAGTAATGTTAAAAATGTGTGCTAAAAGAATGGGTATTTAGATCATTCAATTATAATAACTCAGTTTATATTTAAGCAATCTACATCAAATAATGTGTGAACAGAAGCTGAGATTAGCAATATTACACACTGCTCATGTTTTAGAAGTACGTTTACTTAAATTTAAGTACGTCGTCGCTCATTGACGATGCAGTTGTGCTCAAAGAAAAACGAGTATGTTCATGTACTCATTTTTAAGTACCTTTTTTATTTGAAGTATGGATAACTATAAAAATAAAAAATAATGAATGAAGAGCTGAATATTAATCTTAGAGCATACCAAACACATGTTTGGTAATATGTATATATTGTAAAGCAATCTCTATCAATGCCAATAAATGCTGGTTAAACGAAATGTCATTGTTGTACAACTTCTGTTAAAGAATGAAAATATTTTTTTTTACAGATTTTGACTAAGTGGATTTTTCTCTATCCAACAAAAAAAGAATTTTCAAAATCGGACAATATTTTTTTTTCAAACGGTCTGGTTAATTGAGAATTCCGAATAGTTAAACGCCGGACAACCGGATATTTTTTTTTAAATGCTCCCAAGTGAAACATCATATCCAACAAAAAAATTGTGCAAATATCTGAATTAGAACCGAAATCCCGCGCAAACATACATAAAAGAAACATAACTAATGGGGTTAAGTCCTACTAAATTAGGTTTTAGGGTTAACCACCAATATATTTTTATAATTTACAGAAGTAGCCTAGTTCTAGAAAATGTTTATTATGTGGAGAGAGATAGGAGTTAATAAACAGCCTTGTAATTTCTTCAATTTTCTTTATTAACAATGAAGATGATATGTACAATCTTGAGAACAAATTTTACAAATGTTGAATAGAAGTAACAGAACATTCTTACGTGATATGGAGAAAACATAGCAGAATTCACTTCAACGATTTTGTTGACACATGTTGAACAAAAAGATTTAAAAAGATGAACTAGTCAGGCAGCTAGTTATCGCAGCTAGTTATTAGGAAGTTACTACATATTTACAGAGTTTCTACATTGCTACAGAATGATAACTCGCTGAAACATCGCCTTATATCTATCCTAAACGATCCTAAATTAGCATAAGGCACCGGGCCGACAAAGAATAATAAAAGTCTCGATGAAGTCCCGCACGGAGTAGGTCCGCATACGGAAACACCCATCCGATGCGTACGACGGTACGACGCATCAACCCGATGACGTCATAATAGTCCGCGAGCTCGTGGAGCCAAAACGTAAATAAACATCGGCGTCTCGCCGGAAAGGTTCGTGGTAAGACTTTGTGAGAAGGTAGGTTTTCCCAACAATTGGCCCGCCTCTCACAATATCTTAGCACAAAGACATTTTTATAAAAATTTCTAATAAAAATTTACTTTGCCTAAACAACTCGTTGAAATGAAATTACAATCATTTAATGCAAAACGTAAATATTTTCAATACAAAGAAATTTATAAATTCAGAATTTTAAATTTGACAAAAAAATTCTTTAAAATTTACATCCATCAAAAATTAGCAAATTGATTATATTATACAAAAATTTTATCACAAAAACCTTTTAAATTCAATTTACTGTGAGGTTTAGTAAAGTAATCAGCTGGATTATTTTTCGTATTAATATACTTAAGATCAAAGAGGTTTTCTAAAACTAAATTTCTAAGAAAATGATAGCGAACATGTATGTGTTTTGTTCGATGATTTTCAATAGAAGATTTAGAAAAATTGATTGCTGACTCATTATCACAAAATAGGGTTGGGATACAGTCATTTACAATTACATTATGATCAAAACACTGTTTAAAAATTCTAATAATCCAAATGAGTTCTTTAGCTGCATCAGTCAGAGCCATGAATTCAGCCTCCATCGTAGAAAGGGCGACGCTCTTCTGCTTGTGGGTCTGCCATAGGATTGGAGCTTGGTCAAGGTATAGGATGTAGCCTCCAAGTGAAACACGGTCGTCCCGATTGGCTGCAAAGTCGGCGTCTGCAAAACACTTGATCTGTAGATCTTGAACCCCAGATAGGTTCAACTTGAAATCCTGGCTTTGTTGAAGATATCCCAGAAGTTTCAGAAGTGCGCTCCAGTGCACCATCCCCGGGTTGGTCTGGAATTGCGAGAGTATGTTGACTGCATGGGTGATGTCTGGTCGGGTTCGACTTGCAATGAATGACAGGCATCCCAAAACGTTTCTGTACGGAAAACTTTCCATCTCCTTCCTTTCGGCTTCTGTGTCTGGACACTGTAATTTTGACAATACTGTCCCTTGAGCTATTGGAAGAGATGATATTGGTATTTTATATTTTTTTTTATACATTTCACAGATTTTCTGAATGTAAGTATGTTGATGAATATATAAAATGGACTTCGTTTCTTCAAATTCAACACCTAATAATTTTCGGGTTCTTCCCAAAATCTTCAAATCGAATTTTTCTTCTAATTTAGAAATCATGGACTTTATATATTCTTCCTTTTTCCCAAACAGAATTATATCGTCAACATATAATAATAATACAATGTTATTTTCATAAACGTAAACACAATTAACCCAGTCTAACTTTTTAAATTTAAGATCTTCTAGGGTTTTATGAATCTCATGGAACCACTCGCGTCCACTTTGATGTAATCCGTATAAAGCTTTATTGACACGACACACGTAATTAAATTTTTCTTCAACTTCAAAACCTTGTGGCTGTTTCATATAGATTAACTCTGATATAGGGGCATACAAATACGCACATTTTATGTCCAGTTGGCAGTGTTCCCATTTATAAAATGATACTAATAGGAAGAAAAATAGTCTTACGACTGAAAAGTTCACTACCGGACTAAAAACTTCTTCATAATGTATCCCTTTTAGTTGATCAAAACCTTGAGCCACTAGTCTAGCTTTAAAACGAACGATTTCGTTATTTTCATTTATTTTGGTTGTGAAAACCCAGCGATTACCTAAAACTTTAACATTTCCCGGATTTTCTACAAGGTCCCAGACGTTTCGATCTTGTATTACGTCAAATTCCTCCTGCATAGCACTATGCCACTCATTTGCTTGAGGTGTTCGTAATGCTGAATTAAAATTATGTGGAATTTTGACATCTGCTGTTAGTCATGCATCAATGCTTGAACATTCTGGTTCTTTGTTTACAATACCAGAATAAGTATTATTTCCAGAAAAATTAAAATCACTGGGATCATACTTTATATTGTGCACCCTACAGTACTCTTCCACATCATTTTTTGATCGAAGCCTTGCCTTTTCTCCTTGTATCCGATAGTAAATGTCCACTCTGGATTTGTCTTTCCTGGGTACCGCCTCCCTTGACCATATAACTTCTTTTAAGTTAGGGGTTTCTGAAATGATAGGAGTTTCCGAAATACTAGGGGTTACTGAAATACTAGGAGTCGTTTTAGCCACTTCCCTTTCCCCATCACTTTCGGTTTCTTCTTCGGATTCCTCTAAATAAGGGTTAATAAAAGTTATTGGTTTTTGGGTATCCACGTTGTGTTTCATTTCATCGAAATTTACATTTATAGTTTCGATGATCTTTCTTTGATCGGGTAACCATATCCTGTATCCTCTGGTTTTCATTGCGTAACCCATCATGATACCATGCTTAGCCCTCATGTGAAACTTCTTTCTTTGTTGTTTGGGTGTTCCTACATACACAGGTGTACCAAAAGTTTTAAGATGCTTGATTGACGGTTTTCGACCTCCGTAAAGTTCAAAAGGCGTTTTGCTTTGATTGCCGTGGCACAATCTGTTCCACGCGTAAGTAAAACAAAGTAAAGCTTCTGACCAAAATTTATCTTCTAGGCCGCTGTCTTTAAGATTAGTTCTAATAGCATCTACTGCGGTGTAGTTAAATCTTTCGGCAACTCCGTTTTGTTCAGGACTATAGGTATTCGTCCTCTCAGCCTTGATACCTTGATCTTCAAAAAAACTATTAAATTCTGCATTGCAAAATTCGAGACCGTTGTCTGTACGCACATTTAAAACTTTCTGGTTAGTAAATCGCTCAGCACGCTTTTGGAATCTGGTAAAATAACCAAAAACTTCAGTTTTGTCACGCAAAGGGTATACTGTGACTTTCCTTGAGTAATCGTCGATTATAGACAAAAAGTACTTATGACCTTCATGAGATTGGGTTGGAAAAGGTCCGCACAGATCCATGTGCAAAAGTTCCAAGGGTCTTTGGGATCTAATTTTACCAATCGGTTTAAAGGTTTTTCTTTTAGACTTACCTAATTTACAAGGTTCACAATTTACATATTTATCTTCAAAATTTGGCATTCCTACTACACTTTCTTTTGATTTTAATATGTACTTGGTATTAACATGACAAAACTTTTGATGCCAATCAAATAAACTTTCCTTTTTAGTCGTTATTAATCCCTCTAACTTTTTAGGATAAGTAGGATGACAATAATATAACCCGTTTTCTTTCTTAGCAATAAAAAGACTTCTACCTTCAGTTGAAAATACTTCTATTTTTCCTTTACGTCCCACGAAACTTCCACCTGCTTGATCTATTAAAGGGCCCGCCATCAAATTACGTCTTAGTTTTGGTGAATACATAACATTATTAAGATTAACAATTTCTTCATTATTCTTATTTTTAAATAGTAATTTTACAGTCCCTATTCCTTCAATCGGACAGGATACGCCCTCAACTGCAACGAACATGTTTGTATTCGTGACAGGTTTAAGATCAACAAACAAATCTTTGTTACCACAAAAATGAGCACTAGCGGCGGTGTCCACGATCCAAGCGTTACGGTTAATATTTTCGTTAAGATTTGCCTCAATAACAAAATTCGATTCTTTATTTATATTCTTATGAATCTTAGTTCGGCATTCAGCAGATTTATGACCGATCTTGCCACATTTAAAACACTTAATTCTTTTAGTTTTCGAGATATTTGGGTTACTTCTCGGTTTCCTTACATAGGGATCAGTTGTACCTTTAGTTTGAAGTGCAACAATTTCTTGATCACCGTGGGCTTGCTTTAATCTTGCTTCTTCAGCGAGCAATTCTTTGACTACTTTATCAAAAATAAAGTCCCCGTCCTCCCATCGGTATATTGTTTGTACAATACTGTTATATTCTGCTGGTAGGTATCTAATCATTTGAAAACTCTTTAACCATTCCTCCAGTGGTAATTTAACATCCCTTAGCTGACTAGTTATTTTTTGTAATCTAGCAGCATATAAACCAATTGGTTCCCCTTCGTTTATTCTGCAGTTAAAAAATTCATCTGTAAGTCCCATGGCTCTAGCTCTCGATTCAGGACGAAAATGGGTTTGGAGGGTTTCCCAAGCATTTTTAGGGTCTTCTGTATCCGATATTAAGGGCCTAAATTCTTTATCAATATTCAGATAAATTGTGCAATATGCACGATCCGACCTTAACTGGAAATCTCGGCTTTTAGCGGTTTCATCTCCCTCGGGTTTAACTTCCGTACCAATTGTAATCCTCCATGCGTTCTTATCCATTACAAGAACTTTCACATCTTCCACCCGTGTCCCGTAGTTATATCGGCCTAACCTCTCAATAGAATTCGGGTTCTGAAATTCCATTTTGTCAAAAATATTTGTTTACTACTTGAAAAATATTCAACGAAAAATTCTCAAAAATATTTACAACTCTCCACATTGAAATTTAATTTGAACTGGGCTGGCTGGGCCCATAACCCTTAATGGGGTTAAGTCCTACTAAATTAGGTTTTAGGGTTAACCACCAATATATTTTTATAATTTACAGAAGTAGCCTAGTTCTAGAAAATGTTTATTATGTGGAGAGAGATAGGAGTTAATAAACAGCCTTGTAATTTCTTCAATTTTCTTTATTAACAATGAAGATGATATGAACAATCTTGAGAAAAAATTTTACAAATGTTGAATAGAAGTAACAGAACATTCTTACGTGATATGGAGAAAACATAGCAGAATTCACTTCAACGATTTTGTTGACACATGTTGAACAAAAAGATTTAAAAAGATGAACTAGTCAGGCAGCTAGTTATCGCAGCTAGTTATTAGGAAGTTACTACATATTTACAGAGTTTCTACATTGCTACAGAATGATAACTCGCTGAAACATCGCCTTATATCTATCCTAAACGATCCTAAATTAGCATAAGGCACCGGGCCGACAAAGAATAATAAAAGTCTCGATGAAGTCCCGCACGGAGTAGGTCCGCATACGGAAACACCCATCCGATGCGTACGACGGTACGACGCATCAACCCGATGACGTCATAATAGTCCGCGAGCTCGTGGAGCCAAAACGTAAATAAACATCGGCGTCTCGCCGGAAAGGTTCGTGGTAAGACTTTGTGAGAAGGTAGGTTTTCCCAACAATAACATTCAAATCTATAACCTCTCGACTTGGCGCGCGATTTGGCGGTTTTAATTTAAAATTTCTGGTGGTGTTATTTTGGAGTTTTGGTTGGCGCGCTTTTCAGTCGGTTCAAAAAACATAACAGTCGAATCTATAATCTCTCAACTTGGCGGTTTTAATTTAAAATTTCTGGCGGTGTTATTTGGAGTTTTGGTTGGCGCGCTTTTCAGTCGGTTTAAAAAACATAACAATCGAATCTATAATCTCTCGACTTGGCGGTTTTAATTTAAAATTTCTGGCGGTGTTATTTTGGAGTTTTGGTTGGCGCGCTTTTCAGTCGGTTAAAAAAACATAACAGTCGAATCTATAACCTCTCAACTTTGCACGCGATTTGGCGGTTTTAATTTAAAGTTTCTGGCGGTTTAATTTTGGAGTTTTGGTGGGCGCGCTGGACAGTCGGTTAAAAAAGAATATTCATAAGAGTTTTTTTGGCAGTTTTAATGGTTCTGGAGGCCATTTTAGCTGTCAAAAATCAAATAGAACTTTTTTAGAAAAGGAAAAAAACTGCTTGGAATTTGCGTACAATTCCATAACCAAACGAAACAAACGTTGTAAATATTTAAAACTCATACAATCCAAACAAAGAAGTACCAGAAAAGATCTTTGACTTATCTCGGAGAGTTTTAACAGTGCAATTTAATGTCCGTTTCCTTTTACAGAAAATGCGTTTGCGGACATGGCCAACCTTTTTCTGCAAGTTTTAAAGTCAGATACACAAGGAGACGAAGCCTCATCCCAATCTGAAACTCTAGGTACAACATAAGTTCTTGAAACTGTGACTTTCAGTTTGAAAATGTTAGTTACATACATGTTATACTGTTTAATTAACGTTTCTGTCTTTTTCTCACACTGAAGACGATCCAGATCATCAGATACGTAAGTTTGTTTAAATTTTTTTAAATGTAGTTATATTTCTGAAAATATATACTCATATTATAGAAGGGAAGAAATAAGGAATCGGTATAACCAAAGGAGAAGAGGAAGGATGATTTCGATTATATGAAAAAAAGGGGGGACCATAGTTTCGAGTTGTCGTTGGTTTATTGTCTTTAACGTTATTGTGCCGCAACTTGTGCTCAACAATGTATATTGTAAAAAACAATCCCTACCAATGCTGGTTAAACGAAATGTCATTGTTGTAAACTTTTGTTAAACAATGAAAATATTATGAAATCGGAAAAATTGTTTTAAAAAACTCCGGTTAATCGGCATTTCCGGATATATAACAGACGGATAATCGATTATTTTTTTTGCAGATTTTGCCTAAGTGGATTTTTCTCTATCCAACAAAAAAAGAATTTTCGAAATCGGACGACATTTTTTTTTAAACGGTCCGGTTAATTGAGAAATCCGGATAGTTAAATACTGGATAACCGGATATTTTTTTCAAATTGCTCCCCTTTGAAACATCCCCTATTCAACAAAAAAAAAATTGTCCAAATATCTGAAGTAGAATCGAAATCCCGCGCGCACATACATAAAAAAAAAAATTAAAAAATACATTAAGGTCGAATCTATAACCTCTCGACTTGGCGCGCTTTGCCGTTTTTAATTTAAAGTTTCTGGCGGTTTTATTTTGTAGGTTTTTTTTTGAGTTTTGGTGGGCGCGCTGGGCAGTCGGTTAAAAATGATCATTTCCTATTGTACTGTAGTCGAATGTGTGTTGGTACTTGGCAGGGTTTTAAAAAAAAAATCCAAAAGCGGATCAAATTGCTATGCGTGGCGTAATAAGTGGCGACCCCTAACAAGAATACGCTATCCCAGTCCTTATTTTTCCAATTTCGGACCACTTCAATTCGATTGTGTCTCTCAGACATAGCACGAGTTCTGCAATGTTAAGGTACAGCCGGGGGGGGGGGAACGAACCACCAATGATTTTTTCGTTAGTTTTATAGTAGAGCTAAACTTAGTATACCATTTTGTATGGAATAAAGTCTACTATACATTGATATACAAAATATTTGCATAGGGGACTATCTTCATACTCGAATCCGCACCAACTTTAAAATGTTCGCAGAAATGTTCCCCGCCCTCAAAATAATCTAAATATAAATTTTCGTTAATTTCCTACATTTATATGCAGAGGGGCTACCTCCACATTGAACAATGAACATATTATTTGGACTACGAAATGAAGGACGCGGGTAGAAAATGTTTTGGCGTTAGCCGTGGTTCTTCTTTTCCCGTGGTCATTCATTCCCCTACTACGTATACCCCTCTCCTTTATATAAGAATTTAGTATTTTATGCCAACGCGACCACAGCGCTTTTAATTCTCAAAACTAGTGAAGATTCCTGTTAAGTTCTGCAGATTTTATATTTGTGTATGGCCCCTGAAATGATCATTTGATGCACATTTTAATATAGCAAAAAAACTACAAAAAGGAAAATCATGAAATTTTAGATATGCATATAAAGCGTTTTTCTGAATCCATTACTATCAAAATATAGCATGGTTGCTATTCATAAATTTTATGAATATTAGTATCCTAATTTAAATAAAATTAAAAAATATACATATAAGTAATGAAAGCTAGTGTATTTTATTTGGGTCGTTTAGAAGTAAAAGTAACACAGATAAAAATATCAGCTTAATGAAATTATTATTTCGAAAGATATGATTTATTAAAATATTTATTACTTTCAGATCTAGAACAATCTGTGCATAAGACAGCTACCGGTATCGGTAAGCTATTAATTATTTTTTTAATATAATTTGCTGTTTAGTGCCAGAACAACTAAGTGTAATTTTTTATAATGTAAGTTTGAAATGTATATTGCATTCTTTAATAAAGAACATACAATAAATACCAAATAATTTGAGAGGCCTCCGTGGCCGAGCGGTTAAAGGCGTCAGCTGGGAATCCGAGGATTCATGGTTCGATCCTAGACGATGGACTTGAAAACGAAAAGTAAAAAAAGTAGGGATCGTGTGATTGGAGGGTTGCCAGATTCGCTACAAAATACTAGTAAAGTCGTCCAGAACATCCGCAAAAATTAACGGCGTGCATACGGGACTGGTGCACGATAAATCTGATCGGGGTCCAAAGTCCCGACGTCTATTGAAGGCTTTAGGTGCCAGTTCAGGTGTTTAATTAACCAAAACCAACCAAATAATTTGAAAAAACAAATATTCTTTTGATTTGGTTTTGTTAATTAACGTCGCACTAGAGCTGCACAATGGGCTATTGGCGACGGTTCGGGGTCAATCTCGAAGGAAAGACCCGGGAACACATTCACATATGAACTTCGTTATTTTAGAACCATGGTCAGATGGCGAGAAAACACCTGAACTGGCACCCAACACCTTCAATAGACGTCGGGACTTTGGACCCCGTTCAGATGTATCGTACACCAGTCCCGTATGTACGCCAGTATAATTTGTTGGATATTCTGGACGACTTTCTAGTATTTTTGTAGCGAAGCTGGCAACCCTCCGATCGCAAGATCACTACTTTTTTACTTTTCTATGTCAAGTCCATTGCACGGATTCGAACCACCAATCCTCTGATTAGTAGCTGAACGCCTTACCAACTGAGCAACTGGGGCTCAATATTCTTTTGAAGTACTGATTATCAGAAAAAAAAATAACACCAATTTTCGACTCAAAATTACGCGAAGCATCATCATTATCTTATTGATTGGTTAAAAGTTTGAGGAATGAAAAAGTTTGAGAGCAGAGTTGTGTTTCTCACTCCCCACCCCCTCCCCACACTAGTCATTAAAATATTAAAACATATATTTGAAATTATTTTTTAACCAATACTATATAAGTACACAATAATAAATAAATTCTAATCTCTTATGGGGTCTCCATTTACCCAGTGGATAAAGGCGTTCAGCTGATAATCAGAGAATTGCTAGTTCGAGCCCGTGCGATGGACTTGACAAAGAAAAGTAAAAAAAGTAGTCATCTTGCGATCGAAGGTTTGCAAGCTTCTCTACAAAAATACTAGAAAGTCGCCCAGGTTTGGTTTGGTTTTGTTAATTAACGTCGCACTAGAGCTGCACAGTGGGCTATTGGCGACGTTTCGGGGTCAGTCTCGAAGGAAAGACCCGGGAACACATCCACATTCACACATGCACCTCGTTATTTTAGAACCATGGTCAGATGACGAGGAAACACCTGAACTGGCACCCAACGCCTTCAATAGACGTCGGGACTTTGGACCCCGATCAGATGTATCGTGCACCAGTCCCGTATACACGCCAGTATAATTTGTTGGATATTCTGGACGACTTTCTAGTATTTTTCTAGCGAAGCTGGCAACCCTCCGATCGCAAGATCACTACTAGAAAGTCGCCCAGAACATCCAACAAATTGTACTGGCGTGTATACGGGAGTGGTGCACGATAAATCTGATCGGGGTCCAATATCCTGACGCCTATTGCGGTTGCGTCGGGTGCCAGCTCAGGTGTTATCCTCTGATCATGGTTCAAAAGTACGAGGCATTGTTCCCGGGTCTTTCTTTCCCGAAAAACCCCGAACCGTTGCCAATAGCCCAATGTGCAACTCTAGTGCGACGTTATTTAACCAAACCAATCTAATTTCTTATTAATTAAAAATTCTTATTTGTTTTCTACTATTGGAAAGCTAAAAGAAATGGGCATAAGCAATCTCAGAAGTAACACTCTAATTTTTGAGCATTCTGCGATCGTCAGAGCTTTTCCGTCTCGGTCAATAGCGCGCGTGACTTCAGACAAAGAGTTTCCTGGTTCGAGTTGAGCCGTTTATTTTATTTGAAATGTTCCCCTTTTTAACGAAATAAATTTCGGGGAGTAAATGACGGAATGGTATATTTCAGTTCGACAAAATATTTAATCGGAGGATTTGGCAGACGTCAAAAATGACGAAGGTTATTTCAAAAATAAGCATACATTTGTAACAATGGTCAGTGGTGGTACTATACTTCTAGTTAATCTATCGAAGGAGTTAATTTAAAATAACAGTTGTTCAAGTGTTACGTCATATGTTAAGTAACTGATACAATATTCATCAATAAGAAAAAATACAAATATTCATTAACAAAAAAAATTAATGTAATGCAGGTATTTTTAGTTTTATAAAAAGTGTATGTAATTTTTTTTTTTCTTCTGGTTTTTGGTAGTAACTCTGTTACTGGAGACATATAACAATGCCATATCAAACACTGGACTGACGTACGTGGGAGTTCCAATCGCTCTTCCAGATTCAACAATTCCAAGTAAGTTTTCATAGAATGTCTTTAAAAAGTTATCTAATTCGTAAGTATACCAATATATAAAAGGACTATAGTATAAGGGGACAACCTAACTTGAACCTATACATTTATGCTGTAGGAGTTGATCCTTCCGCAGAGAAATATAGTTCCACAACAATATTGAAAATACATTTAAACCACAGTATAATGAACAAAACTTTCAATAGAGTTTGAAAATTCTTCACATTATTGTAAAATTAAGCAGCTTTTACTTTTACATTTGTGTGTATTTGGTATTTAATTAACTGCCGACGTAATTCCGGCTTCAACGAATAAAAAGCTTCATCTCGACTGCCTTCAGTAACCCTTGAATTTGGCGAGCTAAATAGGTGTATTATCGCGCCTTTGAATTGTTTTGTATTTTCTCTTTCTTTTGGATTATTTTTTTTAATTTCTTTTCCGATTTCGTAAATTTTGTTTGAATTGTGAACTAACGTTTTTTCTCTTTCTGACTCGTTGTGGATTGAATAGATATTTTTACTTTATTAAGTCTTTCAATTACATCTAAAATGAATGAATCATGAAACCAATGTTTCAGATCCATAAAAAAGGAAAACCGTTTTATAGTAGCGCAAAACTTATTGCGATTATAAGTTGAAAAAGTAACAGGATTTGAAGGTGACAGAGGAACAGATTTAACGTGCATAATTCCCCTTTAAGGCGCATTTGATTGGACGTTGAGGAACAAATTATACGAGCTCTCCACCCTTTCAAAAACTAGCATCGAACTGGCAACACTCCAATTACGAAAACTCTGCTCCGTATACTTAGAGGATCGATCTTTCAACCCTTCTTTCGATAAAAAAAAAAACTCGACCAGATCTGATTGATGTGAGAACATTTGGTACTCGAAAGATTTAATGTGCGCAATTCCCCTTTGCACAGCGAATGTTTTGTTGCACGATGAGGGAAAAACGCTCGCCGATCACGAGCCCGGTGCTATTTTAAAAACTGGTATCGAATTTGCTTTCTCCGATTATTAAAACTCTCCTCTTTCCAAAACGTTAGTTAGTCGAATTAACGTCGCACAAAGCTGCACAATGGGCTATTGGCGACGGCCCGGGATCTATCATGAAAGAAAAACCCGCAACGCTGCTTCGTAATTTTGAATTATGGTCAGAGGCCGAGGACAAAACCTTCATTGACCCATCACGGAACTTTAATGAGCGTGTTGACGTTGAAGAACGACGAACTTAACCAGCGCCCACTGTATAGAAATCCGTATAACACATGCTTTTTACGTTACAAACTGTACGCCAAAAGAGGCGGAGGAAGGCGAAATCGTAACTCTTGTTTATCACGACATACACAGAAACTGAAATCGCCTTCAGTTTTGAAAATGCCTTTGTTTTTTTTATGTAAAAGCACGTTCCATACAGCTTTCTATACAGTGGTCGTTCATTTAACGTGCAGCAACAGTTGACGGTCGCAAAGCTATTACCTCGGGGTGGGGCACATGCCGCTCGGGGCGATGACCATCGCAAAAAGTCACGCCTCGCTACTGGAGCCATCCGATTACAAACTTGTCCGACCAACTGAGGCCCTGACCAATGTGAGAACGTAGTCCCTCTCATGACCAATAGAACATTTTAACCACGACAGATTTAATGTGCGCTATTCGAATCCAAACGTCAAATGTTTGGACGATGGGAGAACGGGCTTGCAACCTCCCGGTAAGGAACTTGGCGGTCTGCGAGTTCGAATATTATATCAAGTAGTATATTTTAATAAATTTTGCTTCTAAAGTATAAGTAATTGTTAAATTAAATCAAAACAAAAACATACACTTGCAAAATTTAATCAAAACGATGAACTTTTTTAACCATATAATTTTTACGAAACAAATAATTTATAATTTTACTTATGATTATTGTTTATAAATAGTTTGGTTTTGAAATAGTTTAATTTCGTCAAAAAATCTCAGATTTTAACATGTTTAAAACACAATCCACAAAAGTAAATTTGTTTATTTTAATTATCAGCAAATGTTCTCAAAGATAATGGCAGAAAAGATTTAATAGGGGTTTTTTTTATTTCTCAATGCTTTGATTTCGAAAATATCAAGAAAATAGTTTATTGTAACTCCGTATTAAATCTATAACATACCCAAATGGCCTCTCAACAGAATGACTCATTTTCAAGTTTTCTCAGTTTTATATAGCAGTAGGGGGAAAAAAGCGATAACGGCGCCAAATATGACTACTCCGATACATATTTATTTGTTTTTAAATCAAGGGATGATATTTTTTAGCCAATCAGGACCATAGCTCAGACTTTTTACACATCGTAGCCTTCGCTTCAGGTTCAACTTAGGTTGTCCCCGACTATAGATGCCCGTGCGATAATTATCGCATGAACTATCCCCCCCCCCCCCCCCCTTCACACACACACCCATTCATTAGAGGAAAAAAAATGAACGGTATGCCCCTAGATGGCAGCATTATCAACGGCTTGTTTAAAAAAAATTTAATATGAATTATTTTAAACTCAATTAAAAAAAAGACGTTTATGAGATGAAAATACAATTCGTCACTTGTCCATCAAATTCTCTTTCTTTTGATAAATCATGTGTTAAGATCCGTTGAATCTAAGGGGCGTAAAAGGGATATGTACTACAGAAATAATAAATACTAGAAGGCTCCGCCCCCTGCTCCGCAAACGCTCCGTCAACCCCCGGAGGATTGCTACGCAAAGTCGCTAAAAGGTACTACACAATAACAATGTGTCCTAGTAACAATACTTTTTTAATTATATTACTAAAAACTTTAAAAGTTGAAATTGTAAATTTAAATTAATATTCATCTTTGCATCACTACATTTTTTCGCCATGTAAGTCAAAATAAAATCATTTAAACTAATTTATTTTTAACTACAAATGAACACTATTTTTACCACTGGCAAGCCACACATTATTTATTATTTTCCACGTTATTTTCACACCTTTTCTGCGTTTCAGTTAAATTTCTAACATTATTGGTAGTTTGTTTCGGTCATAATTGACGTTTATCTTACCTACCAGAAGTGTGTAATTTACTGAGTTTATACGTCATAAAAATGAAGCTCATAGAAATCTAGTTTTCAAAGTTGCCAACAGATGGCGCCACCTCAATTTTCCTTCATTTAAAGTTTGGCAAAGCGTTTTTCAAAACTTCTATTTTTTAATTTAAAAAGGTTTATATTCTTCATAATATAAGCTGAGATCACCAAAATAATTATTTACCAATGAATTGAAGGGGTTAATCGTCAAAATGGCTTACATAATGGCAAAATAAAGAAGCAGGCGCAACAGAATTTTGTAAACAAAGTAACTGTTGCCATTCCGTATAGAGAAAAACAGCGTTTTTCAAATACCGCGTAAGAGAATTATATATAAAGATAATGAAATTCCGATCGGAAGAGTACATATAAATTTACAGAAAAATTGCCTATCTCTCTATATAAGTTCTCAAAAATAGGTCGATCTTCTACAATTTTAATAAATGAAACTATTCTAAATATAAGGTTAGGCTAATGCTAAGCCTTGTAAAGGCAATTATCGAAACTTATAAAGTATTTAGTTGCACATGATTGGAAAATTCGTTTTCAAATTATTCGGGAAAGACGAAAAACAATTTAAAACTACTTATGTAACCAGCGTTATTCATTTATGTTATTATCTTATATGTTTGTCCTATTATCATGTCCCCGTCACCTGTATATATTTTCATGTTCCCGTTACGTGTCTATATATTGTTCCCGTTATTACGATTGTAACGCCCTCTACATATGTTATGTCTTTCCCGCTGCGCAGGAAAGCTTCAGTCATGTAACTGCCTCTTACGGTGATGCGTATTTAAGGTTTCGTTCCTCCCCGAGATTATTGTAATGTTAGGCATATGTGATTAAAGATGTTTATGTTCAATCGTTGAGCAGTTATTTAGTCAATACGCCTTATAAATGGCTCCCCAACGTGGCGCAACACCGTAAGAACAGCAATTGCATGGCTCGCTTTTTAGGTTGTTTCGATTAATGAAAATGGCGAGGAGAGCCGCCATATTAAAATTCGTTGCAAGAACGAAGGATATTGTGTTCTTCAAGCAAGAAGGAATATCATCGGATGTTTAAGATAAGTGTTATTTTGTTTTCTTTTCAGTGTTACAAGTTTTTAATTTGTAGGCTACGTTAAAGTTTTGAAACGCAAAGTTTCAGTTTCGAAACGCAAAGTTTCGTTTTTCAGTATACATCCTGTTTACTGTGAGGAGATAGTTTGCATAACACGTATGCTGTGTCTCGTTTGGAGTGTTATCTCTATTGATTTAAATTTAACTAGTCTTTTAAAATTAAACCGCAATGGTTTGCTGTGTTTTTCACTGAATTTGAAATTAAAAAACCACCTTGGTTTTGTAAACACTGATTCTGACAATCGTATTCGCATTGCGAATTCAAATTCGTACGAGGTAAAAAAAAAAAAAAAAAAATTCCCCATCCCCTCCACATAACTGATAGTGTTTTATTTATGTTCTCTTTTATTTGAAATTATTGCTGGCCTTGAAGATTCTGATTGTGGGTTTTATTTGTTTTTATTTTGTTCTCTTTCGGTAAAAATAAAAGAATGTGGTTTGACATGCAAACATAAGAAATAAATGTGTTCTTGAGAGTGATTCAGAATAGTAGATATTTTATTGGCAGGAAGTTTTATTTTGTGATAGTGCTTATTTGATTTAATTAGTGGCATTAACTGATAATAGTTATTTTGATCAGTTAGATAATTGATTATATTATAGAATTTAATGTTGTTTTTAAAATTTATTTTGAAAGAACATTTGAATTGATTCCTCATTAAATGGAAATTGTTAATGCTATTGTTTTGATTTTATATTTAAGTACTTCATAGATTTCTAAATAATTTAAACAAAAGTGATTCTTCTTATAAATTTGTTCAATCATGTTAAAATATATTTTGGTATTCTGGTAATCTAATATTGAAATGGTACCATAGAAATAGTGCATTTTAACTAGAGATCGGGTGTTATACAGTGTCATCTACACTTGAAAAGATTTAATACTGCATAGTGTTATTTGCTTGAATAAATGAATAGTTGGAATGATTTTATAATGGTTTACAATAAATTTATAATAGTTTAAATGAATTAATATTATTTTAATTGATATTAATTGGTTTTCTGAAAAATAATTATAGACTATTTGAGTGCTAATATTTCATGGTAGGGTAATTGTAGTGAGTTTAAGTGCATTGAACTGTGAAATAGCTCTAGGACTTTGAGGTAATTATTTTGTGTGCCTGTTATCTACTGCCATATTCTGAACTCACAAAGAACTAGACTGAAATCCCACGATGGCTTTTCTCGCACGAGGAAAGAAGATTGACCTGGTCCGGCTGGCAATTGAACTGGACTTGGATGGTATTGATAGTCTGAAAGTTATTCAACTGAAGACGAGAATACAAGAGAGTGAAGCATATAAGGACGATTTAGAGTTTGTCCAAGCAAGGTTTGAAGAGATAATCGCTGAAAGAATAAAAGAGGAAGACCTTGAAATTGAAGATAAGAAAAGGAGAGAAGACCTTGAAATTCAAGATAAGAAAAGGAAAGAAGACCTTGAAATTCAAGATAAGAAAAGGAAAGAAGACTTTGAAGCTGAAGAAAGAAAAAGAAGATTGGAACTGGAGTACGAAGAGCGGAAAAGAAAAGACGATTACGAATTCCAACTTCAGAAGCTGAAACTCCAGGATGAGGCAACACGATCCCAAGTTCCTCTTACCCAGAACGATGGTTTTCAAGCAGCCAAACCAAGATTGGACTTGCAGACGCTGATCCAGAGATTCGATCCAGTAACGAATGACATCAGCTTATACCTCGTTCTCTTCGAGCGACAAGCTCACAGAGCTGAGATTCCAAGGACTTTCTGGGCCTCTCATCTGATTGGTCTGCTGCCATATGATATTGCTCAGATCATTGCAAGAGAAGTCGAAGAAGTTGCACAAGATTATGAAAAAGTGAAACAGCTGCTTCTAAAGCGCTATAAACTCACTCCAGAGAAATTTCGTCAATTGTTCACAAAACATTCGAAATGTCAAGAAGGCACTTGGACAGATTTCGCCTACGAACTTAGGAATTACTTTCAAGGTTGGATTACAGGTCTCGAGATAACAACTTTTGAAGAATTGTCTGATCTGATGGTTACAGACCAGATTAAACGCCGTGTTCCACAAGAAGTCAAAGAGCACTTCATCGATGACTGGACACAAATAAAGACTATTACAGATCTAGTACAAAAGCTAGATGACTACGAGACGGTTCGTCCAAACAACAGAAATGACTCTACGTCGAATACCAAGAAGTGGTCCAGTCCAAGATTTAATACTGGAAACTTCAGAAAAGTGGCGCAGAATCCAAAGCCAAGGCAAAATGAAAGAAATCCTAATCCAGAGAACAAGCCTGCCATATACTGCTATGGATGTTCCAGACCTGGTTTCATAAAGGCAAAGTGTCCGACATGCTCTCCAACGGCGAGAAATGAGAATTTCCCTGCAAATTCACTTACCATGTACACTTGCCATTCCAAGATGTCCCCTATTGCACTGATTGATGTGTGCATATCCGGTGTACGAGCCAGAGTTTGTGCAGACACAGGTGCCAGCAGATCAGTCGCTGGTGAGATCCTCTACAACCTGCTGAAGAGAAAAGGAGTGGAGTTCCAGGAGACTTCAGTAACCATGACTTTGGCAAACGGTTACCAAACTACTGAAGAGGCTTGCACAGCCACGGTGTCCATTGAGATTGAAAACAAAACAATCATTCTGGATCTCCTTGCCCTTCCAAATGCAAAAGGAAATCGAACTCTCTTAGGAACAGACTTCCTAGAAAAGTCGGAAATTGTTCTCGACATAAGAAACAAAAGGTGGAACTTTTGTGACAACCCTCGCCGAAAGGTTTATTTTGGGAATGACATCACATCGACGTCTCAGCAACCTGTCGAAACTCTTCCCATCAACAGCTGTAATCTCCGTGAAGAAGAAGGCGAGAGCTTGAACATCGAGCAAAGGCTCCAGGTCAATAATTTGCTTCAGGATTTCGAGGAAAGCTTCAAACCAGGGGGAGAGAGCACGACTTTCATAGAGCACCGCATTAATACGGGAACGCATGCTCCAGTCGCTTATCCACCCTACAGAGTTTCTCCTGCGAAGAAGGAAATATTGAAAAAGGAACTGGATGACCTCTTGCAAAAGAAAATAATCGAAGAATGCGAGTCGCCCTTTGCTGCTCCGGTGGTGTTGGTACCCAAACCAAATGGAAAAACAAGACTGTGTGTTGACTATCGCGGCTTGAATGCAGTGACAGTTGCAGACCACTACCCTCTACCACAGATCGATGACCTTATCCATGACGCCCGACATGTAACTTACATGTCCACTATTGATTTGAGGTCAGGTTATCACCAGGTGAGCGTGCATCCGGAGGATAAAGACAAGACGGCTTTCACAACCCAGTTCGGAACGTTTAGATTCAACCGAATGCCTTTCGGGTTGAGAAATGCACCAGCTACATTTCAGAGGCTGATGGACAGATTTAAAAGTGGTCTGCCGGATGTAAAGATACTAGTCTACTTGGACGATATCATTGTCTTATCCGCTATCTTTGAAGATCACCTAAAAGACCTCAAGAAAGTTTTCCAATGACTTTCCCTGTTCAACTTGAGGGCAAATAGAGAGAAATGTCAATTCGCCTGCCCAAAGGTTAAGTATTTAGGTCACTGGATAACTACCAAAGGAATCGAAGTTGATCCAGAGAAGGTTGAGGCTATCCTGAAGATACCAACTCCGAAGAACGTCAAACAAGTACAATCCTTCCTACAGACCTGTTCTTGGTATCGAAGATATATTCCAAACTTTTCAGAAGTAGCAAGACCTCTTAGCAATCTTACTAAGAAAAATGTCATTTGGAATTGGGGAACAGAGGAAGAAACTTCTTTCAAGACTCTGAAAGAACTTTTGGTTAGTCCACCGATCCTTCGTCAAAGTGATCCAAGTCAAGCATACACTCTCCGAACTGATGCCAGCGGTTATGCCCTTGGTGCAGTTCTCTTACAAGGCACCGGATCTGATGAACATCCTATCGAGTATGCCAGTCGCTTACTCACTAGTGCCGAAAGAAACTATTCGACTACAGAGCGCGAGGCTTTAGCTGTAGTTTGGGCTTTAAAGAAGTATCGTGCCTACATTGAAGGTCAAGAGATTACTGTTGCATCCGACCACCAACCTCTTAAGTGGTTAATGAGTTTGAAGTCTCCTACGGGACGATTAGCAAGATGGGCTCTAGAAGTTCAATCTTTCAATTTGAAGTTAGAGTACATCCCAGGAAAATGCAACGTGGTCGCTGATATGTTGTCAAGACCAGCTTGTCAGCATGCCGAACCTTCATGTGAACTGTGTAGCATACACATCGACGTTCCCTCACATACTTCAAAAGAGCTCCGAGAAGAACAACTTAAAGACCCAGAAGTTGAGAAAATAATTCGTTGTTTCGAAAGCAATGAGAAAAACGTAGACTTCGCCAACTGGACTGATCGTGGTTACCTGATGAATCAAGGTGTGCTTTACCGATATGCACCAGACTCAGACAGTGACGAAGCACAACTGGTCATACCGGCTCAAGAAGTAAACTCCATCCTTAAAGATCATCACGATGCTCAAACAGCAGGCCACTATGGGGCCGAAGGAACATTCGATCGTATAGCATAGCGCTATTATTGGACAGGTATGCGGAAGTTTATCACGGACTATGTAAAAAACTGCATAGAGTGCAACAGATACAAAGCTTCAAACCAAAAGCCAGCTGGTTTGTTGCAAACTCCCGTTCCGGCCCAACGATTCGAGACTCTTGCAATCGATCTGTTTGGCCCATTACCAGAAAGCAGAGATGGTAAGAAATGGATATTCATCATCGAAGATGTCAACACTCGATGGATTGAACTCTTCGCATTACCCACTGCAACTGCGAAAGAGTGTGCTACTACACTACTAGAAGAAGTATTATTGAGGTACGGAATCCCACGTAGAATTATAAGCGACAACGGCACGCAGTTTGTGTCTGCCGTAATGCAACAACTTTGCTGCATGCTAGACATCAACCAAACGTTGACACCGGTCTATCACCCTCAAGCAAATCCGGTAGAAAGAAAAAACCGTGATCTTAAACCTCGTCTTGCAATCTTGGTTCAAGACGAACACCGATCCTGGTCTGAGAAACTGCCAGCAATCCGTTTTGCGCTCAACACAGCAAAGTGCCAATCAACTGGGCAGACAGCAGCATTTCTCAGCTTTGGACGAGAATTGCGGACGACAGACGACGTGACTAACGACATCCGAGGAGAGATCGACAACGACAATTTCGTCCCTAAAATAACACCGTACCTTAAAAAATTCTCAAGATTCACAGCCCAGATCAAAGAAGTCATCGAAACCCAACAAGACAAAAGAAAAATCTACGCAGACAAAAGGCGTAATCCGGCTCCACCATATGCTCCAGGTGATAAAGTATATGTGACCCTGCATCCCGTCAGCAAGGCTGCCACTGGACAATCCAAAAAGTTTATGCCCAGACGAGATGGACCCTATGTCATCCTTACACAAAGATCACCATCCACATTCGAAATTGCCAGCCTGGACAATCCCCAAGTGCCCCTGGGCGTGTACCACACTTCTGCCCTGAAGGCCTACACCCAGGACCCCATCGAACGTCCTTGCAATCCGTTGCGAAAGCGAGGACGGCCACCAAACTTACCCAAAAGAACTGGTGCTGGCCCCTCGTCGGGACTACGTCGGAGCCAGAGGGGGAGGATGTAACCAGCGTTATTCATTTATGTTATTATCTTATATGTTTGTCCTATTATCATGTCCCCGTCACCTGTATATATTTTCATGTTCCCGTTACGTGTCTATATATTGTTCCCGTTATTACGATTGTAACGCCCTCTACATATGTTATGTCTTTCCCGCTGCGCAGGAAAGCTTCAGTCATGTAACTGCCTCTTACGGTGATGCGTATTTAAGGTTTCGTTCCTCCCCGAGATTATTGTAATGTTAGGCATATGTGATTAAAGATGTTTATGTTCAATCGTTGAGCAGTTATTTAGTCAATACGCCTTATACTTAACGTTTTTTAAAACTTATCAAATTTGGGTGAAACATAAAAAAATACTATCCTCTGGCACAGAGTCGGTTTTTCTGGGGAGTTTTTATTTGGAAAAAAAATGGAGCTGTCTGGTTTTTTACACCCAACACTGTAATTCTGTGGCCAGACTTATTGAAAATCTCAGGGATCCTACATATCAATGGGGGATTTTCACGGCGAGAAGAAGAAGACCGCTGTTCTAACGGAACATGGAGAAAGTTCCGCGACGCCGAATAAGTTCTGTAGGGTTAGCATGGAGCTTTTGCTCCTGTACTATAATTTTAAGTTTTAGTCTTTAAATAATACCTCAATATAGAAATATTTACTACATACACTGAGAAAGATTGTAGTGATCGTTTATCAAGTACTTTTGTGTTGAAATAAAAGTATTTTTCCTTATTTTGTTGTAATTCTAATTATATACAAATATAATATAAGTATTTCTGTACTTAAATTTATTCATATATGGAATAAAAATATTACTTAATTGGAAAAAAACAAATATTTTATACAAACTTTCCCATAATTGCAAGCGTAGCGACTCAACAAACAAAAGCAGAGTTGTCTGCTGTAGGGAAGAAATCGAAACTTCTAGTAGGTTTCCATGTTGCTACGTCACGTGAGACTCTCCCATTTATGCAACTACTCGAAGTAAAGAGGACGATCAACACCTTCACCATTTCATCTCTCGTCCCAGCAACGTCATTGGATCAATATGCCACCACGCAGGAAAGTAGAAGGTGGAGGTGCGATCAAGTTTCAGACCGGTTTTCAATATGAAGTAAACTAACGCTTAAAAAGTAGGTACTGGCGAAGTGTTTGGCGCTATTCCTGAGCACTACTTTGTACCAGTACTTGGCGACAATTTATTTTATAATTTAGCATTCTTTATCAATTTGGAACTTGTACTGCAACTGACAACTGCAAAAACTTATATTTTTTTTAGTTTTTATACTTTAAATTTCGTGTGTTAAATAACGCAGTCCACGTTAAAACGCACTGCCAGCTGGATTTGCTTGTACCTACTTTAAGGTTGCTATCTTACTTCCAGTGAAATCTCGCCATTACACCTCCACCTTTTTCTCCGTGGTATGCCACATACTATTTGGTGTTTTTTGTACATATTTTTGTGTTATCCAATTGTCTATTGCCAACGTAACAGCGAAGAGTATGAGCAGATACGCAATATTATGATTTCATTATTTGTTTTAAAATGTGACATATGAATGCTTAATACTGTCATGTAATTGTATTTTGAATGTTTTATTTTTTTAAGTTTTCACTATATGCAGGCACGCAGGTATAAATTTTTCATAGAGTGGTCAAGTGGCTGAGTAACTAATCCCCCCCCCCCCCAAAAAAAAACTATTTTTTAAAATTAGCAAATATCACTCCTTCCTAATATGAAATCAATTTAGAGAACAAATTTATATTTTGAGATTCCTTGTTTAAAATAATATATGGATCCCGTTTTAAAATTTTTGCCCTTCGTCGCCGAAATTCTAATGCTATATAATGAAATACGATGACGTCATGCTACGCTTAGTTTGAGATAAATATAACCTCAAAACATGTTTTTGAAGCCTTTTGAAAATTATTTTCCGGGATAGGACCCCCGGAAAATACCAGGTTTTCCCTCATACAACTCACTAGAAATTGAAATTTTTCTAGATTTTTAAAGTATTTTTATGATTTTTACAGTAATTCAATTTTTAATTTTTTTTTCTTGACTTTCAATGGGAGGGGTTTGAACCCCATGAACCACCCCCTTACCTACGTGCCTGACTATATAAGTGTGAGAGGCATACACCCAATATATAGAAAACAAACTGTATCCTACAATGTAATCCAAGATAACTAAAATACCTAGAGCGTGTTGCTCAAAAACCATTATGGAGTTAGAGTACATTTTGTAAATCTTGTATAGAGAAATTACTGTTCAAGGAAATTTAAATCTTTGGAACCTGAATATCCTTCGGGAGGGCCAAGGATTTTACACATTACCAATAAAATCCTTGTAGATACTTCTCCAAAAGCATCAATGTAACTGTGAACTTCAAACAGCAAAAAATATTCGATTCATTTAAAAATTGTATCATAAACTACGCATACATACAGTCTAACTCGGAATTTCCAGAGAGTTGTAGTATTAAATAGAGAGCGCCTTCAATGCCAGACTCTCGTAAGGCCGGTGTCAACATTGAAAAGAAAAACCAACATCACGTGGTTATAGCACTGCCATATTTGGCGTTCAGACATCTGCCGGAGTTTCAAATTTGGCGCACTTTCTTCTTTTTTGGTGATAAGGAGTTGTGTCCGTATTCAACTTCTTAACATATATGTACGTATTTACTTATTTTCAAACAATATGCGTTAAATATTCCTCTTCATTAACGAAACGAAAAAAAATTATTTGTGTTCAATACTCGAAGAACCGAAACTCTTTCTATTTCTCAGGTTTTATTGTTCATATTTTCTTATTGAAGTACACAAAATAACAATTGAAAGAACTTCACTTATGGTAATTTTTTTACATAAAAACGTCATGCAATTATTTCAAAACTACAAAGTAAGAAAAATCTCCTTAATATATCTGTTAAACTTCCTTAAATTGTGCCACTCGCTAAAAAAACCGATATTTAAATACAAAATTAAACACAGCACCATATTACAATACGTCGATCTCGTTTAGTTCCGAAAGTCGCCAAGGCCTGCCAAGTAATATTGGCGCATGAGTGAATTGGCATTTCCACCTATCACGTGGTTTCAATGATGGACACACGGAAATCAGCATTTTTATTCTTCTATTTGTATCATTACTCTATGGGAATTTCACCTCTTTATTGGAATTTCGGTTGTGTAACACACCTTTTAGGTGGTTAAACAAACAACCAACACACCTTCAACAAACGAGCTTTCCGAAGGACTGGCTGATGCAGCACGGAAAGCGGTCAAACCAAGCGACCAAACGTCCAACTAATTCGTTGCGAAAACAAGACAGCTATTGGAGCTGTACTTTTCTTGCGACGTATGTCCTGTGTAGACATTTTTGGCCGAAAGTAAATAGCTTTAATTTTTTTAGAACATATAAAAAAGCCATGTTTACTGTAATTAAATAATTTTTTAATAAGTTGCCGATTAAAAATTTAATATTACTTTTAAAAAAAAAAATTGGATCAATTAAATAGAAAAATTCATTTCAACAATATTTTTCTAATTTGTGTATTTTTTTTACATTTAAAACATTTCCATATACTATTTATCTAAAACAAAGCTTGAAATAACGATTTTAAAATTAAATAATCTTGTACTATATAGAAAAATTTTGTTTAAAATACATTTTTCTTTTGTAGAGCAAGCAGCTTTGAAATTATTTTTTTGTTTTTATACAACCCTACCCTTTCTAAAAAAAATAACTAAATAACAGTTAAAAGTAACTGTATTTGTCAATAATATCCAAGGATAGTGAAGACCATATATATATATATATAAGGTGTGCTCGTGTTTCGCTTTTTGAAAGGGGCAAGGAAAGAATTCTTTTGACGTCATTTTAGCTCCGCCTTACTATGAGTTTTTGGTCATTCTCATTGGCTGTATGTTTCAAGCATTGCTACTTAGGTTTTTGAAGCAAATTTTAACTGTTTTCTTTTAAATAAATTTATGATTAGTTAAAAACAAGAATTCTTGTTAAATTAAGTACTCCTTGACAATAGCAACAATTACTCTTAAAACGACTGTCGAGAGCATTAGACACGCCCACAGACGGTTAAAGGCGTCACTATGACGTCAAAAGAATCCTTTTCCCCGCCCTCCATCAGCAAGAGCGAGTACCAGCACACCTTTTATATATTCATGGGTTGAACTGAGAAGTGTTGAATAGATGGCGCTGCTAATCGGAAGTTCGGTGAAGCTTCTTCGTATACTTCCGGTTAGAGTGTTTGTAATCATAACCAACGCTAAACGATCTCGCATAATCATTTTCTTTTATAAGAATTTATAGCATAATGCATAAATTGTACTCAGCAAGAAAGAGAGGCGAAGTTGTTGTTCCGTTCCACAATGTTCTTTACGTGCTGGACCGAATGCCATATCGGCTGTACACGCAAAAAAGTGCGCAACAAACAATTTAAGAAAAATAACCTTTTTTAAGCACTTCATTTTACCCCCATTGTTTTTAAAAAACAATCCCACTAAATTTCGGAAATATCTTGTTTTAGTATTTGATTTCGAAATTTCACACTGGAGAAGAACATCATACGTACCAGTACACATACAAAGTGTGCAACAAACAATTTACGGAAAAGAACCTTTTTACGCACTTACCTTATTTCCATTGTTTTTAAAAAGCAATCCTGCTAAATTTCGCGAATCCACATTGCTTTTAAGAAAATCCCCCTACATTTCGGAAATATCTTGTTTTATTAGTGTTTGAATTCGAAACTCACACTGGAAAAAAACCTCATACTATGCAAAAAGTGCGCAACAACAAACAATTTAAGAAAAATAACCTTTTTTTAAGCACTTCCTTTTATCCCCATTGTTTTAAAAAAGCAATCCTACTAAATTTCGGAAATATCTTATTTTAGTATTTGAATTCGAAATTTCACACTGGTGCGCAACAAACAATTTACTGAAAAAAATCTTTTTAGGCATTTTCCTCATATTGCTTTTATAAAGCAATCCTACTTAATAACGTATTTTAATAACTTTCGCCCGATTACTATCCAATCCTATTTCTGAAAGTTTTACATATCAATTTATGCAATATTACAGAAAATGTATGTAAATTTGTCAATATTTTTTTTTTATAGATTTGGTGTTTGAAATTTTAATATATATGTAAATTTAAATTCTTTTCACATTTTAGTCTAATGTTAGATAGCAAAGCTGAAAGCAGATATGTCTGCTTTATTTTCAATTAAATTGACTTTTTGTTTAACCAATAAATTAATGAAATATTCATTATTCAATACAAAAATGAATCAATTTTTAATAAGAATCTGAATATTGATTTAAATAGTTTATCTTTAAAAAACACATTATTGCTTATTGACGCAATTTTCAGAAAATGAATTTTCTCATTTACTTCAATCAATCGGCTAGTTTCACCTTTTAAAACATACTAGGTGTTGAAAATGAAAATACCAAAAAGTTTTTAATCATATTTGAATATTATATCATTCTTAATCTCTGAATATCTTGCATATACTTGAATTACAGAACACCTTAAAAAAAAATTGAGCTCTTCACAAGTTTTTAATGATCCTGGATGTTGGTTTAATTATGGTTCGAATTACTTTAAAAAATATCAAGATGATTTGTATGCGAGTGTGTACAAATACTGCCGATGAACTACAGACTGTCGTATCCTAAAAATTTCCCAATGTCTATCTGGTTGTCTTTTAAAACCAGCTACTCATCACAAATTAACCACATTCTGGCAAACTATTACATCTGGCATCTTATAACTTTTGAATTGTTCCTTGGTATACCAGCAAACCCTCTCAACGAGGTACATATAAATGTCGCCGAAATTGAGATCCGGCCATTTGCTTGTGTCATCCGCAAACACACTTTCTCGCAAATCCATGTCCAGAGGATCTGGAATTTCAATTTCCCCGCATACTCGAAGTTTTTCCTCATATCGCATTTGAGCTAAAAGCTATAATTTTTTTTAATATAAACTAGTCATCTTATTCTGCAAGCGAAAACAACAACGTAAATAATCATCGGAAACGCTAAACCGGAAGTGTTTGAAGAAGCGAAATTTTTGACCAATCACAGGCGAGTTGTGTTTGTTTGAAAACATCAACCCATGAATAGTCTCCGCTATCCTTGAATAATATCATAATAACTACCGTTCTGTCAGAGTAACTATTAAGCTCTTCCTAATTTTAATGTCGCACAGATTTGTAGCAGTTAAATCCATCTTCTCTCCATTTCTAATACTAAACTTTTCAGGTGCAATACGATCCGGATTGACCGGCAGCCTGATGCTCTGTGGTAAGTATATAAAATAATACTTAAGTTTGATTTGCAATGTGAAGGGGCTATATAAGACAAAAAATTATCTTATAGAACATTTCATTAAGAATATTAAAACACAAATACAACGTTAAAATACGCAATAAAAATCCATGAGATCTAAACATGTTTCGGGAGATACATCTCCCTTCATCGCCAGAAATGAAAAGTCTGTGTATACAATAAAATGGAAATAAACGCAGTATGGGGAGTTTCACGCCGAGAAGAAGAAGACCGCTGTTCCAATGGAACATGGATAAAGTTCCACGACGCCGAAGAAGTTCCGTAGGGTTAGCATGGAGCTTTAGCTCCTGTACTATGATTTTAAGTTTTAGTCTTTAAATAATACCTCAATATAGAAATATTTACTACTTACACTGAAATAGATTATAGTCATCGTTTATCAAGTATTTTTGTGTTGAAATAAAAGAATTTTTCCGTATTTTGTTGTAATTCTAATTATATACAAATATAATATAAGTATTTCTGTACATAAATTTATTCATATATGATATAAATATATTACTTATTTGAAAAAAACAAATACTATAAACAAACTTTCCCATAATTGCAAGCGTAGCGACTAAACAAACAAAAGCAAAGTTGTCTGCTGTAGCAAAGAACAAAAAACTATCTCAATAGGTTGGAGTTAACTATTGGGTGCCAACAAGCGGGAAATACTGGGACTGAAACTGTTTCATTGACAATCGAATCAATATTGCTAAAAATATGAAACGCCTTCAGGAAGTCAAGTTCAACTGGAGATTTGGGCTTGCAAATTAAATGCGAGTTAGAAAAATTAAATATATGATTATGTTCCCAAGAGTGTTTGGCAATGGAGGATTTCTTTATTTCTTGTTTGACAGTATGTGCTTGGTGCTTCTTAATACGAAATCTTAATGCTCTCTTTGTTTGACCGATATATGACATGCCACATTGACATGAAATACTGTATATGCCCCAGTTATTAAGGTCGTCAATGTGGTTTTTAATTGTGTGAAGGTGATCTTATTGATAGGTGAAAAAATGGAACGTATGTCGAACCTACTGAGAATTTTCGAAATTTTATTTATGCTATAGCCTTGGACAACAAATGAAAGGGTCGACCTTCTTTTCTCACAAACTTCAATTTAGAAAAATCATAAATTTTCTTTTAAATTTCGCAAATTTAATATTTAAAATGAGTATTTTTTGCAAATAAGATCGTATATTAATTTTATTTTGTTTCTACACTTTTCGTATTGTAATTTTTCAGATCATGGATTGATGCGAAATTAAATTGAAATTAATTAGATTTTTCATGGTTGGCTTTAATATTTATCGTACTTTAAAAAATATATATTTTCTTTAAGAAATGTAAAAAATTACTTGCATTGTAAATATTTTTACTCAGTTTTCTGATCTGGAATGGGATTTTCTTTTGTCACAAATCGGCTGTAACCGCGACATTAATTCGTCAGTATCTACAACATAGCTCCGATTTTGAGAGGAAAAAAAGTAATGGTAGAAATTTCTCTAATTCGACTAAAAAAATGTGTAAAATATAACTCGCCAAATTTCTGCTACTATTTTTAACACTGATCTCTAACTGTAACTTCTGGATAGGGCAAGACATTTTGTTGACTTGAAGTCGATGTGGAAACAGTCATTATGTGCCCCACTTTCTTTGCTATTTTTGCAATATTTCGTATATTTTTCATGTTAAAATAAGCTGACGTGTATTGCTTTTGGTTGAGTTTTTTTTTCTATTTTCTTTTTAAACCCATTTTAAATGCAATCTGCTGTTAAAATAGAAAGTCAAGGCAAAGTCGAAGTAGATAAAAAGCAAGAGCAAACACTATTTGTTTGGCAATATAAAAATTAATTCTATAAGAAGAAAATATAATATTTATATACAATTAATATTTCTGCAATGCTATGGTAATAAAAAACACAACTAAATCACTTTCAAAAAAATATTGGGGACAGCATGGCTGCTTTCAATTGGCTTCAACGCGCCCGTAGAGGAAACAAAGGTTTGAGTCTTCCAGTAGTTACAGTTAGAGTTCAGTGATTTTTAACTGTGTTCATCACGGAGTAAAGAAAAAGGTGGACATGATTTGGCACGATTTCATGAGAAGTAAGTTAGCAACCCCAAACTAGGCACAAACAAACCTAGTTTGCATTGATTTTTCCACGAGGGATGCATTATTTTCAAATTAAGAAAACGCATGCTAAAACTTAAAAAATTGCTATTTGTGCAGTTGTGGGATGCAGTAAAAGTTCTAAATCGATAAAGGATGCTATTATTTCCACTTCATAGTTGAAATAAATTATAAAATAAATTATCGCCAAGTTACTGGTACAAAGTAGAGCTTTGGAATAGCGCCAAATATTTCGCCAGTACCTACTTTTTAAGCGATTGCTTACTTCGCATCGCAAACCGGTTTTAGACTTGATCGCACCTCCACCTTCTTCTTTACTCTGTGGTGTTCACTCAAATAACCGCCTTAATATGTGAATCTTTCTTTCAGGTGTAGCACTGGTTGCATACGCTAACATACTGCAGAAGCTGTATGCTCTTCTTAATATTGGAGTAGGTAAAGTTCACCTCTTCCTATGTGTAAAAAGCTTTTAATATATAGAATGGGAAGTGGAGGAGGCTAAATTTGCATTCCCCCAGTATGGGAAAATTTACTACAATTTTGCATTTTATTTACATTGATTTTCCCGACATTTTTCAAATGCCAACATTCTACGTGGGTCGTAAGGATGTTGGTAAATTCTTGTTAACTTGACAAAATCACAAACCTAGTTGGCAAACTTCTGAAACATTTGGATTTTTTTTTCCTAAAATGATGCTTCTTAGTTTTATTCTTATTTTTGGAGGGAGTCTCCCTTGACGTGTAACTATTTTTTTTTAAATTTAATTATTTATTTTATACGCGACCAGGGACCGACTTACAAGTTTAGGGGCCCAGGGCAAAAACACATTTGGGGGCCCCTCAACGTATCTCAAAATAAAACTGCTAAATTTATGTATGAGCACAAATGCGAAATAACATATAATCAATGAGATCGTAAATACTTCAAAAAACTTACATTTTAAAAATTACACAAATAACTTTCTTTTAAGCATTCGAATTAAAGTTAATGGTACAGTACTTCAAGTTTTTTCATACGTTTCTCACCTTTTAGATTTCTTTTAGTTGTGCCAGATGTGGATATATATGTTTTATTATTTTATATGAAATCCGTAATGATTGCAATATCAGAAGAATTGGAATAGAGAATATGTATCCGTAATAGACAAATCCATATGCAATTATAAACACTATAAACAGTTTGTTTATGGTCTTGGTCATTAATTGAATTTTGATTCCTTTGAAGAGCACGATTCGAAAGATGATATACATCATGGACGTGCAGGAAATATGAAAGTGATTTGATTGGATAAACTAGTAGAAGTTTTGCAAAAAATTAACAAAAAAACTATCGATTTAAAAAGTCATTAGTTAGTAAATTTATGTAACTTTTCCCATTTTGTTTTAAACTTTAATAAGCATTTTTGGGGGCCAATTAAAATGGGGGCCCTGGGCAGGGGCCCCGAATGCCCTGCCGTAAATCAGTCTCTGCAAGCGTCGCACAGGGCCCCACACCTCCAAGGGCGGCCCTGGATGCTAAAAATTACTGTGAAATCACAAGCGACTGGTCTAAAGCAATTGAATATTTATACATATAAGTTTCGCTTCAAGTTCAACTTAGGTTGCCCCCGAGTATAGAGACTTGGGCCGCTTTTACATTTAACGACACGACACCGATAAATCGTATACGATTTCAGTGGCACGATATCGGGGTACTCTAAATATACATACGAAGCCTTGCGCTTTTTCACTAGCCGATACGATAACGATATTGTCGTTGCCGATCAGACGATACAATTTATCGGAACGATTTATCGTGGGCACGCGCCTTCCCTACTTCATCGTGACGACATTTTGAGTTTGTTTCCGAAAAACTTGTTGCCGTCTGCTATAGTCTACTGTGTTTTTTCTTATTTATATTATCAATATGGCTTTTAAGTTCGATATTGTGAACTTGTGTGAATTAGTGGAAGTAAAGACCTGTATTTGTAATAAGAGAGATGAATTTTACAAGAACAAGATTGTTCGAGAAAAAGGCATGGGAGGCAATATTTAGTCAAACCGTCGCCAATAGCCCACTGTGCAGCTCTAGCTTTTTGTAGACGTTCAAATAAAACATAAAAATCTCCTTCAACATGTCTTGCTTTGATGATATCATGCACCCAGAAGCGTTTTGTTATTGATTTCTTCTTTCTCCTTAAATACAGCAAATACAACAATCGCAGTTTGTTATAACGTAATTTGTTGCGATGCGCCATATCGAACGTGTTCTCGGCAACAGACGAACCCGCACTGAATGTAAAAATTGTTGTTTTCGGCGAACGATATCGGTGCAATGAAAAACTGACCATCAAACGATACGATAAAACGTTGTGTCGTCCCTTCGCGATCGTTCACGATTTATCGGTGTCGTGTCGTTAAATGTAAAAGCGGCCTTATGTGACAACACACGACATCACTAAAACATGCGATTTCGTTGCGTATCTCAGACATGTCCAGTGGGCGGCTCGTAAGTTGCGAATATTTTTTTGTTTAATAGCGGAAACAAACGATGGAAACGAATACATTCGGACCGAAATCAAATTTTACTGCAACTCACGCAAAGTACCATGTCGTAGGTCACGAGCTGCGCACTCAACTTTCTGTGGCCTTTTTACCCCTACCAAGTCATTTTGAAGTAATTCTGAGCATGCTCAGTAACCCTCTTTATGATTTTACATAACTGAAAATTTCCGACAGGCTTATAGTTGACTCGGAAAGAGAAATACTTTTTCTTCGCATGTATTTTAGGTCAACAAAAAATTGTCTTATTGTACCACATACAAATCAAATTCTGTAAAATGAATTTTCTTGTGAATGTGCCTTATATTGCTTGTCATTTATACATGTCAATAATTACGGTGTATTAAAAACGTTTTTACAATTCAGAATTGTTCATAAACTTTATTCTGAACTTTTTTTTAACGTATTGTTTCTTTTATTAACAGGCTATTTCCAGTAATCCAGTGGACATTATTAATCTTCTACCTTGAGAATAAAGGAATTTTTTTAATAAGTCTAAAATAAAAAAAATCTTGTCATGTACTTGTTTTAAAAAAACATTTATTGAAAATAAAATAGAATTGCACGAGTCATTATTTTACTGTTTTATCTCGTTCTGCCGATTCTCTTCTAAATGACGAACTGCGAGGTCAATATAAGTGTATTTTCCCATAGAGTCCAGAGGTCGTATAGTGTTAAATTTTTATATACATACTAGGGGGAGGGGGGGGGGGGGTCCCTGCTCCGCTAACGATCCACCAAACCCCGAGAATTGCTACGAAATCTATTTTGTTTGCTTCGCAAACCAAAGTTGCCCTAGTTCTCAGATATAGATTTGTTTGTTTGTTAATTAACGTCGCACTAGAGCTGCACAGTGGGCTATTGGCGACTCAGATATAGGAGAAAAGCAAAAATAAAATAAAAGTTTGATGCATTTCATGTTTACTTGTTCTGCAAACAAATTTTAATTATGCAAAAGTTTTTATTAAAGGAAGTATAGTTAGGCACGAATGTTTGTTATTCCAATACAGCCAAACAATGACCATCGCCTACCAATTTGTAACCAAACTATATAACATGTTTTGACCATAGAGTAATGATAAAAATAGAGGAATAAAAATGCCGATTTACGCGTGTCCATCACCGAGTCACGTGATCAGTATCCAGATTCCCCCGCCCGCGCGAAAAAGTTATTTTCCTCCTAATAGATTTCCAATAGGAACAGCGATGATTCACGTCGCTCGCAAACAAAATGGTTCATAAATGTGCCGCTTATGGATGTAATGAAAAATTTTGCAAAGGAGGTCCATACACCTTCTATTGGTAAGTTTTTCTGAGCATTTTATTTCAAACCAAATTTTAAAATCATGTAAAATAAACAAATATACTTTGCTTAACATGAGGTTTACGAATTCTTTTCTTAATTTTTATGAATATAATCTGTTTCAATTGAGTAAATATTTATAGGAAATTAGACTACTGTCTCGTATTTTCCTTAGGTAGCAAATTCGATTTTTCGTAAATATTAAATTTTGTTTTTGTAAGGTTTTTAATACTTTCTGAACACGTTATCGAGCGCCGGTGTTACTTGGCGTGTCTTGGCATGCTTTGGCGACTTTCAAAACTAAATGAAATCGAAAGTATTGTAATATGTTTTTGTGCTTAATTTTCTATTTAAATATCGTTTCTTGAAGAATGGTACTTTAAAGGAATTTAACATATAAATTAAAGAGGCCATTTCGGAATTTACTAAAAATAACATATAGCAGTTGTATTACAAAATTCTGTAATAGCTTTCATTTATATTTTATTTTAATTAGAATTAAATAGTTATTTTTTCCATTTTCGAATGTTGCGTTTGTCTTTGTTATTTTCTAATTAGGGATGTCATATAAGTATGTACATATATTTTCAAATTAGTTTCTGCAATGTTATCAGTATAAAATTTACATTAAATTTATAATTCAAACGTATTCAATTAGCCTTAATTACATATAGTTATTGAAAAGTCAATTACAAATTCGAATGCTTCCTATTTAGTTTTTTTGTTGCTGATATTGTTGTATACATTAGCGGATTTATAGTTAAAAAGCTTTCCAACAATATAAAATGTGCAAGTTGTAAACTTGCTTTAATTCATAACCCCCACAATTCTGCTTTAATTCAAAGAAAAAATAGGGGAGGTTTAATTGTACCAGGGGTTGACTGCTCAAAACTTTGCAAAGTAGCCGAAAAAGAGTTTCGATGTTTGGAAGAATCCGGAAAACTGCAAAAAAAAAACGTCATGCAGTTTTTAATAATTAAAAGCATGCAAAACATTCCATTAAATATTTTTCATATCTTAGACGAGCATATTTTAAACGATAGCCCTATTGACAACCATAAAGTTTTACTTATTAAATCTATATTGTTTGAGTATTTAAAAATAAGGCTTAGCCATGCAGCAAAACAATACACTAGAGAATTACAAAAAAATAAAATTAGGAACTTAAACACTAAAACAACGATATTTAAAGGTCAATAGTTTATTTTATCTTTTCATTAGTTGATTTTTAGGCAATAAAATAAATTTTATAATTTGTATTAACGAGGATTTATCCAAAATATTTTGGAAATGTCGTTAAAGAAAAAATACCAGTGTGTAAATCAGTTTCAGTTCAGTTGCCGTAAATTTGTGTAATATTATTACAGTAAAGAAGTAAAAGAGGACCATTTGCAATTCTTCTCAAACCTTTGATGTAGATTTTGGTAATAATTGTTTAAAAAAATTCGACAATCAAGGCGTTTGCTTTTTAAGTATAAACTCAGAGCGTCTGTTATTGAAAATAAATAGTATTTATATTATTACTTAACTTTGTATAATACTCTGCGGTTTTTTTGTATCATATCTAACAATTCAATTTTAATGATATTCTAAATGACATATAGCCTTGAAACTTTACATACTTACGTAATACTGATGACAATACGATATTTAGTCAAATATAAAATGTATATACATTAAGTAGGAGATTATATTTAAATAGTGTAACGTTAATCCGGGTTTCAGGTTTTGTAAAATAATGCTAGTTGGGACTTTTCACTACCCTTCTGCAACTCGGAAGCTCCCAGAGTTCCTAATTAAGAGCCTTTATTGACATGAAATAAAATAGTTTCCAAAAACCTTCTTTTAAGCTAGTATTCTTTTATATTTCGAGTGGATAATAAAAAAAAATCTATGTGTGGAGTTGAATATTGTACCAAACATACCAAGTAGTTTATGACATTGATCCAATGTTTACTCTGCAATAACGAAAATGTCAATGATAAAATAAACGGCAGGACACAATCTAAAATATGATTTCACGGCAACCCTGAATGTGAAACCACAGAACAGTATTCATCCCACATGTACACTTCAATGGTTCAAAGCTAATTTTAAAATGCATTCTCTCCTCAGCAGGTCACCTAATATTTTAGCACAGAAAGAATATTACACAAATATTTAAATAGTAGGGATGAAACGGATATCTGGCTGATTTTTAACTATCCGATATCCGGAAGCACAAAGTGCCGGACATACGGATGAATGAAATACCACATATCTTTTTGTTCTAGCTATATTTTCCTGAAAATTCTACCAATGTATTCTCTGCCTATGAATTTTTCTCGGGCTATTAAAGTGGGCAAGTAATGAAATTATAAATTTATCTTTAAATGAATATTTTATTAAAGAACTGTCAAGAGAAGATCGTTTCATAAAAAAAAAAAAATGCCGGATATCCGACAGAAATCCGTTTGGATATCCCATAACCACTATCCTGTTCATCCTTATTAAATAGAAGACAATAGACTAGAAATAGCTCAAAGCGCAATTTTTATTGGATGTTCTATCTATACATTATATCCATACGATTGAAGGATTTTCCTCTGGGGTTCAATTGCTTTAGAAACTTTTTGAATGGCCAACTGTCTCAGTTTCTGGAAAAACAAAAAAGATTATTTCAGATTGAATAGTTCACACAAAAACTTGCAGGTCAAAATATAAAAAGGAAATTTATATAAAGATGCCTCAGTAGGTAGTGCATGTTAGAATCATCAACTACTTTAGGAAATGTGTTTTAACATCACAGGCAACTAATACTTACACAAATACTAAGGTCAACTACAAATAACTTATGGAGAATGTGACATTTTGGAAACTATTACTAATCGTAACTTTGTGATTTAAAACATAGAATTTTGTCTCAGTAGGTAGTGCATGTTAGAATCATCAAATACATTTATGAGCTTTTTTTTATCATCACAGACAAATTCATTTGTTATTTACAAGTAAAACAAAACACTGAATATAAAAGTTCTAGAGGCAATATAAATGTTTTTACAATATGAAATGATGGATTCAATAGCACTAGATTTTTGGTAATTTTAAAACAACTGTCACAAGTCTTGCACGATAGAAAACATTAAACAAGATATATTTATTTGTAACATAGCAACAGTTGTATAAAATGTCTAGGACATTTTAGTAAAAAGGAAGTTCATAATTGAAATTGCCTCAGTAGGTAGTGCATGTTAGAATCATCAAGTACATTATGAACCTTAATTTCATCATAGGCAAATATGCAACATTTCGACTAAAACAACATCCATATAACGGTCTTAAACATGCAAGTAGACTAATAGCAATTCCAATATTGAAATGATTTTATTTGTGAAAAAACTAGCAAGGAATGAAAAATGAAATAAACCTAAAAAGTACAGTAGGAATTTATTGTAATCTCAACACTGTTATATAAAGTGCAAATCCTCAAAATACAAATTACCTCAGTAGGTAGTGCATGTTATAGTCATCAAATAACTTTAATTGAATTAACTCAAATGAACTTTAATTTCGTCCAAGACGAAATTACATCCATTCTTAAACTCAGTCTTGCACAAGTACCCACAATATTTGGTAGGCTAATAAAATTTCTAATATTGAAACTATTTTATAGAGAAAAAAAAAAGTTAAGAATTAAATAAACCTCGAAAAACACATTAGGAATTTATTGTAAAGTCTTCAGTAATATAAATACAACATCCATAGAGCACCTATGAAGCCAAGTACAAATTCTTCGATCAACATGCCTGGGACACTTAAGCAATAAGATAAAGTAAAGAATTAAAACTGCCTCAGTAGGTAGTGCATGTTAGAATCATCAAATACATTATGAAACATTTTTGTCATCATTGGCCAAATTACATCCTTTTTAGGGCCCAGAGTTTAATGACCTTATAGAAAAACTGTTTTAAACATCCAAGGGATATGAACAAATACATCTGTACACGCACAGCCAGTTTCTATTACAAAATGGAAACATTTTTTTAATTGAAAGCCTTCTGCGGAAATATAAAATAAAGTATCCTCTACTGAAAACAAACTTTAATTCGATAACTTACTGATATCCAAGGGTTATAGAATAACCTTAATATCAACCCAACCTTGTTAGAACCATCAAACACATTAAGACAGTTATGTTTGTTATAGGCAAGACTAATTTCTTACATATTAAAATGAAAGATTTAAATTAAACTGTAAAATAATTTAACTTTTCAAATATGTCAGGTGGTCTCATTTGCCTGACAATTCCTTGTGCAGAAAGTTTAAATCAACAAGTACAGAAATTACAATAAGAAAACAGTGAGTAAAATTCAAACATTTCAAAAGACTGCAGTTTTAAATACAATACTGTAGTACCTCAGTAGGTAGTGCATGTTTAATTCATCATGACAAATATGCCAGTGATTTTTCGTCATAGGTACTATAATTTATAATAAAGCAATGTAAATTTTACTGAATCTTCATGTTATAAAAAGAAACGAGGAGGTGGTTGCTCACCTCGTCTCGCTTCTTCTTTCCGTAGTATGCTGCAGATTTCGCTTTCCTCTTCATTTCCAACGTGGAGATGACGTTCTGGTACTTCCATCCAACCTCATGGGACAGACGTCCCAGACTGCAGTACTAGAATAGAAAATTTAATTAAAGCTATTACTTCATACGAGAATTATAATTACAAGAAAAATTGTACATTCTTTAATAAGACACAACTTGGTAATTGAGTTAATATAGTATAAATATTTGTTTTAGGGAATAACATTATGAAATGTTATTTTTAGTGTGGGCTGAAAATTAAATAAAAATACAAAAAAAAAGTACAAAAGCAAACCTTTTGTACAAACATGTAAAAATTTATCAAGTTTGAGAGTAGGAATAATTGCATATAAACACACGATTGATAAAAAAAAAATCAGCAAATTTTTTTAATTACATTTGAATACTGTACAATATATTAATCCTCTGAATGGCCAGCAAATTAATGAAAATGTAAAGTTGTTTCTCTGCAGACAAGTTTAAATAAATTTAGAAAAATTATTTAATTTTTTTTTAATTCTTGGTCACTTTTAAAAGAGTTTTTAATTTATATCCAAATCAAACTGATTATAAATTATTGAAACAAAAGGGCATTTATATTAATTTAAAATTAATGTGTATTGCTGGAAAAACTAATGATCTTATAAGGGGAACCTCTGGATAGCCTGATCAGAGTAGCCATCACCAAGAGTGCAGTTGTGCAACTATAGCAATAATAGTACTTTAGGGACCTAAATCAGAAATTTTCAACATAAAGCACATTTTATAAACGGTTAGCCCACCTTTCTCCTTGGGTGCAGCTTGAGCACCCTGAGTGCTGAGGGCACCACCATCCTCTTCTTCCTGTCGAAGGGGGGAGGGATGCCGTCGTACACAGTCAAGCGCTTCAGTGCAGCACTGCCTCGCTCGATCTTATGGGGCAGCATGCCACGAACAGTGCGGTGGAACACACGAGATGGGGCACGGAAGTGGAAGGGGCCACGTTTGGGGTTCACGCTGCATCGTTTGCGCAGGAAGGACAGGTACTTCACTGAAAGAGAAATTAAAATTATTCCAAATTGCAATTATAGATAGCTATTTACAGCACAAATAAAACTTTTTTTTAACCAAAAAACATTAACATTGTCTTTTACAATGATGTGAAAATTATAAATTTTTGTAGAAAACTGATGTTATCTATAAATAAAATTATTCTTTAGATTAACTACAATTTTATTTTACCTATAGCAGGGATGGGAAGTGCTAAAGACCAGTTTGGAGCAATTTTTGGAGCAGCAAAATTTAAGTTTTAGAGCAGAAACACGACAAATTGTAGCAGCAAAACTGAATATTTGTAGCAGGAACGCAATAAATTGTAGGGTTTTGGAGCAGCAAAATTTAAGTTTTGGATCAGAAATGCGACAAATTGTAGCAGAACACTGTAGATTTGTAGCAAGAATGCAATGAAACATAGCAGTGAATTTTATCATATTAAACAATAATTGTAGCAATTAAAATTTGTAACATGCAATTTTAAATCAGATGCGGTACACTACCCAAGGTGGAAAAACCCTGAAGGTCTATTGCTTATTCATGCCATTTTTATGCAATAAATTAAAACCAGTAGACGCTATAAATGAGACAGTTGAAAATATTCAACAAAAATTAGTTTTTAATTAAGAATTATTGAATTTTCAATTTTTTTTTACAATATATACTTAACTTTCATATGTTGATTTTTTCCCCACTGAAATGTGGTTTATAAAAACCAAAACAGTGTCGCAATCTTGCATATATTGTGCATGAAATCTATTAAGAAGGTTGTTACTGTCTAAGGGAAATAAAATTACTTAATTTTTTTCGCACACAAATTTTGAATTAAAGAGTAATAATTTGATGGAAAACTTATGTTACTACTTATTTTAAACATGTTAAGCGTAGGGGTGAGGGGTTCAAACACAAAAATATTTATTAAATAGTATATAAACATTTAAATCAAATATTAATGCCAAAACGAATTGCAAATCCCACAAAAAAAAAAGCTTTTTCAAATTGTCCATTGTTATTACATAAAATATAACAAACTTCAATTTCGTAAATAAATAATATTTTCAACTAAGGAGTAAAAACCCTAAAACTGTACTTTGCTGTTTACATCTTTTTTATACTGTTAAGCTTTATGAGACCATTTAAAAATATTTAACCAAAAGAGTTTTTAATTAAGAATTAACCAATTTCAGGGTGTCCACAGGGAAAGCATTTTGAATTTCCCTGATATTTTCCTGCAAGCCGTACTTTTTTTTTACGGCAATATTTTTAAAATGTATTATTATTCCTTATTATTATGCAAGATATGCTTTGACACTATCTTGTTATTTCGCAAAAATATATTTATTTTTAATATATAAGTTTACTAACTATTTTGCTTGATTTTCGAACTCCCAAAAAAGTGCAACCAAAGTTTAACATCCAAAAATCAATAATCAATGCATAAAAATTTAATGTACCCCAAATTCAAAATTCCAGAGCATTTACCAAATATCAATAATTCAAAATGCTACTTAAAAATCATAAAAGTCCAAGTAAGATTATTAGTGATAGTACTTTAAGATCAAAGACTAAAGTAACCTCAACATTAAAAAAAATCCAATACAATGCATCCCTATCCCTAATAATAAAACTAATTTGTTAAATCTAATCCAGTATCTTAAGATATACAGCTTAGTACACAAAATATATTTCCTAAGATCTAAAATGTACCCAAAAAATAATAGAGGCAACAACAGTTTCGTTAAGTTTAACAGAAAAAAAATCATTTTAGGGATGTTCAAAAGAAATTTGAATTTCACTAGGAACTTAGCAAGTTTTAAACATTTGAAAGATCTATTTTTAAAATAAATTGAGTGGGCGGGCAAGTACCTAGTTATAGATAGCCAATTGGTTTGTCAAATTTTAGAAACATCAGCATTTTAGTGCGGTTTCTACGAGAAAATTTTCACTTTTACACACTTTTAAAAGACCCATACGCAATTTCCCTCCTTTTGATTGCATTTAAAAAGTATTTGAATATTTGCAACCAATCAACAATGTTTCACAGCCAGAATTCAAGTTAAAAATATTTTTTTTTACCAATTCCCTGATTTTTTCTAAAAAATCCCAAATTCCCTGATATTTCCCTGATTTTTCCAGAATGGTCAAATTCCCTGATATTTCCCTGATTTCCCGGTTTTCCCTGCTTGTGGACACCCTGAATTTACACAATATTTTAAATATATACTTAACTTTAAATTTTGAATTTTTTAGTAAAATGTGGTTTATACAATAAACCAAAACACTAACAAATTACAATATCACATACCTTGTACATGAAAAAGACAATTTAGAATGTCACCACTGTCTAAGGGATATAAAATTCCTTAACTTTTCCAAACTAACTAGATTTATTAAATAGTAATAAATTTATAGAAAACAAACCTTGCTATATTTTAAGCATGTTAATCTAAATCATTAAAAATTACACTTAAGTTATTATCTTAAAAATTAGTTTAATAAGAAATTTGAAAACTTTCAAAAAGTCAAATAAAAGCCATTTTTTTTTAAGTTGGAGGGTTGTTAGAAAGAAAAGTTTCCAATAAAAATAATTAATTTACTAAAATATATAACATTTAAACAAAAAAAGGATTAAATTGGAATTTTAATACCATCCAAACAAAAAGAAACAAGAATTTTTTTTAAAAAAAAATCCATTTTTATTACTGAAAATTACAAGACCTAAATTTCAATTTCGTAAATTAAATTATATTTTCGAAAAATGTCATGTAATTTTGTGAAGTAGTGCATGATAAAACAGGAAGCAGTGATTCACATTAAAAAAAAATCCAATACACTCAAATAGTAGAAACCCAATGAATCCCTATCCCTAATAATAAAACTAATTTATTAAATCTAATCCAGTATCTTAAGATATACAGCTTAGTACACAAAATATATTTCCTAAGCTTAAAAATGTACCCAAAAAATAATAGAGGCAACAACAGTTTCGTTAAGTTTAACAGAAAAAAAATCATTTTAGGGATGTTCAAAAGAAATTTGAATTTTACTAGAAACTTAGCAAGTTTTAAACATTTGAAAAATCTATTTTTAAAATAAATTGAGTGGGCGGGCAAGTACCTAGTTATAGATAGCCAATTGGTTTGTCAAATTTTAGAAACATCAGCATTTTAGTGCGGTTTCTACGAGCTTGAAAGAGAAAATTTTCACTTTTACACACTTTTCAAAGTCTCAAACGCAATTTCCCTCTTTTTGATTGCATTTAAAAAGTATTTGAATATTTGCAACTAATCAACGATGTTTCACAGCCAGAAATCAAGTTAAAAATATTTTTTTTGACCAATTCCCTGATTTTTTCAAAAAAATCCCAAATTCCCTGATTTTTCCAGAATGGTCAAATTCCCTGATATTTCCCTGCTTGTGGACACCCTGAGTGAAATATAATGAACTTCCATATCGGATGCAAAAGGATTGAAAGTTTTCCAACGGAGATCGCAGCAGATCGCGTTTAGCGAATTTCTACAAGTTCAAGGTTCCCATTAATGAAAATATAACAAAAGAGTGCCAAATGAAAGTTGCATTCGGCAGATGAGACGTAATTATAGTTATAATCATTCATCTCAACTTCAGAGTGATATCATCCCCGTTTGAAGAAGATCGCAAATATTTCTACATATTCAAGATTTTAAATTTGTGAAATTATCTGGGTTTTTTTTTATTGAGCATCGATTCTTCATAAAACAACAAACGAACTGAAATTTTCCAATGATCAAGTGTCTTTTAATCAAATACCCTTGACTAAAAATTCGGGCAAATCTCAAAAAGTTATTACCTTAAATTTTACAAATATTTAAAAAATATGCTTAAATTGAAATGTTGACAAAATTTTTAATCAAATTAAAATCTTAAATTCTACATTTCTAAATTTTTAAAACCCCTTTCATTTTGGGTTCCGAAAATTAAAAAAAAAAACGGAAAAAACTGGGCAGTGCAAAGCAAATTACGATGAAATAGAAAATAAGTACTTATTTATCTGATGCAAAAGAATTGTAAGCATTTCAACGAAGATAGCAGCCGACCGCGTTTAGTGAATATCTTAGTTTTCAAGACCGAAAAAAATTATTTAAACAGTGAGTGCCATTATGCAACGAAAGACATCAACAGAAACCATCAACTTTCGAGTGAATTATCTCCGTTTGACGAAGATCGCAAATATTCCTACATGTTGCTCTATTCTTAAAATTCTCGGTTTTTCAAGATTGAGCATCGATTGTGCACAAAAAAACAAACGATCCGATATTCCAATGATGAAATGTGTTATGACAACCTTGCCTAAAAAGTTGAACATCAGGAATCAAGTCCTTTTTACTGACGCGAATTAATTAATTTCTCTGCTTGATGTATAGCATGCTTATACTCCATTCGTACCTTACATTTCTACAAATACTATTTAAACTTGAGAAAAATGTGCTTAAATTTTCTCCCATTTCCTCTTCCTAAGGTTGTCTTAACTTCGTTTATGGCCAGACAAACGGGCACCAAGACTTGGGGCATTTGGCACAGGTGTTTAACAAGGATTTAAAACAAAATTGGCGCAGAATCGCACATAAATGTGGTTTTGTAGCAGGTTGGCGCAGGATACTACTTTTGGCGCTCTCTGGCGCAGAATTCCCGTCCCTGCTATAGCAAATGAAGAACAAATTCAGTAAATAAATGATAGCAAAAGCACAAAACATATTTTTATTTTCCTCTTTCGTTTTCAGTCAGAAATACCAGAATATGACAAGTCAGATAATAAAAGGCAATAAATTTAAATATGTTTAGTTAAAAATGAACTTTAATACAAGTTATGTTTTGAAAAAGAACTTTTTTTGCGTTTTACAAAAACCGTTAATAAAATACAGCTCAAATACTGTAGCATAATGCATATTATGTAAAGAATACTTTCTGAAATGGTGAAATGAAATTCACTTACATTTACTCCTGAAGAAGCTTCCTGATATATTGATTCCTTCGCACCGTAACACTACTACTTTCTGACCTACAAATGCATAAGAAACATCAACTTAAATAAACAGTTTCAAAATTGAATAAGGTTCAACAAAAAGTACATACAATGAGCAATCTGCATACACCTTTGGGACAATCATTAATTCAAACATGCGATTTTGGCACACCAAAAAAATAGAAGTGCAAGAACTTTTATACAACAAAAAATTTTATATGCACTCACAGCACTTATTGCAGGCGACCAAGAACAAAATAGATATCCAACTATCACACAAGCATACTACACCAGTGTTCATTCTAGTCGTTTTTTGAAAGGCGGTCTGCCCCGCCTGTCCTTTTTTCATCCTGAGCGCCCTCATGCCTTTTTCTAAAAATCTGCCCTCTTTTGAAAAAATTCCACCTTACTTGCCCTTTTTAGTCAAGCACAAGCATCCTTGTTTCCCTAGTCCGTCTTTAAAAAAGGCATTGATTAAATTTGTGTGTGTGTATAAACAGGAATTAAGTGAATTATGACAGTAGAAAAACCTCCTTTTTAACTGTGCGTGTTGTGCAATCGCGATGATTCCGCTTTAATTTCGAGCACGGGTCATTCCACGAATCCTATTGATTGCCGGTGCTCGTATATGAAATGCTATTTTTTTTTTAAAGAGATGGTTTTGGGACGAGGTTACAAGATTAATCATTTGATTACCAAATTTTGGATTTAAATAGTTTTTTTCATCAGTTTTGTAAGGGGTCTGATTAAGGCAACTTACAGATTTGGTTTTTAAGGAAAAATTAATTTACAAATGTTAAATTTTTTATTTTTAGTATATTCATAATTTCGTATGGGTCTTTCCATCGAGATAGACCCCGAACCGTCATCAATAGCCCAATATTCAGCTCTAGCGCAATGCCAACCAACATTGGAACTTTTTGTTAGTTTGGTCACGTGTGCGATGTGTCAACAGGTGGACACGCCCAACCCCAACCTTTTTTTTAAAGTGCCTTTTTAAAAACAAGAATTGCCTTTTCAAAAACAGGGTGCTTTTTTAACACCAGGAGCGCCCTGCCCCTTTTTATTTCTAAAGTGAACACTGCCAGAAACAATATTCGAACCCACAATCCAATCTTCTTACCCCAATAGTCAAATATTCTACACTAGGCCACAGAACAGTAGGAGTTAGAACCCAGAGCCACTTGAACTCTGAGCTTTATGTAGTTTGATAGTGTACTGTAAATATTCGCTCATGGACAATGTTCTGTATTGGTGCAACCAAATGGTGATATTTTTAATTGTGAATATATTCAGGCAAGCATTGAAAATTCATGTTTCAGACTATCATTCATACAATATGGATAATTATTAAAAACAAAAGCTTGACAGCAATTCAAATCCCCTAAAATATGAATTAGTATACTTTGACAATATCAGTGACTATTTAGTTAATTAAGTGTTATTTGCAACGGTAACATGTTCTTGGCGACAAAATCTAGTCTTGTTGTCAATTAAAACTTACAAACTCTCAAGGTTACCAATATTGTTATTGTTGTAACCTGTTACCAATATTATTTTCAAAAGTAAGTTTGCATACTAAAATATGCTAGATGAAATGAGTATTCAAAAAGATAATAAATCTAAGCTTACCATTTAAGCATGTTTTGGCCACTAGTGCTGCCAATCTACCTAGTAGATGTCCCCTCCCATCAATGATTATAGCCTGCAAATACAGAAAGTTGGATCATAACATCTAACGGTAATTCCATGAACGTAAATATACGAGTTAACATGTACAAATAGTTAGATATTAAAGGAAACTTGTACAACAGTGACTTTAGCATATTGATTATTAGCTTTTCCAACGAGGTGTCAACTATAGATAAAAACAATACATTATAATTTGAAGAGTATATAAAAAAAAATCACCGAGTCTAATAAATGTGACTCAAATAAAAATTATTTTAATTCAAACGAAAATGGCGTTTTTAAAACACTAAGCCTAATAGATATCGAAATGAGCCGAACATTTAAATCAGCCGAATTTTGCTTGGTAGCATATGAAAAATATTAACATCTTATACAACTACATATCAAATATCCATGTTACAAATTGAAAATAATATAATCGAAATGACAAAATGTGAATTTGGTACATAAGCGGAACACCACGTGAGCAGTAAATATAAACATGTTTAATAACTTTGGAACAAAGAAAACGCAATTATAAACATCTGAAAAATAAAATCTATATGAAAATGACATAAAAGAATAGATTATAACTTACTTTATCTGAAAAACCCGGCATTTTTACGAAATTTAAATTAAAGACGGCAGAACCTCACGGTGAAGTTCTAGAACCGATATTTTACACGCTACGAAGAGTTAAGTGTTGCCAAGTTTAAATTACACATTTCCAAATCAAAGCGCGAATATCTATCGCTTTGCAGTAGCTCGAATAAATAATTTTTAGACAGCTTTTATCAATGCTTCACAGAAAATAATACAATCTAAGTTGGAAACGATTCTTGAATTACTATTTTTTTACAACTTCAATGAATTAACAAAACACTGTGTATCAAATGTCCTCCACAAAATGTTTGGTTTGGTTAATTAACTTCACAATTGAGCTGTACTGTGAGCTATTGACGACGGTTCTGGAACTATATCGAAGGAGAGACTCGGGAACAATGCCTCGTATTTTTGAACAATCGTCAGATGATGAGGACAACACCTGATCTGGCAAAAACGAAATATTGTAGATTGTGGGGAAAAGTGGGTTGGTTTGGTTTTTGTTTTGTTAATTAACGTCGCACTAGAGCTGCACAGTGGGCTATTGGCGACGGTTCGGGGTCAATCTCGAAGGAAAGACCCTGGAACCAGTGGCGGATTTAAGAGAAAGGGCCCAAGCGGCAAAACTTTCGAGGGGCCCAGTTTTCAATTTACTTCAGGCATCCTTGGGGGGGGGGGGGGGGGGGGGGGGTTATCGTGGAATTGTATTGTAACATGAGGATGGAGGTCTCAGTGTTTATGTGACGTAGAAAAACTGTGGACATTTTTTTAAATTCCTTTTAAAACTTTGATATAAGTTAATTTTTTTAATAAAAATCACTATCTTTTTAATCGGATATTTGGTAAAATACCCGGAATAAAAGTTTTTTTAAAAAAACTAATAAATTAGTGTGATGCGACACGGGGAAAGGGGATGTATATAAAAAGGAAAAATAGCGGTACCCAATAAATAAACTCTCTCTAAGAATATATTTGCTAATATTTATACACAAAATTTACAGCATTTGTTAAACAATTAATACTGATAACTCGCCTTGCTTTTTGTTCAGCAAAATTTTTATTGTAGTAGATTCGGGGTTAATTTTATGTGCAAATGATCTTTTAATATTTAGAATACTAAAATTGTTTCGAGTATCGTTAACCATAGTGGAACGACGGTATTCCTTAATAATAAAACGAAAAAATTTCTAAAAATTGTCGACGAATAAACAAAATTTTGAAATAAAAGAAACTAATATACATCTTCAGTAAAATAATTATTTATTTTATTAGAAATTCTCTTTTTCAGTTTCATCTAGTAAATTCATACCCTACAAAATAATAAAAAAGTATGATTAAGTTAATTTCGCAAAAGAAAATTATTCTATTTATAATACCATTATTTCGGGCCGCAATTTGTAAAAAGTTTTACTAATTGAATTAACATATTTTTCAAATGGATTTTTTTATCAGTTTAATACAAGAATTAAATTGTAAAATTTCTACAACAGCATGTTACATTTAATTGCATTTAAAATACATAATATATAATATTCACTATAAAAGGTTTAGATTGGATTCCTTCCTCATTCTTCCCACGAAAAATCATTCGGAATTAAGCAAAACATATATATTTTTATGAATATTGCATTTACTTACTAGTTTTCCACAACTTCATTTTTAAAACAACAGGAATCTATGTATGATTTAATTGATTATTTTTAGCCTTTTCAAACCATCTTTTTGCGACATGTGTGGCATTATGTTGTGCCCTTTATCGTCGTGATATACAGAATTTTATTAATTAAAAACAAAACTTAAAAATCTATTTTAAAAACAGAAACGTTTTAAATATATTTAGCTAAAATCATAAATAAAATGAAGAAATAACAGTTTTATAATTAACAAAGAAAAGTCTCCATAGCTTTTTTTATGTCAAATCGTTGTTGTTTATTTATTTGTTTTCACGTTTTAATAAAATAGAAAGGTTTACTTACTTAATTAGTATAATTAATTTGTTCCTTTTAAAAAAAGAAGAACTTTATGAAAAATCGTTTTTACAAACATATAAAGAGCTACTTTTGGTTATGGGTGAGGGTCGGAAAATTGTCAGTGGATGTGGACACTCGTCCCACCTTTTTTCACCCCTCGGACTTTCGAAGCACTGATTTGCTAATACTTTAAGATAAGAATTCCTGCGTACATCTACTTCCGCCCGACCCCCCACAGGCTAACTTTCCTTTCAACTTCGGCCCCAGGGGCAAGTTTTAAGCCGTCCTTACCCTGGTCCTTACATGGGTCATTCACAATGGGGGGATCATCAATCACCTACAATCGACTGTCCAAAGGGAGCCAGTAAATTACAAACAAATGGTGACGAATTCCCAGCTTTGGTCAGTGCTTTGGTGGCCCTTACCAGATGATGTCTTGATGCGCTAGCTAGCTACCGATATGGTTGATCGACTAACACCTGGTGTAGGCATTTTTCAAAAGACGCACGGCTGTTATAGGAAGAATAGGGTCATTTGACTAATGTACAAGTTGTCTTCGATTGGAATCAGTTGAGAAAGGAACTCCTTGTCCTCCTGTACCTTTCAAAGCAAAATCTCCCCCCCCCCCCTTCCCCTCTCCACTTTAAAACACGTTTAGAAAAATAAGGAGCGCTTCCTTTCGAAGGCCTCTTTGTAGGAATTCTCTACGATTTGTAGTATTTTAATTAAGTTTATTTGTTTTTTAAAAGAAAAGGCAAATAGTATAATATTAGGGGGGCTGAGCCCCTTCAAACTATTTCTTGGGAGGGCTCAAGCCCCCCCCCCCCCCTAAAAAGAATCCCTTACCTTTTTTTTTAAAGATTGAGCTTAGACATTTAAGAACAGGTGTCTCATTTATTTACAAGAAATGTTTTCATACATATAATTATATAGTACAGACAACCAAAATATGTTTGTAGCTTAAGTTTTTAAACAAACAATTTCAACACAGGCCCACAAAGCCCATTGTTAGGGTCCCAAACATTTTAAGATCGCCAAAATTATTCTTACTAAACTGAAATCTTCAATAAAATATTTAAAAATAAATGTTAAATTCTAAGTCGAACTTTTATCTAATTTTGCTCTTTGGGATTTCATTTAATGTACATATGAGCTTTAAAGGAAATACTTCCCTAGGTTTTGTAGTACGAGATGTCAGTTTATATATTTAACTTTTTAATGTGTTTAACTCCAAGATTTGCTTGGGCCACGAGAGATATAAGGCAAAATCGGCGATATCGATAAATACAGATAAAAACGCTAAATGATTAACCAATTGTTTCATTACGCGCTGTAAATTATCTAGAGACAGCGCCCAATTTATAACTTGAAGAAAAACCCGCATTACAGAAAATGTGTTGGAAAAGTATTAAAAAGTAACTGAATGTTCCAAATCTTTTTATTTCTGTATGTGTAAACTCCTCCTAACTTTCGAACAGATTAAACGACGCAATAAGGCATAAGCGATGATTTTAACACAGGTTTTATGTAAATTTTTTGCACACCACGTTAGAGAAGTTAAATGGTTTTATAGTATATATGGGATCATGACCACAATTAGGGGTGGGAGCAATGCTCCAACAAGAAAACTCTACCTTTTTTTTTAATTCTAAAATAATTTGTTATTATTTAATTTTTATTTAGATCTTAAAATCTAGTAAAAATATTATAAATCTTAAATCTATATTATAGTTCAGGGTCTCCCGCTGCTACAGGGCCCTGCGTCTGCTAAGGCGCCAGACGCAGGGCCCCGTGTTTGCTTGTATATGATGTGAGGGCTTCTATGAAATATGAAGTTAAGAGCTGTCTCCACAGGACTTTTCGGTAACCGGGCCCTGCAAAGAGTAGTGGGCCCCGGTCAGTTGAAGAAGGGCCCTTATCTATTCGTATGAGAAAGGTTAAAGGAAGCCATACAGAAAAAACACTGTGAAATATTTAATAAAATATGCAAAAAAAATTGAAGAATTATTTATTTTCCTGTTCTTTTTTCATTTCTGGAGTCAAGGGGGCCCCCAAATGAACTTAAGGCAAGGGGGCCCAGGCGGCAACTGTCCATTTGCCGCCTGCTAAATCCGCCACTGCCTGGAACACATACATATTCACACACACATTCATACATGCACCTCGTTATTTTAGAACCATGGTCAGATGACGAGGAAACACCTGAACTGGCACCCAACGCCTTCAATAGACGTCAGGACTTTGGACCCCAATCAGATTTATCGTGCACCAGTCCCGTATACACGCCAGTATAATTTGTTGGATATTCTTAACGACTTTCTAGTATTTTTGTAGCGAAGCTGGCAACCCTCCGATCGCAAGATCACTACTTTTTTACTTTTCTATGTTAAGTCCATTTCACGGATTCGAACCACCAATCCTCTGATTAATAGCTGAACGCCTTACCAACTGAGCAACTGGAGCTCGGAACAAATAAAGAAAAAACTAAACAGTCTATCTAGAAACTTACCAAGTTTGCAATTAATCCATCCTTCTGACCTTTGGAACGCATAATGATTAATAATTCATCGACATTCGTAAAACTTGTGGAATTGTTTTGGAGAGGGAGGGATACTCAGTGCCGTTACACACAAAATATTTTTTGGGGGGGGGGGGGGGGGGGGGGGGGGTTGAAACAAAAAATTGTCCAACTTAACGATTTGAAATTCTCAACTCAACTATTCGAAATTCCCAACTCAACACTGCTGAAAATTCCCACTTTCAACTTATTTACATTTTTCATCTTTTTTTTTTATATATATTTTAGGTAATATTAAACAGTTGTCTCACAAGCATTGATTTGTTGCATCCATATTCCAATGCAGTGTCCGTTCTGAGGTCTAATTTAAATGTAATCTTACAAGTTGGACGAATTTTAATCTCCCCTAGCTAGGGGGGTTGAAACAAAAAATTGTCCAACTTAACGATTTGAAATTCTCAACTCAACTATTCGAAATTCCCAACTCAACACTGCTGAAAATTCCCACTTTCAACTTATTTACATTTTTCATCTTTTTTTTTTATATATATTTTAGGTAATATTAAACAGTTGTCTCACAAGCATTGATTTGTTGCATCCATATTCCAATGCAGTGTCCGTTCTGAGGTCTAATTTAAATGTAATCTTACAAGTTGGACGAATTTTAATCTCCCCTAGCTTTTATTTGTTGATAATATTAATTTTCTTCAGGCATAAATTTTCCCAACTCGGGATTTTTAGAAGTTGAAATTCCCAACTTTCAGGGTTTCCAGATTATGGGGGGGGGGGGGGGGGTCGGACTTCCCACTAACCCCCCCCCCCCCCCCCCCCCGGTGTGACGTGCCTGGGTATACTTCTTCGTAATTTAGAAATTATGGACTAATCGCAAGAATAGTGTAATAGATGTCACCCCACATTCCTAAACTTGCACACAAAAACGTACAAGTGGTCAAATTATCACTGTATATTTAACAAGCACCAACACCTTCTACCATATTCTATAAAAATCATCTTCGAGTTTTTTTCTTTCTCTATTTTTATTCAATTGTACTGTACATGTCCTTCTAGATAGCTCAATACCGAATAAATATTTTTAAAATCCGTTTATAATACTTTTAGTAATTTTTATCATAGATACTTTTACTACCATCAGCACTAAAATTATGCTTATAAAAAATATTAATAATTTAATTATTTTAATCGTTGATATTTTTGCAATTTAGTGCAAATATTACAATGTATTTTAATTTTAAAGCATATCGTTCATAAAAAAATACTAATATAAAAGTTTAAAATTCTCTGAGAGCTGTTAGAAAGATTCTTGTCAAGAAGAAATTATCATATTTTAACTTAAAAGCTGTTAAGAAAAACAAAGTTATTTTCGATAATCTAAAGAATGCGTTTTTTATTTTATTATTTAAAGTTCAAATTATAAAAAAGACCTAAGAATTTTTAAAAAAAAAACTCTGCTGTTTTTATCAAAAAACTTTCTTTAGGATGGCTAGGAAAATAGTTTTTTCTGCATTAGAAAAGTTTTTTTACAAAATGTTTTGCAAAACAGATCACGCTAATTAACTTTTTATTCTTTTGTTATTAATAGTTCATTTCTGGATAAATAACTTAATTTCTCAAATTTGTTGACCGAGCGTTAGCAGTGTTTTTGTTTTAACTTGCTCTTTCGGCACTTCGTCTGTTTTAAAATTTGTTTGTTATGCAGTTACGACTAAACGTGTTGTTCGATTTTATTTAAATTTGACATGAATGTTCTTTGAAGTCGTTAAAAGCGACCCATATGATTTTTTATTTGGTACGAGGTCTACTGTTCCCAGAACTACTAGTTATAGTAATTTAACAAATTAAATTAAACAAAGTAAATAAACCTAATTTTAATTATGACTTTTCAACTCGTTCGTAAAATTAAAAAATATTTTTTACTTTTTAGCGCATTTTCCTTTTTTTTAAAAAATATTTTATTTTTCCCTTTTTAGTTTTTAATTTCGCAGCACGCTTCGCCCCCTGCTTTTATGATATTATTTACCAAGAAACTAAAGTAACTTGTGCTTACATTTAGGCTCAACAATTTATATCGTAAAATAATCCCTATCCATGCCAATAAATGCTGGGTAAATGAAATGTCATTGTTAAATAACTTCTGTTAAACAATGATAACATTTTTAATTCGGATAAATTGTCACGAAAAACTCCGGTTAATCGACATTTCCGGATAACCGATTATTATTTTTTTTCTAAGTGAATTTTTTTCTATTCAACAAAAAAAGAATTTTTGAAATCGGACAATATTTTTTTTCAAACGGTCCAGGTATTAAAATACAAATGCAACGTTAAAATACGCAATAAAAGTCCGTATAATCCGGACATGTTTCGGGAGATACATCACCCTTCATCAGCGGAAAATGCAAAGTCTGCGTGTAATGAAATTCGATTCGAGTAAATTGGAATTAAGTGAATTGTGACCGTAAAAAAACAAACTCCTTTTTAATTATTGTGTTGTGAAATCGCGATGATTCCGCGGTAATTTCGAGAAGGGGTATTCCACGAATCCTATTGGTAGCCTGTTCCCGCATAGGAAATTCTAAGTTTTTTTTCGGTACTGTTTTAAAAGAGAAGATGGTTTGGGGCGAAGTTGCAAGACTAGCATTTTATTACCAAATTTCGAATTTTAGTAGCCTTTTTATCAGTTTTGTAAGGGGTCTGATTTGGGCTACTTACATATTTGGTTAATAGGGAAAACATTTTTAATGTCAAATTTTAGATTTTAAGTAATATCTTCATAAAGCTACATCTATTTTGTACGGGTCCTTCCTTCGAGATAGACCCCAAACCGTCAACAATAGCCCGATATTTAGCTCTAGCGCAATGTCACTCAATAAATCGGAATTTTTTTTTGTTTGGTCACGGGTCCGATGTATCAATGTGTGGCCACGCCCTCCCCAAACATTTTTTTTAAGGTGCCCTTTTACTGCCAACAGCGCCCTGCCCCTTTTTATTTCTAGAGTGAACACTGCCATAGCATAATACACTGTGGGTGTAATCGTAGACTACATTTAAAGGAGACATTCTCCCCACGGTACAAGACAGAATGAGTTAATAAAGCTTGTTTTTAAACAAGTGTTAAACTGACAATAAAACATCATATAACAATAAAAACACTGATACTCACATAAAAAAAATACCTTTCACGAAGGTTACAACTCTTTATTTCTACCCACTTAAGCATTTGGCATATAATACATACATATAATACATTAAAAAAAGATTTATACAGTATAATACAAACAATTTATCCGAAAATAAAATTTAAAAGTAAAAACTTCCATCATTGAAGCTAATAAGCAGGTTTTCTTTGGAATGAAAAAACAATTTGGCGACTTAGAGGCCAGAAGATCCGAATTTATGAATGTATCCAATAACAAAACGTCACGAGCGCAGCTCTTTCAAAATTTACATATTGCAGGTTTTAATTGCTCTCAGTCTAAAACACATATATTGAGCATTTGATCTTGTGGGATTGGAGCTATATATTCCTCAATTATACTGAGGTCAGATTCTTTCTCAGGGAGCTTAGCAACTCTAACGTCGATGCAGCTTCCGCTCTCCATGTCGAGTTCTTCGGGAGTTTCAGAACCCTCGATGGTTTCACCGTCAAATTCGAATGTCAGGTTTTTCAAGGGAATGTCTCGCATTTTGGCGTATTTTTCCAGAAAGTCTTTGAATGTCTCAAGCTGCAATAAAAATTATGAACTTTATATAAGTGCACACACATATATTTTTTTGTGAAAGATTTTACTTTCAATCTTCAAAAATCTGCATGACATGATTAAAATATAAAATAGTTTGTTAGCACAGTAAAACAAGAATCTTAACTTAATTCACTGATGGCCAAGTAATTTTTGCAATGGTATAAAGTGGTTTTCTGTTTTGAGGTTAAAGTAATATTTTTTGTACAAACTTCTTTATAATTCTTAAATATTTGTTCTTCCATTTTTAAGATATAGGTTTCATGTTTTATTCCCAATCATTATATTTGAAATATGAGGTAAAATCGAGTACTTTTAAGAATTTAAAAATTGAGTGCTTTGCTAGAAAACCTAAAGATCTCTGAACGTGATATCGAGCATGCGAGTGTCAGTGGGTTAAAAATATGTGTTGCCATGACAACTTGTCAATAGAGAAGGACTTGTGTTTAACTAAGTGATTTTTGTCGTTGGCTTATGGACACTAAACGCCCTTACGGAAAAACCAAAAGTGTTTTTTTTGTGATTGGTAAATAGAAACGACATATTTTATCAACTTTTCCATTTATCAACCCACACCTTTTTTGGATGTTGTCCCTGAAATTTTTTAATATTACACTTTTTGAAACTAAATTATAAGTCAATTGTTTTACTGCATTGCCGAACAAAGGAAAAATTTCGAACCTTAACTTCCTTCTACTACTGAAAGTATTTTTCTCAGGGTCCCAATACAAATGTAGAATTGTAAAAACTATAGGAATTTTTCTGGCAATTGGAAGGTTGAGGAGAGAAAATTTCCTTCATTTCTTTTTAACACCGACACAAACGGAAAGGATACTTATCCCTTTGACCTTGAAGTTCTATAGGAATGTTAATTGGGTTTTTGGTGACAAGTTGTATCCTTCCAAAAAAACTCGGGTAAGTACAGACCACACTGCACCTCAAGTTTTGATTCACTGATATTTTTGGACCCATGCGGTACAAAAGAATAGGAGAGAGGATAAATGATCAAACTAGTTGACGAGGTTCACCTTCCTCTACAGGACGGCAAGTAATTTATCCTGAAAGATTAATTTCCCGCGTAGTTACGGTGAGGAAGCGCATACTGCAGCCTACGACAACCTTCCTTCGTCCCAAGGGAATGGGTTAACAATAAGCCTGGTCGAGACATTTTATCTTCCTGTACACGTGGAATGTCATTTATACAAATAGGCTAACTCAATGGGGGCCGAATTACTGCAGTCAAGGACGAAATTCCTAACCATGCGGTGGTCCATGGTTCATAGAGATTTTCAAAAGTAAAAATTAAGTAGTTTTTAAGGACCTCTCGATAATTTTTAAGGACCTCTTAAATTTTTTGGCGCCGTTAGCGGAGAATCGCACATTGTTTGCTGCAAAATTGGCACATAATTACATGTCAGTGGGGTTTTGTAGCAAGTTGGCACAGGATACCACTTCCGGAAAACTGTGGCGCAGAATTCTCATCCCTTAAAGATGCTACATTCTTCTGAATTTCCTGGTTTTTCTAGAATGAGTATCGATTCTTCACAAAACAACAAACAAACTGAGATTTTCCAATGACGAAGGGTAGTGTATTATAAAGAAAAACCACTGACTAAAAAATCGAACAAAAGAGATCAATTTTTTTTTTCTAACACTAAATACGTCCATTCATGCCTTTCTCTCTTTGCCGATTTATACTTACGTAAAAAGTGTGGACACGATCAACGTAAAATCCGAAATTCTACATTTCAATACACCCGGAATTCTGAGTTCAATAATTAAAAACACTCAGAACTTCAGGTTAGACACGAAAAAATTCCACCCATGTGAATTAGTAAAGAAAAAACATGTTTGACAAAAATTAAGGACCTTTAATTAAGGGCCTACTTAAAAGAAGTAGTTCTTAAGGACTGTGCGAACCATGTGGTCATAGGGAAATGACTTAATAACCTGCATGGACAACGCGTACCTATTTTAAGTTGGTATCTTTCAAATAACACCAACTTAAACCACATACTTAAAAACCAAAACATGCAATTTCTAATCCTTAACTGCTGCTATTAAATATAAATGAGCATTTTTTTTAGTCACCTCAGAAAGAAATACAAGTATATTTTTTAATTAAAGGAATTTTTTGGATGAACGCATACTTCTTTTAAAACTTTTTAGTTTTAAATAACAAAATAATTGACTTGAAGGTAGCTTGAATTCGTGGAATAGCAATGTCTCAATTTTATCGCTTCAAAGAGTTAAACATTGGATTCAAAATTCTCATAAGACAAAATTTATATCTTTGCATAATGTTATAAAGGAATAAAATCTGCATTGGTGAAATAAACTTTGTTTAATTATTGTAATCGAGTAAAAAAAAATATTGACTTTAAAGTGGTGTCATTCACGATGCACGATGTCAACTTCTTAGTCACACATCCAAAATGTTACTAAAGTAACGTATACTAGCTTCACAGGTCCTACAAATCAATGAAATATTTATCAAAGTAGTGCCATTGTTGTTCTGATTACGTCTTCCGTCAGCACATAGTATAGTGTGCACACTCCCGAAAAATTAAAGCTTAAACACATTGGGAAAGTCAAAGGTATCCCACTTATATATGTTTTAAAACTAATATATTATTGAGTAGACAAACATTTGAATTCTGCTCTAAACTGAAGAGCCTCTTCACATTTAATAAAATATGTAAATTGTTGTAGTAAATAGATTTGTCAATTCTTAATTATTATACAGATAACTTTGTACAGTTTGATATTACCTTATGAATATGCATTTCAATCTTTTTCCTGCTATCACTGGATTGGAATTTTACGAGCAGATTATTTGGATCATCTTCATTCACAGAAATTTCAGATGATTTAAAAGGGATGCAATCTAAAGAAATAATTGCATTTCACAACATTACTCAACATGTCGTTGTTAATATATATAATATATTTACATTAAATACATCTGCAATATATTAGGCAACATCTCCTTTTCTTTTAGTTTTAAAAATATCATAAAAATGGAATAATGCTTTGAAACTAACTTTGATACATAAGTTACAAGACTGCCTGGCAGAAGACAACAGTTAGTATTAAAATAGATTATTTGAAAAGGGAAATACCATTTGGTTATATGAAACAAAATGATTACAAGTGTTTAGAAAGTGAAACTGTTTTTTATTACAAAACACGATTATTAAAAACAATTAACACTTAATTAACACACTTTATTATACATATCTGAAGGTTAGAAAAATATTTGAAAAGTAATATCGTTACTAATGAGAAGGTAAAGTTGCTTAAATTATTTTCTTATATTAAAATGTTCTTTTTAAACCAGGCATTCTTGGTAGTATTAAATATTTTACTTCTATAACAGAACACTACAAGTTTAAAATAAATAAAAAAAAAGATGTGAGATGTTGCTCTCACAGAGTGGCGTTGGTGTGGAGGAAATGACGTAAGGCGGAGTGTTTTTTTTGGGGGCCGATTTGAAAAGAGGGACGAGGTTTGGAAGGAAAAAAAAAAGCAAGAGTGTCCGGTGTGCTCAATTGTGTCCGGTGTCCTCAAGAGTGTTCTGTATCCGAGTGTCTATGAACCAAGCTTTGTGCTGTGCCAAAGCTTTACAGTGCTGACGACAGCGGTTGTCTGAGAAATACAAATGGCATATTTCCAGAAAAGTAGGTTTTGTTTAAACGCTTTGAACGGGTGACATGAGGTGCTGCAACAATAATCAACGGTAATAGATATGCCTTACTATTCAAAAATACAGGGGGGAACACACATAATTTTTTTTCTTTTTGCAAGAATAATAAAAATTAAAAAAAATTTTACTCCTTATTTATTAACTGTAAGCAAACATTTTAGTATGTTTAAAAAGAGCACAAAATTACCTTTCACAGTGATAAAAATTTCCGTTCTCATGTGAAAACTAACTCTAGAAATATACATTTTTGAGTATGGTAACGGACATTCTAATTTTGGACACGAGTTACACAAACATGCTAATTGAGGCTCAATTCCTCTGAATTGATAAATCTCTGACAAATACAGATAATTTTTTCAATAATCCAAAAATTATGATTTCATTACTCTGTATTTCATATAGGTAAAAGAAAGGAAATAAATAAGAAATTGACACACACACACACAAAAAACACTCTCTGCCTTACGTCACTTCCTCCACACCAGCGCCACTCTGTGAGTGGCAAGAGTAACATCTCACATAAGAGTTGTGATTTTTTTGTAAAAAATCAAGATCAATTTCAGCACCAATGAATGGACTTGAACATAAAATGCATAAATCTGATTATCTCTAACATCTTCTGTTTCTTTTGGGACATTTAAAATAGTATACAACTGACTTTTGATAAGCAAGAGAAGAAGCCTTACTTACCAATGATGTCATAAAATTTCAAGTCTAGACTCAGAGGGGTGTCTTCCAACTGGATATTCTGATCTTCAAGACACAACAGAATCTCAGAGGCTTTGAGTTTGTATAAATCTGCAACTTTAGTAAAAATAGTGGAGAACTTTTCATTCTGAAAAAGAGTGGTTAAATTTTATTTCCAGCGATAAATAATAGTGATATCGGATACAATACATCACAAAAATATATTGCTTTTATTTAAATGGGGCATTCTTTTATTATGTGGATTTTACTTACATTGATCAACCATAAAAAAAGCTAATTATTCCTATTGAGTTTATGGCTTTAACTAGAATACTATGATATATTCAAAAATAAACTTTGATATCATTTGTGCGTTGAATATTCTACTAGTACACAATATACTATATATTTGGTGGTCAAACCGACCATTCGATTTGGATGGAATAGTTTAATATTCGGGAACCAAATTGTGGCACTAATTTTTTTTTTTATAAATGGAAAAGAAATTTTTTATATAAGTTAGAACTATTAACATAAAAATGATTAATAAATGTACAGTTATACAATTTTAATAAAAAAGTATTATGGTACAGGAAAATTAGACTATATTTTTAGGTGGTAGTAATTATATTTTCGCTCATAAATATTTTCTATCAACATGTGAAAGTTGGTACAAATCGCAGGATGGAAATTCAAAATTTTAGTTCTATTCACAAACACACAATATTTTAAAATTTAAATCAGAAAAGGTAGCATTGACAACAAAAGTTTTTGATCTGTCTCTAAGTTCTATAACTGAAAATAATTACCTTCGCTTTATAAACAATTATTGTACTTTCTTACTAGGTTTAGAATTTTGGATAGTTGCTAAAATTTAGACTAATTCTCGCTTCGCTTGCTATAAGATAGGACACAAAAACAATGTGTCCTAGTAACAATACTTTTAAAATTATATTACTGAAAACTTCCGATGGCGCCACCTCAATTTACCAAGGAATTTGGATGTTTTACAAAACTTTTTGTTTATATAATAAGACTTATATTCCTACTAATTTAAGCTGACATCATCACAATAATTGAGAGGCTGACATGGGGAAGACAGTAAGTCACAAACAGTAAATTTTACAGGGGAAGCAAAAAATGGGTTTTACAAGTATTGTGGACTACATGCAAGTGCCATCTTTCGTCCCTCGTAGAAACTAAACCATTTTGCCGATTGACTTACTGTTTATTCCATTGGTTTGAGCATTAACTGTTTTTCCGTGAAAAAACTCGAAATTTGTAATTTACTGTCTTCCCCATGTCAGCCCCTCAATTATTCACAATGAATTACTGGGGTTAATTATCAAAATGGTTCTTGCGTAATGGCAAAATACAAATGGGGACACAACAGATTTTTGTAAATAAACTGATGTTGCCATTATGCATAGAGAAAAACAAAATTTTTCAATCACCATGCAAGAGAATTATATATATATATATATAGATTCGTAACTTAAAGAAAACTTACATCCTGGACTTCAACCTTTGAAATTTCAGACATATAACGAATTTTGAGTGTGATGGTCTGCTCAACTTCTACTAGTGAGTTGGAAAACGACGCTTCCAAAAAGTCCTTATCGCAGGAAGACAGGGTTCGCATCACCTCTTCTTCCACCCTAATACAAAGAGATATTCGTTAACAATAGCAATATATGGTCAGGCTGGCTGCCAAGTGGTCCAAGCCACAAAAATCAAAAATGGGATTTACACTATTTTCCATTACTAGACAGGTAGATCTATTATTTGGCCAAGGTAGTGTGGCTCGTAGTTCAATAGGATTCACAATGAGTCGTGGTATTCCTATTTACATTATAGCAAAAGTGAGTTGCAAACTTTAAATGACCTAATCTCAAAACGGTTTTTGGACTTGTATGCCACTTGATAGCCAATCCATATCTAAAAAATATTTGTAATTTTGAAGTTGCAATTTATTTTATTTAAACAATGTGACTTTCTTCATCTTATGTATTTAGTTAACAGATTTTTGTAATTAATTTAAATAACAGGGTGGCAACAAAATCCTGGAAAAAAAGTTCCATGACGGTGTCATAAAAATTTCCTTGATTTTACAATTTCATTAAGAAATGTTGCCATACATGCTTTGTATAGAAACAAAGCATCTAAGCTACAATAAATATATTACATTATAAATGAAAATTATGAACAATACTTATATAGAATAATAAGTTATGGATACGACACAAAAATACACAAGTACGACAGGCAAGTAATTAAACATGTTCTCTGGAAGTAGAGAATGCAAATAAGAGTAATTTTAAAAAGTAATATTTTTCAAATTATTTCTTTTGTAGAAAATTTAATGTTTTATATGTTTCCTATTGCAATTTTCAATAAATTGCATATTCAGTTGGAATGTTTTTGCTGCAAGATGTATCTGAAACACTGAACAGTCAGCGAAAACAAACTATGTTTATTAACCACCCGATGGATACAAACGTGTATATTCGTTCGAGTATCTCCAGTTTTTCCAGTAGTACACATAACATAAAAGTTTATAAAAATTCTCTTAGAAATAATTTTTAAATTTCAAGCATTAATAGGAATTTCGAAAAGTTTCTCTATTGATATAATTAAAAAATATATGTGTTGGAAACATAAATTAAACTTTCTTGAAGTAAACCTACTTGCTTATCTGTCAGAGGGTTAAAAATTAAGGTTTGAAAAGTAGAGATCGAAGATTTTTTTTTTTATCCACCTCTGATCCCAGAGCACTGAACATTTTGATCTGGTGGATAAAGCTGGTTTTGCACTGGACTTCCTCAGTTAGGTCAATTTTTGCTGTTGGGTGGGACGTGGTAATCCATGTTTACGGTAAAGGGAAAAATACTTTTAATATTATTATTATTTTACTATTTATAGGAATTATCATATTTAAGTACAATACTATCTTATTTATTGCAGTAACAGTTGTATATGAAAAAACCTTGTAGGAAAAACTTACGTTTAAAAAGAATGTGACATGATATGGGGGAAGGTAATGCGAATGTAACAGGGAAGGGTTAAAAAAGGTATTAAAACTGTGAAAGTAATAAATGAACGCTTCTTTTTAATAATAAAGACACATGATAAAACTAGAGTTTAGAAGACTTACTGTGCAGCTTCTCTATCAGTTCTCAATTTTAACTCGTTTAATCTTCTTTTAGCAAGAGCTGGTAAATGTAGAGGTGTTGGAGCTTTAGGTTTCCTGTAAAAATATTAAAGTAAAAATTTTTAACTGTATCAAAGTTGAAAACATTCCAAAATAAAATGCTTTTATCTAACACATTTATTACAAACTATTATACTTTTGAGGGAAAAACATCCATTGAAATACTTTAATGTCAATTTTCATACATTTTAAATGTGGTTGAAATTCATGTTCTTTTAAGACCCTCAATACATCAAAAATTGCAAATCAGCGAGTTTTTCCACCACGTCCACAATAAAAAATATAATTGTGATTGAAATGACCAGGGCCACAAAACAGCGCTTTGAAATGACGGTAAAAATGAACAAAAATTTGGGAACACATTCAGAGTTCAAACGAATTTTTTGAAAATTAAATTAAGGGTTTCTTAAGAACCTTAAAAATCAATTTATACAGAGCATATATTTTAATTCAAACTTGTACACATTTGTAATGCAAGTTAGTTCTAAAATCAGAAATTGACATCTTAGTAAAAAATATTACAAAAATTTAAATAAACTAGGGTTTATTTAAATTTTTAAAAATTTTAATAAAACCCCCTACTTGCTAATGCGAGGGCTGGAAAAAAAATCACCTTTCGACGAGGAGCGTAGTGTGTTTCCATTTTGAAATTAAATGTTTATTCATACTTCCAATTTTTTCGTAGCGCAGGGTGGCAACAACATTCGGGAAAAAAAGTTCCCTGATATTTCCATGATGGTGTCACAAAAATTTCCCTGATTTTACAATTACATTAAGAAACATTGCAATGCATGCTTTGTATAGAAACAAAGTATCCACGCTACAATGATCCAATAAATATATTGCATTAGAAATTAAAAATTATAAGCAATACTTATTGACAGATAAAAATTTTTTTTATGGATACAACACAAATTATGCAATTTCAAAAAGCATAGTAGTAATTAAACATCTTCTCTAGAAGCAGATAATGCAAAAAAAAACAAGTTTTTTCAAATTATTTCTTTTGTAGAAAATTTGAAATGTTTTATATGCTTAATATTTCTTGTTCCAATTCTAAAATAAATCACATATTTATTTGCCCCCCACATGTTGCTTACAATTCAGAGTTCAGTGCACTTTGCTTCCTCCTCCAGCAATGGTTCACATTGAAAAAAAAAAAAAAAATGAGAATGCGCATAAACATGCTTTTTAAAAAAATTCTTTTTCAGAACAAAGAGGAAATATTGACAACTAAATTACCTAGAATAGAGGGCATAATAAATGACAATTGCCGTTTTAATGATACAAATTTTGAAAAATCCCTGATTTTTTGTAAATTTTTAAAAATTCCCTGATTTTTTGTGAAATTTTTAAAAATTCCCTGATATTTCCATGAAAATTCCCTGATTTCCAGGTTATGTTACTACCCTGTAGTGCATTGCAAATATTTGACGAGGCCCTGTGAATCCAGAGCATTTCTACTAATCGTCTTCTGTTCTCTGACAACACACGGCTGATTCTTCTAATCCCCATTTTGAAAATGTTGAAATTATATAAAAAAATTTAAATAAATGAATGTAAACGAGGAAAATATGTGCATTGCGCAGTCCGCTAAAAGCTACCGAGTGTAAAAAAGCTGTGGGTTTTCTACTCGGATACAAAGTTATGTTTAATTCACATTAAGATCAGACACTTTTAATAGAGATTTAGTACACAATTTAAATAATAGTCATTTTAAAGACTTTCTAAGAGTAACTTGAGTAAGAGAAACTTTCAGTAACTTGAAAGTTTCTAAGGACTCTTTGTACTAAAATAAGGGTATTCTACTTCCAAGGACCGTACGAAAGCCGACATTAATAAAACAAAAATTTTAGAAAAAAAAAACTTACTTTGTGTCTCCAATACCTTTGACTAATGGCTGTTTTGTTCTTCTTGTAGTTCCTTAAAAAAAATCGTTATATCACGTAAATTATTTAGCTCTTAACAATTTCTTTTAGAAAATCTATTAAATATGTCACTCAACAAAAGGAATTTTATTTAATAAAGCAGTCTTCCCTGTTTAAAACTTTGTGGATGATAAAGAATGTTCAAATACGACGAAGGTAAATTAACTATGACTAAAGCATGGGTTCCCAACCCGTGGTCCACAAGAAAGTATACATGGAACCTTTGTCGAATAGATATGCTATTGTTCTGCTTTTTCATTAAAAAAATCCACTATAGTTTGAGAATGTATTTTTTAATGCAAAATCAACCCAAGGGAATCACAACATTTTGCTATAAAATAAACACAAATTTGTGAAAGGAACTATTAACAATTTCATATGTCTTGTGGGACTTATGCAAAGATATGTGTTAACTGTGCGACGTTAAGAAAATTATTTGTGTATATACATCCACTGTAACAGTGTATGTTTTTCTTTTTCCCTCTGCTGTTTAAATAAAACAGTTTCCTGAAACATGGGTCTCATCATATTGACTATTCTTGCGTCATCGACTTGTTTACTCTGCTAAGATTATAGGCTGTGACAGGTATCCCGTTATAATTTCTTCTTAGTCTTAATTTTTATGGATTTAAAGCAGAGATGAATTTTTCTCACATTTTGTTGAATAAAATAGTACGGGGATCACTTTATATAACAGATACTCCCACTTGGGCACGAGTGACTGGTAGAGTATCAGAGTATCATGCAGAAGGTCCTCGGTTTGATTCAGAGCGACAGCTGAAAAGTCCATATAGCTCTACATTGGTGACTTCAGGACTGCAGATTAATGCAACCTTTAAAACAAATAATTGTCACACTACATCGGCATCAGCGAATGCCCTTTGTGATAACGCTTCATGGGCATCTCAATCATTCGTTCCTCCGTCTGGCTCACTGAGAAGTGGGTATTGTGGGGGTCACTTCATATTCTTTAAAGCTCTTACTCGGGCTCGAGTGATCACTTCAGCCTGACAGGTAGAGTATCGTTGTATCATGCAGAAGGCCCTTGGTTCTATTCCGAGTGACAGTCAAAAATGCATAGAACTACAGTACTATTTTTCATTTTGATGCTGCCATTCTGAATCTAATATATTGTATGAATTAAACATGTATTTTTGAAAAGAAAAATGTAAGTGGAATCCTTCTACTTGCATCTTTGAAAGTGTATCTTTACAGTTTACCCACATTTTTTAAAAGTATGCACTAGCCCCAAGTATGTCTATTGTTTGATTCCTGGGATTGAAATTCGGATTTTAAAATCTTGAGTATGGTGTTATGCTAAACAGGCTATCACAGCCTTTTATATAATTTATGCAGCCTTGATTCAACATAATTTATACATGGGGAAAATCCAAATTTAAATGCAATGTTTGACAACACAATTTTATTATTTATATAATATGACTGATTTGTTTTCATCAAAAAATGCATTTCAGATTTTTGAATGTAAAGAAACTGTAATAGTTCTATGTAAAGTGAAAATAAAAAACAAAAATTCTTTTACAGTTTCTTAAATTTAGTTACATTCTTCAAAAATTCCAAAACAGTATATTTTTTTTATGAAGTAAATATCCGAGCAAAGTGTATTAACCATAAACAAATTAATAGCTTGTAATGAGACGTACATTTTTTAAAAAAAATTCTTTTGGGCCTATAATTCAATTGGTTGTAGGCCCAAATATATTATAAAGAATAAGTATTTAATCTTATATGAAACTCAAAACATTTAGATATGCTTACTCCTAGTTACTCGAGGTGGACTTATTTCTTCTTCAGCAATCTCCTCTTCTACATCAATCACCTCTTTCTCTGAAAAATGGATTGCCCACATTATTAGTTACCAAATCAATTTCAAGACTGACATTTTAGAAATTGTTAATACTGGGAAAATTATCTTTGTAAAAAGTGTGTATTGAAAAATATTGGAATTTATTAACATTTTAATGCTGGTGGTGTAGTATAGGGCAATTCCATGAAAAGTGACCACAAAGTAGTAAATTTTAAAATGTTATAGAATAGTTCAAGAGATATGTCATTTTAAAGCTATAAATCTCCATTTTCAGAAAATATAAATTTTAAGATACACAACAAATTAAATATTAATGAAAAAAAAGTTTAAAACAAGTCAAGTGTGATAATTAAGAAAAATGCATTATGTAATACATACTTTCATACTGTCTAAAGTCTTTAGAAATTATGGATTTATTATTTTATGGATATTTTTTTATTTTTAAAAACACAATAGTTAATGAATCAAAGATTTAAAAAATTTAATAAAATTAAAAACAGAATTTTTAGGGGATTTTGTAATACAAGATTCATTTTGTTACGTCTGTAACAAAATTTAGGTAAAAGTTTCCGTTAAAGATTTTCTAATTATTTTTTTCTTTAGAGCTTTTGATTTTAATTTTAGATATATAAAAGCAACATTAAAAAAAATTTGCAGCTTTCTATCTTTATCCGAATTTTGTAAGACGGTGTTACGGACGTAACATTTTGTGTTACGGACATATTGCTGAAAGTGTTACGGATGTAACATCTGAATATACTAGCATTTAGTTCTTATTTTTTCAGTAAAATTTTCAATGAGGTATTTAATCTGTATACTATTTTTATACACTGGTATTTCGAAAATAGTAAATGCATTGGTATTTGGCAGATTGTTCAACTTTTCCTCGAGAGAAAATACAAACATAAAAATTGGATTATCGTCTTTTTCCTCTCTTAGATCACAAAATATCCTTTTATCATCCCAAACGCCATCTAATATTTGTGTTATCATGCTAACCTAGACTTCTTAGTTTGTAATATATGAATAAAAGGGTACTAACTGTACTCATTAAGTCGAAGAAATTAATACCAAAGTTAGTGTGTTCAACAAAACAACAGAGGTTCATGCTAGGAAAATGTGTCATCTGCAAAGATCAGTATGAAATTTTGACAATATTCTAAACGGATCAGAGTTAATATTCTGGTTTGCATAAGATGATAATCCAGAAAGAAAACTAATAAAGACTGTTCAAGAAAAAAACATTGATTTTGCCATTATCACTCTTGAAGAAAATATACCCTATCTTTGGTTTATAAAACAAAGGCAGAGTAATTATTTACAGGATAGTAAGAATATAAAATGTCTGAAAAAAAATTGTACTTCAATTCGACTACAATAATAACTTCACTATTACAAAGCAAAATGAAGTATAAAATCCTCATTGGACAAATGAACAAGTTTCCATATATATAACAGTTGCACAGTTTAGCCGTGCTATATTTCAGAAAAGGTAGGGTCAGGTGGGGGAAAGTGGTCATAAAAACAGGCATTTTTAACTTTGCAGGAATATAAATATGAGAAATTTTCTAAAAAATATTATTGTTTTGGATTTTATTTTACATTACATTGTTCTAGAGTACATTAGAATACACTTTAAAAATATGTTTTGAGAGTAACACCTTTTAATGACATCTTTTTTTTGTCATGTTTTTATGACCACTTTACCCCATGGGTGGGGTAAAGTGGTCAGTGTGTGGGGTAAAGTGGTCATATTGAAGAAATATGACATAAAAAGGAAATTATAAGTAAACAGTGCCATTTTATTACTTAAAAATATTTTACACAACTTCTATATTTGTGAACTATTATTTAAATTTTAAATTTAAATAATATTATTATTAAATTATAAATTTATAGTGTTCTCTATGGAAAAAAGTTTTTTTTAAAAAGATATTTTAATAACTTCCGACTCTGTTTTTTTCAATGTCGTTATATTCTGAAAATGTGTAGTAGTCACCAATTTAGGATTTTTCTAGATATTTAATGAAGTGTCCCATTAATTACTATCTCAATCTTGTCCAATAAACTGTTTAATTGATTTCTTCCCTTCATATTTTACTAACATCCCACAAATATGATTTGTCAAATTTGTATATCTGTGGCACAAATTGGCTCAAAAGAATTTGTTGACTTGATAATTTTCTGTTTTTTTAGCTTTTTTTTGGCATCCTTTTTTTTTTTTTTTTGTAGACAAAGTGCAACTGTTTCTTCTGTTTTCATCTTTAGAGTTATGTATAGCCATTCTATGTACAATTGACACTGGTGGAGATATTGTTGTCAGTATTAGCTTAAAGTCCTTCAGTGTATACCCACTTGTTGTATTAGCCATATTTGACACTTTTGTACTTTTAAAATTTTAATTGCATATATTAGATGTTGATGGTTCTGAAGAATATCTATTTGTTGATCTGGTGAAGTCAATGGGCAATTCTGTAATTTCGGTACGGACATTGTTATGTTTGGTCAATTTGTTTGTTGACAGTTTTCACAAATTCTGTGGTAATCAGGTCTTGGTGGTCTTATCAACGAATGGACTTTTTCTGCTATTAGGATATTTAAGATACATTTGGATTAAATTTGATATAATAGAACAATCGAATGAATGTCCAACATGGGCAATGAATCTGAAGCTTTTAACGATGCAAGATTCTTCTTCGAAGCCATGATTCTCATTAGGACCATTATGCCTGGGCTTGTTAATGACCCATCTTCTTAAAGTCGGGTAATTCCTGAGCTACAGCATAAATGGATTTGCCCTTTTTAACCAGCATAGCTAACTGGCCTTACCAACATAGCTAATTAGCCTTGCCAGCATAACTAATTATAGACTGGCATCAGAGTAATTTGGTACAATCTTCCTAACATATTTTCTTGGCATGTTTATTAAGTAAAAAGAAGGAAAAAAACTGATTAAGACAATAAAAATTATTTTATTATACAAGTTTATCCAAATTTTAATCACTGAATATTAGGTCTTAATGAAGTCATTCCAAGCAATGTAAAAGTTAAGCCTATTGCTGTTTACTTTATCTCATGTTATAAAATATGTTAAATTAATATATGCTTTATTATTCTAAATTAATATTTAATAATCAATCATTAAATATTAGGCCTAAATAAACTCATTGTTACCATGAATACGTTAAACTTAGTCATATGACCACTTTACCCCATGTTACTAAAAACACTATAAAATAAAAAAATTAATAAACACAACTTGCCTATCTATGGAAATGTGTTCTTGAGGTATGTTTGAAGCCTCCTGTATAACTAATATATTAATATTTTGATTAAACAAAATGTAGGAGAGAAGTTCATTAGAGAATCAAAAGATTGTACTGAAACGTACAAAAATAAAATGGCTATTTATTGGCATTCAATGTGTTGCTAAAATTATAATTTTGTGTGAAACACATTGCTCATCTTCACTGAAAACTAAAACAAAAATATGTAAAACCTTTACGATAAAAATAAAAAATAGGGAGGAAAAACTACAACATTTATTAGAGTATGACCACTTTACCCCACCTGACCCTAACTGTTATGCATACGCCTGATATAAAAGTCAAAGTCATTAGTGAAACGTTTAGATGATAACTCGGTTTTGCCAAAAACACATGAGACACATTGAGCTCGAATAAAAAGTGTGAATACAGAATACAGTAAGTATTCTATGACATCAAATACTGAAGGAAAGATTTTTCTTGATTTATAAAAAAAAAATTTAGATGCAGTCTCTGGATCCTGCAGTATTACAATAGCTGATCAGAATGTACAACATATTCAGTTAGGTAAACGGATCCTTGGGGAATTAACCACCGATCGTGGAAGTGGTTGCACTTCAATTTGTAGAACAAAAAAAATGATAATAGCGCACCATAGATAATTTTTTTAAGAAGTCTGGGCATAAATGTTTACAAAAAAAAAGGAGACAATAATATAGATATCAGTCAACTAAGTAAAGTTCTAATCTCAAACTTCCACTGATTAACAAGTAAATTTCTGAATTACCATGAAAACATTTTTTTCATGTATTATGCTATTATTATTTATCTAAAAAACATAGCTCTAAAATTCTCCATTAATCCATAAAGCTTTAGTTTCTCTATTAAAAAAAATGTGACCAATATTAAATTTAGTACACTTCATACTTCTTGCAGAGTATGTACGAAATCAGAAGCTGTTATGTCCGTAACGACAACATGTTACGTCCGTAACAAACTAATTAGTCCTCAGATTAATTACTAATACTCGTATCTACAAATGCTTGACTATTTCTAAAAGCTTAAACATATTTAATCAGATATAGCCAAAAATATATATTAAAATGAACCATAATTCACAGAATTGTTTAACTGATGAAGACAATGCTTACTTTTGGCAGTTTTCTGAGTTACGTCCGTAACGCCCCATTAATATTTTTTGTTAATTTTTGTAATAGATTGAACTCTACATGGAATGAATATTACATAGATACCATCATGAGGTATTTGTAAAAAAAAAACAGCTTTAATAGTAAACTTAAGACTTGCTACATGGATTTAAAGCTTTCAAATTGTTACGTCCGTAACTATGGAATTGCCCTATATTTGTTACCACATACCAAGAGTTATTACTTAGCATGTAATTGGTTGGTTGCAATCATGTCACACAAGAGCTCCAAATGAAACTATTGACGATAGTTTAGAAAATTGTCCTGAAGGAAAGACTAAGGTTTGGTTAAATAACGTCGAACTAGAGCTACACCCCGATCAGTGCACCAGTCTTGCATACATGACAGTACAGATGTTTTTAGTATTTTAGTAGCTAAGCTGGCAACCCTCTGCACCTTCTTTTTAGAAATATATACATACACTTGAAAGGCTGTAAGGAGACTTTTCAGTTTAGAACTGCCATCCGGACAAAACCCAACACCATTTAAGTGTTCACTCTAGAAATAAAAAGGGGCAGGGCGCTGTTGGCAGTAAAAGGGCACTCCGTTTTTAAAAAGGCACTTCTTGTTTTTAAAAGAGCACTTTAAAAAATATGTTTGGTAGGCAGGGCTACACAGGATTCGTGACCAAACAAAAAAAGAGTTCCTATTTGTTGGTTGGCATTGCGCTAGTGCTGCATATTTGGCTATTGTTGATGGTTCGGGGTCTATCTCAAAGGAAAGACTCGTAGAAAATTGATGTCTCTTTATGAAGATAATACTTAAAATCCAAAATTTGACATTTAAAAATTAACGTCTTCCCTAAAAACCAAATCTGTAAGTAGCCCTAATTAGACCCCTTACAAAACGGCTATTTAAATCCAAAATTTACTAATAAAATGCGTAGTCTTGCAACTTCGTACCACACCATTTTCTCTTTAAAAAAAAACACAGAAAAAAACTTAGCATTTCATATGCAGGCACAGGAAACCAACAAGATTCATGGAATGCCCTGTGCTCGAAATTACTGTGGAATCATCCATCGAAATTTCACAACATACGTAGTTAAAAAGGGGTTTGTTTTTCTACTGTCATAATTCACATAATTTTAATTTACACATAAAAAAAAATTATCGATCTTTTTAAAGACAGCTAGGGAAGCAAGGACAGCATTTTTTAAAAATTGGCATGAGGGCGCTATTGAGATGAAAAAGGACAGGCAGGGCGGACTACCCTTCAAAAAACACCTAGACTGAACACTGACTTAATGTATATAATTTTAAATTAGAATATTTAGATTTCTTATCTTAAAAAAAATGTTTAAAAACAAAGTGTTACACAAAAAAATATAAACATTTCAGTAAAAAATACACAAAACTTTTGAATCAATAACCTTGGTCCAAAAAGTTAATTAAAATGGTTACAACAATAAAACTTCAGTTAATCTTGTGCGAGAACACTTACTGGCTTTTTTTCTTTTCTGCCTTTTATTACCGATTGGTTTTCTTTTAAGTTTTTCTTTGATTTTGTCTAGCAAACCTAAAATAGAAGAACAAACTTGATAGTTATAGGTTTTCATTATTAAGGTTTGATATCTTAAAATTTTAATTTAACGTGATATATTTTGAAATCTTATCATATTACATGACGTAGTATGGTGTACAAAAAGGCTAACGAAATTTTAAGCGTGAATAAAATGTTAGGAATTGTTTGAATATGGAGAACAGAATAATTTAAACAAGACTTAACAATGCATATAAGACACTAAAAATCGAAACTTTTAGTTTAAATATTAAAATCCATTTTGACTTTTTTCTTGACTTTGTTTCAAAACCATGGAACAGACTAATTGTTATATACATGTTATCGTTAAAGCACGAGTATCTGCAGATTTCCTAGTGAATTTGAAGATACACTGATTTTTTTAGAGTAAGTGCGGAATCATCCACAAAAGAAAGTTTTCCGCACTTCCACTAGGGAATCTGCAGATTAAAATATTCCAAATTGTGAATGCATGATAATTTGTTCTTTAGACATTGGAAAATAACTAAATGACATTATGTTTTAACAATTGTCAGAATTTTTTTAAATCTCAGTTGTTTTACATTCTTGCATCATAGTGAATGTTCAAAAATAGCTGCAAATTGGGTTTCTTCAGCCTTTTGTTCTGCTTCAAACTCTGTAATAAAAAGGTTGCTTTAAATAAAACATGTTTGAATAATCTCCTGCTGCTTTTCTGGGGAGCTGGTCAAAGAATGTGTGGGATTTTTTTAAAAAGGAGTTTTTGATATAAAATACTAAAATTTAAAAATGACTTCTCTCGCTCAGAAATTTTATACTTTTTATAAAATCAAATTTGAAAAATTAGTGAAAAGTGTAAAAAATATTTTTAAAAATACTATTGTTAAAGTAGTGATCAGGACCATTGCACACTACAAAAAGTACAATCTTCTGAATGAATGACATAGAATTTTTAGTCATGAATATTAACTTCTTCAGGGACAAATTTTTCAAAGTAACAAAAAAAATATATATACTGCCAAGAACCACTATATATACCATATATACAGTGCCAGAACCACTCTGAATGAAATATGACCAGTGCTGCTATCTGATGAGTTTTGTTTATATAGTTAATAGCTTCTGTGGTGAATACTTGTTTAACTTAGAGTAATTATAAGTAAATAAATACTAAATGTACACATGTGCCAGTGTCCCTAAAGAGGATATATATTTTTTTTCAGTAAAATGCAATCATTTTAAATAAACTATAAATATTTTTTAAATATATTTAATTCAAATATAACGTAAAAACTATATTTTTAAATTCAAATGAAATTTTGTTAAAAATAAATGCAAAAGTTTTTACAGAAAAAGCAACTTTATAGTATTGTCATTTGACAAATCTTAAATTCTATGAAGGTTTTAACCCAGTTTGGTTTGGTTAATTAACGTTGCACTAGAGCTCAACAGTGGGCTATTGGTGACGGTTCGGGGCCTATCTCGAAGGAAAGGCCCGGGAACGATGCCTCGTATTTTTAAACCATGGTCAGATGACGAGGACAACACCTGAGCTGGCACCTAACGCCTTCAATAGACGTAGGGATTTTGGACCCCGATCAGATATATCTTGCACCAGTCCGGGATACACGCTGTTAATTTTTTGTGGATGTTCTGGATGACATTCTAGTATTTTGGTAGCGAAGTTGGCAACCCTTTGATCGTAATATCCCAACTGACGCCTTAATCCGACCCCGTTCAGATATATCGTGCACCAGTCCGGGATACACGCTGTTCATTTTTTGTGGATGTTCTGGATGACATTCTAGTATTTTGGTAGCGAAGTTGGCAACCCTCCGATCGTAATATCCCAACTGACGCCTTAATCCACTTGGCCACGAAGGCCTCGGTTTTAACCCAGAGACCTTCAAGAACAAAATATATTTAAATTACTATTATTACATCTTTATTAATAAACCCAGTTTAAAAAACAGTGTTTTCGCAAGTTATAAAATATTTAAAAAAAAAAAGATTCCTTACTTTCATATGCTTCCAATCCCGATTTCATAATTCTAGCAGCACGATTTTTAAATAAATTGGGTTCATTCTCATCATCTGTGTCCATTGCTCAGTTTTCTGTGCCAACCAAATATTTCCACCTGAAAAAGAACAAAATTCATGTATATCCACGTAAAACAAAGAGTAATAATAATGTATGGTAAAACTTTAGGAATACAGGGTTCCTCTTCCAAATCAATTGGTAAATTCCTATAACACAGTATGGCTGAAGATAGATTCTGAAAATTGGTGCTAAGGCCAAAATGGTATGTTTTTCCGTTTGTCATCAATTCAAAATGGGCTGATTAAATAAAGACACACTAGAGTTGCACAATGGGCTATTGATGAAGGTTCAGATTCAACAAATTATGCAATGAATAAATAAAAATTAGGGATGAACCGGATAGTGGTTTTGCCGGATACCGGATATCCGGCGCACATTATAAACCGGATATCGGATATCCGAACTGGATTTTGCTGGATACCCGATCGGATATCCGGCAGTTTATTTTTTATGAAAATAACTTCTCATACACACTAGAAAAAACGGAAATCGGTCAAAAATTAATTTTTTTTTTTTATTCTGTAATATTTCCCAATTCCTTATCTTTAAAATGATACCAAAATTGAATAAACATTCAAAAAACTTTTTTATTTACAAAGGGTTATTCTAGGGTGCTGCTAGCAATGGTCGTATGTTTTGTACATTTTACACTTAATTTCTGAATAATTGTAATTTTACCATATGCCCTTCCAAACATGAAAGCTCAAGTTTGCTTAAAATTTTGAAAAATTTATGTTTTAATTTAACTTTATATTAGTTGGGAGATGTGATGACCCTCCACCATAACGATTCGTTAAAAATATAATTTTAAAATTAAAAATTTGAAAAAAAGTGTTTTTTTTAAAGTCAATATTGGTTAAAGGGAGAATCTGCATACTGTGAATACATTGGTAGAATTTTCAGGAAAATACTTAAAGCAAGAACAAAGAAAATTGATCGCCACAAAATAAAATCTTCGATGTTTTATTCATCCGGACATCCGGCATGGAAAATCGGATATCCGGCACTTTACTTCCGGATAGTTAAAAAGCAGCCGGATAGGCCGGATACCGGATATCCGTTTCATCCCTAATAAAAATACAACAAAATCAAAAGTCAGGATACACCAGAAATTCTAATCCTGGCTGACATTATAACCCTTTGTGTTGGAAGTAATCAAATTTATTTACGTCATGAAATAGGGTTACCAAAATATAAACTTTATCGTTCACCAAATTTCGTATCTGACAATCATACTGTATACTAGGAATAGGCTAATCAATTTTCATAGTTTACTTTGGTGTGTAAAGCTTAGGGTTACTATTTTCAGGAATGGATTACTATGACATGTAAGAAAGTGGGTAGTACTAGTTGCTGTAGATTAAATGAAGAAGAGGCTCAAAATTAAAAATATACCTGATGTTACACTGCATATAGATAATATGCATGGTTACTAAATTGAAATAAAATTTAATTTGGAGACTTTGACGGTAAGACTTAATAAGGAGGCTCTTTGCCAGAGCTGCTTTTCATCACCAATTTTGTTGACAAAATATCTTGGGCTACAATTTCTAAAAACAGTAAGTTGAATTGGGGTCATTCCATGTCAATTCAACGGGACCATGACACCCACCCCCCTCCGATTTTTTTAAAATTTGGTGAAAACGCTTTCCTTGTGGGTCAAAGTAAATATCCGAATTTTTTTTGCTGTATCTCAAATAGTTTTTATTTTACAGCCATTCGAAATTTCAGAAATTCAGCTCATCTTGCACGTTTGAGATTTTTAAAATCAGTCGCATATATCTAGAGATAAAATTCTTTCTCCAGAACTATTCACTGGATCTCTAAGAATTTTTTTTGGGAAATCAATAAAAGCATATTGATGTTATAAAAAAATATTTAATTCCCCAAAATCAATAACAATTTTCAGGAAAAAATTTGAAAGAGGCAAGTATTTGATTTTTTTTGTAGAAAAACTTACTTTATTAAATCGAAATTATCAAAAAGAGGGTCCTCTACAATTTTAATTTTTTATATATGAAAATAATTGTAAGAACATGTTTTATCATAATAAAGAATAATATTGATGGCTATTTTTCTCTTTATAGTAAAAATTTTCACTTTTGTCGGCCATCTTGAAAAATCACATATCTTGAAATTTTTTTAAAAACAAACACATTTTTATTTAGCAATATAATTATAATACTGACATTTTTATATAATCATTTGTTATTCTGATAACATTCATAAAATATTTTAATTAAATAATTTTGAAATAACAATTTTAAAGCCCCTTTAATTAAAACTTAATTTCAAGAAATTTGTTTTCTAGTCTATACGTCAGTTCAACGAGACCATGGCACTTACCACCTCCGTTTTTTATAAAAATTAGTGTAAACTCTTTCTTTGTAGATAAAACTATATATACAAAATTATTTTGCTGTATCTCAAATAGTTTTCGTATTACAGCCATTCAAAATCTCAGCTCATCTTACACATTTAAGATTTTCAAAATGAGGCGCATATATCTAGATATAAAATTCTTTCTCTGGAACTATTCATTGTATTACTTTGAAATTTTTTTGGAATATCAATAAGAGCATACTGATGTTACAAAAAAAAATTCACTCCCCAAAATCAATATAAAATTTCAGGAAATAATTTGAAAGAGGCAAGTATTTGATTTTTTTGTAGAAAAACTTACTAAATATAAATTATCAAAAAGAGGGTCTTCCACAATTTTACTTTTTTATATATGAAAATAATTGTAGGAACATGGTTTATCATAATAAAGAATAAAATTGATGGCTATTTTACTCTTTATAGTAAAAATTTGCACTTTTGTCATTCTGGAACTTTTATATAATTATTTGTTATTCTGATAGCATTCATAAAACGTTTGAATTAAATAATTTTTATATAAACATTTTGAAGTTAATTTAATTAAAACTTAATTACAAGAAATTTGTTTTCTAGTCTATAGCCATACTCAATTTTGCAACTTTCTTTTTTTTTTGGTGATCACAGTTTTTGGTGAAAAAAGGAAAATTCTCATAAATGTATTTGCCTCCCTACAAGGGCCTCCGTGTGTTGTAGACATTTGATTGGGACTTAATGTAAACACTTGAAGCCACTTTAGTTATGGAATGTTCACATGGAGATGGTTGAAAGAGATGGACAGAAAAGAAGTTGGGAATGAACTTATTGGTCACACTTTTATAAAGAATACCTCGAAAGGATAATTTTAATTTTGGTTAGTTAAATGTTTTTCAAATTTTAGTTAAGTTTAAAACTGAAAAGTGGAACCTTCAAAATGTAGTGTGGGAAAGATAACATCAAGTGAATGCCATTTAAGTTATCTTTTAGTGTCAATAAAGGAACTAAAGAAATTGATAGTTTGAGTTGACAGAGAACTATTGATTTTATGAATACTTTGAATGTTATACTATTAATTTTATTTAAAGTTTTTTTTTAATATTTAATCTATCTAGATATTTTAATTAAGTAAATAGTATCAAAATAACAAATATTCATGCAAAAGTTTAAGCATTATAATTTTATGGATAAATAAAATTTTTACTTTTTTTTTTAAATTTCAACAAGTGCGAGTTTTTAGATGGCCAACAAAAGTGCAAACTTTTACTATAAAGAGTAAAAAAGCCATCTATTTTATTCTTTATTATGATAAAACATGTTCTTACAATGAGTTTTATGTATAAAAAAATTAAATTTTGAAGGACACTGTTTTCAATAATTTAAATTTAATAAAGTAAGTTTTCTACAAAAAAAGATCAAATTCTTGCTCTTTCAAATTTTTTCCTGAAATTTTATATTGATTTTGGGGAATGAAATATTTTTTTATAACATCAATATGCTTTTATTGATATTCAAAAAAAAATTCATAGAGATACAATGAATAGTTTTGGAGAAAGAATTTTATATCAAGATATATGCGCCTCATTTTGAAAATCTTAAATGTGTAAGATGAGCTGAGATTTTGAATGGCTGTAATACGAAAACTATTTGAGATACAGCAAAATAATTTTGTATATATAGTTTTATCTACAAAGAAAGAGTTTACACTAATTTTTATAAAAAAACGGAGGTGGTAAGTGCCATGGTCTCGTTGAACTGACCTATAGACTAAAAAACAAATTTCTTGAAATTAAGTTTTAATTAAAAGGACTTTAAAATTGTTATTTAAAATTTTTTTAATTAAAATATTTTATGAATGTTTTCAGAATAACAAATGACTATATAAAAATTTCAGTATTATAATTATATTGCTAAATAAAAATGTGTTTGTTTTAAAAAAATTTCAAGATATGTGAATTTTCAAGATGGCCGACAAAAATGAAAATTTTTACTAAAAAGAGAAAAATAGCCATCAATTTTATTCTTTATTATGATAAAACATGTTCTTACAATTATTTTCATGTATAAAAAATTAAAATTGTGGAGGACCCTCTTTTAGATAATTTCGATTTTATAAAGTAAGTTTTTCTACAAAAAAAATCAAATACTTGCCTCTTTCAAATTTTTTCCTGGATTTTTTTATTGATTTTGAGGAATGAAGTATTTTTTTATAACATCAATAGGCTTTTATTGATTTGCTAAAAAAAATTCATAGAGATCCAATGAATAGTTCTGGAGAAATAATTTTATCTCTACATATATGCGACTGATTTTAAAAATCTCAAACGTGCAAGATGAGCTGAAATTCTGAAATTTCGAATGGCTGTAAAATAAAAACTATTTGAGATACAGCAAAAAAAAATCGGATATTTACTTTGACCCACAAGGAAAGCGTTTTCACCAAATTTTAAAAAAATCGGAGGGGGTGGGTGTCAAAATCCTTTTTTTTCCGTTGATTTGATATGGAATGACCCATTGGGAAAGAATTAGAATCTGTAGAGGGTTGGCATTGTTTTCCAGAAAGTCGCCCAATGGTATGATGCACTGTGCACATGAGTCGTTTTTTTGCTGATCGCTATATGGTTGACAAAGGCTTCCACAAGCCTATACATATAGAGAGAGTGAGAAGATAACTTTATCGTGTTTAGTAAACAATCAAAACGTAAAGCAATGACCGAGGTACCATGTTTCGATTGTTTACATTTAGCCATTAGATTGTTAGTTTTGCTCATAAAGAAACAATGTAGCTAAGTAATTTCAGTGATTGGTTGTATTACAACACACCGCAGCTACATAATGGATAATTGTGTAGCTACCGAATGGATAATTGCAACAAAAGAAAACTAGCTGTAGTGAATTTTTTAAAAATCTCAATCAATTAAAACACTGCAAGCAAGACGATAGTAGCGAATGATTATAGATAACCCAGGCATGCATCCCCTTCGACAGCCTGAAGGGAATGTCACATTTCCCTTCAGGCTGTTAAAAAAAAGCTGGTACCCCCTTTGAGGCTTTTCATCCCCTTTGAGCAGTCGATTTTGGCACCGGTCAATGGTGCACATTTATCAAAGAATAGGTTAGAAGAATAGCTGCACAGAAGGATACTATAGATGATTCAGGCTCTATTTTGAAGGAACCCAGGAACAATGCCTTGTATTTTTAACCATGGTCAGATGACAAGATTAGGTACAGATATAGTATAGGACATTTGGCATGTGAGGATTTTTTTGGCGTGTTTTATTGGGGCGATAAATGTATAGTATGGCAACCCCACCTGACATTGTTGGTATGTTCCGATGCTTGTTCAATACTTTCAATTTGGCAACCCTATGACATCATTACGCTGCGTAGCATAGTTCCATGAACTATGTTTAACGGCAATTTTTCGTCGACAAAAAAAATAACGCGCCAAATGTCATATAGCAGTGTTCACTCTAGGCGTTTTTTGAAGGGCGGTCCGCCCTGCCCGCCCTTTTTTCATCTCGATAGCGCCCTCATGCCCCTTTTTCAGAAATGCCGCCCTCTTTCGAAAGAAATCCCGCCCCTATTGGCCTTTTTAGTCAAGCACAAGCATCTTGCTTTCCGAGCTGTCTTTAAAAAAGGCATCGATTAATTTTTTTTTGTGTAAATTGGAATTAAGTGAATTATGACAGTAGAAAAACAATTTCTTTTTAAATAAGCTTGTTGTGAAATCGTGATGATTCCGCGGTAATTTCGAGCACGGAGCATTGCTCGAATCCTTTTAGTTGCATGTAAGATGGTTTGGTGCTAGATTACAATATTAGACATTTTATTACCAAATTTTGGATTTTAGTAGTCTTTTCATCAGTTTTGTAAGGGGCCTAATTCGGGCTACTTACTGATTTGGTTTTTAGCAAAAACATTAATTTTAAAATGTCAAATTTTGAATTTCAAGTAGTATTTCCACAAAGTGACATCAATTTTGTACTGTTCTTTCCTTCAAGATAAGCCCCGAGCCGTCACCAATTGCCCAATATGCAGCTCTAGCGCAATGCCAACTAATAAATTGTTTGTTTTTTTTGGTGACGGGTCCGATGTGTCAACGGGTGGCCACGCCCGCCCCAATTTTTGTTTTGAAAGTGCCCTTTTAAAAACAAGAAGTGCTTTTCCAAAAACGGGGTTCCCTTTTTCTGCTAACAGCGCCCTGCCCCTTTTTATTTCTAAAGTGAACACTGCATATAGTACTACATCTGTTCCCAAGATTACACCTAACACAACTTCATTAGTGAGTTTAGTTAAAACCATATTTGATGATTGTATTTTTGACGCCTTGCCAGTGTCCCCTTCTACTCTCAAGTTTAACTTAATGTTTTCTTAACTTAATGTTTTTCAAATCATGTGTTAAACAAAGTGTAGGTGAACAAGATCAAATGTAAAGTACATGAACAGTAGTTAAAATAGATTTTTAAAAACGATGTGTCATAATGAAGACCAACTACAGATATATTTAATCGTTGATAAGAGTAAAATTTTCTTCATTCCTAATTTTACATCTTTCAATGACCTGATGATATAATGCTCTTTTCTAATGGAAATAGCCAATTAATTTTTAAAAGTAAATCACATTAATAATAATTATTACTTATAATTGTACTTACCAAACAAAAGCTTGATATTTATATTTTTCAATTACTTTAATTTTTTAATTAGGATCTTCTCCTCAAATAAAAGTTCACACTTAATAAGACTTCTTTAAAAATAGCTTGTTAGATTATTCAAAATGTCTGATATTAATGAATTATACAGAAATAACTTATACGCAATACTCAGCTTTTTAAAAAAAACAATAGAACTTCGAGACTTTGTTTTTGTTTAGTTCAGTTCGGCTATTTAACATTTGATAATTAGTATTTCTTAAAATTTTTATTACATATATAGCTATTAATTAAATAAAAAATACTTCAGGAAGGGGAATTAAAAATATTTAATAACTTAGAACTATTAACTAACTCAAAGAAAAGCGTCTGTTTAATTTTTTTCCTGTTTGCGCTATTCACAAAGCCACAAACATAATTAAACATTATTCAGCAAGGTTACAACAAAATTTTACGCGATTCTTGTTTCACATTCATTTTCTTATTTTTCATTTTATAAAGTCATGGCCGGTTCACAAAGTACTTCATTATCTGTGAAGAAAACCAGTGAAAATGGGAATGGTTTATTATTATATCAATGTTATCCTTCATACTATTGTCAAAAGGTAATCCTTTCTGAATTAAAATGAGTCGATTTCACTTCGTTACATTTATGTACCTGTTAAACAAAGTTGAACTTGCTGGTTTCTTATATTTTTCATATGGGTTTTTCCTTTTTATTATATTATGGTTTTTCAAGAGTTTTTACGACAGATATAAAAATACGAATTACAAAGCTTTCATTTTATTCTAACTTTATGTAGTATATTGGATATATGAGCAGTTTTCGTTTAGAAAAATTTCCTGTTGATTTTCACAGTTTTATATAATTTTTTTAGTATCTTATATGCATATGTATCCTGTATGAAAACATAGACAAAGTGAGATAGAAGTTAAAAGGTGTCTGTAATATTAAGATTTCAAGAAAAATACCATTGTGTGTAAATTTCCAGTGTTTTTACTTGAATCCTAAACAGAAATATAAATTACATGATTAGACATAACTAGGGTCAGGTTTACTGTACGGTCACCCTTGGCGCGATTTTTCCGCATTTGGCGAAAAAAATTTTTAAATGACAACCCCTCTCCGAAATGACAAGGAATTGCAGCAACCCTATTGGAAAACAGTCGCCAAAATGGCGACTTTTGGCGAGATTTTAAAAAAGTCGCCAAGGGTGACCGTACAGTAAACCTTTACCCATAACTATACTGAGTTGAACTTCGGTGTAAGAGGAACCCAGTGGCGGCCCGTGGTCAAAAATGTTAGTGCAGCCGAAAACATCTAACCCCCCTTCCCCCCCCCCCCTTCGCCTTTTTCACAACCATACATGAACGGACATTCTTTAAAATTTATTACTTAAACTCAAATCAAAGTTTCCTTTAAACTTTTATGAAAGATAACATGTAAAAATAATAGAACGTTTTTATCCTCCATTTTAGCGTGTTGGGGAAGTCATACTACGTATGGTTGCCATGGCAACGATGCAGCCGATTTCGAACTTTGCTTTTTAGCTGCAATTTTGTTTGAATGGAGTTTTTCCTTCTCTCGAATTTGTGCATTACGGAAACACGTTTGCTATTTATCAGAGATTTTTTTTACTTAGAGTTGAAATTTCATCTTCATTTCCAATTCTAATCTTCGTTTAAGAAAATTAGTAAAACATATAATTTTAGTTTTAAAATATAATAAAATTAAGTGCAGCCCGGCTGTACTTGCTGTAGTGCACGAGCCTCCACTGGAGGAACCAGTTGCAGTGATTAAGGGAAGAGAACAATGTTAACTCGTCAATAAGTGCTGCTGAGCTGTAGCGCTGCCTCTATCTTATTAACCACCTGAAGGATACAAACGTGTATATCCGTTCGAGTATTTCCAATTTTTCCAGTAGTACACATAATATGAAAGTTGATCAAAAATAAATTTCTTTAAATAATTTTCAAATTTAAAGCATTAGGAGGACTTTTGAGAACCTTCTTTACTGATATCATTACAAAAATATTTTTGTAAAGAAAGGAATGTGTTAAAATTCAAATTAAACTCGTGTAGTGAAAACAACCTACAGATTCGAAATTTTACTTATCCGTCCGAGGGTTAAAAACATAGTTTTGTTCAATGAAACCCATACAAACGTAATTGCAATTGATTATTATTGTCCTAAAGCCAGGGCTGCACTTTCCCTGGTCGATTAGTTATTCACAATTATTTACTTCCAATATTTTCCTGCTGCAGCGAACAGTTCCGTAAGCTGCCTACAAACTGGCCCAGTCCTTTGACTTGGGGCTAGAAAGTCCTGGTCATTCTCTTCAACTAGTCTTCCATTACTTTCCTGCTCCGAACATTTGGCGATCATTGATAATAGTGAAGTGGCCATACTATTCGTCCATTACCAAGCTTGGAACTTATTGAAGCGCGCTGAAGTTGTGTGGACCTGATTTAACACAATTATGTAAAACAAACCCTGATTTTCTACTAAAATCCAGGTAAATTCCTAATACACGATACGGTTTGGCCCAATTTTGAAAATTGGAGCCAAGGCCGAAATGCTGTGTTTTTGTTTGTCTCCAAGTGAAAATGGTAAAAAATAATGGCTGGTATATTAATTAAATGATGTTCCTACAAGAGCTGCACAATGACTATCGGCCATGATTCGGATTCAACAATTATGCAATTACTCAATAAAAATATGACAGTTTGAAATGTACACAAGTACCGTGCGCTATTGCACAGACTCGTTTCCTCGATTTAAGGAAACAGGTAACACTGATTCGCCTCCAATTACTAGGATCGGAGCTAGTAGACCCTTCGAGCAATCGATTATGATGCTTACAGGCATTCTTCTGAGCATTCAGTTATGTCAAAAGTTGGAAACGTCCTTCCACGGGTCAAGCACCATGCCTTTCCACATCTCGGGCAGCGACAAGTCTTCGTCAGCAAGCAAGCATTCATACACAAATTAATGACTGTATGTTTGTCGCCTTGCACTTCCAAAAATATTTATTATTAAGACCGCAGTACTGGGTATTTAAGACTCTGTCTTCGTAGATAAATAGCCTTTCTCAGAAATTTTTTTATAATTATATTAATATTTATTTTTAGGTCGTATTTGCATTAAATGAAAAGAAAATCAAGTACAAGTCTCGCATCGTAGATCTTTACCGCGGTGAGCAGTTTGAGCCATGGTTCATCAAACTCAATCCTAAATCCGAAGTTCCTGTTCTACAAGATGGAGTTAAAATCATTCCAGACTCTCGTCGCATCATTGATTACCTTGAAGACAATTTTAGTAATGGTGAGTTAAGAATCAAATTTTTTTTAAAACATTGTTGAAGCCAAAGATTGATATTTTTTGAAGGAAAAAAATGTTAATTGTCAGAAATGCAAAAAGTTGTCTCAACTAGCTAGCCAACCATTATTTTCAAATGCATGAAACATAGGCCTAAAAATGCATATAACTAGTGTTCCTGTTATGTGTTTTTCAAAGGGCGGCGCGCCCTGCCCTTTTTTTTGTAAGTGCCGATGCGCCTTGTCCTTTTTAGAAGTGAAAAATGTGCCCTGCCTTTTTTTCAGTATCGTCTTTGCGCCCTGTAATAAAAAAAAATATTTTCGATCTTCGTCAAACGAGGATATCACACGAAATTTAAGATGGTTATAACTCTTAATTTCGGTTGCCTCTGACGAATACAACTTCCAGATGGTACTCTTTTAAGAATTTTTTCATTAATAAAAAACCTTAAAATTGTAGAAATTCACTAAACGCGATCTGCTACAATCTCTTTTGAAAGACTTACAATCCTTTTGCATCTGATGAATAAATGTTTATACTTCACCACTTTATATTTCATCATGATTTGATTTGCACTACATAACAAAATGGCATTAAATTTTTCGAAAATATAATTTAATTTACGAAATTGAAGTTTAGGACTTGTCATTTGGAGTTATAAAAATTGATTTTTGGAAGAAGCTTGTTTCTTTTTGCTTAGATTGTATTAATGTTCTAATTTGTTTTACTGTTAATATATTTTGTTAAACTTTTTTTATTTGAAACTCATCTGTCTCCTCCCCTTTATGAAATTTGAGATAATAAAAACTTTTTAACAAGAATCTTTAGAGAATTTTGAGGATTTCAAAATTTTCTTTTTTGAAAATTAAAAAAAAAACCACTACCATTAGAGATTTTTTTATGTAATGAGTTTATGGTGCAGTTTTTTTAATTTTATTTTTTGTGAAATTTTTTGCATAACAAAAAGTGCCCTTTTTGACAAATCCCCTCCCCCCTGCCCTTTTTTAAAACTATGTCTGTGGTCAATCCACACCCTTGTCTGTTGTGATATTATATATATTTTACAGTAATAAATCTTATTTACATTGGCTATTTTAGACTTGTGTCTTATTGATAAGTAGCATGTGACAAGGTTTAACACATAAAAAGTTCCAGATCGTCGATGTTCAGTAACGCTTGAATTTAGCGATTAAATAGTTCAATATCTATGGAGGGAACATAAGAAAGTGTATTATAAATGACATAAGTGTTAGTAAGGAGCTTGAGGCCCTTCAATATTTTGAAAAACTGTCTCAAGTTCCATAAACTTTATGCTTTTTATTAAAAGTTAGTCAGGAGCCCTCAATAATTTTGAAAACTTTATGCCTATGGTTTCTGATGTTATTTTGAACAGTTTGCTTAACAGGCAGTGATAAAGATGCCAAATATGAGGCCATTGAAACATTCCCGTCTGAGAGTCAAATTTATGCAGTCATACAATCACATCCCTAGCTTTAGCATTTAGTTAGGTTGTTCTTGAGTGCAGTACATATTAATTTCACCAACCTCTGCTGTGTGTTTCTGTTAGTAAGAAATGTTTGAATTTCATGTCAATCCAATGTTTGAATTTCATGTCAATCCAATGTTGTAGGCAACACCCCTCGCCTGATTCCGGAGAAAGGCAGCCCCCAGTACCAAATGATGGAGAGGATGCGGGACATGCTGGACAACATCCCGGTGCAGCTGGTGACCTTCGGCTGCATCCTCAACCCACAGCTGACGGGGAAAATGAAGCTCTCCCCCCAGGAAATCAAGGTTAAACAAGGTAGGAGGATCTTGCTAAGGGATGTCCATCGATCTGCAAATCAAGTGCCTCATTACCTTTTACTTTTGTGATTAAAGCATATTTTAAAAAAATTCTTTGTTATGTACAGTAGAAAGTTCGAAATCGGGAAGGATTTAATATCCGGACGTTTTTGAATTTCTTTAAAAAGGAGAAAAGAAATTAATTGAAAAAATTCCGAATGCGCTTTTCTATTCCCACTCCCCTTTTTGTTTTGTGGTGGTTGTTACATGGCGGTATTTGGAAGAGTGGTCATTGAAACATTGGACGTAGAACTAAAACATATTTATTTTCTTCCGGAATGAAAAGTAAACATAACAAGTAACAGAACATAATTTGAAGCTCCAGTGAACTGACATCCACAGTATTTATACTGCCGAACCCGTGCGTCGATGTGTGCGCATGCAATGCGCGATACTGCTGATACTGTGCGTCGTTGTGTGCGCATGCAATGCGTCAAATCACAACAGTGGTGAGGAGTGGGGAGTTCAACAAGTGTTAATTTAAACCTTGTAAAACTACATTTCACTTCGGCACTCAAAATGGACAAATTCATGTTGTGATGAAATTCTGTTTGTACAATAACATTATCATTACTTTTCTGTAAAGAATCGGCTGGCTGTGAATGAATTTTACCACATGGGCATGCATCCATTTAAGACGTGCATCTTACTGGTGATTTAGCGATCTTTTCTATACATTCTGGGTCCAATAAAATATCGGGTATGAATTCTTTTGTTTTTCTCTAATTTAGCAATTTCTTTGAATAGTGTTGGTATCAAAGTTTAAGAAAATTGAAATTTGTGTGAAATTTCAATTCTGGACCAGAATCTGGTTAATTGATATAGTGATCTAAAATCCGGAATTTTCTAGAATCGCTGTAGTTCTGACGATTCAGAATTATATACTGTCTATACTGTATTTCATGTTGAATTAATTAGCAGAGTTTAAATAGTTTAATGGCTATCTTACTTTAAACATAGAACTGTAAATAAACGAACTCTTATACGTGATACTAATACTTTATTATAAAACTAATCCAGCGCATAATGAATAACTTAAATTTAAAATACACGTATTTTATAATTAAAAAAAATGATTTATAAATTTTTTTTTATCAATAATTTTACAGGAACTAAAAAAAAACTGTTTCCAACTATGTATATTGTAAGCAACTATTACATGGTTTCTTGTTTGCTCTCTAGAGGGCAGCACACATGCCATTATTGTTCTATTGGCTGACTAATAGTTAAGATACAAGGTTTTCATACCTAATTGCGCAATAAACAAATTTTTGATTTTTTTTTTGTATGTATGAGGTTTTCATTCTAAGGCAGCATTATTTTATAAGAGAGTTGATATTGTCTGCTTAATACAAAATCTATGTAATTCTAAACAACGAATTCAACAGCTGTAGCGAAAGCGGCTTATCGATTAAATTCAAGCTTGGAAATCACATGACTCTTTAAGCCAATCCCTCATCTACAATCTAAGCTCAGGTATTCCGATTATTTCTTGTTTTTAAACAAATCCACATTTATAAATGAATCGCTTTATTTCAAGCAGCTTTTGCTACGACTGCTGAATAGCGTGGTTCGAAAAACTCTCTTTTTTTTTTTAATGTTCAAATGCTAACCCCAAATATTTGTACTAGCCGTAAAATGCCTGTATACAAAGTTTCAGGTTGCATGAAAGAATTTTAGGGTAGCTCAATGCATTTAAAGTTTTAGAATCAATATTGGGGACAGAATCTGTCTTCCTATCTTTTGTTCTAAATGGGTACAGGTCCCAATTTCGATTTCAGTATTATTGGCAGTGGTATTAAAGCACATGCATGGAACCTGGTCTACAATTTTCCAATCATTGAGCATTTGCAATATTGTGTGCGCCATTGCTTCCCCACAGCCAGTTGGAAGTTTGGATACACCTTTTTCAACATTGTGTCCGGTGGCAAGAATAGGAAGATGCCTGACTTGTGCATGTATTATGTGTGTATTATATTTGTGTACTAGGATTATAATGCAACATAGGATTATAATGCAAAACTTTAAATGCATTGAGCTACCCTTATATATGTTTTAGATTAGATTAGAAGGAGAGAGTGTGATGTACTTCTGCCAAAAGCTTCCCATTGTGCCTCTAAAATATATTTTAACTAAGCAGACATTTTTTTTATACAGGCATGTTTTAGGGAGAGTACTAATGTTTGGGTGTTAGCACATGAGCATTTAAAAAAAGGTCGTTTATGGACCAACCTACTGTTGAATCCGTCGTTTGGAGTTTGGCATTGCTGGGGAATTAAGCGTCCAGTGGCGGATTTAACAGGCGGCAAATGGACAGTTGCCGTATGGGCCCCCTTGTCTTAAATCCATTTGGGGCCCCCTCGAATCCAAAATTTAGAAAAGGGAGGAAGAGAAATAATTGTTTCTTTTATTATTTAACATATTTTAATTTTACTAAACATTTCACTGGAATTATCTGTTTGGATTCCTTTATCCATATGCATATGAGTAGACAGGTGCCCCTTTTTCAACGGGCCTGGGCCCACTCCTCTTTACAGAGCCCCATTATCAAATAGATCCGTGCAACTGTTTTCACTTGTACTTAAGTTTCTGATCAGCCCCCAAATCATCTACGGCGCAGGAGCAGGGCCCTGCTTTTGTAAAGAGGTCAAACGTGGGGCCCCTTACCAGATGCAGGGTCCTGTGGGAAGGTAGCTGCGAGAACTATAATAAAGATTTAAGATCTATAATAGATTTTAAGATTATTATTATTTAGGAGAGGGGCTAAACAATGACACTCGAAAATTAAACTCTGAGTTCAAGTGCATACGGCATGAGAACAGTATTTTCTAATCATTATTTGAAATATTTATTTTAAATTAAAAAATGTAGCAAAACGGTCTAATCAAAATATTTACAAAAAAAGTGTTTAGAAATTAAAAGACAGATTAAGTTTTTTCTAGTTGGCACAAAACCCCCAACTCAAAGCACGGGACACTAAGAATGTTTATGTATAGAAACAAGTCTAAGCTCATTTTTATCTTAAATAATATATAAATTACATATAAAAATGAAATTTCTATGTAGCGAATTATTTATTAGAAAATGGAACACCTTCAAACATTTTTGCCGCCTGGTCCTTTTGTCTTAAATCCGCCACTGTAAGCGCCGATATAACGCTTTTTTTTTCTTTCCTGTAGGTGTATCAATCTTGCAATCAGTTTGTAATGTGTGTAATATTTTTTGTAAATTAAATTTATATATTAATTTAAAAAAAATTGTATTTCTCTGAGCCCAGGAGTGCATGCGGCTCACGATAACCTCCTGACCGACCTGTGTGAAAAGTACCGTGACTTCCGAGACTACTACCTGGTGAAGAAGACTGGCCTGGACAAGTTACGTGCCCTGGTGTCCGACACCAATGAAGTGGAGAAAGGGATTCTGGACGTAGAGTACGCCCTCAATACAGTGGAGAAGCAACTGGCTACTCATGAAGGAGGTGTGAATGTTTTTTATAAAGTTACTAAGAATGACTTTTTTCGTTAAAGTCTTAATTAAGAATCCCTAATCTAAATAGTTATGTTTATTGGTACTTGTAATGTCTACTTATATGTAGACAAGAGTCCAAGTGACCATAACAAGGTGGTAACATAACCTGGAAATCAGGGAATTATCATGAAATTTTTTAATTCTGGAAATATCAGGGGAAAAGTCGGGGAAATTTTCAAAATTTCACAAAAAATCAGGGAAATTTTCAAATTTGGATCATTAAAACAGCAATTATCGTCTGTTAGTTAGTCCTCCATTTTTGGTAATTTAATTGCCAATATTTTCTTTTAGTTCTGAATAAGAATTTTAGAAAAAAAAGCATGGTTATGTGCATTTTTATATTTTCAGTTTTATGTAAAAAAATGAAAAAACCACTGCTGGAGGGAGAAGCAAAAGCAAAGTGCATTGGACCTTGAATTGTAAGCAACATGTGAGGGACTAATGAAAATGTGATTTATTGAAGATTGGAATAGGAAATATTAAGCATATAAAACATTTAAAATTATCTACAAAAGAAATAATTTGAATTTTTTTTTGCAATATCTGCTTTCAGAGAACATGTTTAATTACTACTATGCCTGTTGCAATTGCATAATTTGTGTTGTATTCATAAATTATTCTTATAACTGTCAATAAGTATTGCTTATAATTTTTCATTTATAATGCAATATATTTATTGGATCATGGTAGCATTTGTTTCTATACAAAGCATGTATTGCAACATTTCTTAATGTAATTGTAAAATCAGGGACATTTTTGTGACACCACCATGGAAATATCAGGGTACTTTTTTTCCAGAATGTTGTTGCCACCCTGCATAATAAAATGTATTGGATAGTAACATATAGACTACAGATATAGGCTAGCTGTCCCTTGAGTATTTATCCACAACCCAAACTGCCTTCTATTCTGCTCTCTGTGAGAGAGAGTGACGGTCTGGTCCTATATAAACCCTAGTGACACATGTACACCACAAAACGTGTGCCACTTCTTGCAATGAAAACCCAAAAACTAGGGATGAAACGGATATCCGGTAACTATCCGGCCTATCCGGCTGCTTTTTAACTATCCGGTAACTATCCGATATCCGAAAGTAAAGTGCCGGATATCCGATTTTCCATGCCGGATATCCGGATGAATAAAACATCGAAGATTTTTTTTTGTGGCGATCAATTTTCTTTGTTCTTGCTTTAAGTATTTTCCTGAAAATTTACCAATGTATTCACAGTGTGCAGATTCTCCCTTTAACCAATAGAGACTTTAAAAAACCCACTTTTTTAAAATTTTTAACTTTAAAATTATATTTTTAACGAATCGTTATGGTGGAGGGTCATCACATTTCACAACTAATATAAAGTTGAATTAAAAAATAAATTTCTCAAAAGTTTAAGCAAACTTGAGTTATCATGTTTGGAATGAAAAAGCATATGGTAAAATTACAATTATTCAGAAATTAAGTGTAAAATGTACAAAACATACGACCATTGCTAGTAGCACCCTAGAATAACCCTTTGTAAATAAAAAAGTTTTTTGAATGTTTATTCAATTTTGGTATCACTTTAAAGATAAGGAATTCAGAAATATTACAGAATAAAAAAATATTTTTAAATGTTTGACCGATTTCCGTTTTTTCTAGTGTGTATGAGAATTTATTTTCATAAAAAATAAACTGCCGGATATCCGGCAAAATCCAGTTCGGATATCCGGTATCCGGTTTGTAATGTGCGCCGGATATCCGATATCCGGTATCCGGCAAAACCACTATCCGGTTCATCCCTACCAAGAACCCATCACTCCAGCCAACTAGGCTACACTACCTGCCAACCAGGCCACCGCTATGTACATAAGGTGATCATTACTAGAACCGTCACATACACAAAAACTTATTTTTTTATTCAAATAAACACATTGCTAGCTTTTTGATTGCCCACTTCTTTGTAATTAAATCATGTATGTAATTGTTTTAAAATCTTATATTCCAGTTGTATACCAAAATATGAGATTTCTTTTCTTTACCATTGTTTAGTTAAAAATATTTAAGAACTTAATGAAACATTACTCAAATTTTTCTTAACATTCCTTAATTTATATGTTTTAATTTTTATTGATTTTTTTTATAAACTTCCTTCTTTATAATTAAGTTACTCATAGTATGTGACATCCGTTATTATAGCCTATACACTTTGTGGCTTTCTAAGTGGCCTCGTTAGCTATCCCTTGGCAAATCTAATCAAATTGCTATGTGTAACAATACTGTCTGACTGTAACCATTTTACATTCCTATTTGTTGTGTAGATCTTTATCCATTAGTCTCTTATCTTTTGTTATTATCAGTTTGTTTGATTACATGCTTCATTTGAGTTTTGTAGTTACATTAATTATTAAGGAATGTTGTGCTAACTTTATCTGCATTTACTTGCAAGCAGTGGCGGCGATTGGGTGGTAAAAGTGGGGGGGCAAGATCAAGACGAAACATGCGGGGGGGGGTATAAAAATGTTGACCACCAAAACAATAAATATTGCATATTTATATATTTACTCTATATTGAGTTATTTGAAGGAAAGGATACTAACTTAAAATAAGTGCGAGACGCCCAGGTCGATTATTAACCCATTACCGATTATTTCCCAATTTTTTTTGGAAGGATACGGACTATTGCAAGAATTTAATTAACATATTTATTGACCGACTTCCAAAGGGATAGGTATCTTTTCCATTTGTATCAGTATTGAAAAAGAAATGAAGGAAATTTTCCATCCTCACCCTTTCAATCCCTAGGCATCTGGCATCTATCCCCCCTCACCTAGAGGAGGGAATCCTTAATCCCACAAAAATCAACAAACATCTCTCCCAACCCACCACCACTTTTTTTCTTAAAAAATTATTAATTTTCGTTCACAGGAATACGTTGGCAGATAAACAACATCATCAGTTATCATTGTCATTAATTATATTTAACAATTGTCAATAACTATTTTTAAAATTAATAAATCACTCCCTAATTATGAAATAAATTTAAAGAACAAATTTAAAGTTTGAGATTCCTTGTAATATCTGTTTGGTAACGATTAAGAAATTTCCCAACTTAACGATTCAAAATTTCCGGCTTAACGCCGCCGGATGCCCAGCTCAGGTGTTGTTCTCGTTATCTGACCATTGTTCAAAAATATGAAGCATTGTTCCCGGGTTTTTCCTTCGAGATGGGCCCCGAACCCGAATCGTCGGTAAAGCCCAATATGCAGCTCTAGTGCGACGTTATTTAACCAAATCAAACTTAACGATCGAAATTCTCAAATCAACAGCGCTAAAAATTCCCAGTTCCAGCTTATCGACATTTTCAACTTTTTTATAAATTAGGTAATATTAAACAGTTCTCTCAAAAGTATTGGTTTATTGCACGCATGTTACAATACAGTGTCCGTTCAGAGGTCTGATATAAATTTAATCTTACAAGTTGGACAATTTATAACCTTCCTTATCATTTGCTAATAATATAAATTTTCTTTAAGCATAAATTTTTCCAACTCGGGTTTGTAAAAATCTAAACCAAAATCATAATAGCAAAATCATATAACAAGATCTCATTGTCGACTTATTATTACTATTCTTTTTAAATGGATATTTTGGGAAAAGCAAAAACATCTCATCCGTGTATGAATAAATCAATCTTTAAACAAAAGTTTTTTAAATATATCTATTCACGGTTAAATTAAACTGTACCCTCGTTACGCATTTGATGAAGTGCAATAATAGTCGAAATTTACGAATATCAATGATTACTGAAATTCGAATTAATTTTCCAATAATAATTTGAAATTAAATTATAAATTGAACAATTATGCTAAATTAAATTGAAGTACAATCGCATAATAGGAATGATGTAAAAGATTTCGAAATATGATATATAAATGTTACAAATCAAGATAATGGTAATTTATCAAGATAATGGCTTTAAACGTATACTTGCGCGATTTTGAAAATTCCGTGGCGTAGATTGCAAACAGACAAGCTTTCTTGAATGGAAACGGTAGGGCTTGTGTTACTGCTGCTGTCATGTTCAACTTCACATTTGTTCTTTTTATTAAAGTAATTTATTTTATTAAAGTACTGAATTTTGCACAATTCGCTTCATTTCGCTAAAAAGCAGAGCAAACGAAGATCAAAACAATGACATTAATGGCAAACTAATGACAACCCCTACCCACCTATCTACAGGCCTATGGATTACGCAATTGTTCGGCGCCAATATTACACAATAAACATCTCATTTAACGCATTTTATTAAGACCGAATACTATTTTAATGTATCAGATAGACATAAATAAAATCGGGATTTGATCTATTTTTTGAATTGAAGGTCAAACAGTTGCATTTTCTATGTAAAGATATGCTATTTCTTTTTACGAAAAAAAACCAGAATGAGTAAATGTAAGGCGCCAATCAATGAATTATTGGAATACTGTCTGGAAATCTGAAAACGACGCTGCACAATTTAGATAATGAATTTATTATAGTTTTAAAATGAGGAATTATTTTTAAAGAATAACGATACCACATTTGTTCAAAATTTTTTTTTCACTTGACTTTCAATGAAAGGGGTTTGAAACTCCTGACCCCCCCTCCCCCCTCCTCCTTAATGCCTGTGGTGGTGGGACGATTGGCTTCAAAAATTTTCCTTGGTTAGGCAATGCCGTAAAACAATTGACTTGTTATTTAGTTTTAAAATGTGCAGTATTAAAAAAGTGCGGGGGCAACATCCGAAAAAAGTGCGGGGGCAACCGCCCCCCCTTGCCCCCCCGAATCGCCGCCACTGCTTGCAAGAGCACATACCTCCGTAAAGGAACCTAAACATTGGGATACCCTATTGAGATTAGCTTATAATGATATTCAAATAATTTATTCCAGTTGGATATGGGCTTCAATATGGGATGTGTTCAATATGGATTCAAATGTAAAAATCCGTACAAAGAAAAAGTGTGTGTGCAAGACAGAATGAAAAGAGTTGGGACAAAGTACAAAAAAATTATTTCAATTCTTTGGAGTTCACCATTGTGTGCCAGCAAGCAGTAAAAGTTGGAATGGAAAAAGTCTCGTTGACCAAAGAATACGGATTGCTAAAAACATGAAATGCCTCCGAAATGTGAAGTTTAACTGGAAAGGTGGGTTTGCAAATTAGTTGGGAGAGTTTAGATGTTAGATTTAGAGTTTTAAGCCTTTCTTCATAATTCATTCCTGAAGTACCCTGAATAATTTTTGTAGCTCTATGTTGAACCCGTTCTAATAAATCAACATCCTTTTTGGGATAAGGTGGCCAGAATTGTACTGCATACTCTAAATGTGATGAGAGTATACACACTATACTAATGACAATGCACATCTTAATCCAGATCAAAAGAACTGGTGGCTGTGCAGCGAGAAGTTCACCATTGCCGACATCAGTCTCTGTGTCCTCCTCAACCGTACGCAGGCTCTAGGACTCCTGGACAAGTTCTTCCGCCCGGAGGGCTCCTTCCCACACCTGCGCGCATACTTCTCCCGCGCTCAGCAGAGGGACTCCTACCGCAGGACGGTCAGCAAATCCTCCGGCCTCCTGCGCTCCTTCCGAAGCCTGGACACCAAGGAGCAGGTGTTTGTGACTGTGGGCGGGGTTGCCGTGGTATTGGCCGCGGCCGGGATTGCCACATTCCTCGTGCATCGCAATAAGTAGGGTGGATTGTAATTAGGGTTTTCTTGTGGCAGGAGGGATGGTGGAAAGAACCGATCTTGTTGTTGGTTGATGGAGTCTGATACAGAATTAGCGTAACTGTCCAGTTTTTGGATCCGCCCAAAAACCAGTTTTATAAAAAAAACACAACCAAGCTATGGTTTTTTTGGTAAGATATTAAACCTAATCAAAAATTTTAATTTTTAAAAACAATTTATTATTTCTTACTTGATTTTAAGTATATATAACCGTATCTACATAACATAGTGTATCATAATTCATATTAATTAAATATATACCAATTTGATATTATACAATTATTTTTTCAACTTAAAGAAAAAAGTCCCTTTCTTTTCAACTAACACCACCTTAAGCTTTCCTAATTCTATCTGCAATATTTGTTCCGATATATAAACATTTTTTTAAAAAGAAAGATAAGTATACAATAGCAACCAAATTGAAGGTCATTTTTGTATTTGTAAGTTATTTTATTTATGATGTAAAAAGTAATAATTTACTTAATTATTACGATTTAGCAACAATTACAAAACAGTAAATGTAATATATTGAACATGAAAGTGTAGAGTGCAGGCAGGGATAATTTTGTCTTGTATCCCTTTAATAAGTAAGTTTCAAATATGAATAAAACATGCAAATATCAGTATAATAATAAAAAAATAAATGTAATTTTATGAATTTAAAAAAGTATTGGAAAACAGCTATTTTTTATTTTAAATATTATTTTGCAATAAAAGTTTTCTTTTACACTAAAATTATTCTCTTTTGAAATAAAATTTAAACCCAAATGTTATTCTAGGTAATATCTTAAAAACAAAAATGTTTTTTATTGAACCTTGGCACCTGCCATGAATTGTACATGCAGCATACATATTTTAACTCGCTGGTTCCTATGGGCATGTTGTGGTAAGATTTTCTATCTTCTTTCGTTTGGTTTTCATATTCATAAAAATACTCCATTTCACAATTGTTGTCAAATGCAATGGTATTAAGTGCAACCTAAAACATGTCTCTTAAATATTTGCTAACTTTTTAAAAAACAACAATTATTTGAACTTTTATACAAACGAATCGAATTTTTGAATTCCGAAAATTGTTGGAATATTAGTGTGGTAACCAGTTTGTATTTTAGCTTATAAAATGAATGGATTTCAAGAGATATTCTTTCCTTCTTCAAAAATGTTTATTTTTTCCCTAATAAAATTTATTTTTATTTTTAAATGTATTTTATATATAAAAAAATTTAATGAACCAGTTTAGTCATTAAAGAATTACTAGATAAAAAAATTTGTAAAAAACAAAATTGTATTTTTTTTTATATATTTCATACGATGAACTACTATAAGAACTTTTGTAATGTTAATGATACAAATTGTAAAAAAATCTGTCAAAAAAAAGTTGTACAAATTTGATTTTTGAAACATTGACCCGCACATTGCATCTATAATGCTTTGCCATTTATAAAACAACTTAGAAATCAATATGAAACCAATGTAGCACTTAAACAATTAGTGAAATTTTTAGTTATTTTTTTTATTTCATACTGATTGTAAACGTTTGTAATATCATACTGAACCATATATACGAGTTGTCAAAAAATTATACACATTTAATTTTTTAAATATTGGCAATTTTACTATTTTATTATAACTTTTCAAAAAATAACTTTGTCGACCAAAAACAAGATTTGTTCTTTTTAAGATGGATCCTTTTTTCTACTGTGACTATACATTGACTGAGGCGGAAAAAGAAAACCCTTATTTTTTTTTGTAAACATAACAGGAAAGCTAGTTAGTGTTAAATGGGTGATTTTTTATAAAGCGGATTAATTTTTTAGCCCTTGAGGCTCTTCACTCCTGTACACATAAAAAGGGGAAAAGTTTATAAATGTTTTAAGTTACATTAGGGGCTGACGTTATTGTGTGTTCGAGTTTGTACTGAAAATTGTAAAAAAAAAATTAATGATACTGTGATGAGAAGTCTTTATACTTTAATTCTTGCTACTTGATAAGTATCATTTTTGCACTTGGGTTCAAACGTTGAGGAATTACTGAATGTGTGTTTTTAATGAGAGCTTTCACCTATAACCTTGTTTGTAATTTAATTTTTTTTCTGTTGAATTATTTCATATAAAAAACATTTGCGAGTGAAGTTGTACAAAACATTTTGAAAATTTTAGTGTCATGACCCATGTAATCTATTCAGAAAGATTTTGAGTGTGGAAATAGTGTAAAAAATGTTGCTTTTAGCGTATATTAAATGTTTTTTTTAAAGTTTCGAATTTTTAACTGGTAAATTTTATTTTTGTATGCAATTTTACTTACAATTATACTGCAATTTATCATTTGATTCTAAATTATCATTGTGAGCAAAATAATAGCTGCAAAGTTTACAAACCATAATAAACTCTTCTGTGCAATTTTCTTTTTACAATTTACCTCTTTTTTTACATCTTAAATTGCTTTCTGATTATAAATATGGTTCTATATACAATGTAAGATTGTAATTATATAATTTATGTTTAATAGGTATTAACTTATTTTTCCTATATATTTTTCATGTCTATAATTATGATAAGAATACCATTGTTTATAAACATTTAGTTTTTCGGATTATTGATCCAGCTGCCAATATGTGCCACTAATAATACACACTCCAATTTAAGCTGGCGGTATGTAGCAGTGTTCAAACACCTTACCGTAATTTTTAACCACCCCTGAGGGGGACATTCTTTTTTTTAAATGGCACTTTATTAAAACTTGTTCTGATAAAATAATATTTTTTATTGATGTGTTATGTATTCTGAATTGGCAACATTTTTTCCTGTTTTATTTAAAATTACTTACAAAAATTTGCAATTTCATTAAATAAATTTTTATTCTGTTCCATTTTTAAGCCATTCTGCACACTGGCACCTTTTTAATTGTTGAAATAGAGCACACTATATAACTTTTAATGAACAGTGTTTGTTAATTAAAGCTATTTTAATGCAACTGTTTGTACGAAAAGTACACACTCGTGTTTAAACCAGTTGGTGCATATAACTGTTATTTAGTTGCTTATAGTTTGTTCAGTATATTAAAATATATATGTTGGTTAATTTAAAATGTGCAGCTTAAAATTTTTTAATACCCACGTTTTCGAGCTACATGTATATGTGTGTAAATACAATTTGGAAGCTTCTGTGTGATATTAATCTATTAAATAAAAAAAAAAAATCAAGGATGGACCTTTGATAACTTTTTACCGTACCTTTTTCTAAAAATAATTTCTTTTAGTAAGAAACTGAACAACTGTTTGTTTTAAAATTGTTCATTTAAAGTTTTGTCTTGTTTTGATTACTTAATCCTATTTTCCAGTTCCAAGTCGGCAATTTTCTAGTTGCCTAGTGCATTTATAAGAGATATCAATGGGAAAGAGCAACTGTTCAGTTGTCAGTGTGCAGTTAGCCTAATATCTGTTTATGTACTGAAGTCAATGTATTAATGAAGAAATGGTCTATTGGCATTGAGAAATGGCGTGGTTACTTAGAGGTGCTCTATCGTTAAGGAGATGTAACACTGCATTTGTTCCAATCTCTTGATTGTATTTGAAATGTCTTGTATGGATATGTTTGTCTAAACTGAATGAAAATGAGTAAACAAATGGAAAATCACGGCCCCTGTGCTTTCGATTCCGATCCTTGTTTTGTAGTGAATTTAAATTTTAAAGCACGGGGGCTTGCACACTATTAAGTGAAGATGTTTTACTATCCGGATTTTAGATTACTATTTTCTAAGAATGAAATAAAATATAAATGAATGCCTGTATGTGTCAGTTTTCTCATTTAAAACTCTGTTTTCACTTGTAAAATTTGAATGACGTTGGGTTTAATTTAGGATTCATTTATTTGAATCAAGCTGATTTTCATCCTTTTGTACACTACTGCCTCACTGGCCCCTTTACATTGCTATGTTAAGTTTTTGCAGTTAAACAGTCATTACAACTTCCATTACACAGTGTTCACTCTAGGCGTTTTTTGAAGGGCGGTCCGCCCTGCCCGCCCTTTTTTCATCTTGATAGCGCCCTCATGCCCCTTTTTCAAAAATGCCGCACTCTTTTGAAAAAATTCCACCCCTCCTGCCCTTTTCATTCAAGCACAAGCGTCCTTGCTTCCCTAACTGTCTTTAAAAAAGGCATCGATTAAAATTTTTTTGGTGTAAATTGGAATTAAGTGAATTATGACAATAGCAAAACAAACTCCATTTTAACTACGCGTGTTGTGCAATCGCGATGATTCCGATATTTCAAGCACGGGGCCTTCTTACGAATCCTATTGGTTGCATGTGTCCACATATGAAATGCTAAGTTTTTTTAAAGATGGTTTGGGGCGTATTTGCAAGATTATGCACTTTTTTTTTTACCAAATTTTGGATTTAAGTAGCCTTTTCATCAGTTTTGTAAGGTGTCTGATTAGGGCTATTTACAGATTTGGTTTTTAGGGAAAATATTAATTTTTAAATGTAACATTCGAGATAGGCCTCGAACCGTCAACACTAGCCCAGTATGCAGCTCTAGCGCAATGTCAACCTACAAATCGGAACTTTTTTTATTTGGTCACGGGTCCGATGTGTCAATTGTGGTCACGCCCACACCAAACTTTTTTTTTTGAAAGTGCCTTTTCAAAAACGGTGTTCCCTTTTACTACCAACAGCGCCCTGTCCCTTTTCTTTTCTAGAGTGCACGCTGCATTACGTGTATTTTACCAAACATATTAGAAAGATAGTGATGTCTATAAAAAGTTACCTATATTAAAAGTCGTGAAAAAAAAATTTCAGTGTTTTTTTTACAAAGGTTTGCTGTGTTGCCAACCACTACCCGCACCCCCTTTCAAGAATGTGTGATGTAATAAATAAATGGCCCCTTAGGACTTTAAATTCTATAAGGAAAATATTTTCGTAGAAATGAACTGAAAATGCATTGCATGTAAGTGGTACACATCCGATTTCAACTTAGTTTGAAGATGAATTAATTCCTTTAAGACAATGAAAGCTATTCATTAAAATGAAAAGAAACCAATAAATTAGATAATTTATTAAAGTAAAAAAAAGTAACAGGAGTCGCATTTTATAGCAGTCACAATGTTCCAAAAGTGATTGATAAAATACAAAAAAATTGGAACTTTTAATGTCTTATGTGTGTAAACATATCGCACCCTTGCTACAAAAGTGCCACAACTCAAAAATTGTAATTTTTGAGTTATGACCGTCATTAGACGTAGTTTACACGTCTCTACCAATCTTCAAAAGAGACAGAAGTTGTATTGAAAAATCAGCCGCCAGAGGGCAGTTATGGCGTTTTGTTGTTATCAAGATGCGACCCCTTCCACTGAAATGCAATTCCTGGAAAACGTAGTTTTTTGAGTTGTGGCACTTTTGTAGCAAGGGTGCGATATATTGTAAAACAGGATATGCAGGAGGCAGTGGCGAAGGGTCCAGTCATCGGTAGATTCGCCGATGACCACGCAAAAATTAAAATATAAATTAAAAATAATTAAATATATTTTTTTTAAATCGATATTTTATCAATTAAAAAAAGTTTTAAATGCATTTGTTTACTTTATTTAATTTTTCTTTTCTTTAAACGTTTAAAACGTCCCAAAAAGTGAAGCCATTAAATCAATTTAAACCGAAAACTAGAATATACAGTAAACAAAAACAAAATAACAATATAAATGGAACCCGCACTCTCTAATCTTGCCAAGAATAAAGAATCTGGCGATTAAAACATCTAAAACTTCGCCAGAGCTCATCTGTAAGAAAACCGAATCGCTTGTAAGAGTTTCAACCAATCAGATTCGTGCTCAAACAGCCAGGTCAGGATAGAGACATGCTGATTAGGCAAGTCTCTAAGCTGATTTGGCCTCCTAGTCATCTGTAAAGTTCACAGCTTCTTCAAGGCAACCTTAGACCGGTGCTTCGTGGACAGTATGCTTGCCAGATTGGCTTTGTAATGCCTCATTTGGCAATAGAGATTTTTTTGTTTTTAATATTTTCGACATATTTAGCCTGTATGTTTTCATTAAATCGTCTAACTTGTCATTTCGTTTTAAGTTCGTTTGTTTTTGTGTTTGCGTTTTTTCGTTTGATTTTTCATTATTTTAAAGAATTGTTTGTCTAAAAACAATTCTCATTACGTTTTGAAAAACGGTTTTTCTGTATAATAAAAGTTGCAAACAACTAATTACCCAAAATAAAATCATTAACAAAATTTTTTCCAAAAAATATTCTGTGTAAGTAAAAAAAAATATATCAGAAATTAAGAAATGGTTTGAAAAAGTTCCTTATAGGTTGACAGAAAAGCAAGTTAATTTTTTATTACGCTGTACATTGTTCAACTAACGGTTTTGTTTTGAATGAACGTCCAAAAAACTTGTAAACTTATGCTCTTTTAAATATGTATTCAGTAATACAATACATTTTCTTTGTTATTTTATTTATTAATTTGGCAAATATATTTGTGTATATATAAAGATATCGGCATACTCAAACGAAACAATTTGCCTACTTATAATTAAATGCAATGGCCTTGCATTGAATTGAAAATACTTTTTTTTTTAAATATTTAAACAGTATAACCCAGGATTAAAATAAAAATAAATCGAAGTATGTAAATGGACAATTATAAATTATAAAAAAGGTTGATTGGTTTATGAAATCAATTAACAAAAAAAAAAACCAATTGTCCCGCTGTCCAACCTAACCCGCCGCCATATAGCCTAACCCGAAGTGATTTGATTGAATGTTGGAGGAGGGGAGGGGGGGGGGGGGGATGATGTTCATTTACACATTTATTACGCCAAGTATTTTTGGTCCTTATTTATTTTTACTTCTTTTGAAGTGCTATGTACTGAATTAATTAAAAAAATTATTAACAAAATGCTTTGGAACATGGAGGCTTTGAAATTTTTTTTTTTTTAGAATTTTTTTCTATATAGACATTTTAGAAGCATACGCTTATTTCTTATTTCATTTTGTGGTACTTTCAACGTAAATACAGTTCGCTATCATTTTTAGCAAGTTTGCTTTTGTTTTTTACCAAACATCTCAATAATGAATATCAGAAAGATCATGAGTTAAATGAAAAGGGACAAATATGAATGCCCGTGAAAAGTATTTCCTACAATTTTCTCCCACAAAACAGAGGAAGGTGTGTGTGTGGGGGGGGGGGGGGGGGGGGGTGACTACAACAAAAGTTGACGGTCGCAAAGCTATTCTGTGGCTATTACCTCGGTGTGGGGGTACATGCCGCTCAGGGCGATGACCATCGCAAAAAGTCACACCTCGCCACTGGCAGGAGGTTTAAGAATAGGCTTGTATATGGGAAACTAAAATTCACCATTGCAATTTCTGCAATTTCACCATTGTTCCAAATAATTTGGCTTGAGTGTAAGCTTGTGGGCTTTACTTAAAATAAAATAATTTGCTTTATATTATAATAATAAATGGAATTTTAAAAAAAATCAGCCTTTTTTTTTTTAATAAAAAAGCAGGACTGCCCTTTTTTTAATAAAGAATACAGAAGTCTACAATAGAATACTTACACAAAACAGCCTATTGTGAAAAACTAAAATATACAATGGCTTGTTTATGTGAATGAAGAAGTGATCTTGTGCGTAAATTGTTTGTTGAACATTTCACATTCTTCAAAGGTTTTTTTCTCATGAGGTGGTGTTTCTTCACATGCCCCTTATGTGCAAATTGTTTGTCACACATGAGGTTTTCCGCCAATGTGAATGAGGAGGTGTTTCTTGAGAGATAACTTGATAGAGAAAATTGTTTATTGCACACATTACACACATGATTTTGGTTAATTAACATCGCACTAGGGCTGCACAGTGGGCTATTGGCGACGGTTCGGGGGTCTATCTCGAAGGAAAGACCCGGGAACATTGCCTCGTTATTTTAGAACCATGGTCAGACGACAAGGAAACATCTGAATTGGCACCCAACGCCTTCAATAGACGTCTGGACTTTGGACCCCGATCAGATGTATCGTGCACCAGTCCCTTATGCACGCCGATAATTTTTTCGGATGTTCTGGACGACTTTTCTAATATTTTGTAACGAAGCTGGCAACCCTCCGATCACAAGATCACTATTTTTTACTTTTCTTTGTCAAGTCCATCGCCTGGCATCGAACCACAAATCTGCGTAGCGTCAACGCGCGCGCATCTAGTTCAGCCTTGTCTCAGCAGACTCCTGTTCTGGGAAAATTGTTTGTTGCACACATCACACACACGAGGTTTTTCGCCTGTGTGGATGAGGAGGTGTTTCTTCAGATACGCCTTCAGGGAAAATTGTTTGTTGCACATCAAGCAAGAGATTTTTTTTGCAATGCAGTCAGCTTTTGTGTTGAAGATGCGTTTTGTGAAATCGCTGGAAATTCCAGTGACTTATAGGGTCATATTATACATACAAAATTACTTCCCCCCTAAAAATTAAATAATAAAGCAATGAAAAAGAATCCCCTCAAAAATTCTGATGGCGCAACTTGCGCCATGATCCCTCTCAAAGATCAATTTTATAAACATTTTGAATCAAATTTTATAAATTGAAACACTAAAATTGACTATACATATTATTAAAAAAAAATCATACGCATTAAATTTTTCAAAATATTTTTACACAGGCTAAAAATAAAATTATGTCTGCAAAGTTTTAAGATTCTATAAACTTTTTGTTTCACATTCATTTTTACTTAAAAGATTGTCGATTTCTAAATAAAAGTCAGTGTGAAAAGTTAACCTTAAATAAATATGTTCAAAAAATATTTTTTTTTTCATTTTCTACTTAAATTTATTGGTACAGCATACTTCAATCCTGAAGTCAATAGCCACAATATAAATTTTTTATTCATTAACAAATTATAAAATTATGTTGTGTGTAAGAACAAATTATAACAATACATAGTGCTAGAATTTTTTATTTCAAAATACATAAATGACACAAAACAAAACGTACACAGCCGCTGTCTGTAATAATATTTGATTTTATCAAACAATGGTTACTATATAGTAACATTTCCATTCAATAACAAAATCTATTAAACATAAAATTTCAAAAGTGATTACTATATGTTAAATTCTGGGTCGGGTCGTCGTGCATTGAAATTTGTTTTAGAATTTAATATTCTAATAGGTTTACAAGTAAAATGTTTAATTTGATGGTTTAAGAATGGCATTCATTTTTATATTTTAATGGTCTGTGGGAATCTAAATTATTTTTCGCAGGAGGGCACAGGCCACACCGTTACTTCACTGACAGAGCTATTCTTCAAAAAGAAGAGAATACATCTGAGAAACAGGATAATAAAACTGAAAAAAAAATTGCCTGCAAGTAATTTTTACATAAATAGTCTTCCACTCTTGTAAAAAAAAAAACGACTAAAAAATTAACTTGTCTTCCTTCTCAATTCGTCACTTTCCAGATTAAGCATAATAATCACTCTCGATTAAAAGTATTAACATTTTAAACTAAAACAAAAATTAATACCACCAAAAAAAACCTTATATCATTCATATTCCCTAAAACATATTTATTTAATTTTTTTACTTGATTTGCTGAATTTGGCAAAAAAAATTAGCTAATCCAAGAGGATCTATTATTTTTAAGGAAGGAATTCTTTGATGAATGGTCGCTAAAGCAATGCAACCATAGACAGGGCTTCTGATGGACTTTTGCAAAATAAAAAAATATGCTTGTAGCTTTTTGTCCAAACTCTGGAATGGATGAACCGCATCATCCCTTTTCTGATACTGGGAATATGATAATCTTAAAGTACATATCAATAGTTATATGGTTAAAATGTATTGAACGGTCATCCTTGGCGACAGCAATATTCAAGCCACTAATAATACTTTTAGGCAACAAAAACCGTTTTCATTACTCACCGACACTCAAGCGATTTTCGCAATGTAAAGTTTTTTTCCACTGTTTGGAAATTTGTTTTTAATTTCATAATCTTTTATATAATTTTTTAATTAATTGTAAACAGATAGCTTGTAACTTGTGCCCAAAATCTTTAAATTAAAAAAAATATTATAAAATAAAGCATTTTTATGAATTTAAAAATTGAGTGCATTGTTGGGAAAACATGGAGGTCCTCGAACGTGATATCACGTCCTTGACCGTCCGAGATTTAAGACTTCCCTTGCAGGGTAGCCGAAAAGGGTTACCAGTTTTTGTTCAAAATCAGGGTGACCATTCATTACATTTCACCTGTTATTCTCACACATATATAGCATTTCCCGATATTCATGTAAAAAAATAATTGAAAGTGGGTTCATTTGACACTGAATTTGCCTGCATGTACACCAGGAGAACCTAATGCATTGGATATTATTTTCGATTAACTGCATGTTAAATTTGATGTCTCATTTAAATGCAGATGTACATGCTTTGAACTAGTAGTTTTGATACTCAATAGATCTTGTCGGAATCACTCCCTTCTCGCTTTTAGTGTCTTCATACATAGACACAATGAATCCAAACAAATCCTTATTTTTCAAATACTGAAAAATCTCACACACAGTTGCAAAATCCAGGAAGATTTTTTCTTGATAAGCCTCATGGGGAGTGTATTTCATTGTGTACACCCATATTTCTGGAAGCTTTGCATTCATGATGCGTCTATCCACCTTATCATATATGATGTCGCTGAATAATGGGAACACATTATTTACTTTTATCCTCAGCAACTGATCAATATCATAGTTGCTCAATAATGGCTTGCGATTGGTTGCTACATTTCCAGGAGAAGAATATTCGTTGAGGAATTCCCTTAATGTACAACCTTCACCAACGCTCGTAGATTCTATTTTCAGCAGCTCATCGACGCAATCTCCCCAGTATTTCGATAAACTTCCAAACTTCTTGTAGCCTTCAATCAAACCTTCCATGTCCAAGTCAGAGTTTTGAAGTAAACTGTACTTCAATACAATTTGAAATACTCCCAATTCATGACGATGACAATGATCTAAGATTATTTTTAGTAGAGACTGTCTACTTGTCACTCCACATTGGGCACCAGCAGCTAACAGAACTCTGATTTTTTTCATATTAAAATGGATGTCTACAGCTATAACCCAAGGACAAATGGTAACAGTTAAATCCAAAGGTGTTTTACCATGCTCATTCTTTGCATTGACTGCAGCACCATTTTTCAGCAACAACTTCATAATGTTCTTACCACAATGGCCATTGTTTGCAGCCCAATGCAAGGCAGTTTGCCCTCTTGCATTTACGTTGTCTGCTCGGACACCTAGTTTTATCAAGAGTCTCACAACACGGGGATCACACCATTGCTGATTCTGCAGAGCAAGATCAAGAAGATTGTTATTGGAACCGTCCACAACACTCACATCTTGGGTATGATCAAGCAACAACCTTATTGCATCTGTCGCATAATTGCACCACTTCAGAGCACCCTGCAGTGCTGTCAAGCCATCTGTATCAACTTTATCTAATGGAGCTCCCTTCCGAAGCAGAAAATTGATATGATTTGTAGTAAACCTATTCCTAAGGTTAAACACTTCAAAAGACGAATCTGTTGCACAGAGCAACGGAGAGGCGTGTTTTGTGCAAGCACTCAACAAGACTCCTGCCGCCAACACAATTTCGATAGAAGGTATATCAATGCACCGGTAAAGAGAGTGGCACATTCCGAGTTAGGACACCGTCCCGATATGACGTACTAACTCGAGGCTCCTGCTTGGACTTTTGATTTTCTACCGAGAGATACATCGCCCAATTATGACGAGCTCTCTCGAGGTACTGCAAATGGCAATGACAGCCATGCCGAGACTGGAATGCATTGATGATTCCTTCGAGCTGACGACGTACTGTATGCTTTTTGATAGAATGGCCACGGAGACCAATATTTACAAATTGCGTGCAAATTTAAACGTCCTGATTCATCATGCTGATGACATGCGTAGGCTGGAGCGCTACAAAGACCTTTTCGACCTGGAAAAGGCAGTAGCGTTTTTGGATCCGGAAGCTCGATCCCTTATTCGGCTACGCCCTATTGATAGGCCTGTGGAGCCTACCGAGCCCGACGATCTGAAAATGGATTCAGATTCCAATGAGTCGGCTATCGCCGAGACCGGCAACGGGGTGCCAAGAAGCCCCACGCCGGTCGAGGAAGTTATGCGCGACTCATTGGATAATGATGTTCCCGATATTGTTCCACCCTTCATCTTCCTCAAGTGCATGGACAACTATGCAGCTACGCTGAGCCAGCTAAGCGCACTGTTGCCTTTTGGGTTCGTCAGCAAAGTTGCGGGCGAATTCATTAGGATAACCCCATGCACTGGGGCGGACTCGGACTCTATCTTGGAGTTTCTCAAAGTGGAGAAACAAGAATTCTTCCTTGGAAGCTGCGCGCCCTATAAAGTAGTTGTCAAGGGGCTACCTCTTGTAACGGCGTGTGGTGACCTGGTGGTTGAACTAACCAAGATGGGGTTCGAGCCTACCAAGGTGACTAGGCCTAAGAGCAGAAACGGGAAGCACCCGTTGAACATGCTCGTGGTCGAGTCGCCCCGACGACCGGGCAATAATAAATTGCTCCAGATTTCCGCCCTGTTTGGTGTCCATGTTAAAGTGGAGCCATTCAGGAGGCGAAGCAGAACTATGCAATGTTACCGGTGCAATTGGTTTGGCCACGCCGCAACCCATTGCCACATGAAGGCAAGATGCCTAAAATGTGGAGATTGCCATGCAACCCGTGATTGCATACTGCCCCGCAGTGATGACCCTTTCTGCATCAACTGTCTACAAAAAGGGCACATGGCCTGCAGTAGAAGTTGCAGCAAATTCCCGAAGCGGCCTCCAACGAAACGGAGAGAAGTTCGCCCCAAAAAAGTTGTTAACAGGCCAAGTCATAAACGTAATTCAACCCGCCCAAACCACTTAAATTCCCCTGCCATAGTACCTAATTCTAAGACTTGTTTGCCGCCCAGCCCAAACCTCTTTAATCCCCCCTCTACTTTCTGCAAGCAACAGATTTCTGACGTTGCCTTGCTTTTAGAGCTTTTTAAACAGCTATCCTCTATCTTCTCTGGAGAGAACGGACTAAAGAGTCTGATTCAGCGGCTCCAAGGGAAGAATTCTGCCGTCGAGAAACTGCAGGAGTTCCTGGACTTCTTCGCTGCTGCCGATGCCACGCCCACCGGCCAATCAGGTGCCTCCATGACTTAGGCCCCGTCCTTTCTGAGCGTCTTGACGTCGTTCAGAGTAGAAAATCTGTGGTCCTATTCAAAATTTTATGGTTGCAGTAAGCAAAAGACTATGTTTTAGTAATGTCTGACTGGAGGCGATAGCCCCTACGGGGCTAGTCCTTCGATACCCTTCATTAAATTCGTCGAGAGTGGCACATTACAGATCGGCCAAATCGGTCGATTGCGTTCACATCTGCACCCCTTTCGACGAGCAGATGAAAAACATCTTCTTTAAGCGTTGGGAATGGGTCATCGACAGCACAGTGGAGTGCAGAGTCATGTTCTTCACAACCATTCAGAGGACACCCCGCATCTAATAGCAGTTGCACGACGCCTTTTGAAGCTCCATTATGAAGAGCAATGCAGACAGCAGATTGGTTGTCAAGCAAATCGAGAACGTTGGCCCCATGTTCCAGTAAAAGGCCGATGACCGATTCGTCTCTTTGAAATTCAACAGCAATGTGCAATAGTGGGCGATCATTGCATTCCTTGAAATTGACATCCGCGTCATACCTGAGCAACAGTTTGATTATATCAACTTTAAATCTTTGGTTAACCACCGCATAATATAGGGGCGTTCGACCGTCTCTATCCTGTTTGTTCACACAAGAAGAATCAAGTTCAATGCAGCATTCAATATCCTTCAAATTGAAGTCTCGGCCATAATAACTTAAGATGCTGCAAAGCCAAGTATCAGGAAGGGGTAGCTCATTCATGTTTCAAAAAGTCGGAACTTCTTAAAATTGAACAAATATATATATCGAACGATAGAAGCAAGGCGAAACGACAACAAAGACAATGGAGGAATTAAGATAGGCCCAGCTGTCTCCACAGCAACGCACAAAAGAAGTACTCAGCGTAATGCATATTGGGATACTAACAGCATTTTCATTCACTGAACTCTAATAGGGTTGCTGGAAGGCTGAAAAAGCCGGTTTCGCCAATAGGGGAAAATGAAGGTATGGCGGCTTTTCCCAAATCAACTCAAAAAAGTGACGAGAGATACGAGTTTCCATACTAAAATCGCTTTATTTAAAAATTTATTGCGCTCTAAATACAACTCTTTTGATAATGCTGATTATTGCAAAAAATCACGGAAATATTGTAGATTGTGAGAAAAAATTTTGTTTGTGTTGTTTTTTTGGGAAAATATTATTTTTTAGAAGTTTTATACATCCGCATAGTGGCTATATTTATTAACTTTTACGGTAATTTTAGTTATTTTATGGCTCAATGCCTAAAATATTGCCATAATTAATTTAAGGTATTTAATATTAATTAATATCTCTTAATTAATCAAAAAATAAATAAAATAATGTACATAAATATTTTTTAAATTATAATAAAATTTTAAAAACTATATTTTAATCGGTACTAATTAGTATGTATAGTACCACTTAGCCAGTGGCGTGGCAATATGGGAAGAGGGGAGGGGGGGTAAACTAGCTCCATTCCTAGAATATTTACCAATATAAAAGAAAAACAGCTAATTAGCAGTAAGTAATTAGACGTTAATTCGTAATTATTAAGTTCCATTGATTTGTTAATTGAGAGAATTTGAAATTTTTAATTTGAAGAAAATATATATACAAAAATTATTATGCAATAATACTTTTTACTAATTAGACTAACTATACTTTATTAGTTAGGCTATTAATTAGATTAAACTTTATTAATTATTTTATTAATTATATTATATACTTTATTAATTAAACTATTAATTATATTATATACTTTATTAATTATTTTAATAATTATATTATATACTTTATTAATTAAACTATTAATTATATTATATACTTTATTAATTAAACTATTAATTATATTATATACTTTATTAATTAAACTATTAATTATATTATATACTTTATTAAACTATTAATTATATTATATACTTTATTAAACTATTAATTATATTATATACTTTATTAAACTATTAATTATATTATATACTTTATTAAACTATTAATTATATTATATACTTTATTAAACTATTAATTATATTATATACTTTATTAAACTATTAATTATATTATATACTTTATTAAACTATTAATTATATTGTGAGAAGTTGCTCTCGCAGAGTGGCGCTGGTGTACCGGAAGTGACGGAATGCGTGGGAGAGAGCGTTCGGTTGTTTTGGAGGGAGAGAAAAAAGAAAGCGAGGACCGGACGCGGATTCGAAAAGAAAAAGTAACAAGTGTCCGGTGTTATCAATTGTCCGGTGGTATCAAGTGTCCGGTGATTTCAAGACTGGCGTCCGGTGATTTCAGGACAGGTGTCCGGTGATTTCAAGACTGGCGTCCGGTGATTTCAGGACTGGTGTCCGGTGTTAACAAGTGTCCGGTGTTATCAAGAGTCCGGTGTTGTTCTGAATTGTCCGGGGGTTTCAAGAGTATCAACGAACCAAGACTTTGCGCTGGGACAAAGTTTACAGTGGCGCCGACGACAGCGGTTGTCTGGGATTGTCTGAGAAATACATACGGCATATTTCCAGAAAAGTAGGTCTTCAACGCTTTGAACCGGTGATATGAGGTGCTGCAACAATAATCAACGGTAATAGATATGCCTTACTATTCTTAAAATACAGGGGGGGGGGGGGGGGACAAACATATTTTTTTTTGTTTTGTTTTATTATGGTTGATGTAGTTTCGGTTTGATATATGTAAAATATATGGTTGATGTAGTTTCGGTTTGATATATGTAAAATATATGGTTGATGTAGTTTCGGTTTGATATATGTAAAATATATGGTTGATGTAGTTTCGGTTTGATATATGTAAAATATATGGTTGATGTAGTTTCGGTTTGATATATGTAAAATATATGGTTGAGGTGTATGTTGAGGATAAAAATAGTGGAAAAAAAAATCCCTTAAGAAAAATTATGCTGTTATTTTACCAGCATTAAGTAATTTAGTATGCTGTATAATGTTACTGGTTTGTTCAAATATCTGACAATTGGCATATTATAATTCTTATTTTTATAAGTTAAAGGTATTTTGGCTAACTTTTATTATATAACTGTATTTGCTGTGTAATTAAGATGGCATTCTTCGGGAAAGCAAAGAGAGAGGATTTAATTGTGCTAGCCACGGAATTAGGTGAGAAAATTCCTACAGGTAGTAGGATGGTAGATTTAAAAAAAATTATCACAGCTAGTGTTGAATTTGAGGAGGAATATGTAAATAATATGTTGAGTAATATAATAGAAGATAGGATTAAGCAGGAGCAGCAGGGGAAGGAGGAAAAAGAGAAACAATTAGAGAGAGAACATGAACTTAAGCTTAAAGAATTAGAAATGCAGGGGCTCTCGGGTAAAGGCGGCACTGCTTTCGGTTCAGGAGACATTTCGGAAAGAAACGGGTGTAATTTTATGGGATATTTAAATATAATGAAAGGTTCAATCTTGGACCCTCCCGAAAAACCAGAGGATTGGCCTTTTTATTTTCATCATATCGAAATTATGTTTAAATTGTATGAAGTTCCTGATCGCTTTCAGGGCAAAATTGTACTGTACAGCTTAAAAGAACGGGTAAGGGGTATAAGTTCTATACTGGGGGAGGACGAATTGGATAATTATAGTCGTATCAAAGATACCATGTTAAAAAGGTTTAAAATCACCCCCCTACAACATAAAATTAATTTTGACAAATGTGGCAAACAATACCATGAATCTTATACTCAGTATGCAACAAAATTAGAGACTGCATTAGAACTATATTTAAAATCGAGGGATGTCACGACTTTCGAAAAATTAAAACAATTAATAATAGCGGATAAGATAAAAGATAGTCTACCTCAAAATGTGAAATCTCACGTTTACCTCAAAGAGACATAATGTTGGTTAGCGGTTAGGGAATTAACACAAGAAATTGATAATTTTGTGATTGCAATGTCGAGGAACTATTGTAATCAAGGTTATAGAGGCAGAGGCAATTTTCTTGGGGAAGGTAGACAGAAGTATGAGACGCGGGAAGGGAAAAATGAAAACAGAAACTGGTCTAGTACACAGGTTGGAGGTGAAAACTACAAAGACAAATTTGATCCTGAGAAAAAACTCGTTCAATGTTACGCATGTAAGGAAGAGGGACATATAAAACGATTTTGCCCTAGGGTTAATAAGGTCCCGAAGCAGACAAGTGACATGGGAAATTTGGAATTGGAAGAAATGGGCATAAATAAGGTTTGTGTAGATTTCTCCGGTTTCGATCGGAATGGTTACTGCTTAGAGGATATACCTTTGGGGTTAACGGAGTCGGACCTTCCGAGAATGGATTTCGTGATCGATGGATCTTTGTTTCAAGGGGTTATAGATACGGGCGCACAGATAAGTGTGCTGAGAAAATCAGTGGTGCCAAGTAAATATTTATAATCTGGGGGAAAATTATTCCTGCGTTCGGCATGTGGCACCCTGATTGAGGCTGCGATGATTTCCGTTCCTCTGAGCATTGGGACGGAGAAAGGTGGGGTTACACCTTACGTAAATGTTCAAGTAGCAGTTGTAGAGAGGTTAAGTGAGGATGCATTGATCACCCCCATAGTATTTAAACTACTAAGAAAGCAAATGAGAAAGTATTTGGGGGAGGATAGATCGGAGGATATGGAGGCTGCAATCTTGGGAATGCAGGTAGAAACTGAAAATGTCACTGGGAAAGAAGGGAGTGAAGAACAAAATGATATGGAGGATTTACCTGACGATGAGCAGGCTGGGAAAAGCATCCCTATTGACATAGTGCAAAGCCAACAAGAACATGATAACATAGTGCAAAACCAACAAGATAGAAATAGTCATGAACGGGATATCGATCCACCGCTATCGCAAGCACAAAAATTTCGCAAAGACCAAGCAAATTGCGAATCATTAAAAAGGGCTTTTATGGAAGCAAGGAACAATAAGAATGGTTATTGGTTAGAATCGGGAATCCTTTACCACACTGGTAAGTTTAATGGGCAGAAATGCAGTCAATTGGTTATACCTCAGAGTAGAAGGGAAGACATTTTAAAATTGGCTCATGAAACTTTAACTGGAGGGCATATGGCGTCAAAGAAAACTGGAGAGCGCATTAGACTTTCTTTTTGGTGGGAGGGGTTGACAAAAGATGTCAAACGATTTTGCGAATCTTGTCATGATTGTCAACTTCGACGCCAAAAGAGGGTTCACGATAGGGCGCCAATTGAAGCAGTAGGGAGACCAGAACTTCCATTTCAGGTTATGAATGCTGATCTATTTTGGACCAATTGAGCCCAAATCTTCACGGGGACATAAATATGTATTGTGTGTAATGGACCAACACAGTAGATGACCAGAAGCAGTTCCAATTAAATCATTAACTGCGAAAGCTACTTGTGAAGCGTTTATGGAAATATTTATGAGGACAGGTATACCAAGAATGATATGGATGGATAATGGGACAAATTTTGCTGCAAAGCTGACAGAGGAGTTTTTAAAACGCTTAGGATCGTCTCCAAAATTTTCAACTCCGGGTTATCCTCAGGCCAATGGACTTTGCGAAAGATTCATTGGTACGATGAAAAGAATGCTGCATCATTGCGTGAAATCTCAAGGCAAAGGATGGGATAAGCAATTGCCATATTTGTTGTGGGCTTATCGAGAAGTTCCAAACGCTACAACTGGTGTCCCTCCATTTTTACTAGTATACGGCCGAATACCAGTGGGACCTTTAGCTATCTTGAAATCCAGCTGGGAAGATGATGCAGTTTTACCGCAAGGGGTGGGAGAATCTGTAAGTGAATATTTGAGGGCACTCCGCGACCGGTTGAAAGATGCTGAAATATTTGCTACTCAGCATGGAAACATCCAGCAGCAAAAATATGTCCATTACCACAATCTAAGGTCAAAGGAACAACAATTCAGTGTTGGTGACGAAGTCGTGGTGCTGATACCTGATTCTACTAACAAACTTTGTTCCAAATGGATGGGGCCGGGTGAAGTAGTGGAAGTTAAATCCCCGCATTCTTATTTGGTAAAGTTGCCAGATCAAAGCGTTCGTCATCTACATAGTAACAAATTAAGGAAATACATACAACCAGTTAATACTATAGGAATTATATACGAGGCGGACAGAGACTTTGGTGAAATTCAACATGCACCGATTGAAAAATGTTCAGCAGTAGGAGTATGGCTGAGTAAGCTTACCAGTTCAAAAGACTGGGACCATTTAGACGTTGTTCAACGGGAACAATTAACTAGAATAATAAGGGATTATCATATGTTTTTTGATGGAGAAATTAAATGGGCCAAAGTTGGGTCACATAGAATAATTTTGAAACCGGACATTCAAAGAAAACAACCCTACATTTACAAAGTCCCTGAATTATTAAAATCGCAAGTGGAGAAACAAATTTCAGAATTATTGCAAAGGGGGTTGATAGAGCCTTCGGTGGCTGAAATAGCATACCCTATAGTGTGTGTAGCAAAAAAGGACGGTACCATTAGACTTTGTGTGGACTACCGCGGCTTAAATGCGGAAAGTCAGATAATGTCGTTTCCAATGCAGAATGCAGAGGAATTACGCTATAGAGCGGGAGCTGCCTATTTTTTGACCACACTAGACATTTTGAAAGGCTATTGGGAAATTCCAATGGAAGAGGGCAGTAAAATACTGACTAGCTTTGTTTCACGACAGGTCAATATCAATGGAAAGTGATGCCTTTTGGATTAGCTGGGGCTCCGGCAACTTTTCAGAGGGCAATGAACCAAGCTCTAAACTCGCATAGTGGTTATGCAGAAAGTTTTATTGACGACATAGTAATCTATTCGGTAAACTGGGAGGATCACTTAAAACACATTACAGCCGTTCTTAAGACGCTTCAATCCTTAAATTTTACTGCAAACTTGGATAAGTGTTCCTTCGGCAAACCAGAGGTAAAATATTTAGGTCACATTGTAGGTTCGGGAAAGCATGGGCCCGATCCGGACAAAATTAAGACAATCAAAAACTTAAAAGTACCTAAAACAAAAAAATCTTTGAGGTCAGCATTGGGACTATTCAACTACTACAGGGAATATGTACCAGGATATGCTAGAATAGCTAAACCATTAACTGATTTGACAAAGAAATCCATTCCTAACGATGTCCCCTGGACCGAAGAAGCAGAATGTGCATTTAATGAATTAAAAGATGCTTTATGTAGAGCGGTTTCGCTGTACACACCTGATTTAGCACGACCGTTTGAAATTCATACAGATGCCTCATTGACGGGAATAGGCGCATGTTTAATTCAGAGAGATTCTACGGGAAGAGCTAGGCCGATAACGTTTGCTAGTCAGAAACTGACAAATACGCAGACAAACTGGAGTACAATAGAACGTGAAGCTTTTGCTGTAATGTGGGCGCTAAACAAGTTTGAAGTTTGGACTTATGGGAAACCAATTTTACTTCATACTGATCATAATCCCTTAAAATTTCTTACTGAGGGAATCCCGAAGAATGCTCGATTACAGAGATGGGCATTAGCCCTTGCAAGGTTTAATGTTGAAGTTGCCCATAGACCAGGTGCTGTTAACACGGACGCTGATGCTCTGTCTCGCATCGAGTATGAGGATTAATGCAATGTTTATGTAGTAAATGTAAATTTTGGAGAAAAAAAATTTAAAAAAATGTAAATGTATGTGTTTATGTACTTCAGTAAATTAATATGTTTATTATTTTATTGATTTGTTTATATGTAATAATGGATATGTTGAATGTTTAATTGTAAGCTCATGCATGAGAAGCAATTATGGGACACAAACACTAACACACACTGAAGGTACTTTCTATAATTGGACATTGAAGTGTACGCGGACAAAGCTAGTAATAGTTTCACTGCAGGACTATAGTCATGCAGTGGAAACTGGAGGGAAGGTGTGAGAGGTTGCTCTCGCAGAGTGGCGCTGGTGTACCGGAAGTGACGGAATGCGTGGGAGAGAGCGTTCGGTTGTTTTGGAGGGAGAGAAAAAAGAAAGCGAGGACCGGACGCGGATTCGAAAAGAAAAAGTAACAAGTGTCCGGTGTTATCAATTGTCCGGTGGTATCAAGTGTCCGGTGATTTCAAGACTGGCGTCCGGTGATTTCAGGACTGGTGTCCGGTGATTTCAAGACTGGCGTCCGGTGATTTCAGGACTGGTGTCCGGTGATTTCAAGACTGGCGTCCGGTGATTTCAGGACAGGTGTCCGGTGATTTCAAGACTGGCGTCCGGTGATTTCAGGACTGGTGTCCGGTGTTAACAAGTGTCCGGTGTTATCAAGAGTCCGGTGTTGTTCTGAATTGTCCGGGGGTTTCAAGAGTATCAACGAACCAAGACTTTGCGCTGGGACAAAGTTTACATATATTATATACTTTATTAAACTATTAATTATATTATATACTTTATTAAACTATTAATATATTATATACTTTATTAAACTATTAATTATATTATATACTTTATTAAACTATTAATTATATTATAGACTTTATTATTAGATTATACTTTATTAAACTATTAATTATATTATATACTTTATTAAACTATTAATTATATTATATACTTTATTAAACTATTAATTATATTATATACTTTATTAAACTATTAATTATATTATAGACTTTATTATTAGATTATACTTTATTATTAGATTATACTTTATTAAACTATTAATTATATTATATACTTTATTAAACTATTAATTATATTATATACTTTATTAAACTATTAATTATATTATAGACTTTATTATTAGATTATACTTTATTATTAGATTATACTTTATTAATTAAACTATTATATACTTTATTAATTAGACTACACTTTATTAATTATACTATTAATTAGATTATACTTTATTAATTATACTATTAATTAGATTATACTTTATTAATTATACTATTAATTAGATTATACTTTATTAATTATACTATTAATTAGATTAAACTGTGTCAATGAGACTATATATTTTATTAATTAGATTCATTTATTAATTAGATTAAAACGTGTCAATGAGACTATATATTATTAATTAAATTCATTTATTAATTAGAGTAAGAATAATTAAATAATTATCAATATTTACTCACTATTTTTTAGTTCAAATATAGTGTTTTTATGGAACTCTTAATTTAAAACTATAATATAATTGCTTTTACAACGTAATTAAACATTTTAGTAACTTTTCAAAAACGTCATAAAAGGAAATTTAATCTGAATTCATGATTTATTAAATTTCTCTTTAAAAAATCCTTATCTAACGTATAAACTCGTTAAATACTATAATCCAATTTTTACGTAAAATAGCTCGCCAACCGTAGTCAAAATATAATTGAAACAGCATCAAAAGCAAGCGATAAAAGTCGCCAATCTGGCAACCATGTGCCTAACTCAACCCATTTTCTCGCCCGGCGTCAATACAATTCTTCTTTCTAGGTCTTATACAATTCTATCAGGATCGATGTTAGCGCGAGCCCACGACGGTTGATGATCCGTTTCGCTCCGCTAGATAAAGATTGCAAACTGTTAAAATGCATTTAACAATACCTGATTTTCCACCACTTTTTGATGCGAGTCATGCTAACGACCCACTTCTTCGGAAATACCAAATTGGGTATGACGAAGTTGTGAGACTCCAATTCAACTGGAAGTCCACTGAGTTCAAACATGCAGCCCTGTATTTGAACGAGATTGCCCTGGCTTGTCAAAAATCCGGGAAGGTTCCCAATGTATTCGACAGCTACGTCGATCCAAACGCCATCCCACCCTTGGTGCCTGACGTCGACATGAGCGGAGACGATGAGCCACCGCCGAGAGACGCCAGTCCACCTAGGCCTAACACCAAAAAGATGAAGCGTGACGATGAACATATTCCTAGTCCTGAGGAAATAGCCGATGATTTGGGTCTGAGCGAGCAGAACGACGCGCTCGTTGCGGAGGGGAAAGACGACGAAATAAATGTTATCGGCCCCCCCTCCTGCACCCATCATCTCCAAGGCAAAAAATATCTTGCCCGGCGCTATTTTTCTCAGGGCTACCGAAAAGTACTCCCAGATTTTTTCTGACCTGAAAAATATGCTGGACAATGAACTTCAGGCCAAGCAAGCCGGAGATTATATCAAAATCCAGCCTTCTTCTGAGGGGGACTACCTCATGATTGTGACTACTTTCGAGGAGAAAAACTATGACTTTCACCTTGCCGCCATACCCAGCAGTGTGCCGTTTCGAGTGGCTATCAAAGGCCTGCCCACTCAAACGGCATGCTCGTCCATCTCCGACGAGCTGACCACGCTTGGATACAATGTTATCAAGGTGGTGCAGCTCACTCGACGTGCCACGAAAAAACCGACCAAGGTTTTTATGGCGGCTTTGACGAAAAACCAGGGTGTTAATAAAATCCTAAAGAGCAAGGTGCTCTTGGGACTTGACATCCTGGTTGAGCCCTACAGAACCAAGCACGTTCCCCAGTGCTTCAATTGCAACTGGTTCTTTCATACCTGCCATGCCGCACCCAGATGCCTCAAATGCGGGGAGTCCCACCAGACCCGACAATGTCTCATCGGGAAATTGGAACTACCCACCTGCATCAATTGCCATGCCAGCGGACACGTTGCCTCCAACAGACTTTGCCCGATGTTCCCGAAAACCACCAGGACACCTACCAGCGATCGAGCAACGAGAAAAAAGCCCTCAACTCGAAAGCCGGTAAATATCAAACCCACCCGTCCACCTGTCTCGGCGACCAAAAGCGAAGGATCGCTAGTCACCGAGTTAGTCTTGGAGCTCGCTCCAATTTTCAATGACTCTATGGGAATCAAAGACTTGATTTCCCTTCTTAAGGAAAAGTGTACTGCAGCCGACAAGCTCCAGGCGTTGTTCACGTACTTCCTTGCTAAACTGAATGATGTTCCAGTGTGCAGCCCAGTAGCAGCGAAGGAGGCCCCGCCCACCGGCCAATAGAAATCGAGTAACTTTGGCAGCAGCCAATCAGATGTGACCGCTTTTTCGTTGAACTTTTGTGCTGTCCCGTGTCGTCCATGTTCCGTCGTCAGTCGCACCTATGTGCGAGCCATGCATCTACGAACTTTAACGTCATGTTTCTCTTCAAATTACTGCCATACAGGAGGTTAGAGGGGCTACGCCCCTAGGTACTCCGTACGCTTCGATCATACATTATACAATTCTATGGTTTCATTATGCGATGAATTTGAAAATCGGTTGGAGCGCTCAGAACTCATCTGCGCAAAGCATCTTGGGATATAGATTAAGGCGCATAATCCACTAGAAAGCTTTTTAGTCTGTGTCTAGCACTTGAAAGGACTAGCATTTCCGGACCGCAGTGCCTGTTGGAGGAAAAGCATCTTCGCGCGATAATTGTTTGGCGGGGAGGGGATAAATTGCCAATTGTTGTCGAGGTGTTTTAAATAAAAGTTGACGCATTTATACTGTTGTTTGTTTACACATTTTCAATGAGATGATACAATTGAGCTAAAACAATTCTACAGTTGTGTAAACAATGATTTTCAGTTGAAACTTTTATAAAGATTTTCCAATAATGATATAGCTAAAAATATTGACAAATTAATAAAAACATCACCAAATAAACAAAAGTTTCACAAAATTAATAAAAACTTTCACAAAATTAATAAAATATCACCAAATGAACCAAAATATGATCAGACATGTAAAAATGGCGAAATTAGTGTCAAAAAATGATAAAATGTCAAAATGGTGAAAATATGATTGGATAACGGGATTTTCCGAACTACCACTATGAAAATTAAATTTGGCATGGAGGTACATTTTAAGCCAAAATTGTTCACTAGGAAAGGATTGATTTTCTGGTAGTAGAATTCAAAAATTCGAACTCTAACTGCCAAAAGTAAAAATCCTCGCCACTTATCCACTGACTCATCACTATAATTCTGTAACTATTTATATACCCAGGAAGATGAAATTTGACAGAGCTGTTACGAAAAAGTAAACTATCGGGTAGGTACAAGCCCCACTGTATAGTAATAATTGGTTCATGAATACTTTGGACCGCTCGTGGTAGGATAAGGTGAGATGGAGTGTATAAATGGTCAATCTGGTTGACGCGGCCTACCTTCCTCTATACAATGTTATGTCCTTTATCCATGAATGATGATTTCCCGTAGAATTATTGGGGTGGAAGCGTATTATACTACCTGTCACCAAGGATGACGAGGAGTATGTGGGCGGAATCGAAAACTGTTGTTGTAGACAGTGGCGGATTTACATAGGGGCTATAGCCCACCCCTTGGGCTGAAGCCAAATTTTTTTTAAAAAATCAAGGAAAATGTTTTTTCTTAAAAATGTTTTTTTGGAAAATAATTTCTATGGGCTAAGAGGGGCTATGGACCCTCATATAGTTTAGACAGAGTTTTCAGGGAGTTGAGGAAAGGACCAATTTTTATGGTTCTCTTTGGGAGTGGAAGGGCTACGCGCGTCTTGTCACAATATCAAGATGATCTTGGACACCAGAAACACATTGCCTAGAGCAGTGGCATATTTATATAGGGGCTGAAAGGGGGTATAGCCCCCTCCTTAGCTTATAACTAAAAACAAATTTTCGAGAAATAATGTTTTTTCTTTAAAAATTATTCTGCCAAATTAGCTATGAGCTTTCGCTTTGAGACCCACAGTTTGAGTTTTTTAAATTTTTTCGTTTTTCTAAATCGATAGGTAAATTCAGCTGCAAACATTATCTGTTCTTTCACGCAATATATATTGTAGCCAAATAGATTATTAAGCCAACTTTGGAAAACCTGTAAGTCGTTGTGATACAAATACTAAGTAAAATACATTGTTTAACCGTGTATTTAAAATTATAATATATATGATTTTTTTTTATTATTTGCGAAATTAGAGTAAGTTTTTTTTTTTGTTAAATTTAGGTTACATTCATTGGAAAATTTTGTTATGATATGAGAATCCCGAAACGATACTACCCAAAAGGGAGTTGAGATGACAAAATTGAATGCTCGGTGCAGAGCCGGAGTTAGGCAGTTGTTTATGCGCAGCGTGGTGGGCCAAAAAATTCCCTTTTTTAATATCAGAAGGCGTCGAGACAAAATTTATTCTTATACAAAAAAAAGTACATTGTACCAGAATAAAACACAACAAAGTTGCTTCTTTACATTGGAGGCATTTTCTCGACAAGATATCAAAATAAGATTTTTTAGGCGGAATTTATACATACCTTTTAACGACAATCGTCGAAAATCGGAATTTGTATATATATGCCCTACTCCACCAAAAAAAAAAAAATTACCCCCCGCCCCTTTGGATGACCCTAGATCCGCCACTGGTTGGCCATATGGTACAAGTGTCAGAGAGGGTTTGCGTCCATCGTCTGTAGTAGTGAGTAGGGTACGAATTTTTAAAAAAAAATTTGGTTTGGCAATGCAGTAACAAATGTTACTTATTATTTTAAAAAGTTCAATATTAAAAAAGGGCAGGGGCAAAATCCCCAAAAAGTGCTGGAGAACCCTCCCCCCCCCCCCCGCATATTGATAAGGTTTACCGTGCAATGTAAAGTTTCAATTTGGCAAGTGAACCTTTTAAAATCGTTTTTGTTTTTTCTTCTTTTTATATTCAGGCCAATTTGTGAAATTTAACGACAAATGTTGATAGGTGTCTAATAAAAGTTTTTTGGGGATAATTATTAACAATTATAAGAGTTGTTCCTCTTTAAATCTTTGGTAAGGTACTAAAGGTTAAATATGGATGGTAATCAAAGTGAGTAACATATATATATCTACGTTATTGTATAGCCAATTTCTCCATATTATCAATATCTATCGGAAATTCTTTATTATTTACTACTCAAATCAAAGTTTCTTTTCAATTTTTACAAAATGATAACATGCGAAAAAAAATAGAAAACACTTACTTATTTTTTTAAAATTAAAGCAAACCTCCTTTCTAAGATAAAAACTCGTCTTATAGAACATTGCGTTAAGAATATTAAAATACAAATGCAACGTTAAAATACGCAATAAAAGTCCGTAATAATCCGGACATGTTTCGGGAGATACATCACCATTCATCAGCGGAAAATGTAAAGTCTGTGTGTAATGAAATATAAATAAACCCAAGCAATCTAAAATGTTGCCAAAGACCAAAAAACTAACTAAAAACTATTACAAACGGTTGGAGTTAACTATTGTGTGCCAACAAGCGGGAAACATTGGGACCGCAAACGTTTCATTGACAACCGAATCAATATTACTAAAAATATGAAACGCCTCCCGGAAGTCAAGTTCAAATGGAGATTTAGGTTTGCAAATTAAATGTGAGTTAGAAAAATTAAATATATGACCATGTTCCCAAGAGTGCTTGGCAATGGAGGACTTCTTTATTTCTTGTTTAACAGTATGTGCTTGGTGCTCCTTGATACGAAATCTTAATGCTCTCCTTGTTTGACCAATATATGACATGCCACATTGACATGAAATACTGTATATGCCCCAGTTATTAAGATCGTCAATAGGGTCTTTAAGTTGTGTGAACGTGATCTTATTGATAGGTGAAAATATGGAACGTATGTCGAACCTACCGAGAATTTTAGAAATTTGATGGCTGATCTGGGGATAATATGGTAAAACAACTAAAGACTTAGATCGCTCAGATAGACTAGAATTTTTAAATGGATTTTTAAGTTTATGTAGGGCCTTATCAACGACTTTGGGTGAGAAACCTCGATCCACGGCGACGGCTCTCAAATAATTAAGTTCAGTCTGGAGTGAATCGGGTGTAGAACAGATGTTAAGAGCACGATTAACAAAAGTGTAACATGCAGCCATTTTTTGTTGTATGGGGTGGCAGGACTTAAAATGAGGGGGCAAAGAAACTGCGAAGGGTTTTCTATATACGGTGGTGGATAAATGGTCATCTTTACGAGTAATTAAAACATCAAGGAAAGGAAGAGTATTGTTAGATTCGGATTCGGCAGTGAATTGTATTTTAGGATCTATGGAATTTAATACAGGGAGAATTCCGTCAACTTCTCCGGTGGAGTTGTTTAATAGGGCGAAAGTGTCATCAACATAGCGGATCCAAAGGGGAAATTTAATAATGGTGAAAAGTTTTTCTTCAAAATAATCCATATATATATCACTGAGTATGGGTGAAAGAGGGCTTCCCATGAAGGAGGGTTTGGCTATGGGAAGCCCTCTTTCACCCATACTTTTTTTGGTCACACAATTTTTTTTGGGGGGTAGGGAGGGGTGAGGAGTGGTTGAGAATTTTCCAACTTAACGATTCAAAATTCCCAACTTAACGAGGTCGAGCACGGATACCAGCTAGGGATCACTTTCTCGTTATCTGACCATGGTTAAAAAAATACGAGGCATTATTCCCGGGTCTTTCCTTCGAGATAGACCCGAATCACCGTTGTTGTACGCAACGTTTGTTGTACGCATGTTACAGTGCAGTGTCCGTTCTAAGGTTTAATTTAAAGTTTAACGAACAATGTGCAGCTCTAGTTCGATGTTAATTAACCAAACCAAACTTAATGATTCTAGTTCCAACTTATTAACTTTTTTAAAGGTAATATTAAACAGTTTTCTCGAAAGTATTGATTTGTTACACACATGTTCCAGTGCAGAGTCCGTTCTAAGGTTTAATTTAAGTTTCATCTCTTACAATTTGGGCAATTTCTAATCTTCCTGCGCCTTCATTTGCTAATAATAGTAATTTTCTTGAGGCATACATTTTCCCAACTCACGGATTTTTAAAACTCAAAATTTACAACTTTTAAGGTTTCCAGATTATTGGGGGAGAGGGGGAGGGAGGTCATGCTCCCCGAACACACCCCGGTGCGACAGGCCTGATACTACGTGATATAAAGTATAGTGGGAGTCAAGACTTCTTTTTATTGAATACAATATCTTAAAAAAATCCAATACAAGTCAGGGAGTATGACTTTGGCAGTGGTAGCAATTGAAAGACTGTCCTCCGCGCATAAGATTTTTCGTAGCAATCGTATCGAAGTCTGAATGCTTTTTTTTAACCGAAGGGGTGATTTAAATAAAAGAACCCATCGAAAGATCTCGAAGTTTCTATTAGGAATCGGTAAAAACTAAAAAAACATAAAGAAAACGCACTGGGTCAACATTACCATTACACAATATGGGAAGATTCAATCAACCAATCACAAAACGAAGCAAAAAAAATATAATCATAGACACGAGACGCTAAATCTAGTATAGACTGGCGCTTCTATAGCTCGAAGAAATTTTACGCTGTGGAAGGCAAAACCAATAAGCATTTTTTTAGGCGCCTATCCGTCTGGAAATCTGAAAACCACATTCGGTTTAAATTTATTTTCAGTGGCCGTTCAATAGGAATGGTTGAACCCCCCCCCCCCCCCCCTCTCCTACGTGCCTGGTATCAATAAAAAATTACATTTGAAAAATTTATAAAACAGTTCCGCCACTGGGGTTGTGTCGGCTGCACACTGCCAATCTGTAGCCTTGGGCAGTGGCGGCGATTGGGTGCTGAAAGTGGGGGGGGGCAAGATAAAGGGGAAACAAGAAGTCCCCCAAATGGGTGGGGGGGGGGGGGGGGGGGGAAGGAACTAAAAAAATTTGCTATTATATTGCTATAAAAAAGCTATGGTATTGCACACTTGTATTTACTCACTATTTTGTGTTATTTGAAGTATACCAACTTAAAATACACAGTAAAAAAAATGTAATAACATAAATTAAAAAAAGAAGTTTTCATACCATAAAGCTGATTTGAGACAAGTAAAAGCTTTCTTTTTTCGTTATTCTGATTTAAAAAAAAGGCAAAAAATAGCACGATAACTTTCAGAAATACTATATAAAAGGGCCACAAAAACTGAAGTCCAATTTTCAGGAGCATAAAAAGTATGAACTGTTCAAAACACCTTTATATCACTTGGCTATTTTAGCTATAGACGAAGACAATTTAACTAGACCCTTAAGCGAACGCGAAGGCTACGATGGGTAAAAAGACTGAGCTATGGCCCTAATTGAATAAAAAAAATCAACGACTGATTTAAAATCAAATAAATATCGATGGGAGTAGTCATAAGTCATATACAGTTTGCTCTGTAGACTACAAAATGACTGTACAAACGAGAGTGATAAGTCATATTCGGCGCCGTTTTCGCCTTTTTTCCCCCTACTGTTTATATGTAAAACTGAGAAAACGTGGGAAAGAGTCATTATGATGAGAGCCAGAAGTCTGATTTGGATATTTTGTAGATTTAATACGTAGTTACAATAAACTGTTTTCTTGATGTTTTCGAAATCAAAGCATTGAGAATTAAAAAAAAAAGCTATTAAATATTTTCTGCCATCATCTTTGAGAACATTCGCTGATAAGTAAAGTAAACAAATATACTTTTGTGGAATGTGTTTTAAAAATTTTAAAATCGAAGATTTTCTGACTAAAATAAACTATTTCATAACCAAACTATTTAATAAGTAATCATAAGTAAAATTATTATAAATTATTTCTTTCAGAAAAACTATAGAAATTATATGGTTAAAAAAGTTAATCGCTTTGATTAGACTTTGCAAATGTATGTTTTGTTTTAACAATTACTGGTACTTTAGAAGCAACATTTATTAAAATATACTACTTTATTTAATATTCGAAATCGCAATTTGGCGCTCTTTATAGCGCCAAAGTTCCTTACCGGAGGTTGCAAGCCCGTTCTCCCATCGTCCAAACGTTTAACGTTTGGAGGCGACTAGTGCACATTAAATCTGTGAATGAGAGGTGTTTGAACCTCCTGAAACCCCCATCCCTTATTTACATTCCCATGGTAGTGTGAGGAAGTTGGTGTTCAAAATTTTTCCTTTGTTAGGCAATGCAGTAAAACAATTGACTTGTAATTTAGTTTTAAAAAGTCCAATATAACAAAGTTGCGGGGGCAACATACAAAATAGTGCGGGGGCAACATCCGAAAAAAGTGCGGAGGCAACCGCCCCCCCTTGCCCCCCCGAATCGCCGCCACTGGCCTTGGGAGTCTCAGCGTCGTATCGGTCGCATAAGTGTGTTGAACTCTGAAACCAAACAAACGGATGTAAGTTTAATTTTACAAGTTGGACATTTTCTAATTTTCCCTTGATAACCTTGGTGTTTTCGCTTTCAATTGTTAAAAATATTAATTTTCTTCAGACATAAATTTTCCAACTCAGGTATTTTAAAACCTTTAGATTCCCAACTTTTAGGGGGGTTTCCAAATTATTAGGGGGTCGGACTCCCCCCCCTTCCCCGGTGCGACGGGCCTGCCTACATTCTACCATAGCCATTAATCAGAAAAATTTTGGAATTTATTTTGAAGATTTTTCTAAAATGACATTTAGTTTTAACAAAGGAAAGACGTTGTAATTTCAAGAAAGATAAATTATTTACAATGTCGCCAATTTTTGTGTCGAAGATGCGTTGCTTAAGAACGCTGGAAATTCCTGTGACTGAGGACACATTATATATATATATTGAATAATTCCCCCCCCCCCCGAAAAAAATACTAATTAAAAAAAAATAAGGCTCAGAAAAAAATCCCCCCCCCCAAAAATTCTGATGGCGCAAACTGCGCCATGACCCCCCCTGCCCCGTCGTCTACCTAAGTACATTTAATCCCTTTTTATATTTTTCTATTGTTGGAAATGAAACATAATTAGTATTTTTTCTATTTTGTTAAAATTACGATTTCATATTTTCAATGTGAAAAAAAGTTACAAGGTCCAAATTTTCCCTTTTTTTTACTCATTTTTTATTGGTATGTTTTATCTGACTGTGTTTCGTTGAACAAAATATCCCAAGAAAGATTAAATCCAAAATTAATTTACCAGTTATTTAGTGTCTGTCCATGGCATACAACGTGAAAATAAAAAATGTACTAAAATTGTAAATTCTGAAAGGGTTTTTTCCCCCATCGTTTCCAAAACGTCTGTTTTTTAGGAAATAAAAAATAGCATTTAAAAAAAAAGACAGATTTAATTTTAATAAGCGGTGACTATTTCCCCATTAACTCTCAAAGAATTAAATGGCACGTTATGGATTTGATCAGATCAATGTAATACAAATTTCGAGGACAACGGGGATAGTTGGAGGATGAAGATTTAGCTATGGAACAAATGCAATAAAGCCACCTGCACACCTTATGAAACAGAAAGTGGATATTACATCATATCATAAGATGATGCAATATACTTCAGAATTGAATAGTAATAGTTTTAATGAAATACTTTTTCAATGAGATTACATAATTACATTAACATTGATAAATAGAAACTCGCGGAAAAAAAATTGTCTATCGACAGAACAGAATATGTTTTTACATTGCATAAAATATAAAATTCAATCATAAAAAAACATGGTTTGTCCAGAAAACTTTTTAATTTAAAAAAATGTATGTTAAAATAAAAAGTTGCATTTTACTGTGTTCTTTCTTTATGGGCATGTTCCTTTCACAATAGAAGTTTTCATGCTTCAAACTATCAAAAACTTCTTGTAAAATGCATTAAATCAATAATTGACTTGATGTACATCACCCAGAAATGAAACTTTTGCTGAAATGTCCATTAAATGAAGTATAGTTTAAAAAAAAGAGATCTAACCATACATATAGCAATGAGTAATTTATATTTAATTTCAATATACCCATTTTCCCCACCTACCTACCATAGTTGCATCAATTCAATGAAATCTATATATATTGAAAAAAAAAAAACTTTTTAAAGAATTTATTTTCATAAAAAATTTATTTAAATCCGTGATTTAAAAAAAAATCACTTATTTTAAACACTACAATCTTGAATAAAATTAAAAAAACAATAAAAGCTAACTTTTTTATAAAACGGCCAGTCTTTTCTAAGAAAGGCCAGTCGGACTGCTTTTTTTTTTTAAAAAAATAGCTGGCGTATTTGCAACTCTGTGTTACATAAAGTAGAATACTTAAAAAAAAAAATAGCCTATTGTGAAAAACTAAATTATACAATAGCTTATGTGAACAAAGAAGTATTTCTACAGATTTATCTTGACAGTAAATTATTTGTTGAACATTTCACATTTTTAAGATTTTTTTCTATTGTGTGGATGAGGAGGTGTTTCTTAATATTCTCCTTATGTGCAAATTGTTTGTCGCACACTTCACACACATGAGGTTTTTCACCGGTGTGGATGCGGAGGTGCATCTGCAGACTACACTTCTGAGAAAATTGTTGGTTGCACACATTACACACATGAGGTTTTTCACCTGTATGGACGAGGAGATGTTTCTTGAGAGATCTCTTTACAGAAAATTGTTTGTTGCACACATCACACATATGAGGTTTTTCACCTGTATGGACGAGGAGATGTTTCTTGAGAGATCTCTTTACAGAAAATTGTTTGTTGCACACATCACACATATGAGGTTTTTCACCTGTATGGACGAGGAGATGTTTCTTGAGAGATCTCTTTACAGAAAATTGTTTGTTGCACACATCACACATATGAGGTTTTTCACCTGTATGGACGAGGAGATGTTTCTTGAGAGATCTCTTTACAGAAAATTGTTTGTTGCACACATCACACACATGAGGTTTTTCACCTGTATGGACGAGAAGATGTTTCTTGAGAGATCTCTTTACAGAAAATTGTTTGTTGCACACATCACACATATGAGGTTTTTCACCTGTATGGACGAGGAGATGTTTCTTGAGAGATCTCTTTACAGAAAATTGTTTGTTGCACACATCACACATATGAGGTTTTTCACCTGTATGGACGAGGAGATGTTTCTTGAGAGATCTCTTTACAGAAAATTGTTTGTTGCACACATCACACACATGAGGTTTTTCACCTGTATGGACGAGGAGATGTTTCTTGAGAGATATCTTTACAGAAAATTGTTTGTTGCACACATCACACATATGAGGTTTTTCACCTGTATGGATGAGAAGGTGTGTCTTCAGATTCCACTTCTGGGAAAATTGTTGGTTGCACATATCACACACATGAGGTTTTTCAATTGCGTGGATGATTAGATGTTTCTTGAGAGATCCCTTTTCAGAAAATTCTTTGTCGCATACTTCACACACATGAGGTTTTTCACCTGTATGGAAGAAGAGGTGTCTCTGCAGATAACCCTTCTGGGCAAATTGTTTGTCGCACACTTCACACACATGAGGCTTTTCACCTGTATGGATGAGAAGGTGTTCCATCATACCTTGCTTCCGGGCAAATTGTTTATTGCACACATCTCGTTTGTGCTTGATAATAGAGTTCATCCAACAAAGGACATTTCTCCGGTGTGAACAATATAGCATGTGGTATAAATTGGAACATGAATAAAGTTATTACATAAAATAAGAGAAGATGTGCCAATAACTTAAACGAGAACGAACAGATAGCAAGCTATCCGCATTACCAGATCTCTTTCCGAACGAAGGGGGAGGAGCTAAGTCAGGGGGCCAGTGGAGAATAACATGGTTTCGGAGGAATTTACATTTGCATTGAATGCGTCACACACATGAGGTTTTTCAACTGCGTGAATGAGGAGGTGTGTCTTCAGATTCCCACTGTTAGAAAAATTTTTGCCACACACATTACAAACATGAGGTTTTTCACCTGTATGGCAGAGAAGGTGTTTCTTCAGCTTAGACTTCTGGGAAAATTGTTTGTTACACACATCACACACATGAGGTTTTTCTTCTGTATGGCTGAGAAGGTGTGTCTTCAGATTAGACTTCTGGGAAAATTGTTTGTTACACACATCACACATATGAGGTTTTTCACCTGTATGAATAAGGAGGTGTGTCTTCATATACCCAATGTCAGTAAATTGTTTACTGCATACTTTACAAACATGAGGCTTTTCGCCTGTGTGGATGTTGAGGTGTTTCTCCAGATTTTGTTTACGTGGAAATTGTTTGTTGCACACTTCGCACACATGAGGTATTTTTTCCGAGTGCATTGGTGGGCGCTTCTTCAGACTCCGCTTTTGAACAAATGGTTTGTTGGACATTTCAGTTGCAAAAGGGTATTACTCTTCTAAGAACGATAATTTTGTTCTTGGGATCGGTTTTTTAAAACTAATTGTTTTTTATATACCATACGCGCATGGCACGTTATTCTTTTTTGTAAACATGTACATTCACGCACTAGGAAAATATGAGAATTTCAGGATATAGTGTTTCACTGACATCGTTAGTAATCTGGTTGCGTGGATATTTTACTAACGCTTCCGTTGACATAAGGAATCGAAAGAAATTTGGAAAACTTTCGAACTCCGATTTAATTTTTATTGGTAAGTTAAAATATCTTTGCTCGCCTAAATTAAGTACTTTATCTCTGTAATTCGTATATGCTTAATCTTCGTGATAGACCACTGAGCTAAAATTACATAACTATAAGCGCTGGAGCGAAAACTAAACGTGGTCTTTTAATTTTTTTGTGTGCGTAGATTTAAAAACGCATTTCTGGATTTCAATATTACATTAAATGTTACACTTTTAATGTTATTCAATATTTATGTTCCAAGAAAAAGAAAATAAAAGGCACCGAGAAAACCTATTTTAAATATTTCTGGAACGTCAAGTTACTCCTATAGCGAGGTACGGGGCCTTCGTGGCCGAGCGGTTAAAGGCGTCAGCTGGGAATCCGAATGTTCCAGGTTCGGGCTTAGACGACGGACTTGACAAAGAAAAGTAAAAGAAAAAGTAGTGATCTTGTGATCGGAGGGTTGCCAGCTTCACTACAATACCAAACTATTCACATGAATGACCGTGCGACCGTGATCATTTTCCTATTTAGAGCACAGCTGTCACCACCACATTTAGAAGCGAATGTATTTTTTTTCCCAATCAGTTTTCTTTAGCCTTGCTAAATATTTACTTTAAAAATATGGTTTTACTTTTAAACCGACGTTATGATCCCACTCTTATTCGTTTTCCATACTCAAAAGTAAAAATTCTAAAATTACGAAATAAAGTGAATTTGTTAAAAAATGTTTGATAAATAAAAACAATATATTTTTGTTTCAATAAGATTCTTAGTTTAGAAGTTATTTAATATTAAAATCGTCGTTGCTAAAATTTCGCTTAAAAGTAATTTTGTCCGTCGCGAGTTGCTGACACACTATGAAGAGGAGAGATCCCACTTTTGCATGCTTTTATTTTTTAGGGAATAGGAATAGGTTTGAACTGGAAATCCAAGTAAGCATTTTTTTTAATTCGAATTAGTTTTGAAAGTATAATTTTTTTTAAACTTTTAAACACGCTCCACTTATTTGAAGATATTTCATCCTCATTTTTGAAACGTGATTTCTAAACTGCTATAAGTAATTAAAAATTACATATTTTCTTATTAAAAAAATATATTAATGTTTGTCAAAACTTCATCTTTCCGATGTCATAAAGATTATATTTCTATCTTTACAATTAAATAATATATTGTTAGTTAAGCTAGGTATTAAAATTAGAGAAGAACCAAGATTTTTTTTTTATATTTCCAGCAAATTTTAATTTGCGACTATTTTTCTTATTGTTCCGCTCCCATCTCAAAAAGTAAATGTTCTAAAATTATGAAATTGTGCCGGTTTATTAAGAAATAAGGTGAATACATTTCTTTTTTCCATACGGTCAGTATTTTAGACGTTATGCAACGTTAAAGTCATAATTTCTTAAAATGTCGAAAAAAAATTATATATTTTTGAATATTTGTTTTCCAATTTTCAACTAAAAAATAAATAAAATATTTAGGAGATAGATTAAGCTATTGGCTACAAATGATCTAAAGCCAGTGGCGAGGCGTGACTTTTTGCCATGTCGCTCCAAGCGAAACCCCCCCCCCCCCCTTTTTTTTTTTAAAGAAAAGCACTTGCATTTTTATTGTAAAACTTTATAAAACTACTTTTAAATTACTACTACTACTTCTATATTCTGATATACATATTACTCAGCTTACTCATTCAATAAAATAAAATTCATTAATTTCCGCTAATTTGCGAGAAAAAAAATCACGTGCCTGCGGACATTTTCTCCGCAAGCATTTATATTTGCCACTTTTTATATAACTCGGAATCTTTCTAACATTCTATTAGAAAGATAGTGATGTCTCTAACTATATTAAAGGTCATGACAAAAATTTCAGTATTTTTTTTACAAAGGTTTGCTGTGTCTCCAACCACTACCCGCACCCCCTTTCAAGAATGTGTGATGTAATAAATAAATGGCCAAATTCCTTAATTCTTAATTCTTCTCTAACTATATTAAAGGTCATGAAAAAAATTTCAGTATTTTTTTACAAAGGTTTGCTGTGTCTCCAACCACTACCCGCACCCCCTTTCAAGAATGTGTGATGTAATAAATAAATGGCCAAATTCTTTAATTCTTAATTCTTCTCTAACTATATTAAAGGTCATGAAAAAAATTTCAGTATTTTTTTACAAAGGTTTGCTGTGTCTCCAACCACTACCCGCACACCCTTTCAAGAATGTGTGATGTAATAAATAAATGGCCAAATTCTTTAATTCTTAATTCTTCTCTAACTATATTAAAGGTCATGAAAAAAATTTCATTATTTTTTTACAAAGGTTTGCTGTGTCTCCAACTACTACCCGCACCCCCTTTCAAGAATGTGTGATGTAATAAATAAATGGCCAAATTCTTTAATTCTTAATTCTTCTCTAACTATATTAAAGGCCATGACAAAAATTTCAGTATTTTTTTACAAAGGTTTGCTGTGTCTCCAACCACTACCCCTTTCAAGAATGTGTGATGTAATAAATAAATGGCCAAATTCTTAATTCTTCTCTAACTATATTAAAGGTCATGAAAAAAAATTCAGTATTTTTTTACAAAGGTTTGCTGTGTCGCCAACCACTACCCGCACCCCCTTTCAAGAATGTGTGATGTAATAAATAAATGGCCAAATTCTTTAATGAAAATATTTTTATAAAAATGAAGGACGAAATGAACTGAAAATGCAGTGCATGTTAGTGGTACGTACACATCCTATTTTAACTTATTTTGAAGATTAATAATTTCTTTAAAAATGAAAGCTATTCATTAAAATGAAGAAAAAAAAATCAATAAATTAGATAATTTATTGATTTATTTATTTTTATCCAATGTGAACATTGTAAAAAAAAAGTAAGAGTCTCATTTTATAGCAGTCACAATGTTCCAAAAGTGATTCATGCTATACAAAAAAATTGGAACTTTTAATGTCTTGTATGTATTGTAACAGGATATGCAGGAGGTGTAAGGATAGGCTTGAGTATCGGACACGAAAAATAGAGACCATAAGGTCAGTTTAAAAGTAAAACCACATTTTTAAAGTAAATATTTAGCAAATCTAAAGAAAACTGGTTAGGGACAAAATTCGTTCACTTCTAAATGTGGTGACCTTCGTAGCTGTGCTCTAAAAAAGAAAATGACCAAGGTCATTCATGTGAACAGCTTGGATTTCATTCCAAACCAGATTCTTTTTGCTTACTAATTCTGTACTTTAAAAATACATACTCCTTTTCACAGGTGAATTTTTTTTTTGATGTCTGCAATTTCACCATTGTGCAAAAAATATTATTAAAGGCAATGTAGCTCTGAAAAAAAGTCTGATAGCTGGCATCTGCAGAGTTCATGCGCATTTTTCGAAAATAAATAAATTAAGTACCTTAAAAGCAATTTATAGGGACCTTACCCTTACGGAAAGTCGGATCTGGTTTACATCAGAAATTGGCACTGTATACATGTTCAGATCTGGAAAATTCCAAATCTAGTGTTTTCTTATCCTGGTTGTTATCTGACGAATTTACAACCAGATATAGAGAATTTCAGATCCGGTTTGATCTGATGAACTTACAGCTATAGCTAGAGAAATCCAGATTTGGTGTTTTCTGATCTGAAATCTTATACTTCCCGATATAGTTCGAATGAATGTGATATTATATGGTCCTTCTAAGTTAGCACATATAATATATATATATCAATGTAAATGAAATCAGTATTTCAAGCGAACTTGATATTTATAAAATTTTCTTTACAATAAAAATCTTCAATTTTTAAAACCTTTTTCCGTTATAATGTAAATAATTAAAAAATAGAATTATTTAATATTTAATGCAATAATAAAATTGCATACTTTGTTATTTAAAGCCACGGACAGATTCGATGACAATAACTTGTGCTATCACCCTATATTACAAACTTCATCAAATCAGTTCGACCAAAAAAAATTATATTTTATCAATTTTGAAGAGGGAGAAATCGAATTGGTGTATTTTTAAAACATTTGATACTTGCATTTTTGGTTTAGTGAGCCAGGTATCTGTTTATCAACAGCAATCAGTGCTACAATTTTGCAAACCTTGACATGTTGGTAAGATTTCCATGATCTGCAAAGAGAAAATTTTAGTTTTTCATGCATTTTGTAGTCCAAATTTCCACCCTCTAGTTTTGATTTCATTTAGTAAACATTTGTAAAAAATAAACAGTTGACCAGTGTTTTATAGTCAATTGTTTATCAAATTTCACAGCCGAAGCAAAAAAGGCAGCCATACCTGTCATATACTGGTTCTGGCACCACTGTGATTAGTCCCTATACTTTTTTCAACCAAACTGTTTAATATCACTTTACATCAGGGCTGCTGGCACTTTTTTTTTTTTGAAATGTTGCTCTTTCTCTTTTTTAACTGACTGAACAGCGCGCCAACCAAAACAGAAGCTTTTCCTCACAGCGGTCCTCCAACCAAATGTACAACACTGGATTTTTAAATAGTATTTAAAATGTAGAAGATTCGTTACAGTGTAAATGTTTGGCGCAGCTTAGCCAGTTTGGCTCTTGTGCCACTAAACAACACCCAACCAACCAACCAACCAACCAACCAACCAACCAACCAACCTCCAACCAAAAGCGACACCTACAGGCAGGATCGGAACTACCCTAACAAGGAGTGTCGGGGAACGGGCTTCTCCCCACAGCGTGCCTCCAACCACAAGCGCCACCTACAGGCAGAACTTCCACGGAGGATTCGCCTATCCCTCCACCTGGAGGGTATGTAGGAACTGGCGCTTGGCTCATTTTATCACAACCTCCAACCAAAAGCGACACCTACAGGCAGGATTGGAACTACCCTAACAAGGAGTGTCGGGGAACGGGCTTCTCCCCACAGCGTGCCTCCAACCACAAGCGCCACCTACAGGCAGAACTTCCACGGAGGATTCGCCTATCCCTCCACCTGGAGGGTATGTAGGAACTGGCGCTTGGCTCATTTTATCACAATTGATGGATTGAAATTACGGGTGAAATCGTAAGGCAAGAAATGGCGCTTTATCACCGGTTTGGCTAATTTTTGAGGGGATAACGTAAAAAATAATTAAACTAAAAACGAATAACGACCCAGGAAAAGGCGGTTAAAAGTATTCAAATTATGTTTTAAAAAAGTAGCCATATAACGTAACGCCGAAGACAGATCTTTTGATGGGTATTTATATAAAATCAAAGGAAAAAATTGGTAAATTAATTTTTTTTACGTGGTTCAATTTGAAATTAAATAATTATTTTTATTAACTATAAATTTAGTTCCAGAAATTAATAAATTTCTGTATTCAAACCCGTATTTCTGCAAAAAAAAACTATTTGAATTTAAAAAAATCTCAGTCACTTTTTAGAATTTTCTTCTTTATAAATACTACAAATTTTAAAGTGGGAAATCGATGCCTTATTTCTCAGATGCATTAAGTGTAATTTTCCTTAACTTTAGTTTAATTGCTTTTATAAATCTTCACCCTTGGTTGTCTTTTTCTTATCATAAAGCTACAAACTTTCAAATGGCTGTTCTGAAAAATGAATTTGCACTCTTATTTTTAAAACTTTGATTATGTTAATGTATATTGATAGTTTTAAATATTTTACGCTATATCCCTGGGTATCAGAATTAAAACCCATACAAAATTATTTTTAATCAAAACTTAAACATTGTTACTTAGTTTAACTCACATTATGTTGCTTTTCAAGTGCTTTTAATATAAATGAAAGAGTTAGTGTATTAGGTAAGATTCCGATATATTACAATGTTTACATTATTGAATAAAAACCTATGAAAAACTACTAAATTTTACCCTGCATGTAAAATAATATACTTTTATATAGGAAATACATTTTATTATGTAATATATTATTCGTTTTTGTTTGAAAAACTATAAATATATTTACAGACTATTTTATTTTCATAAAAACGTTTAAATTAATAAATGTTCCAATAATTATATAGTCCAGGAATTTACACATAGTTGTTGATTATTAAAGTACTAGCAGAAAAGACCGTTCTACGCATGGAAAGAAAATAAATACAATATTTATAAGCAAAAGAAAAATATTTTTTATTTTCTCGCTCGTCAGAGGGACTCAAAGAAGTAAAAGTTCAAATTTTTAACGAAATTATATTAGCAAGGTCCTGAAATAAATGGAAAACTTCATAATACGAAGAAGATGGCAATAAAACAAAATGAACATCGATACGGTATTGCTGTTGATTAACATTCGAATTTTAAACTATAACATCCCAAAGATATAAAAATGAACAAATAATAATTATTCTAAGTAACTTGTATTAGACACATAGCCTTTTAAATTTCTTAAGTTATCGAAAGTATAAAAATAAAAACGGAGAATTTTTAAAGGTTCCACGTAAAGAATTTTAGATTTTCATATATTTTCTTGTTTGTACCGTAAAACCATATGAAAAGAAGTATTCGAAACTAACGTTGAATAAGAGGATTTTCAAACCATAAAAACGTTCGATACGAACAAAAAAAGAAGATTAATTTTCCTATTTAAAGTAAAAGCAATAACATGACCAAATTTCATCTTACTGGGTATACAAGAAGTTGAACAATTAGTGATGGTTGAATGGATGAGTAGTCAACGGCTTCGCATTTGAATATAGATAAATTTATTTCTCAATAACATGTATTAGACAATAACTTTCTAATACAGTAATCTCTCAATAACATTAACATATATATGAACAAAAACCTGTAAACTTCTTAAATTGGTAAAGGTATAAAAATGAAAAGGGAAAACAAATGTAAAAAATGCCACATGCAAAATTCTGGATTTCCTTTTTTTGTATCGTAAACCCTATCAGAATCAGGATACCACTATTCTAAGGCAATAAAAAGTGTCTGAAACAAATGTTCCATGAAAGAAACTGATTTCAATTTTAAAGGTTCCACGTAAAAACAATTTAATTTAGCAATTTTTTCCTTTGTTTTTATATAAATACCCATCAATATTCTGAATCTTACGATGCTAAGTTATTCGGAGGTGTCTAAAACAAACATTTAGTAAAAAAAAAATAGCGACTTATTTTTAGAGGTTCCACGTGCAAAATTCAAGATCATATTTTTTTCTTTGTTTGTATGTATGAGAATACTCTCTCTGTATGCACAATTTCACGATTCTGAGACCCTTAACTTCACAAACAAAAGTTATGCCACATGACATTTTGTTTGTTTATTTGGAGTTCTTACCAAAAAATCACAAGCGGGAACTTATAGGCTATCGTTAAGGCGACAAAGACTTACTGAAACCAAGATTGTATCTCGCTCTGTTTTAATTCTTAATAATAAAATTTAAAAAAATACTTTGTATTTCATAAAATATCTTTTGTTTTTTACGTAGTTCAAGTTGAAGTTTTAATCAAAAATTTTGCTATCAAAGAATTTTTTATAATTAAAAATTTACATTGGTTTTCGATTTGACATTTTTGCATCTAAGTTTTAAATTTTTCACAACCATTTGCCGTTTTTAGAAAAGTGCTATTTTCATACTACACAGTGTAATCTTATAGACAAACAATATAGCTGCCAAGGTAGAAACTAAAATATATTACTTACCCTCTATATCATTCGTTGTGGATTCGTCCTTCTTGACGGAATCGCCTTCCTGGTAAGACTCTTCTGTCTTGACTATAGTCGTCTGTATAAGTCTATCTTTGTTAGTCCCAGTACCCGCAACTATCATAATGTAAAAAAAAAAGTTTACATATTAAAAAAAAACAATCATATAAAATTTAATGTATTTGGGGTTACAAAATAATTTGAATTTTTAAATTATTATTCATATATTACTTATTTGTGGTAGGTAAACTATCATAATGTAAAAAAAAAAAAAGTTAAAAGATTAAAAAAAAAACAATTATAAAAATTTAATGAATTTGAGGTTACTTTCAAGTTGGGTTCAAATGCTCAGTCGAGCCGTTAAATGGCTCGACATGTGACCGACCTTACAGTTGATTATGGTACCCTGCATCGGGACTTAAATCTTATATCAAATAATTAAATATTCAGAAAAAAAAGCTGTAAAAATATATATCTCAATCTTCTAGCACAGGGGTCGGCAACCTGCGGCTCTTTTGATTTAAAGTTGCTGCTCTCCAGTTCCATACGAAAAAAATTAATAATTTATTATCAAAACCCTTAAAAAATAAGAAATTATATTTTTAAGTACCTAATTTCTCAATAGCTTCTATTTTTATAATCGTTAATTACAAATCGCTAGTTTATAGATATCCTTGAAGAAATAGATATCCAGTTTTCTGACCTATTTCTGCACAATAAAGTGCGAAGGCTTTCCAGAGGTAACGTCTTGCAACGTTTTGTTTTGTGCTTGAGTGAAATAAGAACATTCCTCAATGAAAAAAGCATTGACCATCCCGAATTGGAAGAAGACAAATGGCTGCAAAAATTCAACTTCATGGTAGATACCACAACGAAACTAAATGAACTCAATCTAAAACTGCAAGGAAAGGGCAACCCAGCCTACGCCTTGCTTGAAGAAGTAGTTTGTTTCGAAAAAAATTGCTTCTTTTGTTGAAAACACGGAGAGCGGTAAATTACTTCATTTTAAAAATCTGATGCAATATCGCGATGCGACCAATGCAACTATTGACACGAATTACTTCAGCATAGCTTTAAAAAACATGAAGGATGGATTCGTTGAGAGATTCGAGCAATTCAAAACAAACAAAATTACTCTCGCGTTTATAGTAAATTCTTTCCAACACAAATACAAATGAGATCAACATTGAGCCATTTTCAATTGATGCTGGATCGCTCCAAATGCAATTGCTAGATTTGAAAACCAAAGACTTGTGGACTGGCAAGTTCACAGAACTCAAGAGCACGTTGGAAGTCCAGAAATGCACGCACATCGCTCAGCACAAGTGGACAGCTCTAAAAGAAATTCCCCGAGTTGAGGCCCTCATATTCGGCGCATGGAATAGTCTTCCAGAATGCTACAGTGAGGTGCAGAATTTGCGGCATATGGAGGGCTGACGATCTTCGGATCGACATATTCGTGCGGGCAAGCGTTCTCTTGCATGAATATAATAAAAAGTAAAGTTAGAAGTCAACTAACAAATAAAAATCTAGAGTCGTGCTTGAAACTTAAAACAACAATCTATAAGCCAGATTTAATCAAACTAACTTTCATAAGGCATGCAAAGCCAATTCTCCCATTGATGTAACTATTTATATTTGTGTTTTTATATGAATAAATATTATTCCGTATTTAAAGCCGTTTATTTAAAATCAAATATATATAATCAAATACTATAATAGTGAAACGAAAATTTTAAGTGGCTCTTTAAAAACTGGGAAATTTTGTAAATTGTAAGTTTTGGCTCTTCCGTTTCAATAAGTTGTTGACCCCTGTTCTAGCATCATTGGACAAAGTATTCGCAACTATTGGCTCTTCACACATTAATAGCATTGATTATAGTAATTTTTAATTAGACTTGGGATTTGTTGCTATACCAGAATCACAGATCCACGGGTAGAATATCACAGTTGGGAGATTGTATGGAGGGTCATCGATGACGTCGTCTAGCAAAGGGAGAAAAAGAGAATCTGTCAATTATTTTTCCTGAGTATAAAATTTCTTTGCACAATAATTAAATGATCAAACATACACAATCAAAGAGAATGAAACCCTATTTTCATATATATTCGTTTATCGTCGTTAAAAATATATAATGTACGTAAATATTGATTAAATCAATCAATTTTGATGATATGGTATGAAAAAATAATTAGAATGTATCTTAATTGTATCTAATTTTTGATATTTATCTAAAATTTTTTCCTGAGTAGAACATAATTTTGATAGTGACGAAGAATATTGATGCGGATATTTATATATTTGTAACTATTGATCGATTTATAATAAGTAAAACATATTCAGAAACTATTATTCATGAAAATAAACACGTTTTACTTTGCACACAACGCTATTTAATGCAGCATAAAATTCTAGTAAGCTCACTTCAATTCTAGTAAGCTCACTTCAGTAAGATTCGTCGAAATATGTACTTCAGGGATAATAACTATTGATTAAATAGCGACAGCTATGATTTTAACCTTTGAACGTATATATCTAAAAAAAATTGTTTGGGTCAAAGATGAAGATTGAAAGTTGAAGTTGCCAAGTTGTGAAAACCTATGAAAACTATCAAAACTACTTTAACGCTCATGGAAAAAATAATAGTAACCATTTAGTTCATCTTAAAATATTAAAAACTATTTACTCGAAACAAAATTTTCAATATTTTCTTTAAAGTTTAGAAATAAAGAATTTAAAAATAGGTAGATTACATTTCATATTTCAGCATTATAGATATTTTTTTAAATTTTATCGCTAGTATTCAGAATGCATTTTATATGGTATGTTTAGACTTGATCAGTAGGACTGTGAAAACGGAGATATCCAGTTTGTAACACAAAATTCAGTTATCTGTTACTTAAAGGAATTACTAATATATTTTACTAATTTATTATTACTAATATAAATTGCCAGTTAACTTAGTTTCAATTTAAGTCGAGTGGTTAAAATGTGTACTTGTACTTTTCTCTAAAAATTTTCGATATTTTATTTGAAAAGTTTATTTATTTCTCTTTATATCATTTTATTCCTTATAAAACCAAATTTGCACATTAATTTCTGATAAGTCGATGGCTAAAAGTACAATCATTGTATGTCTATTTTTGTAACCTTTCTTTTGAAAACGAAAAAATATTTCGAAATTGGTAGAAAACTATAGGATTTTTCTAAAACCTGCACATTAAAATTATTATTTAGTTCACATACAGTGTTTGTGCAGGAGGAAAAAGTTATACTCCATCTTTACATTGATACTAATATCTCATTTTTTCCAAAAAATGGACATACGATGTATGTGCTTTTCGTCATTGAAGTACACCATTGGCTAATCTTGCTTTAAGTTACATTAAAATATGTATGTAAAATAGAGTAAAGGATATTTTAAATTTATATTTCAAATATTCATAAGTTATATACAAAATTTAATTAAACGTTACATATTTAACAATAATTACAATTTAGTGAACCTTGCTAAATTTTAATAAAGCAATAAGAATGTTTTGCTCAAAACACCTTGATTGATAAACTACTGATCTATATCTCGATATGCTTATTAATTTTTAATAACTAACCTGAAATACGATTTTCTATTTTATTTCAAGTATAAAAGGGAATTTACTCAAACGCTTTGCAAATCTACATTTAGAAATAATTATAAATTTGGCACAATAGAAAGGAGATGTTTCAATGCCTGAAGATCTATAGCATTTAACACCAATAGTAAGTAACATTTTAATAGTTTGTTAATATTTCCATTTTGTTGTTATTAATATTTGATTATTTTTTCTCTCACCAAAATTTAGCGCCCTTATTGGTCTGGCGCCCCAAGTAACCGATTGTGTCGTTTGACCCTTTGCCGCCTCTGCTTCCTCTTTCCTTTTCCTTGCCTTTTCCCGTTTGGCTTTGCAGTATTCGAACAGTACTCTTCTAGCATCTAAAAGAATTAATTATTATTATTATTAACCTGTGTTAGAATGAAAAACTATTCGAAAAAATAATTTGAATTAAAAAGTAAAAACATGCATTTAAGAAAAATAACATTTTGGCAAAATTCACATGCATTTACATGTAATTAAACATTTACATGAAAAATTTACTTGAATTTACATGTAATTAAACATTTACATGAAATATTTACATTTCCATTTTGACTTGTGTTTCTGGACAGACCAATCTTTGTGGTTCGATTCTTCTGTTTGTTCATCAGTTTTGTACCAAATTACTTGCCAAGGGCCTTTGCCAAAAAAAAAAAATCATTCCTTTTTTCTCACGAATTACGTTTATAAACAAAAATAAACAAAATGCTACAATCATCATTATATACCTGATTTTGACTTGGATTTCTGGATGGACCAGTCTGTGTTGTTCGATTCTTCTGTTTGCTTGTCTTTTGGGAACCAAATTTTCCAAGCACCTTTGCCAAAAAAAAAAAAAAAGAGACAGTCAGTCCTTTTTTCTCACGAATTACGTTTATAAACAAAAATAAACAAAATGTTACAATCATCATTATATGCCTGATTAAGATGATAAAGCTAAAGTTTGACTTAATATTTGCTGTAGAAGACTTCACAAACAAAAGTTATGCCACATGACATTTTGTTTGTTTATTTGGAGTTCTTACCAAAAAATCACAAGCGGGAACTTATAGACTATCGTTAAGGCGACAAAAATTTACTGAAACCAAGATTGTATCTCGCTCTGTTTTAATTCTTAATAATAAAATTAAAAAAAATACTTTGTATTTCATAAAATATCTTTTGTTTTTTACGTAGTTCAAGTTGAAGTTTTAATCCAAAATTTTGCTATCAAAGAATTTTTTATAATTAAAAATTTACATTGGTTTTCGATTTGACATTTTTGCATCTAAGTTTTAAATTTTTCGCAACCATTTGCCGTTTTTGGAAAAGTGCTATTTTCATACTACACAGTGTAATCTTATAGACAAACAATATAGCTGCCAAGGTAGAAACTAAAATATATTACTTACCCTCTATATCATTCGTTGTGGATTCGTCCTCCTGGACTGATTGGCTGGTGGGGTAAGACTCTTCTGTCAGGGAGATAGTCGTTTGTATGGGACTATCTTTTTTTGTCTCAGTACCCGCAACTATCATAATGTAAAAAAAAAGTTTACATATTAAAAAAACCAATCATATAAAATTTAATGTATTTGGGGTTACAAAATAATTTGAATTTTTAAATTATTATTCATATATTACTTATTTGTGGTAGGTAAAAAGAAAATTGCTGTAGGTAAAATTGAGTATTTTAGTTGAAAGATACCCGTGGTATTTCTAGTTATTCATTCCTTATAATAACACTACAAACTTCCATATCTTTATTCTGAAATTATAGTGAGTAGTCATTTATCACATCTGTGGACAGTGCAAAAATGAAATATATATTTGTGTACAAGTTTAAGTTCATTCAGAATGTTATCTTACATAGGCGTAAAGTTGTCAAAATTTTTTTTGGGGGGGGCCTAAAATTTAACTTTTAACTGAAGAAATTTTTTTTGGGGGGGGGGGGGGGGGGGGGGGAAATATAATTGAAATCCGAAAATTTATGGTACTGTAATTTTCCCTTTGTCATGATTTTCTAGTTTGTTCATTCAATTAGATTTATGGCCAAATTCAGTGGCGTAGGAACTGCTTTTTTTCAGAGGGGGGGGCTGAATTTTTTTTTCAATATATATATTGTTATACAATATAAAATAGTAAGGAGTTGTGAGCTATTAAACAATTAAAAAACAATCAATGGTTTAAATTTTTACTTGTTAAATGTTTTAACTTGTATCCGTTTTTGTTTTGACAGCTTTAGAGCATATATTAACCAGGAAAAGTTTTATATTAATTTCAAATGTCCGTATTGTACTCTAAAATGTGAATTTTTGTCAGATTTGAGGAATTTGTTTCTATTTAACTTTCTTTAACAAAATTTATTTTTCTAAAAGAAGAAATTTCAACTGTATAAGCTGTTTAGAAAATAGTGCGTGAATCTGATGGTTTATTATTTCAAAAGGAACAAATTATGGGAAATACGATTATAATTTATGAAATGTCCATAAATAATATTTTTTTTATTTAAAACCGTATTTTTTACATTATTCTTTAAATTAATCTTTAAAGCTTTAGTGTTGTAGACATTTATATAAATACTTGAAATTAGGTTTATTTTAGCTGCTTAAATTGATAAATTTATAGGTAGTTTTCAAACTAAACTATTATATTTATGCTTTTCAGTCATTTAAAAAAGACGTAATATAAAAAAAAAAGTACGCGAGCCAGAGTACTGAGTACAAAAATAAAATTAGATATTATATTGTGAAAACCTATAAATTTGTCATTTTAAATATTACTGAAATGAAATAAACTATAACAAGTATTCTATTGATGCAATAAAATAATTAGCAATTTAGACTTTATGTAAAAACACATTTTGCTTACACTAATTCTACAATGACATTTCATTTATTATATGTAATTCAAGTTTAAAATGAACTTCAACTTGTTTTTAAACATTAGCATATGCTTAGTGTTATTCACTTAATAGTGATAACAAAACTAGAGTTACTGCCAATTGATAAGCATAATTACAAAACATTTATCGTTAGAAAAGATGGTATAACTTTTAATTGACTTTTAGAATACAGAAATAATTACTTAACTGACAAAACAGAGGAATATGCTGACAGAAGAAATCTACTACCATTCGTTTGCAAAAAGAAATGCTTACTAAGATTGCTGTCTTTACACTAAAAAAAAACAACTGTAATGCGGTTGTTAGATCTCACCAGGGATTTCTTATTTGTTGCTGTAGCCCTCCCATGACTTCGGCCCCTAGAGGCAAGTTTCAGAAAAGCGTACATACAAAAACTGTCTACACAGGGTCATTCACAATGGTAGGGGGGGGGGGAGGGGGATCATTAATAAAATCGACTATAAGGGCGAGGGCCAGTAAATTACAAACAAATGGGGACGAACTATACAATTCGCAGCTTTGGTGGGAATTCACATGCTTTGAGCGTACTACCCCCTGGTACTACCCGACATGGCTGTTCGAGTAACCAGATGGCGGTAAGCATTTTGCAAACGATGTACAGCTGTTGACAGGTAGTTTTCTGGTGTTTCTCACAAAAGGTGACATATGACTAATGATGTCGTCTTCGATTGGAAACAGTTGAGAAAGGAACTCATTGTCCCCCTGTACCTTTCAAAGCAAATCCTCCGCCCGCCCCCACTTTAAAACACGTTTAGAATAAATAAGGGGTGCTTCCTTTCGAATGCCTCTTTGTAAGAATTCTCTATTCTACGATGGTTTTTTTAAGTAATTTAAAAAAAAAAAATAGTATATTATTAGGGGCGGGGGGGGGGGGGGACAGTGGCGGCTCGTGCACTACAGCAAGTACAGCCGGGCTGCACCTAATTTTATTAGCGTATTTTAAAACTAAAATTATATATGTTACTAATTTTATAGGAAGATTAGAATTGGAAAGGAAGATGAAATTTCAAATCTAAGTAAAAAAAATCTCCGATAAATAGCAAACTTGTTTCCGTAATGCACAAATTCAGGAGAGGAAAAACCCCATTCAATCAAAATTGCAGCCAAAAAGCGAAGTTCGAAATGGGCTGCATCGTTGCCATGGCAACTTTACGTAGTATGACTTCCCCTACACGCTAAAATGGAGGATGTGACGACACAAACGTAGCGCAAAAGGATTTTTTCAAATTAGCTGTACAAGTACAAGGGATTTCGATTAAATGATTGGTTCGTTGCTGAATCGGCGAGGCGTGGTGGAGGAAAACGATAATTTCGAAGAATCTCTCCAAACGGAAATATTTTTTTCGATAAGTTTGCACGTGTGTTGTTGTTTCTTTACTTAAATTAATATTAAAATTGACCGATTCGCAAGTTTGATAGGAGGATTAATTTAATTTTCAAAAAATAAGTAAGTGTTTTCCATTATTTTTACATGTTATCTTTCATAAAAGTTGAAAAGAATCTTTAAATTGAGTTTGAGTAATACATTTTAAAGAATGTCCGTTCATGTATGGTTGTGTGTTGTGGAAAAAGGGGAGAGGGGGAGTTACATGTTTTCGGCTGCACTAAGATTTTTGACCACGGGCCGCCACTGAGGGGGGGGCTGAACCCCTTCAAAATAATTCCTGGGGGGGGGGGGCGAGCACCCCCAGGAATTATTTTGAAGGGGCTCAGGGTATTGCATTTCAATTAACACAAAAAGCTTAAGTTTTTAAGAGTAATTAATGAAATGCAAGTTACCTGTTAATAAACTTGCTATAGTTGCATTGCGGCAAAGCATTTAAACGAACCAGTAATTTCAACAAGCATCCAAATGAAGATTTTGACATTTACACTGCAGTACAAGTATAATAGAAAAAGTCCTAGACGGGAATCCACTATTAGCCGACACTCACGTCTACTGAAGAAGCCAAGCAGGCCTTTCTGAAGAGTATCCCAAAAGTCTGTTTCAGATAGTTGCATAAATGTCGACCCCTGGACACCCACTGTGAGACGAGGCTGAAACTTTAAAAGGGGCAATCACAATATAGGGCCAATTACTTGTCTTTGCCATTCTTTGCTTTAACCCTGGGATATAGGCTATCAGAAGTTCTTGTACTCAGGACCCACGTGATCAATTCGCGGAAATTTCCTCAAAGTTGGCCACTGTTACTAGAAAAAAGGGGTGTGGCCAGTATTCACTAGAGGGCATACTCCCTTCCCCCCCTAATACACCGCCTATTCTTCCCATTCTTCCCCGTAGACACTGGTTCTAGCCTATGCTTCTGTTGAAAATAGAGATAAGGGAATTATGTAGTTGCTAGGAAAGGTTGCTGGTACATGTTGAAGATTAAAAAAAAAGAAATGGATTTTTTGTGTGCAAAATATAAGTTAGAACTTTTAAATTATTGGGGGGGCTCGGGCCCATGGGCCCAATACAAGTTTACGCCTATGTTATCTTAGTTCAAAATGTAACGAAAATCACTTGATTTAACATTGACGATACTTTGTTAAGCCGAAAAAAAAGATACTTCGTTAAATGCTGATTAGATATAGTTTAATTGCTGATTTATTAGTGATAAATTTCTGATAATATAAAGCTTAATACGAATTGATTATTGCTTTATTTTCGGGTAACTAATGTTTAATGGCTGAGTGATTAGAGTTTAATTTTAAAATTTATTGATATTTAATAATTGATTGATAATTGTTAAAACTGACTTTGATTAAAATCAGTAGTAAAATGAATTCATATTTATAGTTCAGTAAATGACTGTTGATTTAATAACGATACTTTTTACCTTAAAACAATATAAGATGGTTCCAATGTTACATACCAGCAAGCATAAAAGGCATACAAAGCAGAATTATGCACCTCCGAACTTGAACCATAATGGACCTAAAGAAAGGGTAACTACGTCTTAATTTACACATTTTATTACAATTCTGAAAATAAATAAAATTATATATATATATATATATATATATTGGGGGGGATTTTGAAACAAGATATTTGCTTACTTAACGATTCGAAATCTCAACTATTCGAAATTCCCAACTCAACTGTGCTGAAAATTCCCAGTTCCAACTTATCGACATTTTTCATCTTTTTTATATATATTTTAGGCAATATTAAACAGTTCTCTCACAATCATTGATTTGTTGCACACATATTCCTATGCAATGTCCGCTCTGAGGTCTAATTTAGCTTATTTTTAAAACATTTTGTACATATACATATATTTATTAATTTTTCAGCTATCCGATTTACAATATGTTTTTACAATGTTCTCTTTAGAGATCAATATTCATATGCTTTTATTATAAAATTGTAGTTATATTTTTTATTATACGAAATGAAACACAATTAGTAGTTTTCGTATTGTGAAAAAATACTTCAAGGTCACTTGAGTCCAATTGTCTTTTTAAAAAAAATCCCCCCCCCCCTGACCTTGACCCCTCACTTTTAGCACCCGCCGCCACTGCAATCGCCGCCACTGCTAACGACGACATTTTAATTTATTTTTTTTTAAAATCACCACTAATAAAAATAGTATATTAATGAATAAAAATTACATATAAATTAAAACTTTCACCAAGTAATCTCATATAAAATCAAACTTACCTGTTCTGATTCTTACCTTCTGATTTTTGGCCGAGAAGGGAGATCGTGTTGAAAGAAATATTTTTGTTTGAATGGGAGGTTGTTGTCGATTGAACTCCTTTTATTATACAGGATACAATACGATAGAAATCCATTTGATTAGAGATTAATTCGAGGAAAGAATGTTTGCGGATATGACGGTGTTCGTAGAATTTCAGGTGAATAACAGGTGAGGTTCTCTCATAATCAAAAAGTAAATCGGAGAATTTCGTTCGATGTGATTTTTTGTTTGTGTGTTTCCAACTGAAAAATTCTTTCTTCTGCGTAATGAAGCTGAAACATAGACATATAAACTTTTTTCCGAAAAATCTCAAAAATGTGTACAATGAGGAATAGGGATTAGGCGTTTGCTTACACGAGCGGTTGTACCTCATTCTACGAACTTGTCATTGATATATAATATAACATATAAATAATTTTCAATTTATCAGGAATTACAATTAAGTCTCTCAGCACCGCCATCTAGTGCCATATCCGTTACACTACCAGGGCGAGATAAGGAAGTTACATTTAGAAGAAATGTTTTTAAAAAAAAAGGTGTGCCAAAAGAATGGGAAGTCAGATAATTTATTTGTAATAACTAAATTTCTATTTAAGTAATCGATATCAAATAATGTGGAAAACCATCTTCTGTAATACTATTTTAAGTTTATGAGGTTTCATTAAAATCGCTTGAACAGAATCTGAGATTAACAATATTAAATCACATTGCTACTTTTTAAAAAAGTACGGTTACTTGCATTTGAGTATGTCAATCGCCCGTTTACAATGCAACTGTACATAAAGAAAAACCAGTAGGTTTAGATATTCATTTTTAAGCACCTTTTTTGCCGTTGTAAGTACCTGTTTTGCAGTGTCTACTAATGAAAAGCGCTAGGACATGTTCCCAGCTTTAAAGTCGTACAAAAAAAATATCTGACACCGATCTTTAGTCTCAATCAAATGGTATCTCTAAAAAGGAGGGGGGGGGGGGAATGCTTGATATAATCAAATTGAAGCAAAATTTCCTCCTGAAAACAGTATAAATGAAAAGTTGACATTTCTAAAAAAACAAAACAGACTTAAATACTGTACTATTGCTGCTGTGCAGCACCAGTCTTTGACCAATTTGAATACTGTCAAATGGGTTGAATTTGGTCGTCTTGGTGTCGTTGGCCGCTTTTTACAAAAACGTTTCACGCTCCGAAAACAGCAAGTTAAACTACCACTAGTGCAATTCAAAGCACGTGATTTAACCTTCTGAGGTACAACCTTCGTGTCATTGATTGGCTTGGTTAATTAACGTCGCACTGGCTGTTGGCGACGGTTCGGGGCCTATCTCGAGGGAAATAAACAGGAGCAATGCCTCGTATTTTTGAACCATGGTCAGATGACGAGGATAACACCTCAGCTGGCACCCGACCAACCTCAATAGGCGTGAGGACATCGGACGACTTCCTAGTATTTTAGTAGCGAAGCTAGCAACCCTCCGATCGCAAGATCACTAAATTTTTACTTTTCTTTGTCAAGTCCATCAGTCAACTCGCTATCCTCTGATGATCAACGGTCTCCGTGGCCGAGCGGTTAAAGGCGTCAGCTGGGAATACGAAGATTCCTGGTTCGATCCTAGACGATGGACTTGACAAAGAAAAGTTAAAAAAAAGTAGTGATCTTGTGACCGGAGGGTTGCCAGCTTCGCTACAAAATACTAGAAAAGTCGTCCAGAACATCCGCAAAAATTAACGGCGTGTATACGGCTTAGAGCATGTATAGGCAGTAGAGAGAGTGAGTAACCCTATTATCGTGGGTCCGGAGTTAAGTCACGTGTTTGTCGTCACTATCTGTTTCGCCTCTTCTTGCCGTCAATCACTTCCCCCTGCTATTTCAATGGCCGCGTGGTTGAACGCGAGAAAATCTTACAAACCGCTGGCCATTAACTCCTGGGCAGCTCCTAACTAATGCGCATGCGCATGCGTTGCTGAGATCGGACAAGAAAGGACGCCATTTTTGGTTTCGGAGCTGCCCAGGATAAGGATCGGCCATTTTTGTTTTGGAGCTGCACAACCACAGAGTAAACAGTAACAATAATTACCGCTGTGAGCTACTTCGGAATCTCGCACGTGGCTATCGGTAAGTTACATAACTGTAAATTTTATTTTATAAACATTTATTTTTATATAGTTTTTCTTTGCAATTGATATCTACTTACTATATTTTTAATTCCAGCCAACTTTGAGCAGTTAACTTTAAAATTAAATGAGTGAAGATGAAGCATTGGTCATGTCTGTTAATAAACTATTAAACTGTATATAATTTGTTTCTATAAAAATGGTATTAAATTTTATATTATATATTTTTTTAATTTCAGTCAGTAGTGGTCGTGCAGTTAGCTTTTGAACAGCAGTTGACGATGAAAAATCTATTGTAAAGTTTAATTTTGAAGAGCATTTATCGTAATGGAGGATCAAATTTCACTCATGGCTGCTGGTAAGTTACCTGTAAACTTCATATTAATAATAGATTTTTTAGTATTTTTAATGCTGCTGTACCCATTGGAGGGCTTGCAAAATGACCGTTCTTTCCCCCAATTATTTGTACAAATTTACATAATTATGGCAGATAATAGTTCAAAGCACGGCAATAAAATGTTAATTCCTAGTGTACAGTGCCCCCCCCCCCCCAATGTGATTTGGCGACAAATGGTGGTCAATAAACTTTATACTTTGGCAATCCTAATTCGTGACGTGGCTAGTAATATCGTGATGTATGGCAACCCTACTTTTTTTTGCACGGTTTTATGTTGTTCTTCATAGGCGTTGCCGACTTTTTTCCGAATTGCGCCAAGGAGGCACCGGTAAATTCCTAGTGTACGGTGCCCCGTTGTCGCCAAGGCAAAAAAGATGTGTGTGTTTTTATCGCCAAATCAAAATGGCGGTTTGGTTTGGTTAATTAACGTCGCACTAGAGCTGCACAGTGGGCTATTGGCGACGGTTCGGGGCCTATCTCGAAGGAAAGACCCGGAAACGATGCCTCGTATTTTTGAACCATGGTCAGATGACGCAAAATGGTGGACATTGCGTTGGTCCGGGCAGTCGATCATGGTGCTTACAGACAATACTTCGGGCAGTCGTTGATCGTTAAATCAACATGTTATATGAAAATTGGAAACAATAACGGATTCAGGCAAAACGAACTGCTGCAAAACGTTGAGTAAAGTTTTCGATTTCCGGTCGTCCACGGCAACCATGAAGCACTTGTTGGTACCGGATTCAATCCCTCCAAACACCCACTGGCCAAAGAACTTGTAACTACAAGAAGGTACACTTCGGCAATGCTACTGTGGCGCCCTCTCACTAAGTTGAAGTCTCAAAACACTGCAGTGAAGTTGACTAACAGGCGCTTGACCTGAAGTTTTGGCATGCGCAGAAAGCGCATTATTTTTTGGCGCCTGCTTTGAACGCTTCGTGCGCCAATCAAGGTTTGTTATTCCGTGCTGTTGTTGACTGTAAATATGTCGATTCGATTTCATTACATGCTATAAATATCGGATCAAATAAGGACAATTCTCAATATTTAAGGTAAGTGGCAAGCAATTTATTATTAATATAGTCAATTTAAAGCTTGCATATACTTTTGAATGCTATTTTATACAAAAACTTTTGTCTCAAATGAAATTACGCGACTTCTTTGTGCGTTCTATTGATCGGCGGGATTCGAGTTATATAATTACTAGACTTGGAAGCACTTTGTAGGTTTTTTTTTATATATATGTCAACAGAAAGTACAGTTATATAAGGGAATTGAGTAGAAAGCCAATTTTCATAAGTGGAGATCGTTTGTCAACGTTTTAAAATCCAGGCAAATTATTATATTTGTTTGATTGATGTGCAAGATTTAAACTAGTTTCGATGATTTACGAATAACAGCAATCTATATTTTAGGAAAATGGTATAACAAAAACTTTAAATAAATGCCTAAAGAGCCAAAATTTTACAAACATCTCAAAAAATAAATATTAAAAAATATATAGGTAATTCGACTGCACATTCATAAAATTGATCAAAACATCTTTTTTAACTGAAATAAAGTATTGCTATATTTTATTAGCTTTTAACATAAAAATAAACCTTTCAGCTTATCTTAATTTGCTTATATGAGCAATTAGCTTGAATTCGATCAAATCTGAAACTTTTAATCCTTGAACCCCATGTGGCATACAAGTATACAATTATTAAATGTTTATTGAGTATAAGTATTCATGTTGAGTATATAAGTATTTCTTCCTTTTTTCACAAAAATTCTTAGTGTTCGATTTGTTTCCTCTTTGATATAATAATATTTTTACTGACTTATGTATTTTTTCAGTTTACTCTTCAAAAACTGCTGTGAGAGGCCGGTAGCTTCGAGGTACAGCATCCGGCTAGCAATCAGAGGACTGTGCTTTCGAATCGGCATGAGAACTTGATAAAAGTTTAGATGCAGTGAACTCGTGATCGGAGGATTGCTAGATTCGATACTAAATTACGAAAGTTGTCTGAAATGATATTCAATTTCCATCGGTGTGTATACGGAACTGGTGCACGTTAAATCTAATCGTGGTCCAATACTCTGACGCCTATTCAGATTGGATCAGATACCAACTAAGGTTTTGTCCTCGTCATGTAATACAGGTAAAAATATACTGAACAGTGTTCCCCTGTCTCTTCTTAGCCCTGAACTATTGCCAATAGCCCACTGTGCACCTCTAGTGCGACGTTGACCAACCATCAAAAACTGCCGAGACACAAATACTGACAGAAAGTTGTTGAATGTAAAGAAACTAATATACAATTTTTTAAATGGTAATGACAGGCGATGAATCTTGAAATCAGAATTCTGAAAAGATTTCTACATATTTCGATAATGTTATGAATATTTCATAGATTATATCAGCGATTCTCAACCTGTGGGGCGCGCCCCCCTAGGGGGGCGCGAGCACACTAGAAGGGGGGCGCGAGAATATCCAAGAGAAAATATTATTTAAAAAAATTGATTAACTGACTGCTGCGCATGCTCGAGACAGTGGCGTACGCAGCCCCCCCCCCCCCCCTCCCCATCGGTATGAAGTTTAAAAAAATTAATACAAAAATAATGCTTTTTTTCCCCAATTAATAAACATTTCTAAAACAAAACAAAAAGTTTAGAAAAAATACAAAGTTTTTTTTTATTTAAAAGTGTGTGTGTGTGGGGGGGGGTCTCGTATCATCTTTTCCCAACAGGCAGACAGCTAACCGCCATTTAGACGCCTTCCCATATCCGTCATTACAAAATATTCATCCTTTGACAGGAAATAAAAAGAAAATGTAAAATAAACAAAAAGCAAAAGTGTTTCGATTTTAGAGGCGGGAACAATTTTAACGCCTATATATCTACGTTGAAAATTTAATAAGTCAATACGAAATATTTTTTTTAAATGGTAAATAAAATGTCGCATTTTTTTTTTTTTGGTTTAGAATATTTTGTTTCAAAAAATTTGTCGCCGGTCATTTAGAATATATCTTGTAAGTCTTGTAGTGTAGAAGTAAAGGATGACTAAAATAGTCAGGTCAAAAATAAAGGTCAAATGAAAAGATGTTGTGAACAGTTTCTACTTTTTGTACTCCTGAAAATTGGACTTTAGTTTTTGAGGACTTTTATTTTTTTGGTATTTCTGAAAGTTATGGTGCTTTGTTTTGCCTTAAAGCCAAAATGAAACATGTATCAGATGATTGTGTTAAATTATTTTCTAGAAGAAAGCTAAGACAATAACAATCCAGTTTAGTTGCTTTTTTTTCTTTTAAAAAAAGCGAAGGAAAAGACAACCCAACAATTAATCAGGAAAGGTGAGATTATTCCATATGTGTTTTTAAAAGACTTCATTACTATTGTCAGTTCCCATGCATACTAATTTAGAAGAATTATAACATTTGTACTGCTTTTACTTTAAAATTCAATTGCTAAAATACAAATGACTTATATTTTGTGCAAACATATGCAATTTTTTGTAATGTATGTGAAAAACAATGGCAGATTCGTAAGTATGAAAATTAATTGGGCCCGAATGACAAGTAAACTCAAGCATAATAATCAATAGTTAATGTGAATAAAATATAGTATAAAATAATCTTTTTTTCAAAATAAAAACCGGCTTTAAAAAAAGCTCTAAAACGTTTTTATAAAAATAATTATTAATTTAAGGAACAAAAGTGGAATTTTTTTTAAATATTTAAGTATTAATTTTATGGTCATTATCACTTTTTGAAATTGGCTCTAAAATTTAGGTGTGTTTTTTTTTTGTGAATTGGCACACATTTTTTAAAGAGTGGTAAAAAGTACAAAATTAATTCTAAATGATTATTTTTTTTCCACTAGTCCCTAAATTAAAATTTTGTACTCTGTAGTATTTTATTTCTTAAAGTATATATATATATATTTTAATCAATCAGCAAAAAAAAACCTCTTCGAGCATGTTTGTTTACATAATGGTCTGAAGAGACTGTCATAGTCTGTTCATTTTCCTCGAAAAACCATGGGTGATCTGATGGGACGTGCGTCTCCACTTCTTTTTTTCTGCACACAACCAGTTTCCCTAACGTTATCACCCACCAAAAAATAGATTTCCGGTCCGGGATATGTCCCAAAGGCTCAATATTGAAGCGATTTCAGAAAGCGCGCTGGGTTGAAACCACCGAACTTCCGTTGGAAAAATAGGCCTCTACGGCAAATGCACGCTATTCGTTACTCCAACGTATGATGGCGTCTGAACCACAAAGTCAGAAAACTTTAAAATCTATTCGAGACCACGCCTACCTGTCTGGGGCTGCTGTAACCTTCAGAGCACTCACTTCAAAAAAAGAAGTTAACTTGCCGCACCCTGCGTATATATATATATATATATATATTATACAAGTGTAAAGTAATCTGACGATCAACCCAACCCCCCTATAAATTTCCTGTGTACGCCACTGGCTCGAGATGATATCGGTCGTGTGGATTCCCTTCCACAAACATTACTTATTTTTTTCTCTTTTGTTTAGTCATGCGTCTGTTTTCTTTCTTTTATTATTCGAAAAAATGTATTCCCAGTTTCTAAATTTAGCTCACCCCGTCTAGGTTAACTTTCATTAACGAATTTTTCTACTTTCATATTCTTTTAACGTTATCTCCCTGTTTGGCTTTCATTTCAAATATAATATTTAAATTTTCCCCGCTTTCATTCGCTTCATCTGTTCACCGCCCGCCTGGCAAAATGCCATATGTGGTTTCTCGCCAACGTTGGCTTACTTTTACTCTTGTTTTGGCAGTTAGTTAAAAATAATTTGAAAACAGAATCCAAAATACTCAATATACAGTATTGTTGTAATTTTTTTTTTTGGGGGGGGGGGGGGGGGGGCGATGAAAATTATGATTGAAAACTGGGCCGCGAATACTGAAATGTTGAGAATCGCTGGATTATATGAAGAAATAATTGTTTTAGCAATTTTGATGGTCATAAAAACTACTTGTTATTTACTTGTATCACATGTACTAACGCAATATATTTACTTAAAGAAACTAATTGTAAGAAATAATATCTTAATTGAAGAATGTAAATAAAGTTATTATTATAATTATTTATAATTTATTATGATGTCGCCAAATATCTTAAAATATTTAAAATACTAATTATTTAAAATGTATTTAAATAATGTTAACAGCATTGGTTTGAATGCAACTTTATTTATAGTCACACTTTCACACATGATGAATTTGTGCATAAAAACTTCTCATTGGCCTATATTGATGGCATTTTATCAGCAAAAGCTTAAAAGATTTCATTGTGAAATTAAATTTGAAATAGGTATTTTATAAAAGTTACCATCATTAACATTTCAAATGTATATCGTGCATACATAAATAAACATGCAAGTCCAATCGCAAAAAAAAATGGTATATACATTTATTTCAATGGAGCTTTGGATTTTCAAGTTCTAAAAATAAAAGGTATATTTTTGAAATATTAAAAAAAAAAATGCAAAAATATTTATCTAAAATATTTTTTTTAATAAAATTAAATGCTTATATAATTTTTTGACATGTTTGTTTTGCACGCACGAACTTTAAATATTCTAGAGTTCTTTAATGGAGATACATTGCTATAGTTTATGAACAAATGTCACAGTGCATTCTAAAGTAATTTTTTTTATACTTTTCTACGATGCGAATAAAAAACAATTTGAAGTGGTTTGTATGAGTGTTATATGTCATAAATATTTATCTAAAATTATTTGTTCGTGTTTTTACATTCATAATTATACATAATTATTCTCCGATTAAATTTGAATATATAGTTTTCTCTGTTTAAATGCATTTTTTAAATAAATATTTTCGGATACGAACCATTATTGTCTGTTTGTTCTCAATATGATCAGAATTGCTTTGCCTTGTAATTTTTGTTCCCACTCACATAAAGTAAAGACCCCGCTAATAAGAATTTTAGAAAAAATACCCAAACTTAATTTTATGCAAACTAAATATTAATAAATATAAATTAATTTGTCTTAATAGAAATGTTACAAATTAAAGAAACTTGGAGAAATATTGGACGGAGAAATAAAACGTAATTGTTTACCAAAATGTTAAAAATATGGGAATATAAGATTTGAACTATTTATTTTTCATACAGTTAGAATTGAAAAATTTTAATCAGATAGTAAAAAAAAGTTTCAATTAATTAAAAACAAATACTTAAAGATTACAATTGTATGTACAAAATTACCAATTATTTGGTTATAGAATTAAACGTGATTGAAAATTTTTAATATTTGATTAACCATGCATGAAGTTCTATATATATATATTTAAATAATTGAAAGAAGGTCCGATGAAGCGAAAAATAGAAAATTATATTTTTAATATTTTTCTAAAAGCATATGTTTTTAGAAAATGCACTAAACATATTTATTATATTAAATTTCTATCATTAAATAGTATGCTAAAAATAATTAAAAATACATTTTGTAATTTCTTTCTGCAATTTTATGCCTGCATTAATTTCGTAAAATAAATTTGATAACGAAAGGAATTAGATTTCAAATAAAATTTATGAATTTTTTTTTAAAGAACATAAAAAGTTCTTTAAATTTGTTTTCATAAATTTTATTTGAAATCTAATTCCTTTCGTTACCTAATAATTGTGCCTTAAGGGTACTTTTCCTGCATATCCGCGTTGCGTTGAATTAAATCGCCAAGTAGAATCTATAAAAAGCGATAAACATGCCGACGTACAACCCTGCAATGACGTCACTGTGACCTCAAGTATGGGAGCGCTGTCATCGACCGGCTTACATTACTTCTACGGGGAGTGTACCATCTTTAAGCCGTAGGGTTATTATAGTATCTTTGCACTGGCCTTCCACACGCTTGCCCCGGTTGTACTTGCGTTTGCCGAACTTCGACTTGTCAATCTCAAAACTGACATTCTCTCCACCAATAGGAACAGGATTACAAATACAAATACAAATACAAATATTGACGACCAACAACAGGCTCAAGGCCCAACAAGGTTGGTCCATCTAGTACCTCTTAACTATCCCCCAATGCATATCTAACTTCTTCTTAAAATCCGTTACTCCTTTACAATTAACAATATTCACTGGCAAGTTGTTCCATTTGTCTATTACCCTATTATAGAAATAGTGTTTTCTCCCTTCCCGATTAAAATGGGATTTGTTTAACTTAAACCCATGACCTCTCGTTCTATCACTCATATTAAAATCTAAACCCTCCACATCTCCTTGTTTGATAAATTTGAATAGTTGAATCAAATCTCCCCTAACCCTTCTTTCTTCCAGAGTATACATATTCAAATTTCTTAATCTATCTTCATAATTCATGCCTGAGAACCCTTGAACCATTTTAGTAGCCCTGTGCTGAATTTTCTCTAACAATGCAATGTCTTTTTTAAGATATGGTGACCAGAACTGTACAGCATACTCAAGATGTGGCCTTACTAAACCTCTGTACAATGGCAAGATAATATCCTTAGATTTTGATGAAACACTTTTCCTGATGTACCCCAACATTCTATTAGCTTTTTTGCTAGCCACTGTACATTGATGACTCATTTTAAAATCCTCATTTACCAACACACCCAGATCGCTTACAATCTCACTATTTTTGATTTCTGCACCCTGTAAAACATATGCAGCCTTACTATTTTTGATACCCATGTGCAACACTTGACATTTACTGATATTAAAAGACATACCCCATTTAACAGCCCATTCTGATATTTTTGTTAAATCACCTTGTAATTGCTCTATTTGTTCCCCAGAATTCACAGTCCTCATAATTTTTAAATCATCTGCAAAGATGCTGACCTTGCTCCCAATCTCCCAACTGATATCATCAATAAAAATAATAAATAAAAGTGGACCTAACACAGAACCCTGTGGTACTCCACTTTTAACTTCTGCCCACTGAGAGTAATTACCTTTAATTTGCACCCGCTGACTCCTACCAATTAACCAATTCCTTATCCATTGTAAAATTTCACCCCCAATCCCTAACCTTTCCAACTTGAACAGCAATGCCTCGTGGGGAACTTTATCAAATGCTTTCTGGAAATCAATGTATACTACATCTACACTGTTCCTTTTATCTAATTCTTCAGTAACCCTATCGTAGAATTTTAAAAGATTTGTTGTACAAGATCTTCCTTTCCTAAATCCATACTGATTATCTGACAGCAAGCTCTCTGATTCCAAAAATGATATGATGCTGTTTTTTATTAATGTTTCAAAAATCTTGCATAACACTGATGTTAAACTAACCGGTCTGTAATTACCAGGTTCACATTTTGCCCCTTTTTTAAAAAGCGGAGTGACATTTGCTAATTTCCAGTCTATTGGTACATTACCCGAATTATACGTCGATTTGAAAATAGTTAGTACAACATCTCCCAGTTCTTCCGCACACTCCACTAGTACTTTTGGGTAAATTTCATCTGGTCCTGGTGCTTTAAAAGGTTTAATACTTCTTAAGTGATAAACTACTTCTTCTCTAGTAAAATTGCATTCCTTAATAACCGGACGCATATTATCCTCTATTTGCATGAAATCAGATTTGAAGTCCTTATTAAAAACTCCCATGAAAAATTCATTTAAAATATTAGCCATTCCTACATCATCTTGAATTAATTTGCCTTGATAATCTTCGAGTGGTCCCAAATGATTATTTCCTTTATTGTTTCCACTGGCGTAAGCAAAAAATCCCTTTGGATTATTGTTGATATCCCTAGCAAGTTTTTCCTCCAATGCTAATTTCTGTTTTCTACTGATATACTTAAACTCCCTTCTAGCTTTTTTATACTCCTTACCATCAGTGTCCCTACCTGTTTCTTTAAATATTTTATACGTCTTTTGTTTTAACTTAAGAGCTCGTTTTGTTTCCTTTGAAAACCACATAGGAGAAAGCTTTCGAACTACATCTTTCTGCCTAAACGAAATATGCTTATTAACAGCTACATTTAATTTATCTTTAAATTCCTTCCATTGATCTACTATATGAGAATGCTCCAACCCATCCTTAAAAACATTAGTTACCTCAGCTCGTAACTTATGAAAATTAACATCTCTAAAATTTGGAATTAACCTATTATTTTTATCTACAGTTGTCTGAAACATAATGTTAAATCTAATGCTATTGTGGTCACTTTCCCCTAGATGCTCGCTCACTGTTAAATTGTGTACCCTATTTTCACAACTGCTAAACACCAAATCCAATAATGCATTACCCCTTGTATTATCATGAACCAATTGCTCTAAAAAGCAATCTTGAATCGTGTCCAAGAATTCTGCCCCTCTTCCAATGTTAACTAGGTTACCCTTCCAGTCAATGTTAGGAAAATTAAAATCTCCCATTAAAATTATTTCTCCTTTCTTACAAGCTTCATTTATATGATTAAATAGAATTTCATCCTGTTCAACAGTGCTATTCGGGGGTCTATAAACATTTCCCACAACCAAATTCTTACCTTTATGATCTGTTAGTTTTATCCAAACTGATTCAATACATTGAGATTTACCTTCAAAAGTTACTTCCGAAAAATTTAAATTTTCTCTTACATAAATCAACACACCACCTCCTTTCTTATTAATTCTCTCCTGCCGAAACATAATGAAACCCTTAATTTCTAATAACGCAGCTAAATCGTTAGCATTTGTCCAGCTTTCTGTAATCCCAATTATATCGATGGTTTCTGCTGCTACTATGCCCCTTAATTCTTCTATTTTATTCCTTATACTTCTTGCATTGCAGTAAAATACCCTTAATTGTTCTTTAATATACATATCCGAACATTCACCCGCTGCATTTTTTCCAGATGCTGTAGACCCTGTTGCAGAATTATATAACAGATTACTTCCCAAAGATTGATTTTTTAATCCCAATTTATCAACCCGCCAGTGAATATTCGGCTCCTGTCTCAAAACTAGTTTTTTGCCTGCAAACTCTCGAGTACCAACTTACTTACAGCCTGGCTACCTGTTCTGCTTAGATGAATACCATCCCGAGATAACCAGTCCATCTTACTCACCTTCCAAACATCCACAAAACCGACGTTCTTTTCCTTACAAATATCCCTGAGAAAACCATTTAAAACTCTGATTCGTTGGTTGTCCCAGCCCCAACGAATTATGAATGAACCACTCCGTACATATCTCCCGGCACAACATCATCCAGTCAGTGACTGTCTGTTTCGCTAGGCGCATTTGCTGCATAACAATCCGGCATCCATGCACCATTCAATCACGGCACGTTTGCCTTTCATCTCCAATTCCCAAAAATACCTGCTATTCAAATAAACGTCGTCCGTGTAAACATACATAGCTAAGAAAAAGCACAAGCACGCGAGCCAAACATAGATTTGAAAATGGCGCAGCTACATGGAACCAATCTAGAGGTAAAAAATTTAGGGTTGCCATATAACATATTTTCGCATGCATCAAGTAGGATTGCCAAAATATAAACTTTATCACCCAATCATTTGTCGCCAAATCCCATTTGGACACTAGGAATTAACGAGGCACCATACGCTAGGAATTTACCAATGACACAACTATGGAGCAATTGTTCATTTCTACTATACGTTGTCCCCGTCAAATGTAATATTTGGTGACAATTGGTGAGCAAAAAATTGGTTAATATGTTTTTTATAGTTGTACCGATTTTTTGTCAATTCTGGCAACCCGGCACGAAACGCAGATACAGGGGAAAAATGGAGATCTTTGATTGGCAACCTACACGGTTTTTTTTATGCTAAGCACCGTTTTTCCAGAGCGGTTAGGATTTTCAGAACATTCTGACCTATGTCTGCGTGGGGATAATGTTTCCCTTTACTACAGTGTATGATTCTTTACCCACGAGGATTCGTGCTGTGGGAATAAATAACCTCCCATCGTGTAGAGGAAAGTGAGACATGTCGACCAGTGGCGTACGCAGGAAATTTATAAGGGGGGGGGGTTGACCGTCAGATTAGTTTAAAATATATATATATATATATATATATATATATATATATATATATATATATATATATATATATATATATATATATATATATATATATATATATATATATATATATATATGTATGTATGTATGTATGTATGTATGTATGTATATATATATATGTATATATAAGTCAGCAACAACCCAAATTTCTGATTGAACAATAGAAGGGGGAGGGGGCGAAGTACTCATCTTAAATTTTAAACTAAAAAGAAAAAATATTTAAAAAAAAAAAAACTTTGAGAATTAAATACTAAAGACTACAAATTTTTTAATTTAGGGACTAGTGGAACAAAATTTATCATTTAGAATTAATTTTGTACTTTTTACCACTCTTTAAAGTTCGTGCCAATTCACAAAAAAACCACACCTAAACTTTAGAGCCAATTTCAAAAAGTGATAATGTGCTTAAAATTAATACTTAAATATTTAAAAAAATTCCACTTTTTTTCCTTAAATTAATAACGATTTTTTAAAAAACGTTTTAGAGCTTTTTTTTAAAGCCGGTTTTTATTTTGGAAAAAAATTATTTTATACTATATTTTATTCATATTAACTACTAGCAATATGGCCTGGCGTTGCTCGTGGTCAATTTGCGAAGTATGAGCTGTGCGATTATGTTCCCCAATTAACATTAATTTTATCATTTGGAAACTAATTTCGCCACTTTGCTGGTATTTTTCAATAATGGACCATATTTTAGCTCATTTGACAACATTTTTATTCATTTGGCGACATTTTCATTCATTTAACAATTTTTAAATTTTTTTGCCGACTTAAAAAAAAATTTGCGACATTTTAATTTTTTTGGCGAAATTATTTATATGGCGACATTTACATTCATTTGGCAACATTTGTCGAAATTTACTTATCACCCAATCAAAATGCATCGTTTATCCGTATCGTCAAAAAATATTTTTGGTAGCCAAGGTGATTTTTAACAAACATGTTATGAAGAGAAGATCTACATGTAAATTTCCAATAGGAATAACGCAGAAAAAGTTCTTAAACTTTTGAACGGTTCGAGATATCCACATGAAACAAAGTGCAGATTTTAAGTTGAGAAAATATTGTTAAAATGGCGCAAGTTTAATAAAAATCCGTTCAGTCGTTTTTTAGTTAAATCCGGACAAACAGACAGACAGACAGACAAAAAAATATTTAATGTGATTTTCTGAATCAGTGTATCCTAATTCGTGAAAAAAACTCAAAATGAGGTGCTTTGTTCGATTCCACAGACAGACACTCCATTTTTATATGTAAGTATTGATTGATTATTATGCTTGAATTTACTTGTAATTCGGGCAAAATTAATTTTTATACTTGCGAATCTGCCACTGTTTTTCACATGTGCTTAAAAAAATTGCATATGTTTGTACAAAATATAAGTCATTTGTATTTTAGCAATTGAATTTTAAAGTAAAAGTAGTGCAATTGTTATAATTATTTTAAATTAGTATGCATGTTAACTAACAATAGAAATGAAGTCTTTTAAAAACACATATGGAATCATCTCTCTCACCTTTCCTGATTGATACGTTGGGTTGTCTTTTTCTTCGCTTTTTTTTTCTTTTCTTTTTAAAAAGGCAACTAAACTGGTTTGTTATTATCTTAACTTTCTTCTAGAAAATAATTTAACAAAATCATCTGATACATGTTTCATTTTGGCTATAAAAGGCAAAACAAAGCACCATAACTTTCCGAAATACTAAACAAATAAAGCTTCAAAAACTAAAGTCCAATTTTCAGGAGTACAATAAGCAGAAACTGTTCAAAACATCTTTTCATTTGACCTTTATATCACCTGACTATTTAAGTCATCCTTTACTTCTATACTATAAGACTTACAAGATGTCTATATATTCTAAATGATACCGTTGACAAATTTTTTTAAACAAAATATTCTAAACTAAAAAAAAAAGCGATATTTTATTTACCATTGAAAAAAAATATTTCATATTGTCTTATTAAATTTTCAACGTAGATATATATCGGCGCCAAAATTTTTTCCGCTCTGTGAAATCGAAACCAATTGCCTTTTTTATATTTTCTTTTTATTTTCAGTCAAACGATGAATATTTTGTAATGACGAAAATGGGAAGTAAGGCGCCTAAATGGCTGTTAGCTGTCTGCCTATCGGGAAAAAATAATACGAGAAAATAAAATCGATAGTAAATGTAATATAAGTAGCAAAAAGAATTAGGGTTGGGGTACGAAATTTTTTTTGGTTCGTCAATTCAGTACCAAAATTTATTATGTTTTTTTTTAAAGTGCAAATTTAAAATAAAAGAGTGCAACATCCAAAAAAAGTGGGGTGGTGACCCCCCACCCATCTAATCGCCTGTAGTAGTAGGAAAGTGTTGGGGTTACGTTTCATTTTTAAAAGTACAATATTGAAAAAGTGAGGAGGCAACATCCAACCCCCCTCTAGCAGAACAGTCAATGATTTTAAAAAGGTTCTTCTTTACAGAATGGATGCATAACGCTTTCTATTTACGAAAGAAGATATCTTTGAACAATAAAATGTTACGTCTAAGTGAAAATGATGCTGCTTGTCGGCGGACATCGGGTCGAACTAACCAGTAATAAAATGCATAAATTGTTAACATAAACCTCCCGCTTGTCAGTACCCCGCGCCGAAATTGTGTCATTTTTCTTGCAAACAAATGTAATGTTTTAAATGCAAATTTTTTTTTTTAAAAATACGCTGTATTTTTTAAAAACTTTTTGTTTTGGAATTTTTTATTAATCGGGAAAAAAATCATTATTTTTGTACTAATTTTTTTAAAAACTTCATACCGATGGGGGGGGGGGGGTTACAACCCCCCTCAACCACCCCCTGCGTACGCCACTAGTCTGGGTGAAAATGGAGAATGGTTTACTTTTGCCGACTCGTTAAACGCCGTTCTGGCCATGCCTATGTGCAGCTGCTTATAGAAAGCCGTCTCAGGCTCGAACACCCCAGCGACCACATTCCAATTGGGTCTGTTGAAAGTTTTCAGTGACAAAATTCCCCAAAAAAAAATTATTATTTTCTGCAAACAAAGGTAAATTCTTAAATGTAAAAAAATACATCTGTATATTTTTTTTTTCAAAATAAAAAAAGCATTATATTTTGAATTTTTTTTTAAACTACAGACCGATGGGGGGGGGGGGGGTTGTGACCCCCCTCAACCCCCCCCTGCGTACGCCACTGACGTCGACCAAGTCATTTGTTAACCTATCCTCCCCTTTGTACTACGTAAGGAGAAATGTCCTGCTTGGCTTTTATACTCAAAATACATGTAAGAATAGAGAATGCACAGCATTTTTCAATGTTAGAATTCAGTTGTTCGTATTTTTTTAAACAACACAATATGTCAAGGAAACTTTGCGAAACGCATAAAAAGATGCATTTCTAAACCTTTATATATTTATTATATATGTGGATGTTTTAATACTTTATTTAATTGAAAAAAATTATGTTTGTGTTTTTTGAATTAACTTTACATTTCTTATGATCAATTACTAATTTGTGATTATTTTTTTTGATAGCTCACTCTGTGCTGACCTGTTACCACTTCCTGTGTATTTTCCAAGAAACTGTCTTTAAGTTCTCAGTTGCAGAAGTTCTCAGTTGTAGAATTTGACATGACTAAATAATGTTTGTGTTTGCTTGGAGCAATTATACATGATCAATTGTTTACATAATCAAATAATTGACATTAAACATAAATGTTTTTTAGTTAGAAAAAAGTCATTGAAGATTACATAAATGGTTAGAAAGCAAGACTGCACTTTGGAATAAAAATGAATAGATACAAGAAAATATAATACCATTGAAAGAAGGTCGCTTATGTGCATTTATCTTGAGAGAGGGTTCAAAATTAGCGGTCATTAGTCATATTTTGCACATAAAAAATTCTGTTTTACACATAATCATCATTTTAGACACCTAACTTTTCATTAAAATCTCGGTTTGACAACCGTATTTCTACACCCACCGTCGTCATTTTTTTTATGTTTAATTTTTTAAAAATGCTGGTTTGCTTTTTTAAATTGTTCTCATTTTTCATTTCCTTAGTATTAGCATTGTAATCGCTTGTTGAACTTAATAGTAGTAATTTGGAGTTTTACTTTTTGATAAATCATTTGAAAATTGATGTTTGACATCTTCCATTGCGAATGAAAATAGGCATTTAAAGATTGATACAGAGAATAAAAATTAAGTAGGTGATGAAACGGGAAAAAAAAGTTTTAATAATAAAAATTGATCTTTAATAATCGCAACTGTAATCTCCTAACTTCGAATCTTGCTTGAGAGTAAGGAATAATCATTACCAGTGAACATGTATTTTATGTTTGATTTTCTACATTTATATTGTGAAAATAAAATACCAGTTAAAATGTATGTATGTTGTTGTCTTTTTTTTAGTGACTATATTTACGAACCTATATAGATATCCAATTTATGAGTGTGCTGGCGTTTTTATAAAATTAACCTGCGAATTTTGTGATTTCTAAAAGTTTTCTGAACATTTGAAATGTATTGTTATATAGCCCAACTTAAAAAATCTGTAACTGTGTTAATTTATGCTAGTTTTCTTTTTACACACACATTTAAAATGAGAGTAATGGAACGAAGACAGAAAGCCATAAAAAAAGATACAAGAGTTCATTTAAAAAGTGTCTTTATGTTCTTGAAAACAAATCTGCACATTTTTAAAGCATATTTTTATTAAAAGACATCAACACAAATTCTTTGAAGAATTCAAAGAAGAGGTGAAAACTGTAGTTGTACAAGTTGATTTAACATTCAAAAACCAACTTAACATTCATGTTTGATCAGTATAACATCATGGCTACATTGAAGCATTTTTGCCATTAATCAAAGCAAAGGTACTGTAAATGTCCAAAGTGGTTAATGGGAAATTTACCACTATTGCCAAATCAGATAAAAATAATTGATTTCTCCATCAGATAAAGTAATTATCTCAAGAAGGATGGAACAATACTATCCTCCTCTTCCTGACACACACAATACTTATTATTTAAAACCAATTTCAAAATATATTATTGAGTATTGTGAGTACTCTAGTTATACAGAAAGAAAGGTATTCAAAGAAAACATACAATCAAATATAAAAGATGCAGACAAGGCACATGGGTCAAGCGATGCATTAGCAGTTAGTGAGTTTCAGTGCATTGTCGAATGGCAAGGATTAAAAAGTATTATGTTAGGCAAATGCTTCATTCAATGATGTCGTTGTAGAAGTATTATGTTTAAGAAAAAAAAATAATAAATGACTACATTTATATTTCCTGAGAAAGAAGGTAACTGCTTAAATTGACTCAAATAAAATAACCAAAAATTGGATAAGCCAAAAATTTTAACAAATGGCTCTGGAAAAAGAATTTGTTGCAGAATTAGATTTAAAAACAGCCGAATAAGCACAATTTAACACCTATTATTCTTTTTCAAAATATTAATGAGTAAATTGTGGTAAAACAATCCAATTTTACACATTTGGAATTTTTGTCCTTCTGTTACCTTAAAAAACATCATATTTTTGGGCATAATATAATAATTTCTAAAAACTGCACTGCAATTTATAATAATTGAACTCTCCTTTAAGTGTTCTAATTTTTCTAGATTTTTTTTTTTTTTACGGTTTATCTGAGCTTTTAATAAAAAGGTGTAAGTGTGGTATACCAGTTCCAAAAAATTTTCTTCCGTTACCATTACTAAAATTTAAATTTAAAAAAAAGTTATAAAGTGGTAAATTCTAGGTTTTACATTTTTAATAAAATGCAGTAAAGTGTATGAAAGTCTACCTATCAGTTATTTGAAATAAAATATATATTTAAAATTATAATATAACCGTAAGTTGTTGTACATACTGGCCTTCCCTTACCGCCGGAATTCACTAGTTGCATCAATTCGATAAAATCTATATATATTGAAAAAAAAAAAACTTTTAAAAGATTTTTTTTAAAAATTTATTTAAATCATTGATTTTTTAAAAAAAATAAATCATTTATTTTAAACACTACAATCTTGAATAAAATTAAAAAAAACCAATAAAAGCTAGCTTTTTTATAAAACGGCCAGTCTTTTCTATAAAAAGCCAGTCGGACTGCTTTTTTCCAAAAAAAGGCTAGCCTATTTGCAACCCTGTATTACATACAGTAGAATATTATTAAAAATTTACTGTGCGGTCACCCTTGCCGACTTTTTCAAAATCTCGCAAAAAGTCAACATTTTGGCGACTTTTTGTACAAGCCATATCTAACGAAAACAACTGTTGTCCAATAGGGTTGTAGCAATTCCTTGTCGGGTCGGAGAGGGGTTGCCATTTAAATAAAAATTATCGCCAAATGTGGAAAAAATCGCGCCAAGGGTGACCGTACAGTAAATCTGACCCGAATACTTTAAAAAAAAATAGCCTATTGCGAAAAACTAAAATATACAATAGCTTATGTGAACAAAGAAGTGTTTCTACAGATTTACCTTGCCAGTAAATTATTTGTTGAACATTTCACATTCATAAGTTTCTTTTCTATTGTGTGGATGAGGAGGTGTCTTCATATTCTCCTTATGTGCAAATTGTTTGTCAGACACATGAGGTTTTTCACCTGTATGGATGAGGAGGTGTTTCTTGAGAGATCCCTTTTCAGAAAATTTTTTGTTGCACACTTCACAGACATGAGGTTTTTCACCGGTGTGGATGAGTAGGTGTGTCTTCAAATTCTACTTCTGTGAAAATTGTTTGTTGCAAACATCACACACATGAGGTTTTTTGTGGATGATTAGATGCTTATTGAGAGATCCCTTTTCAGAAAATTGTTTGCCGCATACTTCACATACATGAGGTTTTTCACCTGTATGGAAGAGGAGGTGTGTCTTCAGATTAGACTTATGGTAAAATTGTTTATTGCACACATCACAAACATGAGGTTTTTCGCCTGTGTGGATGATGAGGTGTTTCTCCAGATTTTGCTTACGTGAAAATTGTCTGTTGCATACTTCGCACACATGAGGTATTTTTTCCGAGTTCATTGGTGGGCGCTTCTTCGGTCTCCGCTTTTGAACAAATGATTTGTTGGACATTTCAGTTGCAAAAGGGTATTACTCTTATAAGAACGATAATTTTTTTCTTGGTATCGCTTTTTTAAAACTAATTGTATTTTATATCCATACGCGCATGGCACGTTATTCTTTTTTGTAAACATGTACATTCACGCACTTGGAAAATATGAGAATATAGTGTTTCACTGACATCGTTAGTAATCTGGTTGCGTGGATATTTTAGTAACGCTTAAGTTGACATAAGGAATCAAAAGAAATTTGGAAAACTTTCAAACTCCGATTTAATTTTTAGTGGTAAGTTAAAATATCTGTGCTCGCCTAAATTAGGTACTTTATTTCTGTAATTCGTATATACTTAATCCTGGTGACACACCACTGAGCTAAAATAACATAACTATAACCACTGGAATGAAAACTAAGCGTGGTCTTTCTATTTATTTTTTGCTTAGATTTAAAATCCCATTTCTGGGTGTCAATATTACAGTAAATGTTACACCTCTAATGTTTTCCAATACTAATTTTACAAGAAAAAAAAAATGGCACTGAGAAAACCTATTTTAAATATTTCTGTAACGTTCGGGGCCTCCGTGGCCGAGCGGTTAAATGCGTCACTGGGTTGGTTTGGTTAACAACGTCGCACTAGAGCTGCACGGTGGGCTCTTGGCAACGGTTTGGGGTCAATCTCGAAGAAAAGACCCGGGAACACATACACATTCATACAGGCACCTCGTTATTTTAGAACCATGGTCAGATGACGAGGAAACACCTGAACCTATCTTGAAGGAAAGACCCGGCGTCAGCTGGGAATCCGAAGGTTCCTGGTTCGGGCCTAGACGATGGACTTGACAAAGAAAAGTAAAAAAAAAGTAGTGATCTTGTGATCAGAGGATTGCCAGCTTCGCTACAAAATACTAGAAAAGTCGTCCAGAAAATCCACAAAAATTAACGGCGTGTATACGGGACTGATGCACGATAAATATGATCCAAAGTCCCGACGTCTTTTGAAGGCGTTGGGTGCCAGTTCAGATGTTTCCTCGTCTCTGACCATGGTTCTAAAATAACGAGAATGTGTTCCCGGGTCTTTCCTTCGAAATTGACCCCGAACTGTCGCCAATGGCCCACTGTACAGCTCTAGTGTGACGTTAATTAACCAAACCAAACCGCGCGGTACCATAAAGTACATTGTCGCTCATTAGAAGTCCTCGCTCCAGAGCTTATTCACATTTTTTTCTAGCTCAGTGGGACAAATAGAAAACACACATTCGCACACTAATAGTACATATTTTAGAATCGCATTTAGATCACGTTGTTTCTATCGGAGGGGGTAGTTGTAGGTCTGGTTTGTGCGGATATAAATGCTCTCTCCTCTGTCGAATTTGATCCACATGCATGTGTACTGAAGTACCATCAGGGAATAATACACGAAACATATAATTCCGTATGTGAATAAATGACTATCCACTTATCATCTTTGTCAAAATTCCTGGCATATACGAGGTCTCCTACTTTGAAAGAAGGTTTTGCAATTACATCCGTAGGATTGGAAGAATGTAGTAAATCCAATCTGCCAAACAGCAATTCAGATGGTGACAAACCCGACAGAGCCAATAGTGTTCGTTTGTAATTCATGAGAATTATTTCCAGTCTGATTGAAATTGTATCATCGTGCACTTTCTTTAACTGTTTTTTAATGTATTGCACAGCTTTTTCTTATTGTCCATTAGACGAAGGATGATATGGAGCTGTAAACAAGTATCATATGCCATTACGCTTTATAAAAGACTAGCTGAAATACCCGTTCTACGCACAGGAAGGAAATTGATCCAAATACAATATTTATAACAAAATAAATAATATTCATAATTTTCCCCCCATCAAGAGGAACCACAATGTTAAAAATTCCAATTCAATTTTTCCAACTTGGTCGCAAAATTAAAAATTATTTTTTACTTTTTAGCGCATTTACTTAAAAGTCTTCTTTTTTTTAAAAAAAAAAAAAAGATTACTTTATTTTTCCCTTTTTAGTTTTTAATTTAGCATGGGGCTTTGCCCCCTATTATTATTCGCTAAAAAATTCAAGTAGCAACTTGCGCTCAACTTTGTCTTAACAATGTACATTGTAAAACAATATCTATCAGTGCTGGTTAAATGACATGTCATTGTTGTATAACTTCTGTGAAATAATGAAAATATTTTGAAATCGGATAAATTGTTTAAAAAACTACGGTTAATGGACATTTCCGGATATATAACAGCCGGATAACCGATTATTTTTTTGCAGATTTTGCTTAAGTGGATTTTTCTCTATCCAACAAAAAAATAATTTTCAAAATCGGATAATATTTTTTTTCAAACGGTTCGGCTAATTGAGAATTCCGGATATTTAAATGCCGGATAACAGGATATTCTTTTCAAATGGCTGTCAAGTGAAACATATCCCCTATCAGGGCTGCCACTGAGTTGTACCTTTGAAAATAGTAGCTTTAGTATCCTAAGACATCAAAAATAGTAGCCTAAATAGTCTCCTCAGAGATCAAAAATAGTAGCCTAAATAGTCTAATCAATTATGCATATGTTTAGCAAAGATGACTAAAAGCAGTAAATTGCGACAAACGTTAAACAAATTGCGACAAAGGCATTTTATTAAATGCAAGTAATATTACAAATTGATATTATTTTTATTATTGTCACTGTTTTTAGAGAATTCTAAATATGTACTTTATACTCATTTTCTGAAATAGACTGCATAAATTAAAAATTTACATATTCACTAGATATGAACAAATTCCATTTTTAAACCAAACAATAGTAACGTTTTGTAAAAGTGCATTTTTGCACCAATATTTTCTTTTTTTTTAAAAATAACGTATATAAAAATACCCGAAGAACATATGCCTACTTTTAAAGAAACAGAATATGAAGGCAATGATTATAAAAATACCGCATTCACAAAAATTGTCAGCATATTTCCGGATTTTTTTTTTGCCGAAGCTTGGTATTAATAAATATCTGTTTATAACAAAAAACTTGCTAAACCAAACAATAGTTTAATAAAAAGCGGAAAATAAAGACAATTTTCACAAATTTTGAATAGGAAAAAAAACACCTTCAAAATTGAAACAAATCACTTTTATAATTGTAGTATTTTAACCAAATTTAGTAGTAATGATAAGTTGTTTATATCCCGAAACTTGCTAATTGCATTCATATTAAAAATAGGAGTAAAATTCTCAACCAAAAAAAATACACCCAAAACTTTTGTCTACGTAATCACAAATCTAAAAATACAAATCTTTCCTTAAACTCTGAATAATTTATTAAGTTATAAAGATATCTACTTAATTTCATCAAAGTTTACACAAGTAGTTCTGGGAACAATTGAGGGTTTCATCAAATACTTCTAATTATGAAACTTTTTGTTGAACCAATGCATGATTCGATTTCTATGCTAACTTTAATACATAGGCCCGACAACAACAAAACCAGCTAACTTATGCAAAATCCCTAGAAATTTCAAAATTTTCATTTTTGAAAATCAAAGAAATTAAGACGCTAAAATGTTGATTTTCGACCTAATTAAGAATTGATTTGCTGTGAATAAGGTTATTAGCTGACAAAATAAACTTAAAAGGCATATGCTTTAAATGAGACTATTTAAAGGCAGTTGAAAATATTTAACGAAAATGAGTTCTTAATTAAGAAATATTGAATTTATATATATATTTTTTCAATATTTACTTAACTAAAATATGTGGATTTTTTTTCCAGTGAAATGTGGTTTATACACTAACCAAATCAGTGTTGCAATTTTGCATATGTTGTCATGAAATCAATTAAGAAGGATGCTACTGTCTATGGGAAATGATATTACTTTATTTTTTCCCCACAAACTTTACATTTATTGAAGAATGATAATTTAATGGAAAACCAACGCTACTATTTATTATAAGCATGTTGCGTTCAAACAAAAGAAAAATAATGTATAAAATATATAAACATTAAAAAACCAAAAATTAATGCTAAAACGAATTGCAAGTCACAAAAAAAAAAGCTTTTTCCAAAACACTGACCTAACCTTGCCAGTTATTTTAAGCATGCTAATATAAATCATAAAAAATTACACACTAAAAAGTTAGTTTATTAAGAAATTTAAAAATTTCCAAAAAGGTAAATAAAAACCATGTGTTTTTAAGTGGAATGGTTGTGAGAAAGGAAAATTTAAAGTAAAAATAATTAATATAATAAAAATATATAAACGTTTAATCAAAATATAATTCAATTGGAATTTGAATACCAACCAAACGAAAAGAAGCGAGTTTCTTTATAAAAAAAAAACAATTTTTATTACTGAAAATGACAAGTCCTAAATTTCAAATTCGTGAATTAAACTATAATTTCGAAAAATATAATGCAATTTTGTTAAGTAGTGCAAAACAAATCATGATAAAACAGGAAGTAATGAAATATATGAATTTATATATCTGATGCAAAAGGATTGAAAGCCTTGAAACGGAGGTCTCAGCAGATCGCGTTTAGCGAATTTCCGCAATTTCAAGGCTTCCATGCATTTAAAAAAAATATCAAAAGAGCGCCAATTGAAAGTTGCATTCGATACATGCGCCGAAATTATAATTATAATCATTTCAACTTCCGAGAGATATCTTCCCCGTTTGACGAAGATCGCAAATATTTCTAGATGTGAAAGATGCTAAATTTTTGTGAAATTATCTGAATTATTTTAGATTGAACATCGATTTTTCGAAAAAACAATAAACGAACTGAAGCAGGCCGCGTATACTGAATATCTACAATTCCAGAGTTTTAATGAGCGAAAAAATTCTTAAAACAACGCCATTATGCACCGAAATATATTGAACCATCAAATTTCGACATAAATGTGGTTTTGTAGCAATTTGGCGCAGGATACTAATTTTGGCTCAGGATTCCCATCTTTGATATTTTTTACAGCAATTTTTATTACAACGATTTTGACAATAACGATATTTTTGTTTAAAATTGCGATACACCGGCACCAGGAAACGCAATCGGTGCGATACAGCTCGAAACTCCACTCTTCCCCAGCTATTTTATGCAATTATTTTAACTAACATGCATATAGGCTACACATTTAACTGAACGTTTTAACTAAAAATTTTCGGAATATATGCGAGTATATTTGGTAATTTTTTAGAAAATTAAAAAAAAATGATACATTTATTAAATTGATAGTAATAAAAAAAAAAGGAAAACGTCGAAACCTCGGAAGATTTTCATTCCTGTGGTATATCTAATTGTTCTTTGCTTCGCGCAGTGAATTCTCGAAGTAACACACGCAACCTAAACGCAAATTGCTCTCTAAAAGGTAAAGAAAGCGATGTCTATTGGTGATAAACATGCTTGGCAAGTATTATTTACTTGTAAACACATCCTGCAGCGTTTAATGGTGTTGATTCTGCGACTGTTTGTCTTTTAGAATCGCCAAATAGCAGTACATTGGCGCCGTATGCAACAGCCAATCAGATTACGTGATACTACAAAATGAGTTAAACGGTGCGTGATTCTGTGAAATATTAGTTGAAAATCAGTGTTGTTAAAAAAAGTTATCAAAAAATAGTCGCCAAAAGTTAAAAAAAAGTAGAGGGTTTTGATGAAAATAGTCGCTTTTGGCACTATTTTAACAAAAATAGTCGCCATAGTCGCCGAATCTTAAAAAAAGTCGCTTTAGTCGCCTGTGGCAGCCCTGCCCTATCCAACCAAAATATTTTTCTACCAAATACGTGAATTAGAACCAAAATCTTGTGGGCATATACACAAATTAAAAAATAAATACATAACTGTCGAATTGATAACCTCTTTCCTTGGCGGTTTTAATTTAAAGTTTGGCGGGTTTAGTTTGGAGTTTTGGTTGGCGCGCTTCCTAACCTAATTTAACCTTTAATTTAAACCTTCTGGCGGGTTTAGTTTGGAGTTTCAGTCGGTTAAAAAAGGCACAGCCTCACAGGTTTGGTACATGAATTCTTTGTACGCACACCTTCGCTTTCTTGTGTTTTCGATAAGATCTAGATCTCTCTGCACTTATCGATAGATTAGAATTTTTCGTATAATTTTGTTTGTATTGAGCCTTTCTTTCAACAGTTTAGCTTATGCCTTTGTATTGAACTTCAGTCCATCGCTTAGAACTGAAGTTACAGCGGTTAAACTAACGAGACCATGTCCAAATTCGGAATCCTTTTCCCTCCCACGCGGTACAAATGACAAGCGAGATAGATTAGTGACTAGCTTGGGAAACGCATGGCTACTTTCCTCTTCACGATGGTAGATTATTTATCGAGAAGCTTTAGATTGTGTCCACACTTGTAAATTTACTTTCTGGTATCATTTTGTTCGTGTTGAATTGTTTTTTCAATCTTTTTAAGATTTTGCATGCCGTATATGCAATTTTAGACGGATATTTTGACTTCAAATGGAAATATTGGACAAAATGTCACTTTCTACTTCCTATAATTTCATAACAAATATTTTAAACTTTCAACTAAATAAATAACGGCCATACTCCTTGACGCGGCGCATCTTCCTCTACGTCAGTGGTGGTAGTTAAACGTTGACATTGCGCGGACCACCACTTTCTATTAACAGTAAAAATATTCAGGTACAGCCGCGGAAAAAAAAAACGAACCACCGATGATTATTTCGTTACTTTTTATAGTAGAGCTAAACTTAATATACCATTTTGTAGGAAATAAAGTCTACTATACACTGATATACAAAACATTTGCATAGGGGACTATCTTCATATTAAAATCCGCACCAACTTTAAAATTTCCAATAGCAACACCCAATTTTGATTCAATATTTAAAATCTACGACAAAATTTATCGTTGAATATCAATTTGCAAGTCATTTGGTTAAGTAGTTTTTTAATTATGAATATCGAAAGTTTAGAACTCGTAATGTTAAATGAATTTCTTAAACTTTTAATCATATCTTTCGAAATAATAATTTTATTAAGCTGATATTTTTATCTGTGTTATTCTAAAAAACCCAAATAAAATACACTAACTTTCATTACTTATATGTATATTTTTTAATTTTATTTAAATTAGGATATTAATATTCATAAAATTTATGAATAGCAACCATGCTATATTTTAATAGGGATGGATTCAGAAAAGCGTTTTATATGCATATCTAAAATTTCATGATTTTCTTCTTTGTAGTTTTTTGGCAATATTATAATGTGCATCAAATGATCATTTAAGGGTTCATACACAAATTTAAAATCTGCAGAACTTAACAGAAATCTACTAATTTTGAGAATTAAAAGCGCTGTGATCGCGTTGGCATAATATTCTATATTCTTATATAGAGGCGAAGGATATACGGGAGTGGGGGAATGAATGACCATGGAAAAAGAAGAACCACGACTAACTACGACTTTTCTACCAGCGTACTTTATTTCGAAGTCTCACTAATACTTTGTTCACTGTGGAAGTAGCCTCTCAAATAAGATAGATACATATTGTCTAATATCTCTGTATATAAATGTAGGAAATTAACCAAAATTTGTATTGAGATTATTTTGAGGGCGGGGAACATTTCTGCGCTATCAAAAGTAGGTGTTGCTATTGAAAATTTTAAAGTTGGTGCGGATTCGAGTACGAAGATAGTCCCCTATGCAAATTTTTTGTATATCAATGTATAGTAGACTTTATTCCCTACAAAATGGTATATTAAGTTTAGCTCTACTATAAAAACTAACGAATTAATCATCGGTGGTTCGTTTTTTTTTTCCGCGGCTGTACCAAATGTACAGGGGCGTACTGGGAGATTAAAGTGGCAGGTCAATATCAGTGTTTACCAGCCCAAAAATTAATGAAGTTGAAAATTATAAACACATATATGTTTAATTAAAATACAAATGTTACATTAAATATACCACACACATATTAGTAAAAAAGATTCCTTATGCACTACGTTTGCATTATATCGTCTGGTTGGCCCTACGACATGTCTGGTTGGCCCTGAACCGGTGATTGCACAGGACCATCATATGACCAGTCAGTTCATATGATGGACGATCGATTCGGGGGGGCGGCGGCTGCCCCCGCACTTCTTAAAACTAAAAGTTACAAGTCAATGGGGGAGTTTCACGCCGAGAAGAAGAAGACCGCTGTTCCAACGGAACATGGAGAAAATTCCGCGACGCCGAAGGAGTTCCGTAGGGTTAGCATGAAGCTTTAGCTCCTGTACTATAATTTTAAGTTTTAGTCTTTAAATAATACCTCAATATAGAAATATTTACTACATACACTGAGATAGATGGTACTCATCGTTTATCAAGTATTTTTGTGTTGAAATAAAAGTATTTTCCCGTATTTTGTTATAATTATATACAAATATAATATAAGTATTTCTGTAATTAAATTTATTCATATATGGAATAAAAGTATTACTTATTTGGAAAAACAAATATTATAAACAAACTTTCCCATAACTGTAAGAGTAGCAACTAAACAAACAAAAGCAAAGTTGTCTGCTGTAGGGAAGAAATCGAAACTACTAGTAAGTTACCATGTTAATACGTCACGTGAAACACCCGCATTGTTTTACTGCATTGCCGAACAATGGAAACATTTTGAACCCCAACTTCCTCCCACTACCACAGGCACGTAAGTATAAGGGGGGGGGGGGGTAAAACCCCTCCCATTGTAAGTCAAATAAAACAAAATAATTAAAAACAGAATTTCTGTAAAAATCAAAAAAATATACAAATTTTTTTTGGCGGGAGGGGGGCGGTATTCTGTCTCGATACTCCCCTCTGTGAGCATGGGGTATTGGGACAGATACCCGGTAACGTCATGTTAGGTTTAATTTGAAATAAAAATAAAGATAACAAAGGGAAAAGATCGTCAAACGGGGTCGAATAAACAAGATGCTCCAAAACCCGTTTCCTGCCAAATTCATGAGTTTATTAACAGTTGGTTAATTAGTGTACAATTTATGCGTTAAACATCTTAGAGTAACATAAGCACCAACTGGAAAATGTACCGTTCGGCGATTCCATTCGACATAAATCAGTGGTTGAAAGTATGAGCGCATTTTGTAGCAGAGACAAAACGATGTTTACGAAAACACACTGAATTGTTTTGCGTTCTTGAGCTACTTAATTTATTCCTTTAACTCTTTTTCCAGTACTCCTAGTAAAAAATAATTTCTCTGAGTTTTTGTTTTTATATATGGTATTCTACTATATTGCAAGCATTTTCCCAGCAAAATTTTAAGAAAATCTGAGCATTATCAAAATAGTTAGTAAACTTGTGCGAAAATAAGTTTTTTAATAATTTTTGCGTGCTAATCTTGAATTTATCGTAAAATGTGTCCGAATTCCTTTAAAATCTGGCAGAGATGCTTACTAAAGAAGAAGTCTATATTTTAAATTAAAAATAAATCGAACGGTAATTTTTTAATTACAATAAGGAGTTATGGGAATTCATATAATTACAATTCAATTCACACTTGCATCTGCTATTTTTCTGTCTTCCTGAACCAATTCCTGATTTACATTTGTTTATTATACTAGGGGGCTCCGCCCCCTGCTCCGCTAACGCTTCACCAACCCCCGGAGGATTGCTACGCAATCGTCTTTAGTTTGCTTCGCAAACAATACCGGCTTCATACACTGTAGACAATGACAATGTGTCCTAACAACAATACTTTTTTTAGTTATATAAATTATTACTGACAGTGCCGTCACACAAATTTATTTTTGGGATGTTGAGACAAGAAATTTCCCAACTTAACGATCCAAAATTCCAAAAGTGAACGATTCAAAATTCCCAACTTAAAGACGTCGGGTACCAGCTCTAGTGTTATCTGACCATTGTTAAAAATATGAGACATCGTTCCCGGGTCTTTTCTTCGAGAAAGGCCTCGAACCAAAGCGTCCTTGATGTAGTAAGTAAATACGTACCAATAACCAATCAAGGGCGATTTGCTCGAACCAACGCCAGTAGTTCAATGTGCAGCTCTAGTGCGACGTTTATTAACCAGACCACACTTAACGATTCGAAATTCACAACGCAACAGTGCTAAAAAAAATCACAGTTCCAACTTATAGACATTTGTCAGCTTTTTTATAGGTAATATTAAACAATTCTCTCGAAAGTATTGATTTGTTGCACGCATGTTCCAATGCAGTGTTCCGTTTTGAGATCTAATTTAAGTTTCATCTTAATACAAGCTGGGCAATTTCTAGTCTTCCGTCGCTAATAATATTAATTTTCCTGAGGCATAAATTTTCCCAACTCAGGGATTTTTAAAATTCGAAAACCCCAACTTTTAAGGTTTCAAGTTTACAGGGGGGGGGGGGGGGGGCATGCTTCAACGCAATTGTTTCTACTCATTGAAAAGCGAAACGTGTAAACAAACAACAGCATAAAACGCGCCAAGCAAAAATAAGCCTAATTCGCCAACTTTTATTTATATAAAGTAAGATTATTGAGAATTGGCGCTAATAATAATTCCCCATTAAAATATATATTAAGCTACGGAATTTGGATTTACATACATGTTGGCATTTTGCTCCGAAATATCTTTTAATAATAATTATAGTACTTCACATAAATAGTTACATCTAATTTATTTTTTAAGATAGAATTTCAGTTTTCATACCATTCAAGAAAGGAAGATTTTACGAATATAACTATATTTTTTTAACGGGAAAAAAGAATATTTTTGAACTACTTAGAGCAGTTTTATTTTATCTTTACGCGTAAAATTTACGATTATTTCAGACATTTCGTCAATGATTTAAAAATTTATAACTACAAAACTAAATCGAAATTTCACAAACGCTCTGGATCATTTGTAGCCAATAGTTTAATCTATACCCCTAATCTTTTATTTATTTTTTTGTTGAAAATTGAAAGACAAGTATACAAAAATGTATGAATTGTTTTCAAAATTTTCTAAAATCATAACTTTAACATAAAATAACGTCTAATATACTGATCGTATTGAAAAACAAATATATTCATCTTATTACCTAAACATTTCTTAATAAACTGGCATAATTTCATAATTTTAGGACATTTACTTCCTGAGATGCAAGCGGAACAATGAGACAAAAAGTCGCAAATTAAAATTCTCTCGAAATATCCGACATTTTTTCCTTCTTCGCTACTTTTTATACCTATCTTAATTGACTATATCTAATTTAATTATAAAGACAGGAATATAATCTTTATAACATCAGAAAGAGGAAGTTTTAGCGAACATTAATATATTTTTTTGAATAAGAGAATATGTAATTTTAAATGACTTATAGCAATTTAGAAATCACGTTTCAAAAATGAGGGTGAAAAAACTTCAAAAAGTGGAGCGTGTTTAAATGTTTAAAAAACTTATAAATCCAAAACTAATTCGAATTTAAAAAAATGCTTACTTGGATTTCCAGTTCAAACCTATTTGTACACTCCCTAAAAAAATTGGATCTCTCCTCTTAATAGTGTTTCAGAAACTCGACGGACAAAATTACTTGTAAGCGAAATTTTATCAATGACGACTTTAATATTAAATAACTTATAAACTAATAACAGTATTGAAACAAAAATATATTCTTCTTATTTATCAAACATTTCTTAACAAATTCACTTAATTTCATAATTTTAGGACTGTTACATTTTGAGATACGATCTGAATAACATTGAAAGAACTGAAAATTCCCCCTAGGACTTACTTTTTCCCCCTAGGGCTTACTTTTTTTTTAAAATAGAGAGACAATGCATGAACGAGATCCAGTGGTTGTGGAGCGAGAGAAATTGTTTAAACTTAGGGATAGCTCAAATCAGTATTTCGGCCTTCGCCATTTGTAATGTTGTTTTGGGACTAAACGAATAGCATGCGCCCGATCTAATGATATTTCGAGTGGTGTTGCAACACCATAGCAGCATATGCAAAAAACTCAACAACTATTAAAAAAAATTTAAGAATAAATATAAACATGTTGATTCTCATAATGGCCATTTCAAAATTAAAAAAAAATTATATCATCCTATGGCTAGTTTGCCCCTCTAAATATGCCAATTCACAATGACAACACCAAAAAAATGGTACTTCCTGGAAAAATAATTAATTTTAGGTTGAAATCCATAATAATTACGGCAAATCAGAAAGTGTAAAAATGAGGTACCAAATGCCCAAAATGTTATTTATTTTAAGGCCTATTCAGACTGGTCACTCGCGTGCGTCGCGTTATAGTGGCTGGAGGGGATAGTGTGCCGTTCGTAATGGCAGTCTTTCGGAAAACGAGACACGGATCAGGCGAATTCCGCTAGAGGCGCTGCGGTAGCCTCCGCTTCATTATTTACAAACATCTACTTCACGGGTTTGATACTATAGCTGGAAATAAGTGCTGTTTTTCGCGATTTTTTACATTTTAAACAATTTAAAATACATATTTTATTTCAAGGAATTGTTCTTTAACGCTATGGAGGACGATAAATCGCCTGGAAGAGACTCAAGTTCTAAGAAACGTAAATCTAATTGAACACCAGCGAGACTTTTGTACATTTTTTTTTAAAAACAGACATTTTTCTATGGTTTCCAGAAGACGAATGGAAGATTCTGAATGCTAGTGTGCTGTGGGTTGTATTGAAGCAGAACAATCAATCATTTATGTTGCTCTTTTCTTCGGCGTTCATCATTCCATAATTTCCACTGTACATTATTTACCTGCTTATCGTGTCATTTATAATCTTATTTGTTCCTCATCGTGTATACTGCAATATCTCTGCAACCAACCTGGCCCACTTCTCTATAGAAGACGAAATGTCTTTATACATATATTTACTTGCTCATCGTGTCATCTAATCTTATTTGTTCCTCATCGTGTATACTGCAATATCTCTGCAACCTACCTGGCCCACTTCTCTATAGAAGACGAACTGTCTTTATACATATATTTACTTGCTCATCGTGTCATCTATATCTTATTTGTTCCTCATCGTGTATACTGCAATATCTCTGCAACCACCCTGGCCCACTTCTCTATAGAATACGAACTGTCTCTGTACATGTAGTATTTACCTGCTCACGGTGTCATTTATAATCTTATTTGTTCCTCATCATGTATACTGCAATATCACTGCAACCACCCTGGCTCACTTTTCTATAGAAGACGAACTGTCTCTGTACATATATTTACTTGCTCATCGTGTCATCTATAATCTTATTTGTTCTTCATCATCTCTAAGCTGAATGTGTGCATGTATTCATAACGAGGGAGTTTGAATTTTTTTTTTAAAACATACATTTCAGAATTGTAAATTAAATTATTTTTAAATGTTTAAACAAAAGTAGAATACATTGTTTTTTTTGTAAATTTTCAATTTTTTAAAAAAAAATTTCAATGTAATTGTCACAAATGAAATATAGTTTTTAAAAAGAATATAAAAGTATTAGGGTATATTTACGTTGTACAAATCTGTTAAGAAAATATAATTTTTCTCCTCGAAACGGGTTTGTAGTATCCATTTTCATATGATTTGGATTATTATCCTTTTTTAATAATGTTGCTCAAGTTGATTGTTTTTTTGGTGTGTGTGGTGCGGGCCCCTAGGCCTCAGCCTTTGCCTAAATCCTGCCCTGCCAGCTTCATTTTAATAACAAAAGTTCACATGCGTCAAACTGTCTTCATGTAAGATCAGATCAAGCCAGATTAAAAGAACACCAAGTCTAAACATTTTTATATCTAGCCTTTCCATGATCATATTCAATATTTCATTTCAATGTTAAATAAATGTATATGGAAATATTTTGATTGTTTTATTTTATATCAAACTGGTTACATAAAAATATATGCCATGAAATATGTTGTGTTTTATACTAAGAAGTATTTATGTTAGGAAAAACTGTTAAAAAATAAGTCTGGTTAATCGATATTTAAAGATATATAAACTGCGATAACTGATTTTTTTTTGCATAAGTAATTTTTTTTTTATCCAACGAAAAATAATTTTCGAAATCATACAATATTTTTTTTTAATTATCGGGTTAATTGAGAAATCCGGATATTTTTTTCAAAAGGTGCCCAACTGAGACATCTATAAAAAATAAATAAATAAAAGGATAATTCAAATATCTGAATTAAAATATGTATATTTGATACCACAAATATGTGTATCATTTTCCTTAAAAAAACATTCCAAGGAAAGTCGGCAATATCTTCTTATCTACAAAAGCCTTCAATAACTGAAAAGAGCCTAGTATTGAAACGAAAACCAAATCCATAGTGTGCTGCTTTTAAACTAGACGGTTATCCATCAACAGAAAACAGTCTAAAAATTTAAATATACACCCTAGATATAATCTTAAAGTAATATAATGCATGTGTTTAATTTTGCGGGCAGTTTTTTCTAAATTCATGAACCCATCAAAACGCTTCTTCAATCTCATGCAGCGGAGGCGACCGCAGCGCCACCAGCGGATTTCGTCGGTTTCGGGGAAGAATCGCTAACATACGAACGGCACACTACGACACTACCCCCTCCAGCCACTATAGTCGCGTCGCGCGCGATGAAGGGATTTTTCTCAAAATGCGTTCAGACTGAGCCGCGCGTCTCGCGATGATCGCTTCCGCTCTGACCAATCGCTGAGTAGAAATACGCGCATGCGCATGTCTATCTCGTGTTGGCGTGTAAAGTCTGCAAACCTCTGTTTTCAAAACGATGTGGTGTTTACCGATTATTGAAGTTGTATCAAAACGAATTCTCACGAACAACGAAAGTATCTCGTCAGGCGGAACAAAATTATTTATTTGTATTCATAAGTGTTACAATCTTATATCATTTGAACATTTATACTGCTTATCACATGCAAATATATTACACACCATTAGTAAATGAGCGAATAGCCGATTCGCAGACTTTTCCTATTGTGAAGGAGTACAGTTGCCCATTTTTGCTCTTCTTTGGAATTCAACAAAAAAAAACCATTCAGGGCACAATAAGGGAATGAAAACACGTGGGACCATCCCCCAGAAGTGGCTCCAGGACTGAATATAATACGGCAGAGAACATTCTTGGACAAGTAACTTGGCAGAAGACTATGTGGTCCTTTACCTTTCCCGCTGTCCATATCATCCCGATAAATGTCCGTTTCATCCCTAATTTTAACCTTTTGTACGATGATTTCTTCGTGTTTTCAAATAAAATGTTTTTCAATAAATGAAATTAATTAAACAATGTAAAAACATATGTTGTAGTTTACTACTGTTTATTTAAAGCCTTTAATTCTACCAAATCTATAAATAAAATTTAAATGTCGATAAATTGTAAAGGGGAATTTTTTAGCAGTTTATTTTTTAATTTCAAATCTTTCAGTTGACCTCCAACCTTCAAAATGTTTTATGTGTTATAGCCCTGGTCCAGACAGGAAAAATGTAATAAAACCATTAATTATTTAAAATTGAAGCTACACATTGTATGAAATTAATGTTAATAATACATATTGACTTAATTTAATAATTAATTATGTTATTTTGAAAATCCTTTGAAAATTATTTGTTTAAATTTACTTCGGGAGGGGTTCGGACCCCCCTTTTAGCAGGTCGTTGTATACTGTGCTTCCCCAGAATTATTTTTTATTAGTGTATTAGTTTCAAGTACAACCAAGTATTTTTCTTTTTCATTCTGTGTTTATCCATATTAATAAACATATACACCTTTTCACATGGAATAAGCTGAATGACTATTTAAATTTGTTTAATAGCTAATATCAATGGACGAGTAGAATGACCACGCCCACCATGACGTCAGAGCTAGTTTGTTTGTGGGATAGCGTTAGAATTTCCTTCAAAACTACTAATATATTGAAAAGCTCGATGATATTTTTTTAGAATATGATGTTAAAACACAAGTTAAATGTAATTAATGCAAAATTTGAACATAAAAAAGCGATGTTATTGTTTGTTTACCAGTAATCGGCAACTTGCACGTGCTCGAAATCCCACAAACAAGGCTAAACTCCGCCCCGTTCTAGTTGTCCATTATAAAATTTCAAGAATTTTGAGAAACATTAACATGTTTAAAATGCTTTAAATCTCAAATAAGCGAATATTTAGCTTAACTTTTAGTTTAAAACATAAATAATGGTTAGAAGTAAGTAAACATGAAAGCATAAATTAATATATATATATTTTTATATATATAGTGTTTTGTAGCATTAATATTTCTTGTGTTTTTTTAATTGCATCATTTAAAAAACTCCATTCAAAATTATTTATTTATAAGATTGTCTCTCATGACCCTCGCAACCCAATGTTTATAAATTCCTGCTGACTTGGCAAAATCATAAAAGTAGTTGGCAATTTTGTGAAACATTTGGCTTTATTAAAAAAATTAAACTAAGAAGTTTCACTTTTAAAAAAGGACGAATGTTTCACAAGTTTGCCAAGTGCACAGGAATTTATTAACATTCTTACGGCCCACGTAGGTGAAAATGTCTTCAGTCACCAATATTTAACATTTAGCGCTTTTTTTTGGCGTAATTTGCAATTAAAATAAACTTCTGCACTTTCACGATTCCGAATATGTGAATCTGCAGATTTCCTAGTGCAGAAAACTCTTATTTTGTTTACGATTCCGCACTGTCAATGAACAAATCAGTGTATCTGCAGATACACGGCTTCCTCACTATCAAAATCTTCAAACATCTTTCTAATCAAATTAGTGTTTTGAAAAAGAACCCCGTTTTCTCAGCGCTACTAGGTTCGGCACGGAACTTGTTCAATACTCGATTGTGATTGGTCATCGCGCGCGACGAGACGCGATGAAGTTCAACCGGTTCTCAAAATTCTAGCTATCATCCTCATTCCCAACACCACCGTAACTGACTCAAGGCCTGCGCACGCTGTCGATCAGAAAGCTATGAGTCATCAAAGGTAGACCTACCGAAAGACACAGCGCCATTCAATTCAACGGCTGAATCCGTTCGTTGCAAATATAAACAAGGTTGTTTTCGAAGCGCGAAAAGTTAATTTTATTTATATATTTTATTAATTATTCTGCAGTTTTAGGAACGTCAATTACATAAGATGCCTTCTCGGTGCTGCGTGCCTAATTGCAAAGGGAATTATGATAGAGTTCTTGAACGTGTGACTATTTTAAAATATCCCGAAAATGTCGGAACTCGAAAAAAATGGATAACAGCGATACCTAGAAAGGATTTCATACCTTCCAAGTCTTCTAAGGTAAGTTGTATTTTTGTAATTACTTATAAATAACAAAGAATTAAAAATGGTTCTTGAAATTTGAATCTATTTCCTGCATATTTACTTCAATACAGTGTGAAATGTTCGTCATTATTTTCATGCATTACTAATGTAGGAATCATTCCACATAAAATATTGGAATTATTTATTTCTTATAGCAATATTTGGGAGTTAAGGTAATATTTAATGCTCTTATTGTTACAGAAACAAGGTTTATATTTGTATCTGTATCGATTCAATAAACAGAAGTGAGTTTAAGCTTTTCATAAAGTTTGTATAAACATATTTTTTTGAAAATCTTTCTTCGGCCTATCAATTTGAGAACAAAATAAAAACTTCAATAATTCTTAATTGTATGTTTAGAATAGGCCCTGCTCATTCCAGAACATTCTCCATTTATCTAGAACAATTTATTGTACCTCACCCAATAATATTTTACACTTTACAAGTTAACGTTTTACTAGCTGAACCAAACATGTTAGAATGAGATGGAATTGCAACAACCTCTGTATTGAAAATTCATTGGAGCTGACGCGCGGGTTAAATTTGTTGCCCAGTTTCATTTAAAATAGAACTGCCCCATTAAACAGTCCTAAATATGTATTTAATTCAATTATATTTTTCTTATTTGCTGATATTGATAGTAACAAGCTTTAATTAATTTTTTTAAAGGTTCAATCTTACCATCAACCCGATACTTCAAGATCTCCAGGGGGAGGGCGAGAAATACAAAGTCCTCGCATTTGCCGATGACAAACTTCTGATGACATCCAGTCAAGTAGAGCTCCAGTCCATGCTCGACCGTCTCTACACCGTGACAGAGGCTCTAAGCCTAAAAGTCAACGCGAGCAAATGCCCATCGATCCACCTGTCAGGGAAGAAGCCGGCGGGCCTGCGCCCATTGAAGTGATTCCAGACAACATCCCGACATCCTTCCTGGGTAACCCCATCGGCTACAACCTGCTCGAGAATTCCCCGGAGATTGCGAAGATCATCCACCTAGGAAAAAAGATCGGCGGATCCAGCCTCGCCCCGTGGCAGAGGATAGACGCTTTGAAGACGTTTCTCTACCCTCCCTGTCCTTTGCCATGAGAGGTCACCAATACACCAAGCAGCAGCTGCGTCAGGTCGACAATCACATGAGGGCCCACATCAAAGGGACCCTCAATCTGACTGGCGTGGCTTCAAACGCTTCTAATGATTAGACGAACTGTCTTACTGTACGTTATTTACTTGCTGTTCAACGTGTATCTTTTATAATTTATCTGTTCCACATCGTGTATCCTCCATCTGCATATTTACACGTAGAAGACGAACTGTCTTACTGTACGTTATTTACTTGCTGTTCAACGTGTCATCTTTTATAATTATCGGTTCCTCGTGTTTCCTCCACCTGCATATTTACATGTAGAAGACGGACTGTCTTACTGTACGTTATTTACTTGCTGTTCAACGTGTCATCTTTTATAATTATCGGTTCCTCGTGTTTCCTCCACCTGCATATTTACATGTAGAAGACGGACTGTCTTACTGTACGTTATTTACTTGCTGTTCAACGTGTCATCTTTTATAATTATCGGTTCCTCGTGTTTCCTCCACCTGCATATTTACATGTAGAAGACGGACTGTCTTACTGTACGTTATTTACTTGCTGTTCAACGTGTCATCTTTTATAATTATCGGTTCCTCGTGTTTCCTCCACCTGCATATTTACATGTAGAAGACGGACTGTCTTACTGTACGTTATTTACTTGTTGTTCAACGTGTCATCTTTTATAATTATCGGTTCCTCGTGTTTCCTCCACCTGCATATTTACATGTAGAAGACGGACTGTCTTACTGTACGTTATTTACTTGCTGTTCAACGTGTTATCTTTTATAATTTATCTGTTCCTCATCGTGTATCCTCCACCTGCATATTTACATGTAGAAGACAAACTGTCTTACTGTACGTTATTTACTTGCTGCTCAATATCATATGGCTCTCATACATACAGAAAAAGGTTTGGGCTAGAATTTATTCTGCTCTTGCCTCGGGTTGGCCTGTTATAGCACTTAACTAACAGGAACCGACACGCCTTATCAAATATTGGAATCACTACACTCACATGCACCTTTTTTGCCGTATTCGTGATTAATTGCATACATTGTCTTTTTTTATATTGATTAATTGCATAATTTTTATGTTTTCAATCTTTAATGTGGGCATTTTTAAGCAGTCGATTGACTTTACGACAAATATGTCATTTTGGCCTTAGTGTAAAGTCATAGCGATCAATTTTATTGATTTCTTTAAAAAGTTTGAAAGGTTAAAAAATTATTTTGATATCTTTAATTTTTTTTAATTAATTAATAAAATATAATTAAAAATTAGGGCAAGATCATCCAGTTCATTCAATTCTCCCAAAAAGTGACTTGTTTATAATTTAAGTAAACAGCCCATTCAGCCACTTATTTCATATGATTTATATTGTACCAAGAAAACTTTTATAAAATGTATAAATTTATAAAAAAAAATGTATTTGCACATGTGTTTTGAAGGTAACTAAAAGCAAGCAAATGTAAAGTTCACAATAAAAGTTTGAATTGAGTAATAAAACTCAAGTAAAATTATTTAAATAAATAAAAAATTTATATAAAAGATCCAGTTTATTCAATTCTACCAAAAAGTGACTTGTTTATTATAATTTAAGTAAAAAGCCCCTTCAGATAATTTTAATTGATATTGTACCAAGTAAACTTTTATAAAATTTATAAAGTATTTTTCATTTGCACATGTTTATTGAAGGCTCATTGTTAACTAAAGCAAGGAATTGTAAAGTTCACAATAAAAGTTTGAATTGGGTAATAAAAATGTAAGTAAAATTATTTAAATAAAAAATTAATACAAAAAGTTCCAGTTTATTCAATTCTAGCTGAAAGTGACCTGCTCATTATAATTTAAGTAAAAAGCTCATTCAGCCACTTAATTATTTCAGATAATTTTAATTGATATTGTACCAAGTTAACTTTTATAAAATGTATAAATTTATAAAGTATTTTTCATTTGCACATGTTTTTGAAAGCTCATTTTTAATTAAAAGCAGGCGAATGTAAAGTTCACAATAAAAGTTTGAATTGAGCAATAAAATGTTCGTAAAATTATTTAAATAAATAAGAAATTAATGCAAAAAAAATCCAGTTTATTCATTCTACCAAAAAGAGACTTGTTTATTATATTTTAAGTAAACAGCCCATTCAGACACTTATCTCAGATAATTTTATTGATATTATACCAAGTAAACTTCTATAAAATGTATAAATTTATTAAAAAAAATATTCTTTACTTGCACATGTCTTTTGAAGGTTCATTTTGAACTAGCAAGCGAATATAAAGTTCATAACAAAAGTTTGAACTGAGAAATAAAAATTGTTTTTTATTTACTTAAATTAGTGAACTTATGTAATTAAAAATATCGTTTTTTTTAATATTATTTTGACCAAAAAGAGGACATGTTTATGAGCTAATAAACAGTCCATTCACTCAAGAATTAAATTGATTTGCATTGTTACTCAGTTCATGAACATTGATAAAACAAATGAAATAAGTAATTTTGGTTTATTAAATAGGTACTGAATTCTAAAAATAGACATTGACCTTTCACCGTTATACACTACGCGAAATGTACAAGAAAGTAAAATATGCTCGAACTTTGAAAAACGTCCGAAAATTATTTCGCTAAGTGCCATTCGCTTCTTCTTCGATACCGGTCTGCCTGCGATGACTCATCCTAAGCGCGCTCAGGCCTTGAGTCAGTTACGGTGGTGTTGGCTCAGGCCTTGAGTCAGTTACGGTGGTGTTGTCATTCCCCAGTCTGAGCAACCTATTATAGGGCCCCACCTCGAGTGGGGAACACCAAGTAGGTCAGGCTGGAGTTTGGTAGCATTGCCCTGCCCCTCCCCCCTTTTAGAAACAAATGGTTTATACCAACCAGATTTCTCAAATAAAATCAAAAACTGATACAGATGAAGAATGAAGAATGAAAATTATGAGCTCTCCCTGAAGAATGACAGTTCTCATTAGAACCTTAAATATCACAGATGAAGAATGAAGATTTTCCATTCTACTCAAAACTTAGACTTAGATCAAGGATTTCAACTTGTTAATTGCCTTGGCTTTGCTGTTCTACAATGCTTTTCACCATGCACATTATTAGATAATTCCTTTCCAGAGTTCACTTTTAAATTTTAATTTTAGTTTTGATTTTTGTTTCACTAGTTTTGACGAATTTTATCTTATTTTTAATCTAAAATTCGCTAATTTTAGACTTAGATTAATTTTAACCTTTATTAGCTTGCTAAAAAATCTTGAAATTTGTCTTCTTTTCATTTCAACTGTATTTCGGTGGAAAGGGTTCAACTTAAATTGAATTTTGGCTACCGTTATACCTCTACATATTTATACTCTTAATGATGAATTTACTTATTGAGGGTTTAAATCCGCTTTCATTTCGGTCGTGTTTTAGCTTTCTTTTCGTTCCTTTGGGCAAAGTTTTTTTTTTTTTTTTTTTTTTTTTTTTTTGTATGTCTGGTTTTCCTGTTGTCCGGTCCGTTTCTTCCTGTGTCTTGTCCTGGCTTGATTGGTGGTTTTCCGAGTGAGTGGTCGCTTTTGGGCGAGTGAATGGTCTTCGCACAATCAATTTAGTTATTTTATTCGTTTCACATATTTCGACTTTAACTTAGATGGAGAGGTTTATAGCCCTTGCTGGGCCCAGGTACCTCGAATTAAAATTATGTTCGTGTTCGTGTGCGAACTGCGTCGCGCGACGGGTTTTCGGGGATTTTTTGCCACGCAATTGGGAAAAGTAGGGAAAAACACGACGCGCGCGCGCGTCGCGATGCCAGTCTGAACGGGCCTTTATGGGGAAAGTTGGGTTTTCCTCATAAGATTGTTTTGGCACAAAAAAGTATATATTCTCGAACAATGCTTGATGGGGTTTTTATTAGATGAGCAAAAAGAAAACATTTTTATTGGAAAAAGTTCCACAGATCACCAATGATCCCCATAGGATGATCACCCCTGGAGTTACGGGACTTTGGAAAATCCAAATTTTTAGATCACCTAAGTTTCTGTCGATGTACACAAACCGAGTTTTCAGTCAAACCGCAATGAAAAAAATCCCCGCCCAAAAATTCTGATGGCGTTTGTGGGCACCCCTGCTTTAATTGGATTTCCAGTTAAAAATGAATCTCTCCTCTTAATAGTGTATCTGAAACTCGACGGACAAAGTAAGCAAAATTTTAGTAACGACGACTTTAATATTAAATAACTTCAAAATCATTTTGAAATAAAAATATGTTTGTCTTATTTATCAAATATTTCCTAAAATATTCACTTCATTTTGTAATTTTTACTTTTCGAGATATGATCTGAACAACAGCGTTAAAATTCTCCTTAGGGCTTACTTTTTTTAAAATAGGGGAACGTCCACCAAAAATGAAACTTTTTACTCAAATTAAAATTTTAACCAAACTTTAAGTGTGGTATATCAATTTAATCCTAGAAAGTTGCTGGATATGAATTTGTAAGGTATTATTTCATAAGAATAATAGTCTGTAGGGAAATTGTTCTGAAAGTTGACAGTTTCTTCACTTTTATTGGGGCCAAAAATGTCACTTCGATTATAGTATATTATTTTCTTAATTTTATTCATTAATTGAAATCATTATATATACAAATTCATAATCCATTTACATATTTATCATATATATGTAGTTGAAATATTTTAGATTAGCTTTTGAATAAAATTTTAACTGTATTTAATAGTGATGTTTAATTATTGTCACAAGAGTAACAAAAAACATATAAAAGTTTCAAATTTGTAAAAACTACTTAACATTTTTACTTTAAACCTTTTAATCTCTGATTTGGTGGAATAAGACATATTTTACACCATTTTTTTTGTGTCATGCATAGAACATCCTCTGTTGTGTTGTCACAAGAGTAACAAATGACTGTGTCACAAGAGTAACGCATAACATTTCTGGCAAGTAGGTCAATCAAATAGGTTGTCTTCAGACCAAAACCAAAACAATGTTTTAAGTTTATTTGGTTTTGTCCTTTTTAAGAATAAGTTCTTGAGTAGTTTTTCCATAATTAATTACATAATTAATTTAAAACAAATTAAATTGCATTCATTCATGTTTTTAAAATGAATTATCTTAATTTTTTATTTACTTTAAAATTACACAACAATTATGAGAGCAGGTCCTCAGAATGTGTGTATTTAATAAAAAATTTCAGAGTAATTCATAGGAGAGTTGCAGATTTATTTTCTCCATTCCGAAAGATTTATTGATTTAGAGTGCTGTGCAGGCCCATTGCACCAGGGGAGCACGGCCCCACTATAATCTGGAATTTCTACTTCTAAAAATCCCCAATTTGAGAAATTTATGCCTGAAGAAAATTAATATTATTAGCAAATGAAAGCTAGGGCAGATTAGAAATGGCCTTACTTGTATCATTACATTTAAATTAGACCTAGAATTGGAATATGGGTGCAACAAGTCAATGCTTGTGAGAGAACTGTTTAATATGACCTAAAATGTATATAAAAAAAGATGAAAAATGCTGATAAGTTGGAACTGGGAATTTTCAGCACTGTTGAGTTGGGAATTTTGAATCGTTAAGTTGGGAAATTTGTTGTTTCAATTTTGTTATGGTGCTGATGCTGTCTTGGATGTTGGTAGACATTCAGAATGTGCATTTTGATAAGATATCATAGAAAGACTATTATATAATACAAGACAGATTTTCTGTAAACGTGTTTGCACAATATTTTAATGCAGCATCTCTAAGAAAATGCATCGGTCAAAAGTGTATCCAGTTTTTTCTGATATTTGCACAGGCCAATTTAAACAAAAATATAATTTTGTAAACATGTCAGCACTTAAATATTAACAGTTTTCATGGAATTTTTTTTTCAACAGCTTATGATACGAGTGCTGTACATGGAATCGGTGTTGTTTTTCTTTTTTTTAAGTGATGTCAATGAAATGAAGTGCATGGTAAAAAGCAATTATACAAAAAGCTGCTGATTTTGCAGAACTTGTTCATGGTGCAACAAAGGTAAACATACTTAAATGAAGAAATCATAGCCATAGAATTCAGTTGCGTATTACTCTTGGAGAAATTGTATAGTGAAGGGCACACAAAAACACACTTTGTCGAAGCTACCAAAAATGACACTATATACCATTGACCATAACACATGATAATTCCTACAAAGAGTTCATATTTTATAAAGCAAACAGCAATAAAACTGCAAGTGAAACCGATGATGAAGACGAAGAGCAATTCTGCTCAGCAGCAGAACGCAAAGGAGCCGAGAAATTGCAATATAACCAGTAGGTGAATGTAAACTATGTTGTGGTCCGTTAATTCTAACAGTATATGATGAATATCAAATAAGGTGCTTTAATACACACAAAAGTAAAAGGAATTGAAAAGTTTGAACCTTATGCATGCTATTTGATACAAAAGAAACCAAATAGTGGCTAATTTTGTTGCTCTTATATTTGTAAAATATTTTTTTAGTAAATTATTTTTTAATATAATAATTCTATACCCTTTTAAGCTGTTTTAGACTCCTATCAATGTTTAAAACTGTTGTATATAAAAAAAATTGAGAATTAGCTCATATATTAATGATTTTTTGAGTTTTTTAAGCAGAAATTCAATTGTGGACAAAATTTCACAAGAGTAACGCTTAGCCTTTTACTTAAAACAATGCCATTAATTCAGATTTTGTCAAACAGATTCAAAAGTTTTAACCTTTTGAAGATATATAATTGCTCTATTATATTTGTAAATTTGAGTTTTGTATTCTCATATAATTCACAGGAATTCTACCTTAAAAACACTTTTTGTATTTTGCTTTTTCCAGTGATCACAAGAGTAACAAAATTTTGATTTATTTTCTAGACAACTAAAATATACTAAATTACATATTAGATATGTTTTATGAAGCGGAATGACATAAACTTTTAAATAGTAATTTTGGATTTTATCCTAAATATGTTTAGTATTGTAAAAAATGTATGTTTTTATGAAAATTTTCTCTGACCGTCACAAGAGTAACAATGGACGTTCCCATATATTGAAAAATAAAACTTTTTAAAGAATTTATTTTCATAAAAAATTTATTTAAATCAGTGATTTAAAAAAAAAAATCACTTATTTTAAACACTACAATCTTGAATAAAATTAAAAAAACAATAAATACTAACTTTTTTATAAAACGTCCAGTCTTTTCTAATAAAGGCCAGTCGGACTGCTTTTTAAAAAAAAAAAAAAAGCTGGCGTATTTGCAACCCTGTGTTACATAAAGTAGAATACTTAAAAAAAAATAGCCTATTGTAAAAAACTAAAATATACAATAGCTTATGTGAACAAAGAAGTATTTCTACAGATTTACCTTGCCAGTAAATTATTTGTTAAACATTTCACATTCTTAAGATTTTTTTTCTCTTGTGTGCATCTTGAGGTGTTTCTTCATATTCTCCTTATGTGCAAATTTTTTGTCGCACACTTCACACACATGAAGTTTTTCACCGGTGTGGATGAGAAGGTGTTCCTTCAAACCCTTCTTCCGGGCAAATTGTTTGTCGCACACTTCACACACATGAGGTTTTTCACCTGTATGGACGCGGAGGTGGACCTACAGACTAAACTTCAGGGAAAATTGTTTGTCGCACACATCACACACATGAGGTGTTTCACCGGTGTGGATGAGGAGATGTCTCTTAAGAGATCCCTTTACAGAAAATTGTTTGTCGCACACTTCACACACATGAGGTTTTTCACCTGTATGGATGAGAAGGTGTGTCTTCAGATTGCACTTCTGGGAAAATTGTTTGTTACACACATCACACACATGAGGTTTTTCACCTGTATGGATAAGGAGGTGTGTTTTCATATACTCAATGTCAGTAAATTGTTTATTGCATACTTTACAAACATGAGGCTTTTCACCTGTGTGGATGAGGAGATGTTTCTTCATATATTCCTTTCGGGCAAATTGTTTATTGCACACATCACAAACATGAGGATTTTCGACTGTGTGGATGTTGAGGTGTTTCTCCAGATTTTGTTTACGTGGAAATTGCCTGTTGCACACTTCGCACACATGCGGTATTTTTTCCGAGTACATTGGTAGGCGCTTCTTCAGACTCCGCTTTTGAACAAATGGTGTGTTGGACATTTCAGTTCCAAAAGAGTATTACTCTTATAAGAACAATAATTTTTTTTCTTGGGATCGCTTTTTTAAATCTAATTGTTTTTTATATACCATACGCGCATGGCACGTTATTCTTTTTTGCAAACGTACATTTACGCACTAATGAGAATTTGAGGATATAGTGTTTCACTGACATCGTTAGTAATGTGGTTGCGTGAATATTTTTCTAACGCTTCCGTTAAGATAAGGAATCAAAAGAAATTTGGAAAGCTTTCAAACTCAGATTTAATTTTTAGTGGTAAGTTAAAATATCTTTGCTCGCCTAAATTAGGTACTGTATCTCTGTAATTCGTAGATGCTTAATCCTGGTGACAGACCACTGAGCTAATATAACATAACTATAAGCACTGGAACGAAAACTCAGCATGGTGTTTCTATTTATTTTTTGCCTATTTTCGTCAAGTTACTCCTATAGCCAAATAAGAACGGGTGCGGGGCATCCGTGGCCGAGAGGTTACGGCGTCAGCTGGGTTGGTTTGGTTAAATAACGTCGCACTAGAGCTGCACAGTGGGCTCTTGGCGACGGTTCGGGGCCTATCTCGAAGGAAGTTATAAATTATATTTTTAATTTTTAACTATTCATCCATGACACGTAGGAATGCTGCTCAGTACTGATATAATTATTTTCGAATAATTATTTTATTTTCATACTTTTTAACGTCTCGCGTGCTCAGCCCTGGTTACACGTGTAGCGTCATTGTTAACTTTGCTGAAATGTTCCTGACCATGATGCCTCACTACTGATCCATATTATTTTCAATTATTTGCTTTTTTCACATACTTTTCTTTGTTACACGCGCTGGCCTCTGGTCACACGTGTACATCGAAATCCAACTTTTTATTGTCATATTTTTGTAAGTTTTTATCAGATTTTCCGGCAACGGTGCGTCTCTAAGGTATGTTCTGCATTACACGGGCTTCTCCCTATAACGTCCCTCCAACCCTAAGCGCCACCTACAGGCAGAACTTCCACGGGCGTTCGCCTATCCCTCCACTTGGAGGGTAGGTAGAAACTGGCGCTTTATCGCCGTTACGGCTCATTTATCGCAATTGAAGAAATGAAAGTACGCGTGAAACCGTAAGTCAAGAAATGGCGCTTTATCACCGTTTTGGCTAAATTTTGAGGAGATAACGTAAAAAATAATAAAACTAACAACGACTAACGACCCAGAAAAAGCTGATTAAAAGTATTCAAATTATGTTTTAAAAAATAGCCATAAAGTAACGCCGAGAATAGATCTTTCGACTATATCAATTTGAAATTAATTATGATTTTTTTAACTATAAATTTAGTTTCTGAAATTAATAAATTTCTGTATTCAAACCTGTATTTCTGCAAAAAAAATGTAAATTAAAAAATTTTTTGTCATTTTTTAGAATGTTCTTCTTTATAAATACTACAAGTTTTAAAGTGGCAAATCGATGCCTTATTTCTCAGATGCGTTAAGTGCAATTTTCATTAACTTTAGTTTAATTGCTTTTATAAATCTTCACGTTGTAATCTGTATATAACATATAATCTTGATATATGAAAAACAATAATTTTAAGTGTTACAAACCCTTGATTGTCTTTTTCTTATCATAAAGCTACAAACTTTCAAATGGCTGTTCTGAAAAATGAATGTGCACTCAGGCAACGGAATCCTCATTTTTTAAAACTTTGATTATGTTAATGTATATTGATTGTTTTAAATATTTTACGCTATATACCTGGGTATCAGAATTAAAACCCATACAAAATTATTTTTAATCAAAACTTAAACATTGTCACTTAGGTTAACTCACATTATATTGCTTTTTAAGTGCTTTTAATATAAATAAAAGAGTTAGTGTATTAGGTAAGATTCCGATATTTATTACAATGTTTACATTATTGAATAAAAACCTATGAAAAACTACTAAATTTTACCCTGCATGTAAAATAATATACTTTTATATAGGAAATACATTTTATTATGTAATATATTATTCGTTTTTGTTTGAAAAACTATAAATATATTTACAGACTATTTTATTTTCATAAAAACGTTTAAATGAATAAATGTTCCAATAATTATATAGTCCAGGAATTTACACATAGTTGTTGATTATTAAAGTACTAGCAGAAAAGACCGTTCTACGCATGGAAAGAAAATAAATACAATATTTATAAGCAAAAGAAAAATATTTTTTTTTTCTCGCTCGTCAGAGGGACTCAAAGAAGTAAAAGTTCAAATTTTTAACGAAATTATATTAGCAAGGTCCTGAAATAAATGGAAAACTTCATAATACGAAGAAGATGGCAATAAAACAAAATGAACATCGATACGGTATTGCCGTTGATTAACATTCGAATTTTAAACTATAACATCCCAAAAATATAAAAATGAACAAATAATAATTATTCTAAGTAACTTGTATTAGACACATATAATAACAATAGCCTTTTAAATTTCTTAAGTTATCGAAAGTATAAAAATAAAAACGGAAAATTTTTAAAGGTTCCACGTAAAGAATTTTAGATTTTCATATATTTTCTTGTTTGTACCGTAAAACCATATGTGCATACGAAATTTTACGACTCTAATGTTCCGTAAAGAAAAAGAAGTATTCGAAACTAACGTCGAATAAGAGGATTTTCAAACCATAAAAACGTTCGATACGAACAAAAAAAGAAGATTATTGTTCCTATTTAAAGCTAATTTTTAGTTAAAAAAAATAGCAACTTACTTTTTAGAGGTTCCACGTCGTGCAAAATTCAAGATTATATTTTTTTCTTTGTTTGTATGACTGAATGGATGAGTAGTCAACGGCTTCGCATTTGAATATAAAGAAATTTATTTCTCAATAACATGTATTAGACAATAACTTTCTAATACAGTAATCTCTCAATAACATTAATATATATATGAACAAAAACCTGTAAACTTCTTAAATTGGTAAAGGTATAAAAATGGAAAGGGAAAACAAATGTAAAAAATGCCGCATGCAAAATTCTGGATTTCCTTTTTTTTTTTTTTGTATCGTAAACCCTATCAGAATGAGGATACCACTATTCTAAGGCAATAAAAAGTGTCTGAAACAAATGTTCCATGAAAGAAACCGATTTCAATTTTAAAGGTTCCACGTAAAAAAAAAATTAATTTACCAATTTTTTCCTTTGTTTTTATATAAATACCCATCAATATTCTGAATCTTGCGATGCTAAGTTATTCGAAGGTGTCTAAAACTAATATTTAGTAAAAAAAATAGCAACTTTATTTACTACTACAACTACTTATTTTTAGAGGATTCACGGGCAAAATTCAAGATCATATTTTTTTCTTTGTTTGTATGTATGAGAATACTCTCTCTGTATGCACAATTTCACGATTCTGGGACCCTTAAAAATTTTCTATCCGAACAAAAACAGTTAACGTTTCCTATTTAAAATATAAGGAACAACTTTGCCAAATTTTATCTTTCTGTGTGTACCAGTAAGTTAAAGTTGTACCACATTTGTTCCACATTTTTAGTTCAACATAACTTTTTTACAGTTTCAAATAATGGAATCAGGTGTTCAATAAACGAAAATTACAGGTGGAAAGTTTAAAAATCATATTCAAAATAAATGATAGTTGTAAATTAATAAAAAATATAAATATGTGAATCATGTTTAATTTACTTTTATTTACAAAAACACATAAAAGTATTTTTTTAATTTATCTGTCGATTCCACTGCGCGAAACTTTGTAAGCAATTGCAGGAGCATAAAACCGAAGTTTGTTAAAAATATTTTTCTCATTCACTAGGTACTAATTTTTAAAGTCAAATGTCCTTTGGTACGACTGTGTCTTTGATTAGGTCTCATCTATACCTCTACTATGCTAAAATTTAAGTTATATACAAATATTTTACGAAAATGTATGTCATAAATAAAATATACCAGTTATTTTCCAATGTAGAGCCTAAAATTATCTTAAATTCCAGTCACCTACCGGAGTTATGTAATTTGTTCTATTTCTATTAATACTTCTTTATTCATTATAGAAACAAGATTATTATTAATTTAATGCATCAAGTTTCTCAACTTCTTATACACTGCACCTTATTTTGATTGTACTTCCACTTATTTTATTTAAATTCTTTCGCCGATTTCTGTCAACATACCAGTTACATAATAATTTATGTAACGCCGTCTTCATTAACATCGACTTCGTTCCTAAAATAGCTTTTGCAAGCGTCAGACGAGCTTGAAATAGATGCAACCGCTCTAACGTTGTTTCGCGGCTCGTGTGTTCGTTACACGTATTTTTTTCGTTACAGTCTTGCTTTCATTAAAATTCAATTCCCCATATATGCACCTTTTAACCTAGATCTGATTTTAAAGACGTTACAAGTCGCAAACACACGTACAAACAAACAAAAAATTAGCCAATCCTTTTACAAAATCCTACATGTGCGACTGTAGATATCAATATTTCTTTAGTTTTGGATCTAAATTCTAATAACGTTATACATAAATTCTTCTTCGTATATTTAAATGTAGTTTGTGGAATTGCATTTTTTTTATATGTTTTTAAAGTATTTTTGGCACAAATGTAGTTGATGATATGATTAACATTCATTAGCAAATTATATGCATTTCATCCAAATAGAACGAGTTTTTCCAACATGTAATTGTTCATTTTTTTGTTGTTGTTGTTTATTTACTAAAAACATTGACCTTACAAATTTTAAGTTTCTTAAGGATATAATAGAATTTCTCATCTTGATTTTTTATACGTGATGTATAATGAAAAAAAGATTCTAATATATCATTTACTCTATAATTATCACTTAGTTCAAATTCAGGTGATAAAAGCAAAATGTTGTTAACAAATTTTTGACAAGTATTTATGCGTATGCAATTTATACACGCACCCCACAGGACAATGCAGACCATCCGCTGCCAGAGAGGCTAGTCTCATTGTTGACGGAAAGAAGGCACACATGTTTGTAATGAATGCAATGCGAGCTTTTTTCGGAGCGTCAAAGCAGTGGTCATAGGGGGGTGCGCTAATGATAGCCAGTGGCAAATTTACATCCTGTCCTACTGTTGATGGGGGACTAAAATGTGTCACTCTTCTTGAAAGAAAGTCGTGTACTGTTCACAAGGGGCCGTCCACAAATTATCTTATGCTTGGAGGGAGGGGGGGGGGGGGGGTGGAGGTTCAGGAAGCTGTGACAACATACATCGGATTAAAAATATTGCAAATCAGTAGTAAACCGAAACAAAAACAATTTCAGAAAAATACACTATTTAGCTTCCAGTTTAAATCGATTATGAAGTGATATTTTATACAAATGTACCGAGATATAATTTCGCACAGTTGGAAAACACGTGAATTCGCAATGGATAAAAATAAAGGTTTTTCAAACTTTATTTCAATCTTATAGGAGATCCTTGGTCCTGTGACGGAGGGGTGAGACATCAGCTATGGACAGCTCCTAACCTAATTTGTCTTTAATTTTATGCTTTACATTTACCAAAACAGTGTATAATAGGTCCAAATGAAGTCTGCTTATTTGTGTTGTTGTGTATCAATATGCTCATATATTGCATAAAGATAGTATCATGAGGATTTCTGCAAAAAATGAATTTTATCAAAGTTTTTGAAATAAATTTCAGCTTTTTTTCTCTACAAAAAATTTGAAATGTCACGCAACCACTGAGACCCTTTCTCTCATATCGTGACATTATCCCGTGAAAACCTGGCTTCCTTGTACGAGAATAAGATTAACAGCGCTTAAAACTATTGACGAGATGCCGCGTATTACACAACTCAAACAAAAAGAAAAGCATGGTCTTAGCGCCAATTTTCAGACTCGCGACAAAAATAGAAGAATCGCAACATAAAATAATCGCGACAAGGAGTAACGTAAGTTAGGAATTGAATATAAATCCATGCAGGATAGAAAATATATTCCATTTATTTGCGTTATGCAATATATAGACGACCTCTCTCACGATTCCGCCAAATTTACTGTTATCAAATTTACCTACATCCCGATATGGATATGAATGGATTATTGCAGAATATGTTCATAAATATATTATTTCAAATTTGCATAGGAATTATTGGCTGTACAAATATCAATTATTCCCGCATATAACTGAACAAGAAGTATAACTCAAGAAATTACATATTTTTCAATTTTTAATGTTTTTACAGTTTTTTGATTTACTTGAATTTCTTTAGTTTGCCCATTATATTACCATGCATAATGAGAGAGGTTTGAACTCGCTGAACCCTTACCTATTTGCTTGGTACAAAACAAATGGTATTTTTGAATTCATTAATAAAAATATTAGGATTTTTGGGGCTCGGGTTACCCTAATGAATTTAAGTATTTCGTAGTATTTAAATCTAATGAAGATAACTTCGTAAATTTGATAAAAAGTAATCCTATATATTATTTCTACAGCAGAAAACCGTTTTATGCGAGTATCTTAACAAGTAAGTGTCAAAAGAACTAACGAATTCGATAACGTTCATGACATAAATATTTAAAAAATGCGTTCAAAAGAATAATTGCGTAAAGAAACATCTTAAGTTTTTTTCTCCAAAATCTAGCTAGAACGTACCTTTGAGCGTAGTCTTTAGCGCGCGAGACTTCGTAAAAATAGCTCACTGGTTCGAGTCTCAACGGGGGCCACTAAATTTGGCGTCGCGGATTCACCAGCAATGCGAAACCGAACAGCTATTTAATATTATTTAGACTACTCAATAAATAAAATTTGTCAATTTTTAATCAGCATATAATGATATAAGTTTTTAGATATTTAAAAAAAATGTTTTTCTTTTGAATGTCTTTTTGTTTGGTCCCTTCCGAATCTAAATTATGGCTATGTCACTGGTCCCCAGCATGTAAACCATGCAGCTAGTAATATATATATATTTATTTTACGCAAATAAATTGACCTTATACTATTTTTTATTGGTATTTATATTTTTAATTTAAATTCGTAAAAGTATACTAACATTAAATATTTTTCTGCTGATTCAAATGCGTTTAATATTGTCTATCAAATCTTAAATTGGGCTTATAAGACTAGGACAACATATTATTTTCTTTGTTGTTGTTCATTAGCAGTTTCTTTTTGTCTATTTACATTTTCAAATTCGTAATGCGACACTATACAATAAATACATTTTTTGAACGAAGTATGGAATCTTGTATTGATTTCTTGACTGTTGTACACCGATTAAAACTTATATAGTACTAAAGCGGTTGGTGTAGTATTATTGTTGGGGGGGGGCTGCGCCGAAGTTGAACATTTTGAATAATGGCATAATAAATAAAGTCATGTATTATGCCATTGTTCTAAAACGTTAACTTGCTATTTTTATTTTATTTCACAATTTAATTTGAAATTAATTATTCTATTTCAGAGCCGCATTAAGCAGTAGCTGGGCCAAGTCCGAATCTTACCTCGATGACCCTATTGTCAAGCGTGTTAAATCTTTCTATATCACCCGATTTGCAAATTAAACCGCACCCCTCCTAAATTAAAAAAAAAATCGATATATTTTCAAGAAAAAGCTTAATTTAAAAGAAGAATAAGTGTGTGAATTTTTTTCAAATACTTTTCAAAAAAATATTTCGCAAATAACAAAAATAGTGTTTCAGAAAATATTTTTTGACATAACAAAAATAGTGTTTCAGAAAATATTTTTTGACATAACAAAAATAGTGTTTCAGAAAATATTTTTTGACATATCAAAAATAAATAAATAAAAAAAAAACATCAAACATTTTCAAATTTTAATTAAAAAAGTTAATTTTTATTTTTTGCTTTGCAAACATATGAATTAAAAAAAATAAAATAATGTAAGTTAATAAAAAAAAGAAACGTTAAATGTGTCCCATATACTTCTTAAGAAGTTAACGAAGGAAAAAAATGTTTATACCTTCACTCAAGTATCTTTAAAATAAAATCTAGTGATACAAATCCTCCAAAAATTTAAAAGAAGGAAATTCTCCAATATACCAAATTATATTTATTTATAAAGGAAATACAATATACGTATTCGGAGCGCGCCAAATACATGCGTAATTGAAGATTCAAATTTCGCCAAAACCGGCCAAAGCATTGTGTTAACGTATTCCAATAACCCTAAGCCTCCTAATCTTCCCAAGTTTCTTAAAAGAAATGAAATATTTATTAAGATGGTAATTTACTTAAACAATTCATCGAACAAATTTTGTTTTCTACATTAGTTATCACCAAAGTAAAAAAAAATATAAAATATACTATTTCCCATAGAATACCAACGTTAAAAAATAAATTTATAAAAGTACACCAAGCGGGATCGAACCCGGGTCTACTGGATGAGGATAAAACACTTTACCACTACACCACCCGATCTACATACCACACTGCATTGTTAACAAACTGTTTAAAACATCCTAAAGTGCGCCAAGTAAATCGCATAAGAAGAAATCGAAGTGCGCCAAACCAAACCAACCATTCCTACAACCCCATCCTTCAAGGTCTTTCCCTCCCCGTCACTCCTTGTCAGGGTAGTTCCGATCCTGCCTGTAGGTGTCGCTTTTGGTTGGAGGGACGTTATGGGGAGAAGCTTCTTGCATTACTATAGTGGCCAGTACTATAGTTACTATACCTCCAGCCACTATAGCATTACCTAGGACAAACTGTTGTCAGTTTCTGTTAAATAGTCAAACTCCTTGGGGGTAGAAACTATTTACAGTCACTATTTTGTACCAAATCTGATTCTTTTCATACTCTGTTAGGCTTGGGTAGGCATGTCCGCATCAAAAGTCGATATTACCTCCGTAACGGAGATGGAAGCCACATCGATGGCAGTAAGTGGGGGTGCCGCAGAAGCGGTTAATGTTAATGAAACACAAGTTTCAAATACTAATGGGTACTCCGAAGCGGAGATTACTAAATGTTTCAACATAAGAGCTATGAGACATGTGATTGAAGACGATAAAATCACTTTTGATATTAAAGTGAAAAACATGGATATGGCGTCGTCCCTGGCATTCTGAATAACAGGACTCGCCCAGACCCAATTTGATATCATGAACGATGCCATATTGAAACAAATTGAGCAGCTCAATGCAATGGGAACATGTTCAATAAAGGACTGTCCCGACTATGTTGCCCCTGATTGCAGCCCAAAGGTGGGGGACGTGGATGGGTTTATTAATCCGCCAAAAAAGCTCATCATAGCAAGTCCTAAACTTCTATTTAACACCGGTCCACCCCCGGTGCATATTGATAATAATCCTTTCTCAACACTAACGGTTGATGAAACTGACAATACTCCACTAGTACAGGCGAAGGCAAACATTCCGCCGATTCATGTTAAATTGACGGCGGATTTTGCAGCAACCTGTGCTAGCATAATTGATTTCCTACCCAACTCGGAAAGACCGGGATTTAAATTGGGAGGCGACTATGTAAAAGTGTTCGTCCACACTGAGGACGAGCACAGAGATTTGACAAACGCTCTGAGAACGGCTAATATATAGACTTTTTCGTCTTGACCCCCCGATCAAAACACCCTCTTAAAGTGGTGATAAAAGGACTTCCACATTACACCAGCCCTTCAAAAATAGAAAATGAATTAACTGACAAGGGTTTTTCTGTCGAGAAAGTTGCTCGCCTAACGAGCAACAGAAATAAAAAACCTCTTCCCATTTTTCAAATTCAGCTCCGTAATAACGGGAAGCAAAACGATGTTTATAATATAACAGAGTTTATGTACGGTGGTCCTTACACCTTCATCGAATTAAGTCTAATAGATAGAATAACGTTAGCGGGATTTAAGTTTAACTAAGTAGTTACTAATTAATTGGTGGGGGTTGGGAGCCCTAAGGCTAAACGCGAGTTCGTTAGAAAAACCTGAAAAATAACATCAGTAGATGGTGTGTGTTAGAAATAAGTAGAGACAACAAGTGATTTGTAGTACATATTTTATTATCATAAGATGCAAAATACACAATATTGAGGACAATAACATAACCTGGCTACTAGCTAAGGAGCAGCTGTCGGAAATTTGACATGTCAATGTGACAAGCAAGTCTAGAAATGCCTACCAGGTGGGGTCGTGGTGAATGGTTCTTGGTCTTTTATGTTTCTGGTTTACCTCGTGATCATACTGTGTGATTTCTTTAAGGTGTTGTATGTCTGAGTTTTCGATTGCCATGTTATAGTTGTGTGAGATAGTCAGTATTGCTGTGTCAATAGTGTCCATTTTAAGGTCCCTGTGTAAGATTGTATTCCTGACATACCTTGGTGCATCTGTTAGCCTTCTAAGGGCTTTGTTCTGAAATGTTTGAAGTTTCTTTCTGTGGGTTTTTCGAACTGCAGCCCAGGCCGGCAGGCATACAGCAGAACTGGTCTGATCATAGTTTTGTAAAGAATTACTTTGTTTTTAAGTGTCATTTTTGAGCTCTTCCCATTGAGGGGATTTAAGCTTATACTTGCACCAGTCGCTTTTGCGAGAGTTTGTTTAATGTGTTCTTTAAAGCTAAGTTTACTGTCTAGGTGTACTCCTAAGTATTTGGTGTGGTGTTCTATCTTGATCTCTGTATTAAAGATCTGAAGATCGGTGTTGTAATCAACTAGTGTGTCGTGTTTGCGGAAGAGTACCGATACACTCTTTTGAGCATTAATTTTGATACGCCAGTCTTCGCACCATGATTCTACTGTGTTTAAAGTGGCTTGTAGCTTCCAAAGGCTATGTCACCGTGCTTAGATTTAGCTAGTATTGCTGTATCATCGGCAAATTGGGCCGTGATGCAGTTATCGAATATAGGGAAATCGTTTATGTACAAGTTAAATAAGACTGGTCCTAGTATGCTACCTTGTGGTACTCCTGCTTTAATGTTGGTGAGTGTTGAAAGTGTGTTGTTTACTCTAACCTGAAAAGATCGCTCTGAAATAAATGAGTTTATCATGTGTATCATTTCCTTGGGGATGTTTTGGTTTATTAGTTTTTTGATTAGCCCTTTGTGCCATAAACTATCGAATGCTTTTTCTACGTCTAAAAATACGGCTCCTATCATTTCTTTATTGTTAAACGCTTCTCCTATTTTTTCCACTATCCTATGAACCTGATGCGTGGTTGAATGTCCCTTTTTAAATCCGTATTGGTTAGTATTAATTACATTGTTTGTTTCCAAAAATGTTCGCAGTCTAATGTTTAGGACCTTCTCAAAGACTTTCACGAAACAGGGCAAAAGACTGATAGGCCTGTAATTACTGGGTTGGAGGGGGCTTTTTCCTGGTTTTTTAAAGATTATTACGATTGCTTTTTTCCATTGGTTTGGGAAGTATTTTAACCTGAGGCATGCATTGAAGATGTTGGTGATATGTACTATTACCTTATGGGCAATATTCTTAAGTGCTTTGTTTGAGATTAAATCGTATCCAGAGGCTTTTTTAGGATTTAACTTGGTAATAATGTCAGTGAGTTCCTCTGGGGTGGTGTAACGTATAATGTTGTGTGGCTCTTCTGCTAAGTAGTTGTCTACTTCGTTAATTGTGTCAACAACAAGTTCTAGGTTGATTGGTGTCAGATGTGGTGAAAATTGGCTGTGTAGACTGGAGGCAAGAACCTCTGCCATGTCATGTTCAGTGTAAGCAATAGAGTTCGGACCTTGAAGAGGGCCTATATTTTGGTGTTTGGTTTTTAGGGCTTTCGCCATTTTCCAAACTGTGTTGTTCTGTAGTGAGAGCCTCATGACCGTATTTTCCCATTGAGTCTGTTTGTATTCTTTTGTGAGGGAACTTACTTTCTTACATGCCTCATTCCATTTACGTTTATCCTGGGGGTGCCTTGTTAATTGGTATGCCTTTCTAAGTCTATTTTTTTCCCTTATCTCATGGGGAGTTTTAGTGTTTTTTCTATTTTGATGGGTTTTGAACAGCTATCTATGTCCCTTTTTATTTTGGTGGTTAAGATCTCAATTGCTTCGTCTATTTGATTGATGGTTTTTAGGTTTGGGTTTACTGTTAGATTTTCGTCTGAGATGGAGTGGAATCTTCCCCAGTTTGTTGTAAATTTAAGTGCTTCAGGAGGTTGGGTGAGGCCATAGAATGTAAATGTGACTGGGTTGTGGTTTGAAGATAAGCAGTTGTGTACTTTAAGTGTTGGTATGGATGGTATGTCCCTTTTTATTTTGGTGGTTAAGATCTCAATTGCTTCGTCTATTTGATTGATGGTTTTTAGGTTTGGGTTTACTGTTAGATTTTCGTCTGAGATGGAGTGGAATCTTCCCCAGTTTGTTGTAAATTTAAGTGCTTCAGGAGGTTGGGTGAGGCCATAGAATGTAAATGTGACTGGGTTGTGGTTTGAAGATAAGCAGTTGTGTACTTTAAGTGTTGGTATGGATGGTATGTCCTTAAGGAGCATTATACAGTAGACGCTCGTTTAAATGAACCTCTAATTTACGAACACTCATGATTTTACGAACTAGTGTCTGGTCCCGAACATGCTTCCATAGGCATAGTGTTATTTTTAATTCCCATTTACGAACTAAAATTTTGAAAAATCTCTTTTTTGCGAACTCATTTTCATACTTTGCTAGCGTTTACCTGACATCATACAAAGTTTAAAAGCTCATATCTTTAGGGAGTAACAAAGAAACACATACAAACATTTCAAGGCCATTCTGAGAAAAAAAAATACGGGGGCCAACAGCAGGTGGGTAGCAGGCATGTGATTGGAGAGTGGCTCTTTGACGTCAATCTTTACCCCTCCCTTACATTCAATAAGCATGTGTCAATGTCGAGCAGGGAAAGGGGTGCTTTGTTATAAGAATATGTTTTGTATCTGGTTAGTTTCATCTGGACCCTCAATGTCTGAAGTTCCGTGTGAGTCCAGAGGGAGTTTGAGCCAGTTTTAGTTGAGGAAATTTAATCATGTCGCAGTTGAAGAAACGCACTCGTTTATCTGCTGAGGCAAAAAAGAAAATTTTAAAAGAAGTAGAGAAAATTTTAAGCAAGACAGAAATCTCTAAGAAATATGGAATTCCAAAGAATATATTATAGATAATTTTAACAGCAAGAAAAAAAATCGTTGGATATGCAAACAAGACCAGCAAGAGTGCCCCTCTCGAAAATATTTTAGAGCAGCAAAATATCCCAAACTGGAAAAAGATTTGCTTGCTTGAATAAGGAAAATTATAGGAACGAACATTCTGATTAATGTAATGTGCTTAAGGAACAATTGAACTGCTTTGTTTTAAAGCTCAACATCAAAGAATTCAAGGCATCGGACGGTTGGCTGTAAAAATTTAAATCCAGACACTGTTTGAGCTTCAGGAAACTGAATGGTTATCAAGACTAGGCCTCGTTTGAGGAGGACAATAGTGAAATGCTTTCAAACATCGATAAAATGAAAACATGTATTTTCTAAAATGTTGTTTTAAAACAGAAAAACTAGCGATTATTCTGATGCTTGATTTTTTATCTATAAAGGTATACTTATTATTTTTTATTTAACTATTTTATTTTACAGTTGTTTCTTATATAGAATAACTATATATAACTTTACTTCCAATATAATCTCTAAATAATGCTTTATTTATAAAGAGAAGACAGTTTAATAAAAATAAGCATAAAATTTTATCTACTTCTTATGATATTCTATTTTATGAACTTTCGATTTTACGAACAATTTGGTTGTTCCCTACGAGTTCGTAAAAACGAACGTCTACTGTATCTAGTCTGTGTGACAGAGTGCCTGGAAAGTGTATGGGTTCTTCTGGTGCGACGTTGGTTATGCCATTGTCCAGAATGTATTTTCTAAGTGCGATGCCGTTTCTGTTGTTAGCTCGACAGCCCCAAATAGTGTTTTTGGCGTTTAAGTCGCCTGCTAGTATAATGGGTAGTCCTGTGTTCAAGAGGGCTGTCAAGTCGTCTGCTCCAATTTTGGAGTTTGGTGGGTTATAGACCGAGATAACGAGGATTTCTCCAAAGCTCTTGTTTTCCAGTACTACGGCACATGCCTCAATGGTGTTGAGTGTTGGAAGTATGTATTCAGTGCATTTAAAGCTGCTTTTTATGTAAATGGCCACTCCTCCTCCTTTATTAATTAACCTGTCTTTCCTAAAGAGTTTATAGTTAGCTATTTTCGCATTATCACTTGGACGAAGATGCGTTTCGTTGACCAACATAATGTCTAGACTTTGCTCCATAATGAAGTCTTTCACCTCCTCTATCTGTTTCCTTAGTCCGTTTAAATTTGCAAAGCCAATTTCTGTGTGGAATGTGGGTGTAAAAGTGTGAGTTGCCCTGTGGTGTAATTTATTCATAATTTAACATACTGACTAACTCTTCGAAGGCGCTTAACCCAACTTCTAATTTTGCCATTATGCCCTTAGCTGTTTTAAATTTTGCGGCGGTATTTTTGAGTAAATTTAAGATTTGTTTTAAATTAAACGTTTTCATAAAAGACTGAAATTGCCTGATATAATCTAAGATACTTTCTTCTCCTTCTTCCTCTTGAACCGTTGGTATTGGTTGTTGTTCTGTATGTTGGGTAGGCGCCGGGGGCGTGGATATAATAGGTGTGGGTGTTTGTGGTGTTAAAACAGCGTCAGAAAAGCTGACCCCTGGCCTCACTAAGGAGGGGGCGGGGTTATTGTGGTGGGCGGAGCTATCCAAGTGGGCGGAGCCTCTGGTGTGTTGGTTGTGTATGTTGGGTTCGATGAATTCATCGTTTGAGTTTTTCTTGGTCACACCATTCTCTCCCTCGTCTTCGTCGGAGACGGACGAGCTTCCAGACTGCTCCCTGAGTCATCATCAAGTTAAAACATCGAACTCCTGATAAGAAGTTATCAACTGTAAACGTGGAACCTAGCCTGTGGTATTGTATGCTTGGCATTCTTTTCTATCCCCTATCTTCACGATGGCACCAACGTGTACCAAAACGCTTAAATCGATCGAAGAAAAACTTATGCAAGTTAATTTCGAGCATTCCATTCTAATTGCTAAAAGAAAGGACGGTAAAATTACCAAAGACGAAAAATTGAACTCGGAAATCTCACCAAATTACGATCAACTTTATCAAGCGAACTGCATGATCTTAATGCACCAGCTTCCCCGGAACCTTTACCGGTTATTAAAACAGTCGATAGCCCGAAAATTATCGACACCACCGATAAACTCAGTAGTAACATCATTCAAGATGATCCTTACTCTTTTGAAGAGTCAACCGTAGCCCTGACCGAAATGCTTGAGCTTAATTAAAAAATCCTGTCAGGTATGTTCGAGCCAATTGACAAGATCAGGCACGATTACATACAACTGAAACTGATCGAGGATAATGACCTCAGATGCCTTAATGCATACGCTGCCGCTGGCACTGAAAATAATATATTAGAAACCAAACGTAATGAGCTAATGACTCAAGATAGTATCCAAATTATCTTACACGAGCACCCGTGTCTTGTTGGATTTAAGGCCACCAAAACCACGGCCAAAAGAAAACTAGAGCCGGAAAGCCCCCAAGCTCTTGGGGAGCCCAGTAAATTTACGGCGATCGCCGACATTAGCGAAGAAATGGTTATTGACGAGGCCAAGGAACCTAAAATCAGGATTCCCCCCATTATCATCTCAGAGCCGTCATTATGGATGGAAATCAAGGAGATGCTTAACATGGAAGGGATAACAAAATTCACCTGTAAGGCTAACCCCGAATCGCTAAACTTAAGACTCGAAGTACTAGACGAGTACCTAGCTACTATCGAAATATTCAAAATTATGAAGCTACTTTTCCATACGTTTAGTAAGAAATCTGAAAAACGCATGAAAGTTGTGTTGAAAAACGTCCCCGCAGATGTTAGGGTCGACGATATCAAGGAAGCCCTCATTGAAAAAGGCTATCCAATCTCTAACGTTCACCAACTGAAAAAATCATTTAATAGGTATAGGGTCAACCTGCCTATCTTCTTCATAGAGCTGCCGTATGGAAAAACGTACGAATCCATTTACGAGCCCAGTAAATTTACGGCGATCGCCGACATTAGCGAAGAAATGGTTATTGACGAGGCCAAGGAACCTAAAATCAGGATTCCCCCCATTATCATCTCAGAGCCGTCATTATGGATGGAAATCAAGGAGATGCTTAACATGGAAGGGATAACAAAATTCACCTGTAAGGCTAACCCCGAATCGCTAAACTTAAGACTCGAAGTACTAGACGAGTACCTAGCTACTATCGAAATATTCAAAATTATGAAGCTACTTTTCCATACGTTTAGTAAGAAATCTGAAAAACGCATGAAAGTTGTGTTGAAAAACGTCCCCGCAGATGTTAGGGTCGACGATATCAAGGAAGCCCTCATTGAAAAAGGCTATCCAATCTCTAACGTTCACCAACTGAAAAAATCATTTAATAGGTATAGGGTCAACCTGCCTATCTTCTTCATAGAGCTGCCGTATGGAAAAACGTACGAATCCATTTACGAGCTCACTGATCTTATGCACCTCAAAGTTAAAATTGAGCGTCATATCAATAGAAAGTCTCCTAACCAGTGTCATAATTGCCAGCGCTATGGACATACAAAAAACGGCTACAACAATCCAGCCAGGTGTGTAAAATGCGCAGGCGACCACCTTTCAGGCGAATGCAGCGAATCACTAACCCTAAATGTGCACTATGTGACGGCGATCATGTAGCTAGCTTTAGGGGTTGTAGTTTCTACCCTAAATCGAGAGCAAAAACCGCCAGCCAAAATACTCGAACCGAAGCCCCAGTCCCAGCTTCACCAACTCAGGACAACGCTAATGTCCCTGAACCAAACCAAGATGACCAAAGTTTTAAAGACCTGCTCAAGGAATTTATGTCTTGGTTCAAAAACATTAATCTGAGAGAATTGATGAACAAACTCAAATCTCTTTTCGTGGACTTTAAAAATGCAGCATCGCCATTCGAAAAATTCGAAGTCGGGCTAAAAGCTTTTGAAACTTTAACCAACTGCTTTTCTGACTAGAGATTTCATTGAGCATACTTTAAACTACTGGCCCAGGCCAATACAGCCATTACAAACTGCTACCCCGGTGCCCGTGCAACCTAGCAAATGAACCGCTCTCAGAGAGCAGGGATGCTGGGTGGAGCCTCCGGGGAATCACGGCAGGGAGTAATTTCACAATAGGACGGCAATTTTACAAGACAACCTTATGACGCTGGAAAAGATAAAACCGAAAATAAAATAAAAAGCATAAAAACTTTGAAAACAAAATAAAAAGTACAAAATTTTTTGGAAAAACAAATAAAAATTATTGAATAATAATTATTTAAACCAGGTGCCATCCCTTTTCCACTTTACCCAAATTCCTTTCTCTAAACTTCTCTTTCACACCACTAGATGGCGTGCCTAGCTCAACTCCTGAGCCCCTGCAAACTTTCACCTCTTCTCGCCCTCCTATTGGAGGGCGGGATCTCTTTGTGCCATTCTGGCACGCCCCCTCTCTATTACCCTATGCCTCTGCCAGGCAGCAATATTATGATCCACCATAGACCACCACCAACCATCTTCGATGAAGGCGAAAGGACCTTAGGGTAGATGCGCCGAATGGCTAATTATGATTTCCGTTTTTCTTGGGGTACATAGGGCACCCCCTGAAATTGGCCGTATGAGGTCCTTCACAAAGGGCGCATTTGGGCGAATCAATGCGACCCTTGGTGGGACACTCGGCTGTTAAGTGAGGACCCGAACATTTAACACTACGTACCGGGTTCTTGCAGCCTGATTGGGCATGGCCGTAGCGTTGACATCTGTGACATTGGGTTGGCTGTTTTGATTTGCGGTAAGGGTCAACGCGAACTTTTAGGTTCATGAAGTCCATTATATTGAATATGTTTTTGTTTACAGGTGTATTGTCAAGTTCTAAGAAGAAGACCGGAATTGGTATCTTGTACTCGTCCTTTGATTTAGAGTATTGAAAAACGGTTTTGGGAAAATATCCTATGCCAGCGATTCTCAACCTTTCAGTATTCGCGGCCCAGTTTTCAATCATAATTTTCATCGCGCCCCCCCCCCCCCCCGCTTTATTATTTTTAATTAACTGCCAAAACAAAAGTAAAAGTAAGCCAACGTTGGCGAGAAACCACATCTGGCATTTTGCCAAGCGGGCGGTGAACAGATGAAGCGAATGAAAGCGGTGAAAATTTAAATATTATATTTGAAATGAAAGCCAAACAGGGAGATAACGTTAAAAGAATATAAAAGTAGAAAAATTCGTTATTGAAAGTTAATCTAGACGGGGTGAGCTAAATTTAGAAACTAGGAATACATTTTTTCGAATAATAAAAGAAATAAAACGGAAGCCTGACTAAACAAAAGAGAAAAAAATAAGTAATGTTTGTGGAAGGGAATTCACACGACCGATGTCATCTCGAGCCAGTGGCGTACGCAGGAAATTTATAAGGGGGGGGGGGGTTGATCGTCAGATTACTTTACACGTGTATATATATATATATATATATATATATATATATATATATATATATATATATATATATATATATATATACATGAAAGGATAGTTTTCTAACTCCCAACACCATTTTAAATCACCTCTACTAGTTGTATTAAGTTAGACCCCTTTCTACCATAACGTTAAATATAGAACTTTAATTAGTATATCCGCCCCTATCGAGAAACTCACATTCCCCAGACCCCCTCTTTCACATGTGGTTTCACTCTTATTTCCCATATAGCAGCCATTCTCACTAAGTGTCATAATTTATAACCCAGCTTCTTCGAGTAGGACCCACATTCGTGTAAACATCACAAAAGTTCACATTCCTTTCCCACGATTAACACGAGAGGGATAATTTCTACTACGCCACCTTAAATTCCCTATTGGAAGTTTGCCAATAAGTTTCCCCATTTTCATGCTAGTGTCTTCAACTCAACAAAGTCCCTAAAATCCCTGTGTCTTGTAAAATATCCCTACGTATATAAGTGAGAACTCCCCTCCGGGAGACACATTCTGTTTTGTACGCTCATACCAATAGTCTTGTCAAGCGAGCGACTCTGAAGAGATGCTAATAAATATTTTGTTATGTGAATAATCGGCCCAATTCCTGAACTGCATATTTTCATGACTGCACCTTTAAACTCTCAATCATGATTCTTCCTACTTAATTAAGTCATTACATATATATATATATATATGAAATGTTCCACTGGGTGGTCATTTCATTAGTTTAATTGCAGTCGTGACTATATTAATCCATGATTGGGCCGAGTAGATTTCACAGAAACATGTTTATTCAGAGAATTAGCTTACATCCTTTCGTGTCGGCAGCCGAACACCAAGTGTCGTGAGATGGGGATTTTTCATATTACCAAGAGGGAAAATGGGGAATTCGTATCGGTTCGGAAGCACAGTCGTTGATTGGTAGGGATAATCTTTTAGGGAAAAAGTGAGTTCTTGGAATAAGAGAGAAAAGGCACAGATTGTGCTTAGTTAATTTAAGGGATAGATGTTAAGGGATTTTAAGAGGGGTTTTACAAGGGGTCAGGATTAGAAAAGGGGGTGGTTATAGGAATTTTCTTTCATCTCCCTCCCGCAAAATCATACACATCGGCCAGCGATGAGCACAAATGCGAGAAAAGACATGCAAAGAAATGAAGAGAATGTTAACCAAATGGTTGATCAGACCACAAGCTCAACATGAAGAATCTGAAAGTGGAAAAGGAGAAAAGACATATTAATGACGGAGGTGGAGTGAAAATTTTGAATATTCATGGACATACGGTGTGTAAACGACGGTGCCCCGGTTCGATTCACAAGAACATAAAAATTGTTATCAAAAACAAACATTGACTGCTGGAGACACAAAACACAGAGAAAAAATTATATCATCAAACATTTCAAAACATCAAAAGTATTTCCATACACAATATTTCAAAAGAAATGCACGCGCAATATATATGATATACAAAATGACATGTCGACAAAAATAAAATCGAAGGAAACATTTGCGTGATGTTTCACACATGTTGAAAAAAGAAAAAAAAATGAAAATGGTAGGCTTCAACAAACAGCTTCATGCATAACGTTACTCAAAATACCTTTCTTTTTGAAAATTCAATTTTTGTCTTGAACTTTAAATGAAAGACTAACTCAACTTCATCAGTTCGAGTTGTCGCCAAAAGTACCTGAAAACGAAAAAACAATTTTTTTTACAAATTTTAATACGAGTTTTGTATTAAAATTGCATGTTTTATGAAAGATGTTGTTTTGGCCGCCATTTGTTGAAGGACCTTTGTTGTTAAAAAGGTGTTGAAAAAATATAAGATGGCCATTGAAGAAAGTTTGTGCTTTCTGAAATCAGTTCACTTTTAGTGAGTGAATGTTGAGTGATGAGGATCCTCGTGAACCTATGTTAGGTTGATTGTTCAAAAGTTCTGTATTATTCCATGGAATAGTGGAAAATAAGTGTACTGACATACTATAACACTTTGGGTACATTTGAAAATAATTATACAAATAAAATGAACAACTTAAAATAATAAAATACATGGTAATACAAATTTAAACAATAATATAATTATATAAAGTTGAAGCCATGTCAATGAGGCATTCAACTGGTTTGGTTTTTATGTATCCGGACGTAAAAAATAGTTACAAATCAGGGTCAGGTTCTGGTGTCTCATCGGGATCTTCCCTTTTTGCGACATTTTGTGGATGTCGCACATGTTCAGTGTTTGATGGAGTTTTGACATGTCTAAATTGACATGTGGACATCCAGTGATAAGCATTATATATCCCATTTTGTTCACATAACCTACAAGGAGTAGGAGGAAGGCTTTTTTGGTAATGAGAGGTGTTGGTATGATTTTGGTTAACTGGGCGTTTAATATCCTGCGAGGGGACAACTGAGGGCCGATTATTTTGGAACGCCTGAGGGCGGTGATTAGAATAATATGGCTCTCGAGGTTGAAAAGGGCGAAAATTTTGTTGATATCGATTACCTTGGGGATATTGGAAACGTCCAAAAGGTCTGTTGCCAATATTGCGAGGTTCATAAGAAGTTTGGTGTGAAGGGGGTGGATTGATTTTGTGTACTTTATTTGCTAAATTTAGCCAATCACTGGTGGAAGGTATGGTATGTCCAACAAGAGCAGTTTGCATAAAATTTGGACAACCATCCGTCAATCCTTGAATGATCAACTCGGTCGAAAGACCTAAATGCCTACCTGCTTGAACTTTACGATGGAAGTACAAAGAAATATCATCTCTCGCATAGAATCTTAGATTTGTGAAAGTATTAAACGAAATTGATTTGGGTTCGAGGAAAGTCTCAATAAGTAATTCTTGCAAAGAGTTCCAATCATTTAAGTGTAATCCATCATTGATATAGGTCTTAAGAGCATTTCCTTTTAAGAAGGAACTAATATTTTCCAACTTCCATTGTTCATCTTTAGGTGCATGAGTATTAAAATAACACAACCAAGAAGTGATGGACATACCTTCATCAAAACATACTAAAGACGGAAGATAATTGGGGAAAATTAAATTCGTAGCCTGAGTTAAATTCGATGAACTAGCTTCAGTTTCATTTACAGAGGATTGTTGGTTCATGGCAGAATTAGAGTTAGTATTGTCAGTTGAAATTAAAGTAGCTTGACTACTCGGTGTGTCTTTGTTTACTGACATTTTAACTTGACGTTGTACCAATATAGCAAATTAGATAATGGATAATAATAATTAGAATAATTAAAATTCAAAATCAATTTCCTGATCACAAAATTTTACACAATAGCTCATTAATGATCATATTCAAAACAGTTTTTGAAATAAACTATCAAGTTTAATTAATTCTTTGAAACTATTCAACATTACAAACTGCTAACTCTTGTATAAAAAAAAATCTTTGTTTACAAAAAATAAATTTAATTGGAAACACTTAAAAATAATTAATATGAAAAACTAACATCAGTTAATTAGTAAGCATTTAAAATTAATTAACTAAACAGTGAATTATTCAAATAAAATTCAATTTAAACTTCTACAATTAAAAAAAATCAATATTGCTTAAATTTGAAAACTATTAAGTTTTAAAAATATTTCAAACATTATCAAAAATACACATGGTTTCGTTTCGAAGCATTGACACTGGTCAATGTTTTGACCGTAATCGACGCAGCACACACATCGTAGAAATGCACACAAAAGGAAAATCGAAACTAACTTTCGTCGAGAACATTCATTTCTTGGTCTTTCACACTGATCACGGAGATTTATGTAACTTGCAGAACTTTGATTTCACGAACATTGATACTGGTGAATATTTTGATTCGTATCGAAACAGCACACAAATTGTAGAAATGAACACAACATGAGAATCGAAACTAACGAGCACATTCGTTTCTTGGTGTTTCAGTTTCACTGATCACTTTGATTTCGCGATGGGCAGAGTACTCACTGTTTCGAAGACACTTTATTTTGAAGATGAGGAGTTTAATTTCTCAGCAGGTTGAAAAACACACGAGTCGGCGGTTCAGGGCAAGCCGGGAGCTGGCTCCGTACGTCATGGCGCCGCAGGTACCGGTCGCTTTCGTTTCTGTAGGGCGCTTCTGGAGTCGCTGCCGTTGCAAGTTCGAATCGCCCATGTTTGTCGAAGCGGTCGTCGCATCTTCTAAAAGGTAGACGGGCTTCTGTTCTTTCGGAGCTTGAACGTGTACTGGTGTTTGCGGACATCAACTTTCGGTTCGGCTTTCTATGTGCCAGGAACTACGCAGTAGGACTCATTCTCGGCAACCGGCTTACAAATCCGTCGGGATCGGTAATGAACGATAGTTTTTCACGGCAGGAAACCTCCTAGGACGGATGCGTTTCAGTTCCAGAATGGTATTCCGGTTGGCCACTTATCGCTGTACGTTGGCTCGGACATCTGCTGGATTAGTGTTCGGCTAGCATGGCTATGGGAAGCTATGTGCGCTAAAATTCGCCGTAACAGGACTTCAATCGCTGTCGACTTTTTGAAATGTTCCACTGGGTGGTCATTTCATTAGTTTAATTGCAGTCGTGACTATATTAATCCATGATTGGGCCGAGTAGATTTCACAGAAACATGTTTATTCAGAGAATTAGCTTACATCCTTTCGTGTCGGCAGCCGAACACCAAGTGTCGTGAGATGGGGATTTTTCATATTACCAAGAGGGAAAATGGGGAATTCGTATCGGTTCGGAAGCACAGTCGTTGATTGGTAGGGATAATCTTTTAGGGAAAAAGTGAGTTCTTGGAATAAGAGAGAAAAGGCACAGATTGTGCTTAGTTAATTTAAGGGATAGATGTTAAGGGATTTTAAGAGGGGTTTTACAAGGGGTCAGGATTAGAAAAGGGGGTGGTTATAGGAATTTTCTTTCATATATATATAACGAGTCTATATAGTCTATGTGGGATATATATATATATATATATAAATTAAGTCATTACATATATATATATATATATATATATATATATATATATATATATATATATATATATATATATATATATATATATATATATATATATATATATATATATATATATATATATATATATATATATATAATGACTTAATTAAGTAGGAAGAATCATGATTGAGAGTTTAAAGGTGCAGTCATGAAAATATGCAGTTCAGGAATTGGGCCGATTATTCACATAACAAAATATTTATTAGCATCTCTTCAGAGTCGCTCGCTTGACAGACTATTGGTATGAGCGTACAAAACAGAATGTGTCTCCCAGAGGGGAGTTCTCACTTATATACGTAGGGATATTTTACAGACACGGGGATTTTAGGGACTTTGTAGAGCTGAAGACACCAGCATGAAAATGGGGAAACTTATTGGCAAACTACCAATAGGGAATTTAAGGTGGCATAATAGAAATTATCCCTCTCGTGTTACTCGTGGGAAAGGAATGTGAAATCACGAGATGTTTACAAGAACTTGGAGCCGACTCGAAGAAGTGGGGTTATAAATTATGACACTTAGTGAGAATGGCTACTATATGGGAAATAAGAGTGAAACCACATGTGAAAGAGGGGGTCTGGGGAATGGGAGTTTCTCGATAGGGGCGATATACTAATTAAAGTTCTATATTTAACGTTATGGTAGAAAGGGGTCTAATTTAATACAACTAGCAGGGGTGATTTAAAATGGTGTTGGGAGTTAGAAAACTATCCTTTCATATCCCCCTGAACAAGAAAATTTACAATTGCCTGCGACGTAGAAACTCAGGCAAGGGGATAACAAGTAATAATTTGAAGGGGTGAACCATATGGTTGATCGGACCACACAGTCACCTAAGGTGGCGCAGTTAAGTTGTAATGACGGAAATTTTTGAAAAAGGCTGGGTGTCTCCAACTCACTTCGACAACAAATATCATATAAAATGAACTCTTAAAATGTAAATACTACTAAAATATCAAATATACTAAGAATTTCACAACAGTAATACTCAACGAACAACAAAAATAAACTTACAGAACATAACAACTAAAATCACATTTTCAAAATACATGTGTATGAAATACTGTCTGAAGTCGAAGAAGACTACAGTTGGAGTGAACTTAGTCCTCTCAGACGCAGAGAGCAGATATGGTAGGTTTCGACAAACATCCCTCAAAGTGGATTTACTCAAAAATACTTTTTATTTCAATAAAATTCAATTTTTTGTTTCTTGAATTTTCAGCAAATATCCAACTTAACTGTGTCGACAGCTTGAGTTGTCACCGAACTAGTAAACTTGAGAAATATTTATACAAATTTTATACAGTCTTTCTGTATCCAAATAGTATTTGTAGAGAGAAGATATTGTCGAACCTTCATTGAAAAAGGAAACATTTGTTTTTGATAAAAAAAAAACAGTAAGTGAAAAACCATCAGAGGTTGTGTGGGGAGCATGCTCGTATTTTGTTTCCATAGAAAATTTTCATTTGCTTGTTTTCAAAGTCCTTGTTCCATGATGGAAAGTTCCATGAAATGTTAGGAGTAGCCAAGGGTTTGCCTTGGGTAACGATGAGGTAGGTAGCTAGCTACATGATTGCAGGTAAATGCAAGTATAATATAAATGTAAACACAGTAAATATTTTCAACATTCAATGGGTAAGTATTTTCAATTTTCAATGGTTACTCATTTTCAGTTGTCAGTGCACTGACCTTTTAAGTAATGAAAATACTATAACTATATAATACTATAAACAAAAATATAATTGAAATATAAACGCAGTAAATATTTATGAAAGTGTTGATGCCGTGTCGACTAAGACATCAACAGAAGTGTTTTGAAGTTGTCCGGACAATCTGCAGATTAAGACTTCTCGGAGGTCGATGGTACATGAACTCATTCATCTCAATTATACAATGTGATATCCTCTTAGTTTGATTAATATTATATTACAATGTTGACATAATTTGATTGGGTTTTGAAAAAAATTATTAAGGAACAGTAATGAACCAGTAAGATTGTTTGACAAACAATAGGAAATAAGTAATTAAATTATGATGTATTCAAAATGCACTTTTTGATTATTAACAAGAAACAATACTATTATCAAAGTATAAAATGAAAATGTACAATTGACATATAGGTATACTGGGGTGAATAAAAATATAAACAAAGTAAAACTGTTGAAATTGAAAGAAAATGTGTGATGTCAAATTCACCTGTAACTTGTTCATAGTTAAGTGTGTCCGAATAAATTTGTGGGGAAATTTTTAGAGTTTACATGTTGAAATGGGTAAGCCAGGAGAACATATAATAATAAATTGGAAAAAAGTTATTAGCAGACTCAGTGATGGTAAATGTGTTCGAGAAATCAGTAAAAAACATTTAATTAAAATCTTGGTTGCAAAAATTAAAAATAAAAACCTTAATGTAATCAATATCCCCATTAAAATTATACTTACCATTAAAACAATTTACTCAAATCTCGTCCTTCAAAAGCAAATACACCTATATTTTCCAAAACAAACAGGGTACGCAATTCAAATGAAGATCTACAGGGTTTCACGTAATAGAGCCAATGAAGGGTTCAGAGCACTCTATCCACTTTGGTTGTATAACATGACATTTTTCAAAAAGGACGAATTCCAGTATTTTATATTCTAAGTCCCATTAATTTAAAAAAAAAAAACCTATCTCGAACATGAATTATAAAATTGTACATCCTAGTCTACAAAAATCAATTTCAAGTTAACACAAATAATTGTAAGGATATTTACCCTTTTTAACTTATGCAATTTAAATAAAATATCAAGACTGATTTAGTCTACAAAACCATTATGTTTTAATAAGTATAAGTTAAGTCCAAAATTAATATCAAATTTGCAAGTATAAATATACTTGAATTGTTAAATAAATTTGTTTTTTCACAAAAATTTAAGTCCTTAAAACAAATATTAATATAAAGCACTCTTGATATTCATTACTAACTAAGCACTATGAAAATAATCATTTAACAATTTGAAATTGTTGTCATTCAAGAAAAAAAGAAAAAAAAGTAGATGATTTTGGCGATGTGTCTCACAACACTGGCTTATTCGCCAACTTGATTGGACTGCTCTTTGGCAACCCTACTGAAGGGAATCGAAAAATATGTTATTTAAAATCGGCTGTTTTTTGCATTTGACAATGTTAGCAACACCATTGCATTTGTAGTATCATTTACAATATTAAAATTTAAACACGGAATTCAAGTCGACGTGGTGTTTCTGAAAACAAATCAATTACTTTCTCAGGGTTTACAGTTATTTCTCGGTGAATATAGAGTGCAGCAAGATCATTTAGTCGTTGCTCGCTCGTAGTACTCCTTAAATATGACTTTAACCGTGTTAAGGAAGAAAATGATCTTTCATTGGAAGCAATGGATACTGGAAGAATACAGATAATTTTTAACAATTTGTATATATTAGGAAAAAACTGAATATCACACTTGTCAAGAGCACGAAGGGCATTTTTCGGAACTAAATCTAAACTTGACAAATGTCGATACCACAGCCGTAGTTCGCCAATTAGTCTAAGAAAACGCAGGTCGTGCATAAATAATTTCTGTCGGACTATACAAAAAGAAATCACGAACAGTCAAGTTTTACCGGAACAGAAAAAAACCACCACACTTTATTCAGACTCGAATCGAAGTGATTCACGAAAGAAACAAAAACGTCAGAAAGAGAAAATAAAATTTACATAAATCATGATGCTATACGCATCACATTTTCCTTTCCATTCATCCAGTAGCCCAATATGTGGCAAGTAATAACGATCCTAAAAAAAGAGTCGGATCATGATCATCGGATCCCTCCGTGAATCAAACCAATAATCTTACATTGGGTTACGGCAATGTGACCAACCTAACACATAAAGAAAGTCTAACATTCGGCCCCATCGGTCAACATATGCAACTTGAATTTTTTTTTCATATACAAAATAATATATCAAATATTTATATACTAAACAATATACACCTTATTTACAATATTTTGAAATTTTTCTTTTAATAATGATTTGGTTAGGAAATCAGCCATATTCTGTTTGGTATTAATATACCTCAATTCAACCAAGTTTTTATCTATCAAATCTTTTACAAACATATATCTTATATCTATGTGCTTCGTTTTAGAATTTTCAACATTATTTCTAGTGAAATAAATGGTTGATTGATTATCACAGTATTGTTTTGGTAAATTAAATTCAATCACATTTAATTCCTTTAAGATATTTGAATACCAAACTAACTCTTTAATACTTTCCGTTAAAGCAATAAATTCAGCTTCCATGCTGCTTAATGCTACGCATCTTTGTTTAGCCGATTTCCATCCAAATGGAACATTATTAAAAAGAATTACATATCCAGTAGTAGAATATCTTTGAGTTAGATTTGAACCCCAGTTAGCATCAGAGTAAGATATCAATGATGAGTTATCAACATTTGAAAGATCTATCTTATAGTGCTTAGTGTTGAAAACAAAATTCATTATGTCAACAACCAATGTCCAATGCTGATATGAATAGTCACTACAAAACTGAGACATGATATTTACTGCATACGAGATGTCAGGTCGCGATCTGTTGGCTAGAAATGACAGACATCCAATTAGCGTGCGGTAAGGATATTTCCGCATCATTTCGGTTTCTTCAGTATCTCCTTTGAATTTTGCATCTAAACTAAAACCAACTTTAAATGGTAAAGTTACTTTACTTTTAGGTAAACTATCAAATTTATCCATTAACTTATTTATATAAGTTTCTTGATTTAGAAAAACACGATTATCTATCGTTTCAAAATTTACGCCAAGTAAATATCTAATAGGTCCCAATTCGGTAATGTCTAGTTTATTTTTAATTGAAGTAATGGCATTTTGTAATACTTCAGTATTCTTGCCAAAAATTACCACATCATCAACATAATATGCTAAAACTATATTATCATTTAACATATATAGGCAATTACACCAATCCGATTTAACATATGCAAGTGACAATAATATCCTGTTGAGTTCATCAAGCGACCCGGTCGGGCTCGCAAACGCTAAGCCAAAAAAGAAGAAATAACGCCAACTCGTCAAAGCAGCCAACAAGAAACGAACGCCCGACAGGACTTAAGCAAGTTGTGCAGAGTATATATACTCTGCACAACTTGTAATGTTAAACCGCGTTCGTAAAACAGAGTCCAGAAGCCGAACTACACTTCGTAAAAAAATAAAACCAGTATTGATGGAACCGTATCTGTAAAACCTTTAATTTAATACAAGAATATTTTGTTTTAATTGAAAATTAACGGAGATACGAAGTTTTTTAATTTGCGTAAAGTTAGTTGATTTGTCACTTTTTCAAATTATGAAGCCCAAATTTGTAAGTCAAGCTAGATACTACATTTTTCAACCGATTCTTTTGATTAATAGCTTATATGATAGCTTTATGGCATCAGAAGTGCCTTTTGTTACTTTTTGTTTATAATATAATTTATTTATATGTTTAATTAGCTAAAAAAGTTATTAAATAATTTAAGCCAAATTTTTACGCCGGCAGGCGATTTTTACCTAAATATGGAATCCTTTCACTAATCACGCCAAAGAAAATTATGTTTTAGAGCGGCTTAATAAAAGTGAAAATTATCATTAAATAATACGTTCTACAAAATAAAAATTATACCACCCGATAGATTAAAAATCCTTTTAATCGATGGATCAATTTTCATTTAACTTGAACAATTATTAATGAAGATAGAAGCATTTGAAATAACTAATAACATTGAATATTTTCCCCTATCGTTCATCGTTCATTCGCGGGAGAAGGAAGAAACAACTCAACTAGCAACCATTTTCCAACAGGGTGAAAGCACTGAAAGAAAGAGTGTGAGGGGGGGGGGGGGGGGTAGAGGTTATATTTATTCTCAGCAGTCTTTTAATACAGTGCGTGAGATTAATTTTTCCTTGAAATATCGGATTTAACTAATGACATGGGAAAACAAATAGTAATTTTTAAAAAGATTAATGGTGATTGGTCTGACATCCTTCAAAAGGTGGGTTGAAAAAAAGGACTGATATCCCCCAAAAAAACTTTAGAAAAGTAAAAAACGCTAAGCGCCCCCCCCCCCCCCTAAAAAAATCTTCGAAACTGTGGCTAAAAAAGCTGTGATATAAAAAACAAACAAGCCAAGAGCTCAACCGTGCACACCCACTCACTAGTCTTTTCCCGGAAAAAAGCTGCGCTTTCTTTTCTTAGCTCGATTAAAAATTTATGTGTGTATAAATTTTTAATCGAGCTAAGAAAAGAAAGAGCAGCTTTTTTCCGGGAAAAGACTAGTGAGTGGGTGTGCACGGTTGAGCTCTTGGCTTGTTTGTTTTTTATATCACAGCTTTTTTAGCCACAGTTTCGAAGATTTTTTTAGGGGGGGGGGGCGCTTAGCGTTTTTTACTTTTCTAAAGTTTTTTTGGGGTTATTCCATTCTCTACCACTTTGTTTGAGTCCATAAATCGACTTACTTAAAAGACAAACACAGTGTTCATAACCTTTTGCTGTGAAACCTGGAGGTTGTTGCATATAAACTGGGTCACTTAAGGGTATCTTCTTTTCTATTTTTTCATTCATTTTTGAAGAATAAGCATCTCCGACAATATTCGAGTCTTGGTCCTTCTGCTTCTGAAGAATTCTTCCAGATTCGCTCAAAAGATAACTTTCGATATTTTGAATCGTAAATTCGTCATCTTTGAGTCGGCATAACATCTGCACAACTCCTTCGTAGTCTTCAGGTAATCTTCGAATCAACTGGAAACATACTAAAAGTTCAGGGATCTTGAAACCTGCATCCACTATTTGACTTCGACACGGCTCAACTCTTTTACAAAATACGCCGAGTGTTTCTTCATCGACACTAAATCTCAGGTCGAAAAATTCGTCAATTAGTCCAGCTAGTCTTGCCCTCGATGTTGGTTCGAAATTCTCCTTTAAAATCTTCCAGGCTATTTCTCCATCAACTGTATCGGAAATCAAGGGATAGTATTTCCTCTCTATAGCTTGGTATATCGTTGTATACGCCCGTTGCTTCCTAAATTCAAAGTCTCTTTTATCCCGTTCTGGAGCACTTTCTGGATAGGGTTCGGCTGTACCGTCCACAAAATTCCAGGATCCACGGTCCATCAGCAACACTTTAATATCCGTCTTCCACGTTGAGTAATTGGAGCCATTCAGCTTCGGAAAAGCAAAAGTTGAATCCGTAGTCATTTTCTTTTTTTTCTTTTTCGTTAACGTGAATGTCCAAAAAAAAAAAAAAAATTAACTTATGTCCGAAATTCTTTTTTTCTTTTAAAGAGTCCTGACTAACAAATTAAATAGGGCACGAACGGCCCATACCCTCTTAGAAAACGCAGGTCGTGCATAAATAATTTCTGTCGGACTATACAAAAAGAAATCACGAACAGTCAAGTTTTACCGGAACAGAAAAAAACCACCACACTTTATTCAGACTCGAATCGAAGTGATTCACGAAAGAAACAAAAACGTCAGAAAGAGAAAATAAAATTAAATTTACATAAATCATGATGCTATACGCATCACATTTTCCTTTCCATTCATCCAGTAGCCCAATATGTGGCAAATAATAACTATCCTAAAAAATGAGTCGGATCATGATCATCGGATCCCTCCGTGAATCAAACCAATAATCTTACATTGGGTTACGGCAATGTGACCGACCTAACACATAAAGAAAGTCTAACAATTAGTATTTCTTCATTTGAGTCCAAAACATCTGCATAAGCTGAATGCAAGTTTCTTGCTTCTTCTTCTTGTTTCACGGTTATGTTAACGTCAACCTTTCCTGGAAACAAACATTTAAAATTTGAAAGCACATTTTTATGCTCTAAAAATCGTTCTTGAATTTCCTTTAGAAAGCAATCTAACAATGATATATATATTGCTGCCCTATAATAGTCTTCTGGATATTCACTTGGAATATTGCATCTATTGATTTGACGCCTAGCCCGACGAGGAATTGTCACAGAAATATCTTCTTCCTCGCAAAGTTTGACTACATCGCTGAAAATATTTTAAAACTCGTTCTCTGCATGCAAAGTTTATTGACTGTATTCATCTTACCTTTCCTGATTGAGTAACAATTCCAATGTCTTTAACATTCTCTCCACAAGAAAATGAAGACGAAATAGCCGGCATCTCGGAGACTCGGGATGTGGCACCGGAAACACAAGAATTCTCATTCGGCGTGTTTTCTGTTTCTTCGCTTTTGCTTTTTTTAGAAAAAAACGCAACTAAACTCGATTGTCTTTTGCATTTATCCATTGAACTTACATGAACATGAACTATCTTCTCGGGGCAATGTAGTGTTGTAGTGTAGGGTCCATTCTAAAATCCGTAGAAAACTTACTCCACAAGCATACAATGCCAATGCCCATGTCCAATGCCCATGCCCATGCCCGGCTGTCCAACTGTCAATAATTACGAAAAGACTAGGACGAAGCGAAGTAGACTATATATTACAATTCCAGAAAAGCCGTACTTTGTGGCTCTTGATATATATATTGAGACGTGTTTGCTACAATTTCGACGCATGGGTACATTTTCAAACGAAGTATTCTTTCAGAATTAGTATTCTTTCAGAATTCGAAGTATTCTTTCAGGTGGCAGAACGTTTACAATTACTGCTTTCTTTGGAAAAGATGGACATTTGACTAATGATATATACAAATCGTCTTTGAAAGGAAACTGTTGAAAAAGGTTTGCAAGCGATTTCATTGTCAAAGCTACAACCACATTCCAATTGGGTCTTTTGAATGTTTTCAGAGACAACAGTCAAAATAAATTTGTTTTAATTTTCTGCAAATAAATGTAGATTCTTAAATGTAAAAAAATACATTTGTATTTTTCTGATTTTTTCAAATAAAAAAAATATTATATTTAAAAAAAAAATTTAAATAATAGATCGATGGGGGGGGGGGGGGGTGACCCCCCTCAACCCCCCCCCCCCTGCGTACGCCACTGGCGATATACTAATTAAAGTTCTATATTTAACGTTATGGTAGAAAGGGGTCCAATTTAATACAACTAGCAGGGGTGATTTAAAATGGTGTTGGGAGTTAGAAAACTATCCTTTCATATATATATATATATATATATATATATATATATTGAATAATAGAAGGGGGAGGGGGCGAAGTCCCCTCTTAAATTATAAACTAAAAAGAGATTTAAAAATATATATATACTTTAAGAAATAAAATACTACAGAGCACATAAATTTTAATTTAGGGACTAGTGGAAAAAAAATAATCATTTAGAATTAATTTTGTACTTTTTTTTTTTTTTTTTAAATTCGTGCCAATTCACAAAAGAACCACACCTAAATTTTAGAGCCAATTTCAAAAAGTGATAATGACCATAAAATTAATACTTAAATATTTTTAAAAAAAATCAACTTTTGTTCCTTAAATTAATAATTATTTTTAAAAAAACGTTTTAAAGCTTTTTTTAAAGCCTGTTTTTATTTTGAAAAAAATATTATTTTATACTATACTTTATTCACATTAACTATTGATTATTATGCTTGAGTTTACTTGTCATCCGGGGCCAATTAATTTTCATACTTATGAATCTGCCATTGTTTTTCATTGACATTAAAACAAATTGCATATGTTTGCACAAAATATAAGTCATTTGTATTTTAGCAATTGAATTTTAAAGTAAAAGCAGTACAAATGTTATAATTCTTCTAAATTAGTATGCATGGGAACTGACAATAGGAATGAAGTCTTTTAAAAACACATATGGAATAATCTCACCTTTCCTGATTAATTCGTTGGGTTGACTTTTCCTTCGCTTTTTTTAAAAGAAAAAAAAGCAACTAAACTGGATTGTTTTTACCTTAGCTTTCTTCTAGAAAATAAATTAACACAATCATCTGATACATTTTTCATTTTGGCTTTAAAATGCAAAACAAAGCACCATAACTTTCAGAAATACTAAACAAATAAAAGGCCTCAAAAACTAAAGTCCAATTTTCGGGAGTACAAAAAGTAGAAACTGTTCAAAACATCTTTTCATTTGACCTTTATTTTTGACCTGACTATTTTAGTCATCCTTTACTTCTACACTACAAGACTTACAAGATGTCTATATATTCTAAATGATACCGGTGACAATTTTTTTTAAACAAAATATTCTAAACCAAAATAAAAAAAATGCAATATTTTATTTACCATTGAAAAAAAAATATTTCGTATTGACTTATTAAATGTTTCACGTAGTTATATATCGGCGCCAAAATTGTTCCCGCCCTCTAAAATCGAAACATTGCTTTTTGTTTATTTTATATTTTCTTTTTATTTCCTGTTAAACGATGAATATTTTGTAATGACAGAAATGGGAAGGCGCCTAAATGGCTGTTAGCTGTCTGCCTTTTGGGAAAAGATACCCCCCTCTCCCCACACACACACACACACACTTTTAAATGAAAAAAAAAAACGTTTGTATTTTTTCTAAACTTTTTGTTTTGTTTTGGAAATTTTTATTAATTGGGGAACAAAGCATTATTTTTGTATTAATTTTTTTAAAAACTTCATACCGATTAACGATTAACGATGGGGGGGGGGGTTGTAATCCCCTCCCCCCATCGTTAATCAATTTTTTTAAATAATATTTTCTCTTGGATATTCTCGCGCCCCCCCCTCCAGTGTGCTCGCGCCCCCCCTAGGGGGGCGCGCCCCACAGGTTGAGAATCGCTGTCCTATGCAGTTTAACTCTTCCTTAATAACCTGTTCACTGATATCGGCTGGTACATTCCTTAGAATAGCTTTAAGGGTTCGTTCTCCTTTCATCTTATATGTATGAAACGGAATTCCCTTATCTTCGAGGATTTTCGTCGCACACCTATAGTGAAGATCGGTTGAGACTTTCAGATTGATGGTCTCGCCCGTGGCCTTGCCGCTAAAATTGCTTAATCCAGCATCTTTTAGGGCTTTTGATAGGTCCTTCCAGTTTATTTTAGGGTTGGTAATAACAATCGGGGGGATTTTTTGGATAATCGTCCTAGGGGCTGCTGTAAATGGTGTGGTGTCAGTGTCCATGTTATCGTTGTTTGTGGTGTCTTCGCCAGTTTCTAGTGCGGCGAATTTGTTGGTAACCTCCAAAGGCTCGGGGCTAACGCATTCTCGAGGCCGTTTGGACGTTTTCTTAGGAGTAATGAACTCCTCGTTTCCCCCATTAACTGTAACAGCTTTTACTTGCTGTTTATCTAAGTTTTCTAATAATGGTTGAAGCGTGAGGTGAGCGTCGCTCATCTTTAGCTCGTGCCATTTTGCCCAAAACGTAGTGAGTTCGTCGCCTTGGGGTAACGCCTTATTTTGGATCCTAATTAGGTGACTGATCCTTTCACTTACTTCTATGATTTCTCGCTGCCTGGTGCAGTCGAGCAGCTCCAACTGAAAATCTACCTGCGAGCTCCCACCGGGAGTCGCTGCACTTACGCAGCTTTGGGTATCCGCAAAACCTGAAAGATTGACCTGTGAGCTCCGACCGGGAGTCTCATCACTTACGCTATGTAGTTTATCTCCAAAAACTCCTTCTGAAATAGAATTCGTCGAACTCCCACCGGGAGCCGAGGTGCCTAACCTATCATTCCCTACCACTGAAAAGGAATCAACCACTTCAGCCTGAGGGACCCTTAAAGAGGAATCCGAAGTGGTTGTGGAGAGAGGAGAGGACATGGCTTTTTACCAAGAGCCAATCATAGATAGAAAAATATACTACTGCCAGGCAAACAGAAAGCGTACCAAACCACCCTTCGGGGAATTGGCAGCTAATGGTAGTTTCACCTAAGAAACGGGGAACCGCTCTGTAAAGTTACGCTACCATCGGAGACCTCGGACTTACGTTTGTTAAAAAGAATTAGATCTTACACCTTGATCAGCTACAACGTCTACTTCTCGCTAGTCTAAATGCACCACCGATCGCATATAAGATTATAGCTTTGAAAAAAGCTGCAACCCAGTGTCATACAATAAACCAACTCGGGATCGCCGGCGGGAACACGTCCGAGCGCGGGGCACTCGGGAACTCGAACACGGGAACTGGACGGGAGCCTCTTGAAAACACGACCTCACTTCACGAGCGTCGGACTGGAACTGACGTCCATCTTTAGTTTGGCGTCCCCTCATATTAACCTTTACAGGGCACTGAACTCTAATAGGGTTGCTGGAAGGCTGAAAGCCGGTTTCGCCAATAGGGGAATGAAGGTATGGAAAATGAAGGTTCCCCAACTCAACTAAAAAAAGTGACGGGTGATAAGAGTTTCCATACTAAAATCGCTTTATTTAAAAATTTATTGCGCTCTAAATACAACTCTTTTGATAATGCTGATTATTGCAAAAAATCACGGAAATATTGTAGATTGTGAGAAAAAATGTTGTTTGTGTTGTTTTTATGGGGAAATATTATTTTTTAGAAGTTTTATACGTCCACATGAGTTTCTGTGTATTTCTATATTTATTAACTTTTAACGGTAATTTTAGTTATTTTATGGATCAATGCCTAAAAGATTGCCATTATTAATTTAAAATATTTAATATTAATTAATATCTTAATTAATCAAAAATATTTAACATTAAAATAATTAACATTAGTATTTTTTTAATTGTAATAAAATTTTATAAACTATATTTTAATCGGTACTAATTAGCATGTATAGTACCACTTAGCTTGTGGCGTAGCAATATGGGAAGAAGGGGGGGTCAACTAGTTCCATTCCTAGAATATTTACCAATATAAAAGAAAAACCGCTAATTAGCAGTAAGTAATTAGACATTAATTCGTAATTGTTAAGTTTCATTGATTTGTTAATTGAGAGGAAATAGTTGTAATTTTAATAATTTTTGATAAAAATTGCGGATAATGAGGGGGGGGGGGGAGGGGTAGAAATAATAGATGCTTTCTAATTTTATGATAATATATATATAATTTGTAACATTGCTGTAAGTAATTTATTCAGTATATTACTTTGTTTGCAAGGTTTTTGTTTTAACTCGACCTTTCGGCATTTTATCTGTTTGTAAATTTGTTTGTTACGCAGGTACGATCAATCGCGTTGTTCTATTTTCTTTAAATTTGACGTGAATGTTCCTTGAAGTCATTAAAAACGATGTATTTTTTTTATTTGGTCACGACGTCTATTCTGTTCCAAGAACTACTATGTATTTTAAATATTTTATTACTATTTGGTACTGGAATTAAATTAAACAAAGTAAATAAAAATAAACCGAGTTTTAATTATGATTTATTACACAAGCAGCAAATAAAGTAACAATTTTTAAAATTTTGTGATTAAATTTTTAATTTGAAGAAAATATATACAAAAATTATTATGCAATAATACTCTTTACTAATTAGACTAACTATACTTTATTAATTAGGCTATTAATTATATTATATACTTTATTAATTAAACTATTAATATATTATATACTTTATTAATTAGACTACACTTTATTAATTATACTATTAATTAGATTATATTTTATTTATTAGATTATACTTTATTTATTATATTATACTTTATTTATTATATTATACTTTACTTATTATACTATTAATTAGATTAAACTGTATTAATTAAACTATATTTTATTAATTAGATTAATTTATTAATTAGAGTAAGAATAATTAAATAATTATCAATAAGCGAATTTACAAATAATTATCAATAAGCGAATTTACAAATAATTACGATAACTTCGGCCTTATAAGTCGGTCTTACAGTTATAATCAATGAATATACTTTTGTAATACAATGCAAAAAGTAATCCCTATTGCAATGTTACCGGAATAAAACAAATTTACTCACTATTTTTTAGTTAAAATATAGTGTTTTTATGAAACTCTTAATTTAAAATTATAATATAATTGCTTTTACAACGTAATTAAACATTTTAGTAACTTTTCAAAAACATAATAAAATGAAATTTTATGTGATTAATGATTTATTAAATTTCTCTTTAGAAAATCCGTATCTAACGTCTAAACTCGTTAAATGTTATAATCTAATTATTACGTAAAATAGCTCGCCAACCGTAGTCAAAATATATTTGAAACAGCATCAAAAGCAAGCGATAAAGGTCGGCAATCTGGCAGCCATGTGCCTAACTCAACTCATTTTCGCGCCCATGCAGGCTTCATTGGCAGGAACGGGCTTCTTCCTTCTAGGTCTTATACATTTCTATGTTACAGGGTAGCTAGCCGATATTTCGACTAAAATCCCATGTTAAAATCAAACACCCCCTTCTACAGGATAAGTAACATTGTATTAAGAAATTATTTAAGAGTAAATTCCTAGTTTGCAGTGCTTCTTTTTTGGCGGCAATGTCAACATTTTTATTTGATACCAAGTAAAAGTGGCAAATATAATTGCTGGTTTGTTGACTAAATAACGTCGCACAGTTTCACACCGATAAGAAGAAGACCACTGTTCCAACGGAACATGGAGAAAGTTCCGCGACGCCGAAGAAGTTCCGTAGGGTTAGCATGGAGCTTTAGCTCCTGTACTATAATTTTAAGTTTTAGTCTTTAAATAATACCTCAATATAGAAATATTTACTACATACACTGAGATAGATTATAGTCATCGTTTATCAGGTATTTTTGTGTTGAAATATATTTTTTGTGTTGTCATAAAAGTAATTGTAATTCTAATTATACACAAATATAATATAAGTATTTCTGTACTTAAATTTATTCATATATGGAATAAAAATATTACTTATTTGGAAAAAACAAATATTACTTATTTGGAAAAAACAAATATTATACACAAACCTTCCCAAATTATTGCAAGCGTAGCGAATAAACAAACAAAAGCAAAGTTGTCTGCTGTAGGGAAGAAATCGAAACTACTAGTAAGTTACCATGTTAATACGTCATGTGAAACTCCCGCATTAGCAACGACGGCTCGGATTCGACAATTAATAAAAAAAGTACGACAAAATCAAAGTCAAGTGCGCGCACATACTGTGCACTAACGTCACAGACTCGTATCTCGAACATTCTTCCGGACAGAAGTTGATCTACGGCCTCCGATTACCCAAGATCAAACTCGTTACCCCCTTCGAGCAGTTAATTATGGTGCTTACAGGCCATCCTCCAAACTGTCGGTCATATAAACGTCGTCGAAAACATCTTCAGCGGGTCAAGCGCTCCATGCCTTTTGTACCGTCCCAAGAACACTAATCTATCTCTACTATCATCAATGTCTATCTCTACCTAGTGACACTAGGTGGAGCCACCAGATTGATGCGTTCGGCATTAACATTTTTTTTCCTACCTCTGAGAAAACTAAAAGAAGATCAGAGTCTCCAGTCACCAGGAGTCTTTTCTGTTTCTCTTTTGTATTAATTGTAAATAACCTGTAACTTAAATGTCTATTTCTAAGATCTAAAATTTTAACTTTAATTAAATATTTTACAATTTAATTTTGAGTCTCTCATTTCTGGGACAGAAGTGTTGGTTTGGTACGCGTATAGTGTGAATTGCAGTCAACACAGGAACTCCAGTCTTTATCGACAGGTGTGTGAAGGCGATGTTACACTTTTCCACAGTTTGCATATATGTCTTTGATATATTTTTCTATTATTGTAAATGAAACGTATGTAGTATTTTTTTCTATAATTACGTTAACCTTATGATTTCATATTTTCAATGTAAAAAAAGTTTCAAGGTCCAAAATTTCATTCTCAAATACTCATTTTTATTCGTATGTTTTATCTGCTTGTGTTTCGTTGAACAAAATATCCCAAGAAGGATTAAATCCAAAATTAATTTACAAGTTATTTAGTGTCTGTTCAGGCATAGAATGTGAAAATAAAAGATGTGCTAAAATTGTAAATTCGGAAAGAGTTTTATCCCCCATCGTTTCCAAAACGTCTGTTTTTTTAGGAACTAAAAAAAATAGGAATTGAAAAAAAAAAAATTAATAAACGGTGAATATTTCCCCACTAACATTCAAAGAGTTAAATGACATGTTATGGATTTGATCTGATCAATGTAGTACAAATTTCGAGGACAACGGGGATAGTTGGAGGATGAAGATTTAGCTATGGAACAGATGCAACAAAGCCCCCTGCACATCTTATGAAACATAAAGTGGATATTACATCATATCAAAAGATGATGCAATATATTTAAGAATCGAGTTATAATATTTTTAATGAAATACTTTTTCAATGAGATTATATAATTACATTAACTGGGATAAATAGAAACTCTGAAAAAAAATATTTATAGACAGAACAAATCATGTTTTTATATGTTGCATAAAATATAAATGAAATCATAAAAAAACATGTTCTGTTCAAAAAACTCCTAAATTAAAAAATATATATATATTAAAATAAAAAGTTGCACTCTTTGCATTTTACTGTGTTCTTTTTTTTATGAGCATGTACAGTAGGGCGGGTCGAAAAAACATTTTTTTCGATATCGTTATTCTAATAGTGCGGAAAGGGTGACCAGTGTGGTCAATAAATAGGCTGTAAAATATTTTTTTGATCGGATAATATCTTCTGCCTCCTTATCGCACTTCCAGGTAGAACATGCGCCTTTGATTTTGAAGGTTCCCGGTTCGAACCCCGATTACTTTTAGTTCCCCACGAGGCATTGCTGTTCAAGTTAGAAAGGTTAGGGATTGGGGGTGAAATTTTACAATGGATAAGGAATTGGTTAATTGGTAGGAGTCAGCGGGTGCAAATTAAAGGTAATTACTCTCAGTGGGCAGAAGTTAAAAGTGGAGTGCCACAGGGCTCTGTGTTAGGTCCACTTTTATTTATTATTTTTATTGATGATATTAGTTGGGAGATTGGGAGCAAGGTCAGCATCTTTGCAGATGATTTAAAAATTATGGGGACTGTGAATTCTGGGGAACAAATAGAGCAATTACAAGGTGATTTAACAAAAATATCAGAATGGGCTGTTAAATGGGGTATGTCTTTTAATATCAGTAAATGTCAAGTGTTGCACATGGGTATCAAAAATAGTAAGGCTGCATATGTTTTACAGGGTGCAGAAATCAAAAATAGTGAGATTGTAAGTGATCTGGGTGTGTTGGTAAATGAGGATTTTAAAATGAGTCATCAATGTACAGTGGCTAGCAAAAAAGCTAATAGAATGTTGGGGTACATCAGGAAAAGTGTTTCATCAAAATCTAAGGATATTATCTTGCCATTGTACAGAGGTTAACTTCAGAGGTTAGTTAGTAAGGCCACATCTTGAGTATGCTGTACAGTTCTGGTCACCATATCTTAAAAAAGACATTGAATTGTTGGAGAAAATTCAGCACAGGGCTACTAAAATGGTTCAAGGGTTTTCAGGCATGAATTATGAAGATAGATTAAGAAATTTGAATATGTATACTCTGGAAGAGAGAAGGGTTAGGGGAGATTTGATTCAACTATTCAAATTTATCAAACAAGGAGATGTGGAGTGTTTAGATTTTAATATGAGTGATAGAACGAGAGGTCATGGGTTTAAGTTAAACAAATCTCATTTTAATCGGGAAGGGAGAAAACACTATTTCTATAATAGGGTAATAGACAAATGGAATAACTGGTCAGTGAATATTGTTAATTGTAAAGGAGTAACGGAATTTAAGAAGAAGTTAGATATGCATTGGGGGATAGTTAGGAGGTACTAGATGGACCAACCTTGTTGGGCCTTGAGCCTGTTGTGGGTCGTCAATATTTGTATTTGAAATTTCGAAATTTGGGTAAAAAATGTTTTTTTTCGCTTATTATAGAAAAAATAATATTTTTCGAAATAGTTATCCTAATAGGACGGAAAGGGTGTCTAATATGATCAATAAACACGATGTAAAATATTTTTCGATCAGATAATATCTTCTGCCTCCACATCGTACTTGAATTACCACTATTTTTGTTAAAAAGTGCACTTTTTCATGTGATAAAAATACGGTTCGAATACTATTTAATAGATGCATTTACACAAATACACTTACAGATGTTTGAATTCATTCTTATGGTCGAATTCATTGGAGGATACAGTGATGGGGGACAAAGGGGCCCGTGCCCCCCCCCCCCCCCCCCCTCTTCGGGCAGGCCCACTTCTTTTTTCCTTATGTAATCGTGGAAGATATAAAGTAGGTAAAAAACTTTTTTTATTTTACAGTTTTTGTCTACAAAATCAGGTAGTCAATCATTAACAACCTTTGTACAACAACCACTAAATCAATATATCGTGCAGTGATCTCCAACGCCTTTGAAATTCACCCAAAATCTTTACATAACTTATATCACTGTATTTGATAAGAACGTTGTTCTAATGAATTCATCTCTATTGTCAGTCCCACATAAACCTTAGAAGATGCTTCTGTTACTGTTACTAACTTTACACATCGTTCAACTACCTGTGTGTGAGATGGGAAGTGAACTATAAGTCCCATTTCGGGTTGTTTTTATCTCTCCAAATGAACCAGAATATGTCAGTGAACGGAGCATTGGACGAGGAGTAACAGTGGTAGATGACCAGACAATCATTTCAGTACAGTTATCAGTTTCAAAGTTCAGCTTTGCTGGGAGAAATGAACGCACACCCCTCTCTACATCAGCTTTGGAAGGTGACACTCTTACCTTAATTATGAGCCCTGCAACAAGCTCTCTAATGTACGATTTTCTATCCATCAGCATTATCAGAAAAAGGTTCTAAGGATGCGCGGAGTATGGGTGGCGATAAATTGTTGCATCAACGACATTTTTTAGTTTTGACTAATATATTTTGATCTAGAGATAGCTATCCAAACAGGCTTATAACCATGTTTTAGGAACGTGTAGACTTTATGTCGATTCATGTTGACGTGTAAACTCTCATAACAAACTTAACTATGTGTGTGGAGAACTGACATATAATCGTAGTACTCTGTTCGCTGTGTCCTACAACGCGAATGCGATAGTGTCCTAGGTTTCTCTTCCAATGCTCCATGATATATCCACTGACATATTTTGGTCCATTGTGAGAGATAAAACTAATTCGAAATGGGACTTATAGTTCACTTCCCATCTCATGTACAGGCAGTTGAACGTTATGTGAAGTTAGTAACATAGGCATCTTCTAAGGTTTGTGTGGGGCTGCCAATAGAGACGAATTCATTAGAATAACGTTCTGATCACAATTAGTGATATGATTTATGTAAAGATGTGTGATCATTTCAAAGGAGTGGGAGATCACTGCACACCAAATTGATTTAGTGGTTGTTGCCCAAAGGTTGTTATTGAATGACTTTCTGATTTTGTTTTTTACCTACATTTAAATCTTCCACGATTACATAAGGAAAAAGAGAAGTGGACCTGTCTCGGAGGGGGGGGGGGGTGCACGGGCCCCTGTCCTCCCTCACTGGATCCGCCAATGAATTTGACCATAAGGATGAATTAAAAAATTTATAATCTAGTCATCTGTAAGTATTTTTTTCCTTTCTGTAATCGTGGAAGATTTAATGTAGGTAAAAAACTTAGCACAGTTTTTGCCTACAAAATCAGAAAGTCAAGCATTTACAACCTTTGGACAACAACCACTAATTCAATATATCGTTATATCGTGCAGTGATCCCCCTCTCCTTTGAAATAATCACACAACATCTGTTACATAAATCGAAATCTTTCACGATTACATAAGGAAAAAAAGAAGTTGGCCTGTCTGGAGATGAAGAGGGGGGGGGGGGGTGTCCCTCCTCACTGGATCTGCCAATGAATTTGACCATAAGAATGAATTCAAACATCTGTAAACTAGTCATCTGTAAGTGTATTTGTGTAAGTGCATCTATTAAATAGTATTCGAACTATATATTTTTATCACATGAAAAAGTGTACTTTTTAACAAAAATAGCGGTAATTCAAGCGCGATGTGGAGGCAGAAGATATTATCTGATCGAAAAAATATTTTACAGCCTGTTTATTGACCACATTGGTCACCCTTTCCGCACTATTAGAAATACGATATCGAAAAAAATGTTTTTTCGACCCGCGCTAATGTACCGCCGGAGAAAAAAAAATGAACCACCAATGATTATTTGGTGAGTTTTTATAGTAGAGCTAAACTTAATATACCATTTTGTAGGGAATAAAGTCTACTATACATTGGTATACAAAAAAAATTTGCATAGGGGACTGACTATCTTCATACTCGAATCCGCACCAACTTTAAAATTTTCAATAGCAACACCTACTTTTGATAGCGCAGAAATGTTCCCCGCCCTCAAAATAATCTAAATATAAATTTTCGTCAATTTCCTACATTTATATGCAGAGATATTTGATAATTTGTATCGATCTTATTTGAGGGGCTACCACCACATTGAACATTGTGGAACAAAGTGGACTTCGAAATGAAGGACGCGGGTAGAAAATGTTTTGGCGTCAGCCGTGGTTCTTCATTCCCCCACTCCCGTATACCCCTCGCCTTTATATAAGAATTTAGAATTTTATGCCAACGCGATCACAGCGCTTTTAATTCTCAAAATTAGTGCAGATTTCTGTTCAGTTCTGCTGATTTAAAATTTGTGTATGACCCCTGAAATGATCATTTGATGCATATTTTAATATAGCAAAAAAACTACAGAGGAAAATCACGAAATTTTAGATACGCATATAAAACGTTTTTCTGAATCCATTACTATCAAAATATAGCATGGTTGCTATTCATAAATTTTATGAATATTAATATCCTAATTTAAATAAATTTAAAAAATATACCTACTATGAGTAATGAAAGTTAGTGTATTTTATTTGGGTAACAGATAAAAATATCAGCTTTATAAAATTGTTATTTCGAAAGATATAATTAAGAGTTTAAGAAATTCATTTAACATTACCAGTTGGGTGTTGCTATTGGACATTTTAAAATAAAGATAGTCCCTATGCAAATTTTTTGTATATCAATGTGTAATAGTCTTTATTCAATACAAAATGGTATATTAAGTTTAGCTCTACTATAATAACTAACGAAATAATCATTGGTGGTTCGTTTTTTCCCCCCCGGTTGTACCTTTCACAATAGAAGTATTCCTGCATCAAACGATCACAAGATTCTTGTAAAATTAAATAAATAGACTATTAGATTTGTTTTTCATATCCGAAAAAATTTAATTTTATTAAAAAAAATTTATTTGATTTGAAACACTACAATCCTGAATGGAATTAAAACAAAACAAAAAAGCTTTTTTTTTAAAAAAAAGGCCAGTCTTTTTTTAATAAAAGCCAGCCGGACTGCCCTTTTTAAAAAAAGACTGGCCTATTTGCAACCCTGTATTACATGCAATAGAATGCTTACAAAAAATAGCCTATTGGGAAAAACTATAAAATATACAATGGCTCATGTGAATGAAGACATGTTTCTGCAGATTCTACTTATTGTGAGTAAATTGTTTGTTGAACATTTTACATTCTTAAGGTTTTTCCCCTCTTGTGTGGATGAGGAGGTGTCTTTTCATATTCCCCAGATGTGCAAATTGTTTGTCGCACACATCACACACATGAGGTTTATCGCCTGTATGGAAGAGGAGGTGTCTCTGCAGACTGTCCTTGTGGGAAAATAAAATTGTTTGTTGCGAAACTATACTAGTAAGTTACCATGTTAATACGTCGCGTGAAATTCTCCCATTGTGGCTAAAAAAGTTGTAATATAAAAAACAAACGGGGGGGGGGGGGGGGGGAGAGGGAGAGGGGAGGGGGAGTTGCTTAGTGTTTTTACTTTACTACAGTTTTTTTGGGGGGATATCGGTCCTTTTTTCCAACCCACGTTTTGCAGAATGTTCAACTAATCACCATTAAAATAGGCCTCCGTGGCCGAGTGGATTGGGGTGTCAGCTGGGAATCGCGGTTCGAGCCATAGAAATGTATAAAGACCTAGAAGGAGGAAGGGAATAGAAGCCGATGAAGCCTGCAAGGGCGAGAAAACGGGGTAGAGTTGGGTACATGGCTGCCAGATTGGTGACATTTATCGCTTGCTTTGGATTTTGCTTCAACTTTCACTACGCTTGACGTTGTTTTACATAATAATTGCATTATATAGTATTTTAAGAGTTTAGACATTGGATCAGGTTTTTTTAAAAGAGAAATTTAATAAATCATTAATCACATATTTTCTTTTAACTGAAAAGTTACTAAAGTTACTACTTATACAAATACATATGTAAAAGTAATTATATTACAATTTAAAATTAATAGTTTAATAAAAACATTATTATATGCACTAATAATATATAGCGATAAAATGTGTTTTATTCCGATAAAAATGCAATAAGGATTATTTTAGCTTTGTAGTATTCTTGTTGATTATAATTATTAATTTCTTAAAAAATCAATAAAATTTTCTTAGTAATTAACAAATTATTGAAAATTAATAAGTATTAATGAACAATTAATTACTAATCAACATAATTGCTAGTTAGCGTTTATTTTTTTATATTGGTAAATATTCTGGGAATTTTATCATATATTTAAATTAAAAATAATTATTTATTAACAATTATTATTTATTTATAACCATATATTCATAATTTTTGAATTGCAACGCCACTGGCTAAGTGGTACTATACATGTAATTAATACCAATTAAACACTAATTGTTTTTAAGATTTTATTTAAAAAAATTAAAAATAATTATTTAATTATGCAAATTATTTTATATACTTTGTTATTAATTAAGAGAGTAATTAATTTTAATTTACCCAAATTAATTACGGCAATATTTTAGGCATTGAAACCATAAAATAACAAAAATTAGCGTTAAAAGTTAAAAATTATGACCACCCATGTGGTTGTATAAAACTTCTAAATATTAATATTTCCATTTAAAAGCAACGCAAACAACATTTTTTCTCATAATCGACAATATTTCCGGGTTTTATTGTAATTTACAGCATTATCAAAAATGCTATATTTAAAGCGCAATAATTAAATTGGGGGGGGGGGGGGGGTCCAAAGTCCCGACGTCTATTGAAGGCGTTGGGTGCCAGCTCAGGTGTTGTCCTCGTCATCTGACCATGGTTCAAAAATACGAGGCAGCGTTCCCGGGTCTTTCCTTCGAGATATACCCCAAACCGTCACCAATAGCCTATTATACAGCTCTAGTGCAACGTTTTTAACAAACCGAACCAAACCTGTCCAAAAGGATTAATCATATAAAGATAACAGAGATAAAGTATCATAAATCAGGCGAGCAAAGATCTCATAACTATCCAACCGAATCGGAGTTTTGTGAGTAAAGATTTCATTTATCTCTCTCTCCCTCCGATGGATAAATATCATTGCATTTTAATTTAATGCTATCCCCAGTAAAAAACTATAACCTCCAATTCCCACATTTTCCAAATATTATGGACATGTTTACAATAATAATAATAAAAAAAAACGTACCATGCACGTGTATTGCATATAAAAAAAAACAGTTTTAAAAGACTGACCCAAAGAAAAAAATTATATTTTTTATTAAGACCCTTTTGCAAGTGAAATGTCTAACAAACAATTTGTTCAAAAGGGGAATCTGAAAATACGCCCACCAACGCACTCGGAAAAAATACCTCATGTGTGTGAAGTGTGCAACAAACAATTTACCCAGATACAGAATCTTAAGAGACACCTTATTGTACACACAGGCGAAAAACCTTATGTGTGTGAAGTGTGCAACAAACAATTTTCACGGAAGGAGTATCTGAAAACACACCTCCTCTTCCACACAGGTGAAAAACCCCATGTGTATAATATATGCAAGGAACAATTTACTCAGAAGGCATCTCTTAAAACACATCTTCTCATCCACACAGGCAAAAGACCTCATATGTGTGAAGTGTGCGCCAAACAATTTGCCGATAAGAGGAATCTGAAGACGCATCTCCTCAACCACACTGGTGAAAAACCTCATGTGTGTGATGTGTGCAATAAACAATTTGCCGATAAGAAGAATCTGAAGACGCATCTCCTCAACCACACTGGTGAAAAACCTCATGTGTGTGATGTGTGCGACAAACAATTTTCCCAGAAGGGGAATCTGCGGAGACATCTGCTCCTCCATACGGGTGAAAAACCTTATGTGTGTGAAGTGTGCTGCAAACAATTTGCCGATAAGGAGAATATGAAGACACATCTCCTCAGCCACACTGGGGAAAAACCTCATGTGTGTGATGTGTGCGACAAACAATTTTCCCAGAAGGGGAATCTGCAGAGACATCTGCTCCTCCATACAGGTGAGAAACCTCATGTGTGTGAAGTGTGTGGCAAACAATTTGCTGATAAGAAGAATATGAAGACACATCTCCTGAGGCACGCAAAAGAAAAAACCTCGTAAGATTGTGAAATGTTCAACAAACAATTTACGCACAATAAGGTGTATCTGTGGAAACACTTCTTCTTTCACATAAGTATTGTTCACTCTAGGTGTTTTTTGAAGGGCGTTTTCATCTCAATAGCGCCCTTGTGCTCCTTTTTTTAAAAATGCTGCTCTCTTTTGAAAAAATTCCGCACCCTCTTACCCTTTTCAGTCAACCACAAGCATCTTTGCTTCCCTAGCAGTCTTTAAAAAAGGCATCGGTTAAAAATATTTTATGTATAAATTGGAATTATGCAAATTATGACAGTAGAAAAGCAAACTCCGTTTTAACTACGCTTGTTGTGAAATCGCGATGATTCTGAATTAATTTCGAGCACAGGGTTTCCTCGTATCCTATTGGTTGCTTGTGCCTGCATTGAAATTCTAAGTTTTTTTTTTAAAAGAGAAGATGGTTTGGGGCAAGGTTACAAAGTGGGGAACACCAAGCAGGTCAGGCTGGAGGAAGGCAGCCTTTGTGCTGCCCCTCCCCCCATTTTGGTTCATGGTTTATAGCTTACTTCAAAATTCTTCTCCATTTTCAAATTCGATTCTTACACAGATGAAGCCGCAGTCGTCCTCATTTTCGATTCACAGTGTTAAATTGAACTTTTCTACATGCCAATTGAAGACTGTCTTGTTTTCTGCCCAGCTGAAGCCCTCGGGAACCAGTTCTCCTGCAGTGCTCTTGCCATTGTCCAGCCTCTGATTCTCTGGAGCTTTGCGTGTTAGATTAATTTGTAGTTTCATATGCTCAGATCTAAGAGATAACTTTTGTTTCTCTTGCTTAAACTTAAATCTTTCTCATTTTTAGAATTGATTTTTTCCCTTTTAGATTACTCATTCGCGAGAAAGAGTAAATTAGTGTTTATTTATGTGTTTCACATTGACCTAATGTTAATTTTCTTCTGAGAATTAATATCCGCTGGCAAGTACCTTTGCTTGCTCAAAACTTAGACCACATAATTTTTCTGATTCTTAACAAATTTGGAAATTTTATCCGATTTTTCACATTTAGACCCTGTTGTTTAGGATTCTTTTCTGTCTTTGGGCATTTTTTTTTTCTGGGGGTGATTGGGTTTTCTTGTTGCGATTGGGGAATGCATGGTTGAGTGAATGTGAGTGAGCGGTGGTTTGCAAGGAATGCAGGTTGTCAATATTTGTTCTAAATTTCCGATTATTATACTCAGATGTTAAATCCGATGATTTGGTTTTAGTCCGTCGCTGGACCCAGGCACCAAGAGTCAATTGATATTATTGATTGATTGATTGGCAAGGTTACAAAATTAGGCATTTTATTACCAAATTTTGGATTTAAGTAGCTTTTTCATCAGTTTTGAAAGGGGTCTGATTAAGGCTACTTACAGATTTGGCTTTTAGCGAAAACATTACTTTTAAAATGTAAAATTTTGGATTTAAAGTAGTATTTACACAAAGTGACATCAATTTTGTACTGTTCTTTCCTTCGAGATAAGCCCAGAGCCATCACCAATAGCCCAACGTGCAGCTCCAGCGCAATCCCAACTAATAAATTGAAATTTTTTGTTTGGTCAGGGGTCTGATGCGTCAACGGGTGGCCACGTCTACCTCAAACTTTTTATTTTGAAAGTGCCCTTTTCAAAACAAGAAGTGCCTTTTCAAAACGGGGGTAGACTTTTACTGCTAACAGCGTCCTGCCCCTTTCTATTTCTAGAGTGAACACTGACATAAGCCATTGTATATTTTAGTATTTCACAATAGGCTATTTTTTGTAAGTATTCTATTGTATGTAATACAGGGTTGCAAATATGCCAGCCTGTTTTATTAAAAAAGAAATGCAAATTACTCATTGATAAATGCAGTCCGGCTGGCTTTTATTAAAAAAAAAGACTGTCCTTTTTTTTAAAAAAAAGCTAGCTTTTCTTCTTTTTTTTTTTAATTCTAGTCATGATTGTAGTGATTTAAATCAAATTATTTAAAAATAAAATCACTGATTTAAATAAATTTTTTTCACAAATGAAAATTTATGTAATATTATCGAATAAAATTATTTATGCAGCCTTAAAAAGTCATTTTATTTTTATATGTATAAATTTCATTGAAATGATACAACTAGCAGGTAGGTAGGGGAAAATGGGTATATTGAAATGAAAAGGAATTTACTCAATGTTAAATGTGTATTTTGATCTCGTTCGGGTTTTTTAAACTATACTACATTTAATGAGTACATTTCAGCAAAACATTTATTTTCTGGGTGATTTAAATAAAGTCCAATAGTTAATTTATTTCAGTTTACGAGAATCTTATGATAGTTTGATCCATGAAAACTTCTATTGTGAAAGGAACATGCTCTTAAAGAAAAACACAAGCCTCGCAACAGGTCCCTTTTTTCCTTAAAAGTCCCTTTTGTTACTTGAAGTACTTTAAAATCCTTTTTTTTCTTCAGAATTTGGTCCCTTTTACCCTTATTTCAGCAAAAATACTTTTTTCCCCCTTTGTGCATACGATTACACATTTCTGGCTCTTTTCCCACCCTATTTAGTTCGAATCCGTGAAATGGACTTGACATAGAAAAGTAAAAAAGTAGTGATCTTGCGATCGGAGGGTTGCCAGCTTCGCTATAAAATACTAGAAAGTCGTCCAGAATATCCAACAAATTATACTGGCGTGTGTACGGGACTGGTGCACGATAAATCTGATCGGGGTCCAAAGTCCCGACGTCTATTGAAGGCGTTGGGTACCAGTTCAGGTGTTTCCTCGTCATCTGACCATGGTTCTAAAATAACGAGGTACATGTATGAATGTGTATGTGTTCCAGGGTCTTTCCTTCGAGATTGACCCTGAACCGTTGCCAATAGCCCACTGTGCAGCTCTAGTGCGACGTTAATTAACAAAACCAAACCCACCCTATTTAACCAAAGATTTTTTTTTCTTTTACTAATAGCTATTACAAAAATGAACATTCATATTTGTATTGAGTCTGCTGATAGGATGACTGTTGCAACTCTCAAAATATCATTAAACCAGGAGCAGGCTTGCTCTGTTTTTGTTTTTACAAATGTAATTAATCACATTGGTGTAGAATGTGCGCCTATGTTTAAACAATTTATGTCCTTCCAGGATCTCCGGATATCGTTTATGTGTATCAAAAACAAAATGTACATGAAGACATATGTTGTGGAGAAGAATGATAAGTAGCATGTGCAAAGCAATTGTAAATATATATATTTCCAGTATCTTGTATTGTAATTAAGAAAATACTGTTTGATTTTCAATTTATTTGAAAAATAGACATCTTCTGTGGTAAGTAGCATTCTTGGAAAATTTAAAGTAATTAGGCTCATAATTAAAAAAATACAAAAGAACATGAGATTATTACAAAAATGTTCAAGTATTTTCGCCAAAATTTACGAATTGTTTTATTAATGCTCTGGTTTTCTTCAAATTTGGATGGAATAATGCTGAAATAGTAGAATGCTATAGTTCAAAAGAAAACTCAATCAACTATCCTACACAAAAAGCCATTCGATAACACATTCAAGTTATGGGACAGTAAGTCTTAGCCTCACCGCCAAATCTTTCATTGGATATTTATTTTGTAGGTTACATGACACCTTATTAACTTTAAGTAAGGCTCTAAAATTTACATATTTAGATGCATATGTACTTTAGATTTAAAACTTTACCTTTGTGTGAAGTAAAATTGCAGAAATGTAAGAAATATATATTTAAAAATACAAACATTGTTTAAAAAAAAAAAAATTAATAAAATTTTTATATGACAACAAATTAAATATACTTTTATGAATCGTTAGAAAATTTCATGAATTAGATAATTTTTTTAAATAAACTTTTTAAACTTTAATTAACTTTTACAGAACAAAAATTTTGGGTACAGATGTAGTATAGGACATTTGGCGCTCGAGGTTTTTTTGACATGTTTTATAGGGGCGATAAATTTATAGTGTGGCAACCCCACCCGAGTTTTTGGTATTTTCCGATTATTGTAGCGACTTTCAATCTGGCAACCCTATGACGTCATAGCGCTGTTTAATGCCAATTTTTCGTCGTCAAAAACAAAAACGCGCCAAATGTCCTATACTACATCTGTTCCAAATTTTGTATCTCCATTACCATTTGTTAAAGGCATTTATTGTACAAGTAAATGCGTCTTTCGCAAGTACTGAAGCAGGGTCAGGTCGTCATTTGAAGTGTACAGTCTCTGCATCTAGTGTTCAGGTAAATATCTACTGAAAGTAAAACTACAATTTTATTAGCTTATTTTGGAAACGTTTTGTACATGTACCTTTATTAATTTTTCAGTTATCTGATTAACTATATAGAAGTAAAGGAACAGTTCAGTTGTTCGCTCTCGAAATTAATATATATATATGCCTTTTTGATATATTTTCTATTATTATAAATGAAACATAATTAGTATTTTTTCTAGTAATTACGTCAAAATATGATTTCATATTTTCAATGTAAAAAAATGTTTCAAGGTTCAATTATTATTTTTATTGATATGTTTATCTGCTTCGTTTAAGAAGTAATCCAAAGAAAGATTAAATCCTAAATTAATTTACCAGTTATTTAGTGTCTGTCCATGCCATAGAATGTGAAAATAAAATGTGTTAAAATTATCAATTCGGAAAGAGTTTTATTGCGCCATCATTTCCAAAACTTCAGTTTTTTATGAACTAAAAAATGGCATTAAAAAAGAATTAATAAGCGGTGAATATTTCACTTTTTTAACACTCAGAGTTAAATGGCTTGTTATGGATTTGATCAGATCAATGTAGTACACATTTTGAGGACACCCGAGATGGTTTGAAGATGAAGATTTAGCTATGGAACAGACGCAAAAAAGCCACCTACACATCCTATGAAATGGAAAGTTTATATCATATAATAAGAATATATTTAGTATATTTAGAATATAAGCAATATATTTAGAATTGAGTTATAATATTTTTAATGAAATACTCTTTCAATGAGATTATATAATTACATTATCAGGGATAAATAGGAATTCTAAAAAAAGAAATGTTTATGGGCAGAACAAATATATTTTTATATATTGTATAAAATGTAAAATTAAATCATAAAAAACATATGTTCCGTTCAGAAAATTCTAAATTGAAAATATATACCTATATATTAAAATAAAAAGTTGCACTGTGTTCTTCCTTTACGAGCATGTTCCTTTCACAATAGAAGTTTTCATGCATCAAATGATCAAAAGATTCTTGTAAATTGAAATAAATCGAATATTGAACTTGTTTTTCATATCTGAAAAAAATTGATTTAAATCAATCATTTAAAAAAAATCATTTGATTTAAAACACTACAATCCTGAATGGAATTAAAACAAAACAAAAAAGCTTTTTAAAAAAAAAGGCTAGTCTTTTTTAATAAAAGCCAGCTGGACTGCGCTTTTTAAAAACACAGGCTGGCATATTTGCAACCCTGTATTACATACAATAGAATAATTTCAAAAATTAGCCTATTGTGAAAAACCAAAATATACAATGGTTGATGTGAATGAAGAAGTGTTTCAATAGATTCTCCTGATTGTGAGTAAATTGTTTGTTGAACATTTCACATTTTTAAGGTTCCTTCCCTCTTGTGTGGATGAGGAGGTGTCTTTTCATATTCCCTTTCTGGCCAAATTGTTTGTTGCACACTTCACACATATAAGAGTTTTTGCCTGTGTGGGAGAGGAGATGAGTCTGCAGACTCCCTTTCTGGGAAAATTGTTTGTTGCACACATCACACGCATGAGGCTTTTCACCTGTATGGATGAGGAGGTGTCTTTTAAGAGATCCCTTTTCAGAAAATTGTTTGTCGCACACTTCACACACATGAGGCTTTTCGCCTGTGTGGATGAGGAGGTGTTTCTGCAGATTCCCTCTGTTAGCAAATTTTTTGCAGCACACATTACAAACATGAGGTGTTTCGCCTGTATGGATGAGGAGGTGTGTCTTCAGTTTCGCCTTCAGGGCAAATTGTTTGTTGCACATTTCACACACATGAGGTTTTTCACCTGTATGGAAGAGGAGGTGTCTCTGCAGACTAAACTTGTGGGAAAATTGTTTGTTGCACACTTCACACACATGAGGTTTATCGCCTGTATGGAAGAGGAGGTGTCTCTGCAGACTGGCCTTCTGAGAAAATTGTTTGTTGCACACATCACACACATGAGGCCTTTCGCCTGTGTGGATGAGAAAATGTGTTTTGAGAGATGCCTTTGTCGAAAATTGTTTATTGCATACTTCACATTGATGAGGTTTTTTGCCTGTGTGAGAGAGGAGATGTGTTTTCAGGTGCTGCTTATTGCACACTTCGCACACATGAGGTATTTTTTCCGAGTGCAATGGTGGGCGCTTCTTCAGATTCCCCTTTTGAACAAATTCTTTACTGGACATTTCACATGCAAAAGGGAAGAACGAAGAAAATATTAAGATCGGTAATTTGCTTCTTTGGATCGCTTTTTTATAACTAATTGTTTTTTATATACCAATAAGCAAATGGTGCGTTATTCTTTCTTGTAAACCTGTTCATACACGCAATGGGAAAATATAGGAATTTGAGGATATAGTTTTTCACTGACATCGTTTGTAATCTGGTTGCGTGGATATTTTACTAACGCTGCCGTTAAGATAGGGAAAAGAAATTTGGAAAGCATTAAAACTCCGCTTTGAATTTTAATGGTAGGTTAAAAGATCTTTGCTCGCCGGATTTAGTTCTTTATCCCTATATGCTTAAGATTCGGGACAGTTTGTTGGTTGGTTGTTTAAAACATCGTACTAGAGCTGTAAAATGGGCTATGCGGGAGTTTCACGTGACGAGAAATAGTTTTATTCTATACATGAATAAATTTAAATACATAAATACTTATATTATATATGGATATAATTAGAATTACAACGAAATACGGAAAAATACTTTTATTTCAACACATAAAATGCTTCACAAACGATTAGTACAATATATCTAACTCAGTGTATGAAGTTAATATTTTTGTATTGAGATATTATTTAATGACAAATACTTAAAATCATAGTACAGGAACTGATGTTCCATGCTATTCCTACGGTACATCTTCGGCGTCGCGAATTTTTCTCCATGTTTCGTTGGAACAGCGGTCTTCTTCTTTTCGTCGTGAAACTCCCCAATTGGCGGCGGTTCGGGACCTATCTCGAAGAAAAGACCCGGGAACGATGCCTCGTATTTTTGAACCATGGTCAAATGACGAGGACAACACCTGAGTTGGCACCCGCAACACCTTCAATAGACGTCGGGACTTTGGACCCCGATTAGATTTATCGTTCACCAGTCCCGTATGCATGCCGTTAATATTTGTGGATGTTCTGGACGACAGTCTAGTATTTTGGTAGCGCAGTTGGCAACCCTACAATTGTCATATCACTACTTAGTTTTTACTATTCTTAGTCTAGTCCGTCGTACAACTTCGAACAGAGAACCCTCAGATTCTCAGCTGACACCTTAATCCACTCGGCCACGTAGGCCTCTATCTAGTTTAGCCATGACTGAGGTAAGATAACATAACTATAAACAGTGGAGCGAGGAAAAATAGTTCTTTCGCACAGGTTTGCGTATATTTAAAAACAAATTTCTTCCTTTTTCCAATGCTCATTTACAAGAAAAAGAAAACAAATTTTAAACATTTCTGTGATGTCACGTGGTACTTTTGTACAGCCAAGCACGAACTTTTCTTAACCTTTCTTCTAAATTGTGGCCCCCCGAGTTACCTAGTTGATAAAGGCGATCAGCTGATAATCAGATGATAATGGCCCACTCTGTAGCCCATGTCTCACTGTATATTCCTAGTGCGACGTTCATTAACCAAACGAAACCAATAATATTCCAAATTTTATATATCCGGTCGGCACGGTAAATGAATTGTCGCTCAATGGGAGTCCTCGCTGCATCAGTGCTTATATATTATAGTCCAGCTCAGTGGGACAGACACTAAACACACATTCACACACTGTAGCACGTATTTTAGCATCATAGTCAGATGACGGGACACAGTTATAAAATTTTAAAATGCTTGCATTGGGAATAAATGGACTTTATGAGATGAATATAATTTAGAAGCCTGTATGGCATGTTAGGTAATTGCTCCCTTAGTCTATTCTTCAGTTCTTATTTAGCTCAGTGTGTATGCAATGCGAAAGGACTGTTTTTTGCCGTATAGGCTCGGAAGGATGCATTCGTCCATGCTTAGTAATTGATTTTTGAGTTCAGTGCTTGGCAACGGAAGGAGTTATATCTCCAAGAAAAGAACGTGTGAACTTTGCCGTGTATATTTGCAGTGTCTCTTTCTATCTCTCTCTCTCTCTATATATATATATATATATATATTTACCATGTTGTCTTTTCGACCTGTGTTGTCCTTACTTGTTTCCCAACAAGCCATTCAAAACCATTCTCAACGCCATGTTTTTTAAACTTAACAGTCATATAGGAGGTTAAAGGGGCTTCGCCTCTATAGTACTCAGAACACGCTTCGCTCAACTTATAACGTTAACTTAGACATTGGTTTTTCTTAATATTAACTTATACATTGGTCTTTATTAACGTTAGCTTAGATATTGTTCTTTCTTAACATGAACTTAGACATTAGTCTTTCTTAACATTAACTTAGACATTGGTATTTCTTTACATTAACTTAGATATTGGCCTTTCTTAACCTGAACTTAGACATTGGTATTTCTATACATTAACTTATACATTGGCTATTCTCAACATTAACTTAGGCATTGGTCTTTCTTAACATTAACTTAGACATTGGTCTTTCTTAGCATTAACTTAGATATTGGTCTTTCTTAACATAAACTTATACATTGGTCTTTCTTAATATTTACTTAGACATTGGTCGTTCTTAAGACTAACTTAGACATTAGTTCTTCTCAGGGCTGCCCTTAGAGAATAAGGGGCCCTGTGCAAAGGAAGTCACTAGGCCACTGGATCCAGAATTTTTTTTTAATAGATAGACCAATTTTGCATATTTTTTTTATTCAATAGGTGAAAGAAGCGTATTGTATAAATTATCTTTAGCATTGAGATAACTTTTTTTTTTGCTTTTAAATTAATTTTTTTTAAGCCACGGATCTTAATTTTGTATGTAGAGACACGAGTTAACTTCTCCGATAACGTTCTCCTCCGTGTTCTAAACAACCGGTTGACATGTCAACCTTCTCAGAACTTACCCTATGATTTTTGCAACGTAAGACCAATTCAGGAAGAGATTATTTTTTCTGCAAATATTCGTTAAAAGTATGGAACTACTGTGTAGTACTTCCATTTTACGGTGCTCTTCTTTGTACTAGTTTCAGTTAAATTTCTAAGCATTTCATAATTTTATAGTTTTCTCATGTCAAATAACGACTTTTAAGGCCATAAATAATAAAGTCATTCTTATAAGACTTTATAAAAATCTAAAAGGCGGTTCAGTCGTAGAACCAGCTTCTTTAGAGAGCTTTGCTAAGCCAGAAGGTTCCTTTTAACTTCCATAGATGGCAGCACTGGAACTGGAATCTGATTTAGAACCACAGAGCTCTTATAGTCACTGAGCTAGAATAACATAACTATATAAGCACTGGGGCGAGGACTAAGCGTGGCTGATCCCTTTACTCCCTTTTAAGCGAAGGTAGAAAAATAGTTCTTTCGCATAGGTTTGCGTAGATTTAAAAACGCATTTCTGACTTTCAAATATGTATTAAATATTACGCATTTAATGTTTTTTAATACTTACTATAAGAAAAGTAAGACAAAAGTCACCGAAATTTTTTTTTTTTTAACATTTTTGTGACGTCACGTAAGATTCTCGCATAGCCAAAGACGAACGTTTCTCAGCCTTTCTTCCAAATTATATGCATCCGTCTGGCACAGTAAAGTACATTGTCGCTCAATGGGAGTCCTCACTCCAGCGCTTATAGTTATAGTATACTCTAGCTCAGTGGTTCAAACAGCAAACGTCACGTGTTGAACACTCATATATTCTTATAAGACAGTGACGTAGGCACTTCTTATTTTCAGGTGGGCTGAACAATTTCTTTACGCAAAAGAAGTTTTTTTTTTGGTTAAAATAGTTCATCTATCAAAAATTAAATTAATATTAGTTTTTAGTTTGGACACCTTTAGAACATAAAGTAACCACGTTAACGTATTGTAAGCTTAAATATAAATTTATAAATGTACTGATATTTGGATTAGTGGTTGTTTGAATGAATTTATTTAAATTTAACTTTCTTTAACATTATGTAATTTTCTAAATAGGACATTTCAACTACATAATCTGTTTAGAAAATAAAGTGTAAATCTCATGGTTTCATTTATATGGAAATAATTACTCTAAAAAAAAAATCTCATTTAATTATTTTTTACCAAACAAATTGACTAATTTTTTTCTTTTTCAATGTTTCAAGTATACATAGTTGATATTAAAAAAATGCTAATCTTTATACTCTAATACTATATATAATTTTTTTTCACCTTTTAACTATTCTCACGTGAAAAAATTGGTTTAAGGGTAGGGGGAGGGGGGCTCAAGCACCCCAGCCCCTCTACTACCTATGCTATAAGATCTCTGTGTTTAGAACGGCGATGTCAGACTTAAAAGCGTGTACAGCACTGGCCCAAAGAGTATAGAAGAGACATGACGTAGAGTACAGAGCTTTCGGCTAGCGTATATAAAATATTGGATTATTTTTAAGCGCCATCTTTTCTATACTCTTTAGTTGGCTTATTCTAATGGGTATGTAAATAAAAAACAAAGACTTTTTAAAGCTACACTATAATTAAACATATGGTACACAGATTAAATGAAATACATTTACAATATGAATGAAAAAACAAAATTGTGAGACAAATTTACATTTCTCTAATAGATATATTTACTCGATCTCAAGGAAGACGTTCATTGAAAATAGTCGTCTTGCTCTTTGTACAGTCGTCTTGTGTGAGATGCACTTTACTTTTCGTCCACTAAATTTGCCTCACAAATAAAATAACATATCCTTTACGCATTGTCCGGTATTTTGTGCATTGTGACGGGGCACAGAATTCAATTTGCGAATGCATCAGAAATATTCGATTTTAGATTTTCAGTTAATTTAATACGTCACGTTATTTTATTTTTACTTCTTCTACGCCTTCATGTTACGCTTCGTAGCGTTAGCCCCCATCCCCCTTCCCTATGTCACGTTATGACATTTTTTTTACACAAATATTATCTACAATATCACGATTTGAAAAACTTAAAAAACCCTTTAAAAAACAGCGTTCAAATTTACATTACTAATAGACATAAATTGGAGTTCTTTGACTTTTAATCGACCATCTTTTAAAATTATTATTCTCATCGTAATTAGATTTTTATTCAGATGAAAATGGACTCTGGGTGATATTTATTAGTATTCTCTTTCAAAAATTTGACATGTCACTTAAACCCTTAACCACTGCTTTCCCCCACACAAAGAAAATGGAGGGAAAAGATAGGCCCTGGAACATGCGCAGTAGCACATAAAAGAAGCCCTCAGCGCAATGCATCCTGGGATACTGTCACCAGAAGAAGCATGGGGAAGGTATGCATAAGCGATTGTTCATTTATTACGTCACGCTATTTTTCATCCGTTTGTACCACCCCCTCCCCTATATCACGCTAAAATTACTTCTCTCTCCCCCACAGTAAATAATTTTTCGCAGTTTAAAAGACATTCATTGAAACTTCCGTTCCTTGTGTTTTACCATTAGAAAGATTGTGAGTTCTGTAAAAAGTGACCCATACCAATGTCTGTGCATCAAATTTCTGCAATTTTTTTGCAAAGTTTTACTATGTTCTCTTCCCCAAGTATTGTACGCAGGAAATGTGCTTGGGAGTTTGGGCAAACATTACACCCCACACATTTTTATTAGTATAAATTGAAAACAATTTATCAAATATATGTAATGAACCCACAGTCCTTTCAACTCTTATTTCCTGATCCATTCCGAAATAACTTTTATTTTCCAATAACGATCTTACAAATTAGTATTCAGTTTTCAACAGCGTATCATTCCCACGTATTTTTACATGCCATTCTTCTAAGTTATATCTTCAAAACCCTTGTTTCACATCCATATATGGTCACTAGAATCCATGAGAACAGAAACATTCTCTCACGATGGCAACCTCTCTTAGGCAGTCCTGCAAATTCATAGCATTCCTAACCTAACAAGATTTATGTACAACGTGTCTCTGTGTCAGCCTCTATCCCCAACAGAAGCAGAATAAACTATTTTAAAAACTAATAAGAAGGATCTAGAACTTTATCACAAAAGTCTAGCATTATTTTCTTATAACAAACGTATTATTACATATATAAATTTTCTCTAGTGACCAATTTGAGGGGTTATGACCCTCTCAATACCCCCTTGGTTACGCCACTTCCCTTCCCTATGTCACGCCGCAGTCACGCATAATACACTCCCCTTCCCTCCAGAGGTGCGTAACGTAATAAATGAACGGCCCCTGTAATAAGACTAAACTTCCACCAAAGCAAGTTTATTCTAACGAATTCGAAATAGGATTTGTATAGTTAGGCTTAGGCTAAATGACCGTTGTGACGTTGCATTGTTTTAGATAAGCCAATGGGTCGATTCGCCCAAACCCGTTTTCTGATTCGTCGGAACCAGCTTAAAAGGGTGTTATTCATCTACCAATTAATCGGATCCCTTCTATATTTCGTCCAGTAACTCCATTGGAAGAAAATTCCCTCCCCCCCTCCCCCTTCCATATTATTATTTGGTTGTGTGTTGGGGATATTGTTATGACAGGTGTCGGGGCTGAAGGTATCCAGCAGCAAATGATTCTACTGAGAACCACACACGATTAATTATAAATTGTAGTTGCGTTAACCCTCTAACGCTCAAGGACGTGATTGGAAGAGTCCAGGGATCCCCAGTTTTTCCATTAATCCTTTTGCACTCCAAGAACATTTTGCGATTTGCGTTCTTTCTATGGAACAGTTATTCCTCTTTACGTTCTTTTCCGCAGATTTTTTTTTATACTCGGAAAAAAATCCTAACCTGTTTTGTATTTGCAAAAGAACAAGTTGAAAAAAAAAAGATTGATGTTCTAAACACAAAATCATGCTGTTTTCGTTTATTTTAAAGAACAGAGAAACAAAAGAACCGGTCGTTATGTTGGCGCCAGAGAGGCGACATCGGAGGGCAAAAGGTTAATGCATCCAGTTTTCAAACTCTTAAAAATACTAGATTTCACAATGTTTTTAAAATCTAATTTCTTAGGTATAACTTAAAAGCTATCCCTTTACAATGAATTGACATTTCGGTAAAAATATCAAAGTGTACGGCCTAGGAAAAAATATTTAGACTTCCAAACAGTGAAAACAACTTTACAATTGTTAAAATAGCGTAAGGATCAATGGGTTAAAAGGGCGCAACTCCTCAAATTTCGTTGCAAGTCAATGAAATCGGATTTGAGCCCCATTAGTGGCAGATGACTAAACGGTATTCCACCTACTTCCTGGCCTTCTGAGGTATTCGAAGTTGGCCTTTTATTAAAATGGTTATGTACCAGCAGGAAGTTTGCAATTTGGATGATTTGAATTTAAATTAACTTCTGCGGAGAAATACGTACAATATCTAAAGCCCAGTTGCTTCAACAATACCTCAAATGCTACTAAACACTTTTGAAAGAGATTTGGATGATTTGAATTTAAATTAACTTCGGCAGAGAAAAACGTACAATATCTAAAGCCCAGTTGCTTCAACAATACCTCAAATGCTACTAAACACTTTTGAAAGAGATTTGGAAGATTTGAATTTATATTAACTTCTGCAAAGAAATACGTACAACATTTAAAGCCCAGTTGCTTCAACAATACCTCAAATACTACTAAACTTTGCAAGAGGTGGAATACAGTTTTGACATCTGCAGAGCCATTAACGGTATCCTCATTGAACTTCATTAACCTGTAAAGAAACATGAAGAAATTCCCTTATTAACGCAACTGGAAATTTATAACTAATATTGTGGTTCTCTGAGTACAAGGCATTGTTTTTAGATACATTTATACCGGATTATATTTCTATTTTGCCTTGTATTTTAATGTTTAATAACTATGGATGGGTATTCATTTCGATGAGACGTTTAAATGCTCTAAATGCATTCTTGAACGCTTTCTTACGTTAGGCATTATCTATTATCGCAGACGAGGATTTTTTCCCTGATAGATTCGCAAATTGGACAACCCTGCGAGGAGGTGCATTGGATTTCATATTTATATCCAAAAACATTAAAAAACAGCATTTTTTAAAGAAGATATGTGGAATGAGTAACGTAACTTCTCATTTAACTCCGTAGTTTTACACACACAGTACATCAATATGCCGTATCAAGTATCCATCAGTATACTGTATCAAGTATCCATCAGTATACCGTAGTTCAATCCACGCGATTCTTATGTTTTAAACGAACAGAACCAGATTCACACACTCGCCAAATACTCACAATCCTGTCACGTTTATGGATCATAGAGCCAAATTTGGCGTCTGATACTGGATTTTCAATGTGCTGGTCATTTCTAGGTACAGATTTCAGTCATAGAATACCACGGTATGCTTTGTTGCGCTAACAAGAAGACAAGTACTGTTAGGTTGGGCGTCCAATAATTCAATAGTTTTTTTAAAACTTCAAGTCAAGTCGGTATCGATTTCGTTTCACTTTCGGCACAAGTGCATATGTTTTTTTCATATACACTTTTTTGACATGTCGTTAAACATAATATAAGTATTTGAAACATACTAGTAATTGAAAGTTTTTTGTTTTGCACAATTCTATCAAATGTACTATCCATCGAATAGTCACCATTCAAGAATAATGATAGCGTATTAATCACCATTGCAGGATGAAGGTAACTTATAATCACCATTGAAGGTCGAAGACAACTTATAATAACCAGAGGATTCGACAATGTATTGAACCCCATTGACGATTTTTGAATCACCATTGAAGGATGGAGACAACGTATTAATCACCATCGAGGACCGAACAACGTATTAATCACCATTGACGATCTATGCATCACCATTGAAGAATGGAGACAATTATGAATCACCATCGTAGAACTGGGCAACCTGTCCAGCAACAAGTGTGATGGAGTATTCCAATAAGTTGAACTTGAACTGCTTAAACCAAAGTATTGAAAGCGTTATGCTTTTATGTAATGTCAATCAGACATACCAGAGCATTTTTGTGATTATACAAACACGTATTTCATTTGTCCTCTTCGCAAATAAGTCAATAGAGGTCATTAACTTATTGAAGTTTTTTGTGCGATTTAGTGTGGTGGGTCAATAGTCTTGTTCTTGTCTGGTAATTTTTAGTTCTTGTCTGGCAATTTTTAGTTCTTGTCTGACAATTTTTAGTTCTTATCTGGCAATTTTTAGTTCTTGTCTGGTAATTTTTAGTTCTTGTCTGACAATTTTCGCACAATCAGCATTCACACTCCGTCTAGTGCGAAGCATTGTCGCAGTCCAGTCTTCCATTTGGAGATTCTTTTTTGACAGCAAACAGTTTGCGCTCCTTGCAGTTAGTGTTTTTACATGGAGATGACGTTGTCTTTAAACGTGGGTCCAGTGATTCAGCTGTAAGAAACGGGAAATATTAAGATTCGTCTCAAATAATTGATAACAAAATGAAGCACTAAAAACTAAATCAGATGTCGAAATTAACTTTTCAAATCAGGTGTACAAGTGTTTCCCCCAACTTAGGTGCACTGAATATTAGTTAGGTGAAAAAAAAATTGCGGAGCAGAAAGTAAATCTTGCTTGACAATTTAATGTCCTTAATTCATATTAATTAAAATTTTTTTTTGTTATTTAATCATTCAAATATTTTTTTAAAATAAAAATCCATTATTGAAGGGATAACAAGATATACCAGATGTAAAACCAAAAGAAGAAATAATTTTCAAAAACATTGCTGACAAGTTTATTGCTTTAAATTTGAATGATTTAATAAATATAAAATTAATTTAACATCAACCGTTAAACAAGATTTTATTATGAACAATTTAAATTTTTAAATTGATCATGTTCAACTCCCTCTATTTCTCTCAAATAACAGTGTTAACTCTAGAAACGAAAAAGGGTTAGGTGCAATTATGAGAAAAAATTATCTTTATTTTTCAAAGATTACTTTAATGCAAATGCAAAATCGAGTTTTGATAAAATTGGCAATCTGGGGGGGTCAAAATTGCTATTATTATTTTGTTATTTTTTTTGGCCAAAACTGACTAGCTTTTATGTGGTCAAATAACTGTAGAACTGAATTAAAACTAAAGATAATACTTTGAAAACGATAAAATTCGTTTTAAATATTCTGGAAATCTTAAGTTTCCCTCCTTTAAAATCGGAAAAACCGTGGTGCTGAAATACCGATTTTTTCTAAAACAGGCTATTCTTCTTAGCTGGTCAGAACAAAAAAAAAAAAAAAAAATTCGATATCACAATTAAATCTGAAAAAAAAAACGCATGTAACGGTACTAAAACGGCAATCAATTTTCAAAACAATCACCTTCCGTCATCCAAATCGGAGTAATCGCGGCGTCAAATTGCAGATTTTTCAAAAAACTTTTACAGGAAAGTTAAGTGCACTACGTGCACTCAAATAAAAATGTATGTGCACTGCAAATATATTAGGTCCACAGTGCAACTTTGCACTCGCTAATTTCGAACCCTGAACTAAATATTGCTATCAGGAACGGCGGTGGCGGTTAGTGCAGGGGACCCAGTTCTCACCACTTTCAGAAATGGCACTTGTGGCAGTGGAACTAATAACTTTTGACATTATAAATTCGGTATGGGGTCGAATACTAAAAAACGACATAACTCAAGGGAAATCATACTATGGGGATAAATGACCTATCATCGTGTAAAAAAGTTAAGTCGCGTAAACCTGGTTAACTATTTACCGACTCCCCCTCTGACCTGTGTACCGTGTGGGGCCAAATTCACGCACCAAACCTTACAGTACAGTGGGGTACCTATCAAATCCTCATAACTCCAAGGGGAATCATACAATGGGGATAGGGGATAAATGACCTATCATCGTGCAAAAAAGGTAGGTCGCGTAAACCAGGTTAACTATTTATCGATTCCCCCTCTGACCTTTGTACCGTGTGGGGTCAAATATTATTCACGCACCAAACCTTACAGTACAGTGGGCTGGGTACCTGTCAAATCCTCATAACTTCAATACAATGGGGATAGGGGATAAATGACCTATCATCGTGCAAAAAAGGTGGGTCGCGTAACCCAGGTTAATTATTTACCGACACCCCCTCTGACTTTTGTACCGTGTGGGGCTAAAAATTATTCACGAACCAAACCTTACAGTACAGTTCGGCCTGTACCTACACGATTTTTTGTAACATTTTATATATATATATAAAAATTGATATCGGCATTTTTAAAAATAAGATATGATCTATAGTAGGTCTACGGAAGACATCATCTTTTTACAAATGCCGATTCAATTGTCAATTAAAGTTATTGATTATTATCCTTCTTTTGATAGCTTTTATTCTTTTTTTGTCAATAATTTGTTTAATTTCCTATTAATCATCGGTATAGCTCGGTCTCGGATTTAACGAATAGGAGGCGGACCCCCTAATATACGAATATTTTACGATATTGTCAAAATCTAATAACCTACAATTAACTTTTTTTTATACTCAAAGTTGTCGGTAGCCTTAGTCTGGTAGCCCAAGCGCTGGTTTAGACCTTAAACCGCCCCTGCCTGTCTTTGTAAGCATTTGTTCAGCAGCGTATAAAAATAGGATTTAATTATTTAGTTCTATTTATTCATTATAGATGGCAGCACCAAATCTCTTACGGAATATTTATGTTATTGTCACTAAAAAAATAACTGGAAGGATGACTCCCATTTGTGGGAAATGTAATTTACCGTGGCACGCGGATGAATACTGTTCGAAAGACAAGGTAGAGAAAACATTCTATTTTGGCTCTTGCACCATTAATCGAGTTGCGATGGTCTAGAATATTTGATAAATTAATTAATATGTTTTCTTTCTTTTTTCTGTCTTTCTCTTTCTTCTCTTTCCTAGGAAAGCAAGTATGGTAAAAGATTAAATGTGTAACGTTTAATGTATTTTTGAAAATTATAAACGGGGTTTTAAATCTAGTATGTCTAAACTTCATCCTATGTCAATTTGTAAGTTGAAACCAATTAAAAATGAGCCTGGGATCACTGTGTCAAAAGATTTATAAAAAAAACAGTGCATCCCAATTTCATAGAACTAAGAAATGTTTAATTTGCAGTTCTGTTATAAATACCAATTCAAAAAATTTCTGATCCTCCCCCTCCCCACAAATTGTTTTACTGGAGAGATCCCATACCACCCCCAGCAGTTGAGGGGGAAGGGGCCGCACCACATATCGTCGCCTCAGAGCAACAGTAAGACATTCAATCACTGATCTCTAACTGTAACTTCTGGATAGGGCAAGATATTTTGTTGACTTGAAGCCGATGTAGAGGCATCCATGATGTGCCCCCACTTTCTTTGCTATCGCATATTTCGTATATTTTTCATCCTAAAATAAGCCGACGTGTATTGACTTTGGCTGAGTTATTTTCTATTTTCTTTTTAAGCCCATTTTAAATGCAATCTGCTATTGAAATAGAAAGTCATTTGCAAGTCAAAGTCGATAAAAAGCAAGAGCAAAAATAATTTATTTGGCAATATAAAAATTAATTCTATAAGAAGAAAATATAATATTTATGTACATTTAATATTTCTACAATGCTATGGTAATAAAAAACACCACTAAATCACTTTTTAAAAAATACTGGGACACAGCATGGCTGCTTTCAATTGGCTTCAACGTGCCCATAGACAAAACAAGGTTTGAGCCTTCCAGCAGTTACAGTTAGAGTTCAGTGTATTCAACGCAGCCCTTCAAATATCTATCAGTTATTACTGAGAGTAATAGTTTGAGTCCGCATTGCAAGCAAATAAGAGTAAAAAAAGGGAATGCTTAACTTTAATATAAATTTGGAAACTATGCTATGCTCAGTATACCTTGAATCTTGTGACTGTGCCTGATTCTTTGTTGGCTTTTCTCTCTTGATACGGTGTGATGGTGTAGGCGATTTTCTAAAAAAAAAAAAAGAGAAAGAAAGTTGTTACAAATATAGAACTCAATTTAACAATGTATTTTTATACTGATATATTGATACTTTTATTGAAAATCATTGTTTTATCACTACATTTGCAAAAAAAAATAAAAAAATCACTAAATTTGCAAAAAGTTTCAGTGAGACTATTAAAATTAAGTTTTAAATTTGATTTCCAAAGTATGGTGCAGCATACTAATTGCGCCCCAAATGGCAACCCTAATTTAGGTGTATATAAGACCTTCGATCATGAATGGTCTGTAGTAGAGAGAATATGACGTCAAAATCGTGAAGCCCACATTTCAGATCGAAAGGCTCATATCACGTGCCATCTATTCAAAATTATGAATTAAAAAATACTCGCGATTGGCTAATGAATTGGGAAAAGTATAACAGTGAAAATTTATGAATGGAATGACGTAATTAAACACGTGTCTGAGGCCATACGTGTTGGCTTCACTTTGATGTTAGCAAGAGTGACGTCATAACTCCTCTGCTACAAAGGATCCATGCTCGAAGTATAAAACAGTTGATTTTCTTTGAAAAAGTGGTTACCTGAAATCTTCTTCGAACACATTCGGGATTCTTTGTGAAGGTAAAAGTCTTTGTCAATGGGCTATTGCCGATGGTTCGTTATCTATACCTAACTAAGTAAATTTTCAGAAACGCTGCCTTGTAATTTTGAACCCATGGTATAACAAGGTCAACACCTGAGCTGGCACTCCACGCAACTCCCATAGCCGTGGGTACTTTGGTTGGTTTGGTTAATTGACGTCGCACTAGAGCTTCACATCAAGCTATTGGTGACGGTTCGGAGCCTATCCCGAAAGAAAGACCAGGGAACAATGCTCCGCATTTTTGAACCATGGTCAGATGACGAGGCAACATCTGAATTAGGTCAGGACATTGGATTAGATTAATAGTGCACCAGTCCCGTATACACGCCAGTATAATTTTTTAGATATTTTTAAACGACTTTCTAGTATTTTAGTAGCGAAGCTGGCAACCCTCCGATCGCAAGATCACTACATTTTAACTTTTCTTTGTCAAGTCTACTCAGTCGGGATCCAACTAACTATTTTTTCAAAGAAAATCAACTGTTTTATACTTCAAGCATGGATCCTTTGTAGTAGAGGAGTCATGACGTCACTCTCGCTAACATCAAACTGAAGCTAACATGTTTGGCCTCAGACACCTGGTTAATTACGTCATTCCATTAATAAATTTTCACTGTTACACATTTCCCAATTCATCAGCCAATCGCGAGTATTATTTAATTCATAATTTTGAAGAGATGGCACGTGATATAAGCCTTTGGCTCTGAGATGTGGGATTCACGATTACGACGTCATTTTCTCTCTACTCCAGACAATTCATGCCCGAAGGTAGAAGGTGTACATGGCTTCCCACCAATCACTGCGTCCTACCAGCAGGACGTCTGTTTTGTATTAATTTTGAATCGTGAATTAAAAAGCGGAGTTGTCGGAAATGCCAGTGCTGACGCACACAAAAATAAATGTTAAAATTTAATTACATTGTTTGCTGCTACTAAAGCAAAGCAAAACGACATGTTTAAAATATGATTGAAGTAGTTGGGTAAAAATAATGTTTTATTACGTTAAGCCTATTAGTAAAATAATTGACTTATAGGACTGTGGAAGCGTTTAATATACTTATTAAACGTAAAACGACCAACCTAAAAAGATACAGATAAAAAACATTTTTAATTGCCTGCGTCACAGAGTGACAAGTATAAAAAACCGAATCTTCACGGTTACAGTTTATATATCTAATTTACGTTATTAGTACGAAACAATCTCGAACATAGTGTATCATCCCTAGAACTTTCTATCTCTACCATCATCAGAACTACTATTTCTATATAGTGACACTGGGTGGAGCCACCAGCTTTGAGGCTCCATGTTTCATGAACTTTGCGGTTTCCTACCTCTGAAAGAAACGGCAGAGACCCGTAGGACACTGAAATGGAATGACTTTTATGCCGTTTAGAAAGGACCGGTCACCAGGAATCCTTTCTGTTTTCTTTTGTATTAATTGTAAATAACATGTAATTTAAATGTTTAATTCTAATATCTAAAATTTTAACTTTAATTAAATATTTTAAAACTTAAATTTTGAGTCTCTCTTTATTGGGACAGAAGTATTGGTATGGTATGCATGTAGCATGAGTTGCATTCAACAGAGGAGTTCCAGGCCTTATTGCAAAGGAAATGCTACAATAGCCATTGCAGGACAATTTCTGACCACATTATATATTTAAAGAGAAGAAATGCTCACCTCTGCGCATGTCCCTTTGGCCTTGTAGAGCTTGTAGCACGCCACTGCGGGCACCATGGCCACTGAGGATAGGGCGAATCCCCAGCCCAGGGCCACCGCCCATGTAGGGTACAGGTAGTCCTGGTAGCGGAGGGGAGGGTTGTTCACGATGGCAGAAATGATGACCGTCTGTTTGAAAAGAGAAAAGAAGCATTCTATTTGCAGTCAAATCACACAATTATACCATGCTATTCAAAACTCCCTGGTACAAACTTTCCGGGCTGCCTATGGGCTAAATGTCTGCATTCTTTAAATTCATATACCGATTCATTCCAAGTCGCTAATGATATTTCATGCGAAAACCGATGGTTAGATACAGGATTTATTCTAACGGGCAGTCATGGCTTAATTAGACACTCGTAAATTAAACGTGAACTGTCGTAAAATTTAACGAATTGGAATTGAAAAAAATGAAGTTTTTAAAAAATTGCTCACAGTTGAAGTGAATTGTTGCTAATATAGAATTGTATGGACTGTAAGGTGTGTAGAAAACAACAACAAAAAATATTTGACGGTTTACCGTTTGGTTTTCGATTGCTGACATTGAAATTTATGATTACAATTGGGGAAGTCGTAATTTTTTAATAAATTAAATTAGGAAGTCACAAAAAACGTTTCGAAGAACTGAAGACGTGGGTGGAAGAACAAGGCAGCTCCAGTTTTCAAAATTGTTCAGGAAGGACGATAAACCCTGTACATTTCATGCACCCTATGAGACAACAGAACAGCACCTTTCTCTCTTTATATCTCTATAGCTTTCGCTTACAGCTGTCTGGTTCTTGCACCAATCGATAGAGGATGTTTTCTTTATAGGAATGCGTGAAAAACTGTAAATCAGAAAAAAGTGGAGCTGCCTGGTTCTTGCACCCATGTCTTACATTGGGCAGCTGTAAATTTTGCTTAATATAGGCCCTGGTTTTATTAGGCCTGGTTTACAAGTTATAAGGGCTTCAAAATAGCTTTGTTGTTCGTAACGTCTTCACTTGAGGCCATGCATTCTATGAGGAAAAACGTTTATTAAAAAACATTATTGTGTCTGAACCCAGTCTCTTAACAGGTAAGAACAAAGAATTATCTGAAGAATAAAAATGTTTCATACGAAGTCAATTAAAATGAAGAAATGTCCCAATATAATAAGAATTGTAAAGTATAAATACATCAGAGTGTGTGGTCCCTTCATATATCCGATATTCCCACTTGGGTTCGAGTAATTACTTTCACCCGATCGTTAGGGTATCAGATTAGCATACGCAAGGTCCGGGGTTTGTTTCCAGTGACTGTCGAAAGCACTGCGCTACAAGAGCTATAAAGAACAGCTCCCTATTTGAAGTGTGTGAGAAAAATAGACAAAAGAATGGTAAAGTAGTAAAAAATAATAGCCGAATTAACACCATGAATTAAAATTGTACTAGTATCCCACACTCTTAATAAGATCTCCACCCACATTCACATATTTTATCACTTAGACTCTTCTCATATATTTTTACCTAGAATTAATTAATCTGAGGTACCGTCGTCAGCTAGCAACCAAAGTATTGCGAGTTCGAATACAGCTGATAAAAAATACTTGACAAATTGTTAAAATGCGGTGAACTTGTAATTGGGAGGTTTCTAGATTCGCTGCGAAGTAACTATACGTCGTCCGAATTTACCTCCAATTTCTACGGTGTGTACACGGAGCTGATGTATGTTAAATCTGATCGGGATCCAATGTCCTGACGCCTATTGAGGTTGCGTTGGGTACCAGCTCAGGTGTTGTCCTCGTCTTCTGACCATGGTTTAAAAATACGAGGCATCTCTCCCGGATATTTCCTTCGAGTGAGATAGGCCCTGAACCCCGTCGCTAATTGCCCACTGTGCAGCTCTAGTGCGACGTTTATTAACCATACCAAAAGAAATGACAGTCTTTATCTTTAATGAAACCATTTGAAGCCCCCACATTTCCCATGCAACTCTAAAGACCGACAATGGACGAAAATCAAAAGAGTCCCAGGACAACAAACAGTTAGAAAATAATTTATGTGTTCTTCCGCGTCCGTTAATTGCCCGGATTTTTCAATCTTCACAGTCTCCCATCTCATTAGGAGACCTCATGGAAACAATATCCATTAAAAAGGGTTTTGAAATCGAACACTGGATCAACTTTCCTTTACTGAGAATCGGGTCCTTGAAGCCCCTTGTAACACTTAAAACTTTTTCCTCTAGGTCTTTAAGAAATGCCATTTAATGCTGTCGATAATATATTTCAACGAGACCATCTCCATTCAAACACCACAACTTTAACTTACAGCACGCATTTCAAATAGCTGCCCAGGAGATTCAATTTCCCTTTATGTGAATCGGTTGTATTGTTGATTCCCTGTCTGTCTAAGTATTTTCCACGTCTTTATTAGACATGGGAAAGACATAGACAGACTTAAAGTCTTTCCCATGTCTTCAATAATAAACATCGCCCTTCGAGATGTTGTTCATTAACAGCATATCTTTCACACAGTCATTGGGAACCTTATTAAAGATTGCAGTTTTCTCTAGTGTTTTTCTTTTAGTCTCTCAAGTGTTTCGGACAATATCTATGAGAGGAGACTGAGAGATAAGCGCCAAAGGCGTATGAGATAAGTGCCATCTCATTAAAAGACCTCCTTTGAGAGTAAAATCTGTTAAAGGAGTATGGAATAAGATACTTGGAAATGTTCTCGTATTTCTTGGGAATTGGATGTGTTGACTGTACAAAGAAATCTTTAGCATGATGATTTAACAACCTTTACTTTTAAATACGTCTTTCAGAACGAGTTTATATTTTATTATATACATTAGGGCTCGAAATACGATTTAGAAGCTGGCGGTATCGTTTTGTTCAGTTAATTAACGTCGCACTAGAGCTGCAAAGTGGGCTGTTGGCGACGGTTCGGGACCTACTCAAAGGTTGGTTTGGTTAATTAACGTCGCACTAGAGCTGCACAGTGGCCTATAGGCGACAGTTCGGGGTCTATCTCGAAGGAAAGACCCGGGAACACATACACATTCATACATTCACCTCGTTATTTTTGAACCATGGTCAGATGACGAGGAAACACCTGAACTGGCACCCAACGCGGTATTTTGGACCCCGATCAGATTTATCGTGCACCAGTCTCGTATACACGCCGTTAATTTTTGCGGATGTTCTGGACAACTTTTCTAGTATTTTGTAGCGAAGCTGGCAACCTTCCGATCACAAGATCACTACTTTTTTTTACTTTTCTTTGTCAAGTCCATCGCCTAGGATCGAACCATGAATCTTCGTATTCCCAGCTAACGCTTTTAACCGCTCGGCCACGGAGGCCCCGCCTATCTCAAAGGAAAGACCAGGAAACGATGCCTCGCATTTTTGAACCGTGGTCAGATGACGAGGACAATACATCTGAGCTGGCACTCGACGCAACCTCAATAGGCGTCAGGACACTGGAACCCTATCAGATTTATCGTGCAACAGTCCCGTGTACACGCCAGTATAATTTTTTGGATGTTCTGGACGACTTTCTAGTGTTTTTGTAGCGAAGCTGTCAATCCTCCGAACTCAAGATCATTACTTTTTTTGTCAAGTCCACAGCACAGAGTCGAACTAGCAATCCTCTGATTACCAGCTAAACACCATTATCCACTGGGCAACTGGAGGCCCTTTATTTCACAAAGGAGTTATTAAATTTAATAATTTTACGTAACGAAATTTTGTGTTACTTTGGAACCATGGTCTTGGTCTATGAATGCGAGTAGAGAGATTTGGACTTACGATCAGGAAGAGGGGACTGATGAACTTCCAACACAGTCTCCAGAAGAGTCCGGGCTTGTGGCCGAGCATCTCCTTAATGTTGTCGCTGAACCGATCGATACCTGAACACACACAAACACAACAATCAGAACATTTATTGTGGGTCATAAACACTTAATAAATATTTTATGGCATACAAGGGTGGCCATAAAATAACTTCCACTGATTAGAGGCATCTGTAGTTAAAACTAATGAACGAAATTCCGGCATATTATGGGGACCGCGCAGTTTGCGATCTAAAATGAATAATTTTTCGTGCTTGTGAAACAAAAGGAACAGTGCAAATATAATACTACTAATCCAATTAGAATAAACTTTTGTATAGTTTTGGGAAAAACAATATTTAGCAAGATTCATTCACAATATTTTCTATTTTTAGTATACTTTTTACGAAGTAAGAAATTTTATAACTGTAGGATTTTAGGACAATAACTTCGTAAGGTACTCTTTTCTAAAATAGTTTTCAATATACAATCATCAAATTTTATTTTTATGTAGAATAACATTATAATTAAACCTAATTAAAATAATATTTAGCAAGATTCATTCACAATATTTTCTGCATTTAGTATACTTTTTACGAAATAAGAAATTTTATAACTGTAGGATTTTAGGACAATAACTTCGTAGGGTAAACTTTTCCAAAATAGTTTTCAATATACAATTCCCAAATTTTATTTTTATGTAGAATAACATTATAATTTAAACTAATTAAAATAATATTTAGCCCGATTGATTCACAATATTTTCTATTTTTAGTATACTTTTTACGAAATAAGAAATTTTATAACTGTAGGATTTTAGGACAATAAGTTCGTATAGTACACTTATCTAAAATAGTTTTCAATATACCATCACCAAATTTTATTTTTGTGTGGAATAACATTATAATTAAACTTAATTTTAATTTTGGTTTTGGACTAGAGAACATTATCACACTTTTTCTTGAAAATAGAGAATAATATTTTCGCAGACATAATTTTTTTATTCAAGTAAAACAACTAAAATTTAGTTTTAACATGTAGTTTCTACACTAAACTAATGGTACGTAAAATTTCGTTTTCATTGGAAATATACTTTTTGAGAAAAGTGTATCAAAAGATTGAAAAAAAACCATTTCTTGAAAAACTACAATACGTAAAAGCACTAATTAAACTTAAAGTTAACATTTCATGATTAAAAAAAAATTATGTTACTTTTGAAAACTAAAACTAGCTAAATGTAAGTTCATTTAAGGTCCTTTAACATAATAAACTCTATAAAATTATACGTACAAAATTTTAATTTGTTACTGTATAAATGTTATTTTTTTTACATAGATTAATGATTAACAATGAAGACCAATTTAAAAGGTAATAAAAACAGATTTATTAAATTCTCTAGTATATTTAGTCTCATATACAGCAGTCAAAAATTAAATTGTAACAACCAGAAAACAATGCTTACCATAGAACCAGGCCACACCAATGGCCTCTAAGAGAGCAGAAAATAACAATGAAATGCTGGCGGCGTAACTGTCAAACCAGTGCATGGTATAACCACCACCCTGAAATGTAAAACAAATATTTTACGATTAAATATATTTAAACGGTAATATTTAAATGCATTGTAAAAAAAACGTAAATTTTACGATTGAAAACCGGTAGCTGGGTCTCCAGTTAAAAAACCGTAATATTTACGGTTAAATTCAATATATAAAACGATTTACAACTGCAAGTGTATGGTTTTCTACCGTAAATATTTTGTAGTTTTTATCCCTAATATTGATATAGTATAATCATTATTTAATATATATTCTCCCGTAAATCTTTTACGGTTTTTTCCCGTAATATTGATATATAACCGTTATTTGATAGTTATTAACCCGTAAATCTTTTATGGTTTTTATCCGTAATATGGACATATAACGGTTATTTGGCAGTTATTCTCTCGCAAATCTTTTACTCTTTTTATTCATAATATTGATATATAACCGTTTTTTGCCAATCTCCCGTTATGTTTATACGGTTTTTATCCGTAATTATGACGCATTAAAATTATTTGGTCGATTTTCTGCCGTTAATATTATACGGTTTTTATCTGTAATAATGACATATAACCGTTATTTGACAGATTTTTTCTCGATAATATTATATGTCATTATTGCGGGTAAAAATGTATGGAAAACCGGATATTTAAATAATTGAGTATTTTGAAATGAAAAATAAAATAAGTGTTTTCTGAAAAGTTACGTGCACTACAAAGAAATTAAGTACATTGTGCACACGCTAATTTCGAACTCTGCCCTAGTCTAGTGCAGATTGAAGAGTTGTCATGGTTACCGTTATGGCACTCGAAAGTCATACAATTATAACGTCAAATCAGACGTCTACAGTTCTCATGAGAACATCAAATAATTAAGTACAATTTTCTGTTATTTTAATTCCAGTATGACATATTCTTCGCAGAGCACAGGACATTATGAACGTGCATCAAGTTTGTCGAAATAAGACCGAAACTAATTTATGTTTAGAGATATTGCGATTTATAGAAAGCAAATGTAATACTGAATTCCTCTCTCTCAACACACCTCCCAATTCGAATGCTACATCGATTTCGAGAGTCACAGTTGAAGTGAAGAAGATACTTCCGCCACAATTCCATGAATAAATTCCCACAAAAGGCGCGAACCTCCTCGAGATCTGCGTGCGAGATTATTGTTCCTTCGAGTGATCACGTTCATCGCTCTCAATACGAGAAATGGCGTTTCAATTAAGAGGATGAAGCACTTTCCTCAATTATTTTATTGGAAGAATAAAATTTATTGTTTTATTCACACTAAATATGAGTGCAGGGGCATCAATAGGGCTTATGATTGGGAGGGGGCTGGGAAGCCCTCAAATTGTAAAGACAAATATGGGTTTTTACCGGCTTTTTAGAGTCAAATTATCAACTTTTTTAGAGTCAAATTATAAATTTATCATCTTTTTAGCCAAATTATCAACTTTTTTAGAGTCAAATTATAAATTTTTCAACTTTTTAGCCAAATTACCATCTTTTTAGAGTCAAATTTCGATCTTTTCAGAGTCAAATTGCTATCTTTTTAGAATCAAATTACCATCTTTTTAGAGTCAAATTTACAATTTATTAGTGTCAAATTTCCATTTTTTAGAGCCATATTACCATCTTTTTAGAATCAAATTTCCATCTTTTTAGAATCAAATTACCATCTTTTTAGAATCAAATTACCATCTTTTTAGAGTAATATTACCATCTTTTTAGAGTAACATTACCATCTTTTTAGAATCAGAATGCAATCTTTTTAGAGTCAAATTACAATTATTTAAGAATCAAATTACCATCTTTTTAGAGTCAAATTACCGATTTTTTTTGTAGTCCGGTATTTTACCTGTATTTTTCCACTTGGATGGGGAAAATTAGTTTTAGTGGGAAATTACCAACCCGACCAGAAGTAAAATTTATTAAAATTTTTGCAGTTCATATAACAATGACTACCTCAACATTTTTCATGCCTATGCGGACCGGACCGTATGAATGTTGGTAAATTCCTGTAAACTCCAAAAAATCACAAACTAAGTTGACAAACTTGTTGAACATGTTGCTTTTTTTAACGTGAAATTTCTTAGTTTCATTTTTAAAAAAGGTCAACTGTTTCATTGTCAAAATTCCAACTATAACAGTTTTTGACTTAAAATTTGTTGCAGTTTTGTTAATAAAGTGTCGCTTGTTAAAACCATATTTAACAGAAGTATATAGTGCGCTTACACAGATGCCACCGTTGTCGCGCCAGACATGACACATGCGAAGCTAAATTTATCCTCGCATGCGTATTTTACTCAATAATAGCTTGGCACTACTTTGTCGATTTAAGTAGGAGTGATCGCGTTTAACGAAAGTGCAATCCATGTAACTCCAACCGGTGTTTATCGGGAGTTGCAAAGCTTATAAGTGTTTAATTTGTTAAAGAAGAAGCTTGTCGCTGTACTCTAGAGGCAATACACCTTCTGCAGCACGTACAAGTCGTTTCATGTGTACGCCGCTGCTACTGTCCCCTCCTATACACCCTCTCTTTGTTATATACTTCGAGCATGAATGGACGGTAGTAGAGCGAATATGACATCATAATTGTGAAACCCACATCTCAGACCGAATGGCCTCAGACACGTGACTTCTTTTCAAAATTATGAATTAAAAAATACTCGCGATTCTAATTAACCACGTGCCTGAGGCCATACAAGTTGGCCTCACTTTGTTGTTAACGAGATTATAACATTATGTGTTCTCTACTATGAAGGATCCATGCTCGAAGGTTATATACATTTGGGATTCTGGAAGCTGGATTTTAGGCCTGTACGTTCTGTCATTGAGGCTCATAGTGTGTGGCTGAAAGGGTAGAGTTACAGGACTCACCCTGGTGACGTTGATGAGGGTCATGCAGAAGGAGGTGAAGAGGACGAAGGAGGTGAAGATCTCCCTGCTGTACTTGCGGCGGTCGAAGAACTCCTTGAACTCGTCCATCAGACCGGTGATCACGGACTCCAGGCCGCCCATCTAGGCACACACACGCACAAATTCAAGAAAAGTTACACATTTCTCCCGGCCCGTGCCAAACGAACACTCATGGGCCATTTGGCCTGAGTCTTTCGGGACAAAGTGGGCACGGGTCTGGTTCTGTAAGTAAGAAAAGTTACACACTCTGTAGTCTGAGCCCTGTCCCTTAAGCAAGGACGGGGCAAAGTGAGCTCGGGTCTGGGTGTGTAAGTTTCTGGATGTGTAAGAAAAGTTACACATGTCCATCAATACTATTCACGACAATAACAATTAGGCCTGTAATAAACGAGTCGCCCAATTGCAAAACTAGTTAAATCCAAAAAATTGAGATTTTCTCGACAATTTGTTCGTTCAACTAACCTCTATGGGGTCCGTAGCTAAAACAATTATAAAATACTTCTAATATTCGAAAAAAAAAATTGAAAGTCCGATACTGCTGCAAAACTTTTTAAATTCGACAGCCGTGCTTGTCCGTTAAATCCATTGGATTCCACTTGCGTCAAAACTTGTTATATCCTCAACTTTAAGTACTTGGTTGGCGGCAAAATTCGTTAAATACTCGATCTTTTTCCCCCGGTTTTTTAAGTATTGCGACCTTCCTATAAATTGTTTTCACTTATTTTTGTGGAAAAGAATGGCAACACTGTTTTACGTGAGGGAAATATTACGTTATATTGCTGTAAAATTTAATAAATCCTTCACACTGCAGCAAAAATTGGCAAATAAATATATAAAATTTAAACAACGCAAAAACTATTATTAAATTTAAGAGAAGTATTTATGAAATCGGATTTAGAACGAACTTTTGCCTTAAATGCCAAATTTTAAGTAGTTAGCCGGAAGATTAAACTGTACAAAAGTTTTTTTCACTTCCAGTAAAAAAAAATCTGGATGGCGCTTAACAAGTTTTGTAAGTGGTCGACTCACATATGTATAGAAAACAGTTTGACTGTGCAGTGTATGGGCAAAATTGTTAAATTTTTCCCTTATGGAAGATGGATAATATTATTAATAATAACCTTATTGACGAAATGTCAAACAGATTTGCATCCAATTATAGATAATTTTACATCCACATCGTAGCCAGGATTCGATACCGGACCCTTTGCGTGGCAAACCAATATGCTACATTGTTGTATCAATATGTACCAATATGTGCATATCACCTACATTGTTGGGAGAGAAAACTATGCCCTTATAGGGCTCAGCGGGATTTGAACCCGTGACCTCTGCGCCCTAAGCGAGAATTATACCCCCTGGACCACTGAACCACTTATTAAGTGTTTAACACTGAGTTCTAATAGGTTACTGGAGTGAAGACTCCCATTGGGGAAAAATGTACGGATTAATACAATTCTGAAGCTTGTTCGGCACGTTATGTGGTAGCACGCTTAGTCTACACTCCAGTTCTTATTTAGCTCATCGGTAATGCCATGCGAAAAAACTATTTTTTTTGCCGTATAGAGCTGTTGCAACCACATGACCATACAACGTTCCTTGGGGAACAGGCAATACGAGCGGCTAACGACTAAATCTATCTGCCAACGTTGAGTGGTATACATCACATGTAGATTTCCAATTCGACTGGGTATATGACGTTGTGGTGCTGTGCACAACTTAGCTACACTCGGAATCGAACCGAGGAACTTCGGCTTGCTACGCCGATACTCTGCTAGTCAGGCCAAAGTGATCACCCTCGCCTAAGCGTCAGTATCGGGTAGAAGCAATGAACCCCACAACGTCAATTTCGACCAATCAGCTTATTTGGTTATCTATGGTTGTCCTCCAAGAAACGTTATCAACGTGGAGGAAGGGAGGTGTGGGAAGGGGATACAACTGCCCTATAGACTCAAAAGGGTTTAATCTGGTCGCCTACACTTAGTAATCACTCCAGTTACTTTTGATCTCAGTGGTATTTAACAGGAAGGAGAGAGGGGGAATGCCCTTATCTTTCCTCCTCCATTATCTTTGGTATTTAAATAAAAAAATCATTAAAAAAAAATCGTAAGCGCATATATTGTTTGGATTTTTAATGATATTTTAAGGGTCTAAAGATACTTTTCCTTGCACACGTGGTTTTGTGTAATAAGAGTGCTTCAGAAGAATACAGTGAGGGTAAGTTTACCGCGCTGTCCAGTCCGAGCGAGAGCAGCATGACGAAGAAGAGCACCGCCCAGAACTGTCCCCCGGGCAGAGTGGCGATGGCCTCCGGATAGACCTGGAAGACGAGGCCGTGGCCGTCGGTGGCCACCGAGTGGATGGGGACGTCGTGCTTGTGCGCCATGTACCCGAGGAAGATGAAGATCACGAACCCGGAGTAGAAGCTCGTGAAGCTGTTCACGGCCGTCGTCAGCAGGCAGTCCCTGTCAAAGACATCCAGACACTATGTTCAGATACTCATTTTTAAGTACATTATTACCAAGGATAGTGAAGACTATATATATATATATATATATATATTTGACGTCATTTTTTCTCCGCCTTACTATTAGTTTTTGATCATTCTCATTGGCTGTGTGTTTCAAGCATTGCTACTTCGGTTCGATACCCGGTTGGGTAACAACTGGTGATTTAATTTTTAATTAGCAAAATAATGTAAATAATTGTGTTCAGGTAGCTTCACTACTAATCCGTCCTTGTTTTGTTATGTTCCCGTATTTTACTTGATTGAAATTGTAACTCATTTAATATGTCCAATGCAAATGCATTGACATGATGGTTCCGACCCCTGTATTACTCTTTCAAAATTCATGGACATGCTCTCGTTACAACTAATATTATTTTAATACGCTTAATTTATTAAGCGACTCATTTGCAATTTTTACATACTAAATGCAATCCTTAAAATATAATTTAAACTCTTAAAATTTCAAATTCTAAATAAAATTAACGAATATCACTTTTAAATGTTCACAAAAAAACGAATAGATGGCAGCACGTCACGAACCATTGGTTCAAATGGATTTCGGAATATTTAAATAACTAAACGACTCTGCAAATCGATTCAAATTGTTTTTTTAAGCAAATTTTAACTGTTTTCTTTTAAATGAATTCATGATTAGTTAAAAACAACAATTCTTGTTAAATTAAGTAGACTCCTAAAACGACTGTACAAACGAGAGCATTAGACACGCCCACAGAAGGCGGAGGGTGAAGTCACTGTGACGTCAAAAATATACTTTTCCCCGCCCTCCGTCAGAAAGCGCGAGAACGAGCACACCTTTTATATATAGTCTCCACTATTCTTGCATTATTATAGTGTTTAGAAATGAAATGCGAGCGCTCACCTGTAGCAGTTGTTGTGGAAGTTGTTGTAGGACGCGTATGTCAGGTGCACTCCGAAGCCGACCCCGACAGAGAAGAACACCTGCACGGCAGCGTCCACCCACACCTGTCGGAAGCGAAAGAAAAATATACGGTTATTTTAATTTCAAAATGGCGGATGTTAAAGTTTTATAGAGCTTTCATTTTTAATCTTTAAACCCTTTTTGTCGGCGTCGCATGCGATGCTTTCGGTATTGTCCGGACCTCGGCGTAGCATGTCGTGGGATGCATAAAAAATTGACTTTTGAAAGAAAATTTCGTTTTTATTGATTGCAGAGCAGCATGACGGTAACTAATAGTTCAATCCCCCCAAAAAAATCGAGATTTTCGCGTCATTTTGTTCTTTGAACCAACCTATATGGCGTCCGTAGCTAAAACAATTATAAAATACTTCTAAACATTCGAATAAAAAAAGCTTTGAAAGCCCGATACTGCTGCAAAACTCTTTATATTTCATGATTACCGACTAAAATCACTGAACTCTAACTGCAAGTTCTGCATTGGGCAAGAAATTTTGTGGAATTGAAGCCAATTGAAGGGTTAACAACTGTAACCCCCTTTCATTGCTAGCTGCCGCAATATTTGGTATATTTTTCAAGCTAAAACAAGCCGACATGTATTGTTTTTGGCTGAGTTTTTTTTTTCTATTTTCTTTTGACGTCCATTTTAAATGCAATCTGTTATTAAAATAGAAAGTCATTTGCACCTGAAAGTCCGAAGTGGTTAAAAAACAAGAGTAAAAACTATTTATTTGGCAATATAAAAATTAATTCTATAAAAAGAAAATATAATATTTATATACATTTAATGTTTCTACAATGCTATGGTATTAAAAAACACCACTAAATCAATTAAATTTTTTGGGGGGATACAGTATTGGCTTCAACGCTCACTTAAGAGAAACAAGTTTTGAGCATTCCAGAAGTTACAGTTAGAGTTCAGTGACTAAAATTCACTTTCTTTAGTCATTTTTGAATGCCAAAATGACTTGTAGAACGGATTCAGTCATAATATTTCTCTGGAAAATAAACATAATACAGATTTATCTTGTGATAACATTTCTACAGAATCTATTTATACAAAGGTTTATAGACACCGACGACCTGGAGCTTTTTATTCCCTAAAGCTGACATTACATCCACTGATAGTCAATCACCAAAATGTACAAAATGTAAAAATAAAAACCGTTTAATTTTACAATATTAATAAGAATGTTCAAATTATATTTTAAGTTTCGTTCATTGTCCTTTCTAGTGGATGTATTTTCGTCGTTTTTTGTATAAACTATATTTTTTGGCGGAAAGATCATATCCATATTTGCAGCGTAAATGTTTACACTGTTATAAATAGGTTCTTATATTTGACGACATTTTTGTAATTTTTGACGAAACAGACGCCTACTGTCTGCTCCGATTAAACCTTTCGTCAAACTGAGGAAATTCATTTTGTCGCTTTTTATTAACGAAATTTATTTCATAAAAAATATGAGGATGATTTTAAATAACATAATAATCCCATATCGACGAGCTGACTCGAACCGCGGACCTCACGTCCAAGAGTCCAACGCTCTATTCACTCGGCCAAAAAGGCTCGTTTAAATACCGACAATATAAGTATAAGAACCGAAAATAAACTTATGACCCAGAAAAGGAATCTGAGTAAATGACTATCGTTCAAAATGTGAGCATTCTTGCTTCGTCAAAAGTCAGGTTATTCAAGGAAGGAACGATTGTCAAATATAATCAGATCCTGATTTAGAAAGTTCAGTACTATTGGCACAATGTCATTGGTGGGTGTCCTTTTCCTAAAAATAGTCTCTAAGAATTAAAAACGTGGCATATTAAGTGTATAAACATTGCAAATTAATTCATCTAAAAAACAATGAAATGATGTAACAACTAGCATGCCCGCAGCAATTGCTAACGGTTTAACAGTTCTTCTCATAGGTGGCAGCACTATCAATGGTTCGTTTAGAAGCTGCTTAGAAACGAATTATTTTGAAACGCATTAAAAAAACATTAATACTCATGAGACATAAGTACGATTCGTCACTGCTCCGGGAAATTCCCTTTTTTTAATACAAATTCCATTTTATTTATACAAACTTTCTTTTTTTTATACAAATTCCCTTTTTTTAATACAAATTCCCTTTTTTTAAAAACAAATTCCCTTTTTTATACAAATTCCCTTTTTTTAATACAAATTCCCTTTTTTTAAAAATACAAATTCCCTTTTTTTAAAATACAAATTCTCTTTTTTTAAAATACAAATTCTCTTTTTTTTTATACAAATTCCCTTTTTTTAATACAAATTCCCTTTTTTTAATACAAATTCCCTTTTTTTTAAAATACAAATTCCCTTTTTTTAAAATACAAATTTTCTTTTTTTAAAATACAAATTCTCTTTTTTTTATACAAATTCCCTTTTTTTTAATACAAATTCCCTTTTTAATACAAATTCCCTTTTTTTTAATACAAATTCCCTTTTATTTTAATACAAATTCCCTTTTTTTTATACAAAGTCCCTTTTTTAATACAAATTCCCTTTTTTTATATCTCACATGTTAAAAATTCGTCGTGTGTAAGCCCCGCAAAAGGGATTTTCACTACTGATATAATATACATGATTTGTGAAAAATCGACAATAAGTTATGAAAAATTCCAATATTAATAACAAAATTGTCAAAGTATAGGCAACTTTTTTGCAATAACAATAAAAGTTGGGGCCCCTAAAACCTGGGGCGCCCTAGGCCCGGGTATAACGTGCCTAATGGTAAATAAGGCCCAGAATATAGCAAACTTGACGATCGCAGAATTCTCAAAAGTAAGAGTGTAAGACGAGGATAGTCTGCCCGGAAGTAATAGACTATACCACTGATCTCTAAATGTAACTTCTGGATAGGGCAAGACATTTTGTTGACTTGAAGCCGATGCAGAGGCAGCCATGATGGGTCCCACTTTTTCTGCTGCCGCAATATTTCGTATATTTTTCATGTTAAACTAAGTCGACGTGTATTGCTTTTGGCTGATTTTTTTTCTATTTACTTTTTAAACCCATTTTAAATGCAATCTGCTATTAAAATAGAAAGTCATTTGCAAGTCAAAATCGAAGTAGATAAAAAGCAAGAACAAAAACTATTTGTTCGGCAATATAAAAATTAATTCTATAAGAAGCAAATATAACATTTATATACATTTAACATTTCTACAATTCTGTGGTAATAAAATACACCACTAAATCACTTAAATAAAAAATTGGGACACAGCATGGCTGCTTTCAATTAACTTCAACGCGCTCCCAGAGGAAACAAGGTTTGAGCCTTCCAGCAGTTACAGTTAGAGTTCAGTGGGCTACACTCACGGAGTAAAGAAAAAGGTGGAGATGATTTGGCGAGATTTCATGAGAAGTAAGTTAGCAACCCCAAACTAGGCACAAACAAAGTTTGCAGTAGTTTTTCTACGAGGGATGCATTATTTTCAAATTAAGGAAACGCATGCTAAAACTTAAAAAATGAGTGTTTGTGCAGTTGTGGGATGCAGTACAAGTTCTAAAACGATAAAGGATGCTATTATTTCCACTTCATAGTTGAATTAAATTATAAAATAAATTATCGGTAAGTACTGGTACAAAGTAGTGCTTAGGAATAGCGCCAAATACTTCGCCAGTTCCTACTTTTTAAGCGATTGCTTACTTCACATTGCAAACCGGTTTTTGACTTGTTCGCACCTCCACCTTCTTCTTTACTCCGTGGCTATACTCACCTGTGAGTTGAGCAGCTTCGAGATGTCGGGGCTGAGGTAGTACATGACGCCCTGTGCAGCCCCAGGGAGGAATGCGCCCCTGACCAACAGGATGGTTAGGATGAAGTACGGGGCCGTGGCCGTCACCCATACAACCTGTTAAGAACAGAAATTTATATACAATCATTGACGAATTTTAAGAGAAAAGGCACAGGTGACAAAAGTTTCGAGGCACTCAGTTTTCAATTATTACGTCCCCTTGGGGAGGGGTCTATTATGCGGGACTGTGGCGAGTCATGAGGGGAGGTGGTCTCGGGTTTGTGTGACGTAGAAAAACTTTGTAATTTTTTTTAATAACATTTCTTTCTGAAATTTTAATACAAGTCAGTTTTATAGAAATCACTATCTTATTAATGGGTTAATTTTTGAGAGACATTGTATAGACCCTCCACAAAATAATAATCTTAAAAGCTATTGAAAATATTATAAATTTAAATTTATGTATATTATAGTTCACTTAGTCCCGCTGCTACATTTTCAAAGGCCATGCGTCTTCTAATCTATTGCTATGCGACACGACAAGTGAGGGAATCCAGAAAGAAAACTGCAGTGAAATATACAAAATAATAATAATTATTATTATTTGTCCTTCTGTCCTTTTTTAATTTCTGAAGTCAAGGGGTCCCCAAAGTATACAAGGTAAAAGGACTCAGGTGGCAACTGTCCATTTGCAGCCTTTAAATCCGCCACTGTATACAATATCACGAGGCTTCCGTGGCCGAGCGGTTAAAGGCGTCAGCTGGGAATCCGAAGATTCCTGGTTCGTTCCTATGCGATGAACTTGACAAAGAAAAGTAAAAAACGTAGTGATCTTTGATCGGAGGGTTGCCAGTTTCGCTACAAAATACTAGAAAAAGTCGTCCGGAACATCCGCAAAAATGAACGGCGTGTATACGGGACTGGTGCACGATAAATCTGATCGGGGTTCAAAGTCCCGACGTCTATTGAAGGCGTTGGGTGCCAGTTCAGGTGTTTCCTCGTCATCTGACCATGGTTCTAAAATGACGGCGTGCATGTACGAATGTGTGTGTCAATGTGTATGAGTTCTCGTGTCTTTCCTTCGAGATAGACCCCGAACCATCGCCAATAGCCCACTGTGTAGTTCTAGCGTGATGTTAATTAACCAAACCAAACCAAACCGTATACAATATCACGGCCAGGACTTGCATATACGCCCCATAAGGGCTTTGCTTTAATCCGCCAATTCCCTAATAGGACGAGCCCCAGTTGCTCAGTTGATAAAGGCGTTCAGCTACTAATCAGAGGATTGGTGGTTCGAATCCGTGTGATTTACTTGACAAAGAAAAGTAAAAAAGTAGTGATCTTGCGATCGGAGGGTTGCCAGCTTCGCTACAAAAATACTAGAAAGTCGTCCAGAACATCTAACAAATTATACTGGCGTGTATACGGGACGGGTGCACTATAAATCTGATTGGAAGCCCATTGAGATTGTATCGGGTGCCAGCTCAGGTGTTGTCCTCGTCATCTGACCACGGTTAAAAAAATACAAGGCATCGTTCCCGGGTCTTTCCTTTCGCCAATAACCCACTGTGCAGCTCTACTGCGACGTTAATTAAACAAACAAACAAAACAAATTAATAGGACCTAGCAGGTTTATTTTTAATTTTTAGTTTCTCATGTCCTTTACATAAAACTGAACAACACTTGTCGTTTATTCAGTTTTCATTAAATTTGAAGAACAGGGAACAGAAGAACAGGTCGTCATTTTGGTGACTGAGAGTCACCACTCGAGTCTAAAGAGTTATTAAAATATTTTGATACACAACGGATGTCAACGGATTTATTCATGATAAGCATATAATGTACTCAAAAATAAGTACATTTGTAAATATACACTTGGTTAGATACGGAGTTAGATTAATAAGTAAGCTAACCAAAGAAAAGCGGTTTTTATGTTCAAGATTATGCAGTTTTCATTCAATTTGAAGATCAGATGACAGAAGAACAGGTCGTCATTTTGGTGACTGAGAGTCGCCACTCGAGTGCAGTGGGTTTAATAGGTAGAGTATGTGTAAGCTGGGTGGTGGTAGTTACCTTTCCGGATGACTTGACCCCTTTGAAGAGCGCGAAGTAGAGAATGACAAAGACGGAAAAGACGCACAGCACCAGCTGCCACTTGGGGGCGCCCAGGTCGTCGAAGCCAGAACTCAGGTGCAGTTCCAGCACTCCACGGCTGCAAAACAAGATATATAAATTAACAACATTATTTTTTTTAAAAAAATAATAACAATCCCCACATTTGGTATTAACGATATGTTAAAAACATTTCTGATTGATAAGAGTGATAAAGGAGTAACCCTGATGCAAAAGCAGCTATATCCACACTGTAAAAAAGAGTACTTAAAAAAAAGAACCTGAATCTGCTAGTTTTTTTTTCTGTACAATTGAATCATAAATGAGCGATGGCGTACTCAAATTTAAGTAGCCGTACTTTCTCAAACATGAGCAGTGTGATTAAATATTGCTAATATCAGCTTCTGTTCAAGCCATCTTAACTAACAAAACTAAGCTGACAAACTTAAAATAGTTGTTCCAGAGATGATTTTCCACATTATTTGATGTCGATTGCTGAAATGGAAACTAAGTTATTACAACTCAATTATCTTACTTCCCATTCTTTTGGTATACCTTTTTAACATTTCTTCTGCGTATAACTCCTTCAAGTCGCCCTGGTAGTTTAACGGATGGCGGATGGCGGTGCCTGAAGATTTGGGTTCGATTCTTGGTACGTCTTGGTTATAATTGTCGATATTTATTGAAAGGGATTTATGGAGGCAATCTATGTAGGTAGCTTCTGCTCTATTTATTCATTGTACTCATTTTTGAGTACATGTGTTTTTCAAAATTGAAACTTATGTATTTGGTGCCATGATAAGGATATAATGTACTCAAAAATGAGTACGTTTGAATTATTTTTGAGTACCTATTTTTAACAATGCATGAAATATTTTTTTTTAGCAAATCGAAATTTTTTTTTTTAAATTTAATTATTGCTAATACATTTTCTTTGTTGTAAAATAAAGAAATAATATAATTTTGATTTATTATAATGTCCAAGTTATAAGGGTTCCGAATAATTTATAGCTCAAGAATAGATAATGTTACGAACGTAAACCAAATGGCTGGCTTAGATGTCCACGTGCAATGCAAGTCCAAAAACAAACTTTGGAGATGAGAGTCGGGCCCGTCGTATCAAGGGGGAGGGGGGTGACGAGGTTAGCACTGAGCGGGAACACCCAACGCAAGCTCAATGGGCGTCAGGACATTGGACACAAGCTGATGTATCGTGCACCAGTCCCGTGTACACACCGGTGGTAATTGTGATTTTTAGACGACTTTTGAAATTTAGGAGCTGATTTATCAATCAATTTTGGCGGATGAAGTTATTGATAATTTAGAAATATGTCTTAGGAACGAATCTGGCAACCCTCCAATCCAGAGGAAGCTTAATCGTCAATTGGGGCGCCGAATCGAAGAGGGTGCCAAATTTTGGCGAATGAAAAACAAAAACAAACAAATTTAATTACAGAGAAGCGTTATTGAAAACTACCAAATCTTCATATATTCATTAAATTTAGGTAAGTCAGATGTCTCGGTTTGAACTGGATATTCTAGGCAATTTCTACATTGTAAGTGATGTAAACAATTATAAATAAAAATATAAATAATTTTTAAATAATTACCCCCCCCCCCCCCCCCCCCCGTCCCACTTAATTAGCCCTCCGTAGACATTTGAACTCGCAATCCTCCGATTACGAGTTGGATACTTTACCGCTAAGAAAAGACATTTGAATAGGCAGGTTGTTTTTCTGTTGTTATAATTGGATTACACACTTCATAATACGCAAAGTGATAATCCAGGGCAAAACAAAGTTGCGTGATGTTGAAAACCAGAATTTAACATCCCAAAAGAGTCTTATCAAATAAATGCCTATATTTCCATTTCTCCCTTTTCATTTTTCATGTCTCGCTTATTATTTATCGTTCCACATTCCATACGTTGCAAGAGACAAAGAATTATGATGCCATTTCCAGTCACAACACTTCCAATAAACTAATAATAGCAGAGATGAGATGAAAAATAAAAACGAATGCCACAAACATTCTATCTTTCCTAAGCACTTTCAATTTGCGCAACAGATGGGAAATAATAAAAGAAAAGTCCTCCTTTTTGGCGTGATCTATCTGCCCATTGTTTCTGGATCCCGAAAAAAGTCTTCGCGTGACGAATCGGGTGACGTAACTATGACGTCATGTTACGGCATATCAACCAACCGTGGGACTGGGAATCGGGGGTAATTTATCTGTTTATTTACATTTGCTCGTGGTTTGAGGGAATAAAAGGATTCCCTCGCTTTTTTATTTTGTTTGATTAGATTAGAACCTGATGAGGACAAATGCAGTATGGGAAATTGTGCTGAGTAATGTTCCCTGTGTTATGAGAGATGATATAAATTGGCGGCTATTAGGGGGAAAGAACTTTGAAAGGATTGATGAGATTAAACCATTGAACTCTAACTGGAACTTCTGGAACACTCAAAACTATTAATTACATGGGCGCGATTGAAGCAATACTCTAAGCAGAAATACTGTACCTCAACTATAATTTTTTAAAGTGATTTTGTGAGGTTTTTTCTTCTCAAACCGTATTAGAAATATTAATTATGTTTAAATATTTTATTTTCTACATATAGCACCAATTTGTGTATCGCCAAAAATGTAATTTTTCTTTTTGCTGCTTATCCACTTATTATTGGGAGCCCCAGTTGCTCAGTTGGTAAGGCGTTTAGCTACTAATCAGAGGATTGGTGGTTCGAAGCGGTGAAATGGACTTGACATAGAAAAGTAAAAACGTAGTGATCTTGCGATCGGAGGGTTGCCAGCTTCGCTACAAAAATACTAGAAAGTCGTCCAGAATATCCAACAAATTATATTGGCGTGTATACGGGACTGGTGCACGATACATCTGATCGGGGTCCAAAGTCCCGACGTCTATTAAAGGCGTTGGGTACCAGTTTAGGTGTTTCCTCGTCATCTGACCATAGTTCTAAAATAACGAGGTGCATGTATGAATGTGTGTGTGAATGTGCATGTGTTCCCGGGTCTTTCCTTCGAGATTGACCCCTAATCGTCACCAATAGTCCACTGTGCAGCTCTAGTGCGACGTTAATTAACAAAACCACTTATTATTGTTTAAAATGGATTTCAAAGAATAGCATTCAGAATGAGTTTTAATAGAAAATTAAAAAGAAAATACCAAAAGCATTACAGTTCGGTATATTTTAGCATGAACAATATACGAAATATAGAGGTAAAAATGGTAGTGCGGTATAGTATTTTAACCTTCAATTGGCTTCAAGTCAACTAACTGCCTTGCCCAATCCAGAAGTTATATTTAGAGCTCAGCGGAGTAAACTCTTTTTGCCCTAAATAATTCCACAAAAGTACGTCGCTAAACAAATTTGAAATGGCAGGGAAAAGCATTATTGATTGGTTTGTTTGAATTAACGTTGCACAAAAGCTACATAATGGGCTATTGGCGACGGTTCGAGATCAATCATTAAGCCTAAGGGAAGATTCAGGAACCCTACCTAGATATGAATGAACGATGAAAGGGCATCGGTCTCGGTGGGTTCGATCCCAACAGTATGCAAGCGATCTGGTAACAGGAGAATTGTCAGAAAGTTCCTTTCGCGTACCAAAAAGTATTAAAAAAAGTGCGATGCCCTGTGTAGGGGCACTCGTCGCACACCCTTAAAAGCGTTCCTTTTACTAATGGTAGCCTTCTCAGTGATAAAATCTTCGAGCATGTATCCTTTGTAGTAGAAGAGTCATGACGTCCCTCTCGCTAACGTCAAAGTGAAGCCAACGTGTATGGGCCAAGACACGTGGTTAACTACGTGATTCCATTCATAATTTTTAACAGTTACACATTTCCCCATTCACAAGCCAATCGCGAGTATTTTTTCATTCATGATTTTGAGGAGACGGCATGTGATATGGGACTTCCGCTCTGAGATGTGGGCTTCACGATTATTACGTCGTATTCTCTCTACTACAGTCCATTTATGCTCGAAGGATAAAATTGGTTTGATTTGAATTGACATTGCAATGCACTAAGGCCCATTCTACACGAACAAAAAAAAAAATGCGCGGGAGCTTGTCAGTGATTCGAGCATTCATACCACGTGGTATGAATCCTCGAATCACAGAGAAGCTCCCAGGCGTTTTTCTAGTTCGTGTAGAAGTCCCAAGCACATTTTCATGCCGATTCTTTCACTGCCGAACGGGTTGCCAGCTTCGCTACAAAAATACTAGAAAGTCGTCCAGAATATCCAACAAATTATACTGGCGTGTATACGGGCTGGTGCACGATACATCTGATCGGGGTCCAAAGTATCGACGTCTATTGAAGGCGTTGGGTGCCAGTTCAGGTGTTTCCTCGTCATCTGACCATAGTTCTAAAATAACGAGGTGCATGTATGAATGTGTGTGTGAATGTGTATGTGTTCCCGGGTCTTTCCTTCGAGATTGACCCCGAACCGTCGCCAATAGCCCACTGTGCAGCTCTAGTGCGACGTTAATTAACAAAACCAAACCAAACCACTGCCGAACGTTTGGCGACAATCATTGGCGTTTTATCGCGGGAGCCGTAAATGTACCAATTTTACATTATAAAAACAAATGGTTCATTTATCTATCTATATAAGAGATAACAGAAATGTCTCCATAGAGGAGCTAAGGAATATCAATAGCTAAGTTTTGACAGTTTTTCCACGAATAACTCAAAAAAAGCTTTCCGTGCACACAGCTGCTTTTGCACCTGGGCAACTCGAACTCACTCGAAGAACTCTAGCGCCGGGCTGGTCCTGTTGCTGTCCCTGGCGAGGGTGCGGTTGGAGGCGGGGGAGGTGTCGTTGGTCCAGCAGTGCTCCGTGTTCCACTCGTTGCCGCACCGCACCCACGGCAGCTCGGACGTCATGGAGGCCACCATGAAGTAGATGGTCCAGCCGATGATCACGTTGTAGTAGAACGACACGTACCACGAGATCAGGACGGCGCAGAAGCCCACGCCTGCACCACGACAACAGAGATAAAAAGAGATGAATCAACACACACACTCTATATAAGACATGTTAAATACAATATTAAATCACACTGTTCTGTTCATTCACACACATGTTCATTTTTGCGAAGGTACAATTACTTAAATTTGAGTACGTCACCGCTCACTTACGATGCAATTGTCTTCGAGCATGGACCCTTCATAGTCTTCGAGCATGAATGGTCTGTAGTAGAGAGAATATGACGTCATAATCGTGAAGCCCACATCTCAGACCGAATGGCCTCAGACAAAATTATGAATTAAAAAATACTTAATAATTCTTTTCAAAATTATGAATTAAAAAATACTCGCGATTGGCTGATGAATTGGGAAATGTGTAACAGTGAAAATTTATGAATGGAATGAAGTAATCAACCACGTGTCTGAGGTCATACACGTTGGCTTCACTTAGATGTTAGCGAGAGTGACGTAATGACTCCTCTACTACAAAGGATCTATGCTCGAAGTTCATAGTAGTTCGCTACCAAAATACTAGAATGTCGTCCAGAACATCCACAAAAATTATCGGCGTATATACGGGACTGGTGCACGATAAATCTGATCGGGGTCCAAAGTCCCGACGTCTATTGAAGGCGTAGGGTGCCAGCTCAGGTGTTGTCCTCGTCATCTGACCATGGTTCAAAAATACGAGACATCGTTCCCGGGTCTTTCCTTCGAGATAGCCCCCGAACCGTCGCCAATAGCCCACTGTGCAGCTCTAGTGCGACGTTAATTAACCAACCAACCAACCTTCATAGTAGAGAAAACATTATTTTATAATCTCGCTAACATCAAAGTGAGGCCAACATGTATGGCCTCGGACACGTGCATAATTACGTCATTCCGTTCATAAATTTTCACTGTTACACATTTCCCAATTCATCAGCCAATCTCGAGTATTTTTTAATTCATAATTTTTAAAAGAAGTCACGTGTCTGAAGCCATTCGGTGTCTGAGATGTTGGTTTCACGATTATGGCGTCATATTCGCTCTACTACAGTTCATTCATGCTCGAAGGCAATTGTACTCAAAGAAAAACAAGTACGTACTCATTTTTAAGCACCTTTTTTTTTACAGTGAAACATATTGCACATTTACATTTTCTCTGCCAAAATAGCAAAGAAATGTATAGCTATGTGAGCACATTTCTTTTTATTATAAACTAGCTATATGACCTAGCGTTAATAGAACCGGATTAAGTTTTTTATTTCTGAATCGCACCCACCCCTAGGGCCTTATTTAGGCATAGGCTGCAGCCTAGGGCACGGCACCACTGAAAACAAAATGAGTGCCTCAACACTAACAAATTGTGACCACGACCTGTTTGGAAATAAATTACTCAAACAAAAAGAGAAACATTTTATAAATGCCAAATAAATATTTTTAGTGGATAATTCGTAATGGTGAAGTAATAGAAGCTCATGGCTGTGTTTTTAACCGAGTGATGGGCATGTATACTGTTTTCTAAGCAAACATTTTTGTGAAACACTCACGCAATTTACACTTCTCGGGTTCTGTTATTAGAGTAATGTTGCTTGTTGAAAACGTTGCTTTTGGAATGTCTCTTTTTTAACCTGAAAGTGACATTTCGAATATACAGGGGGGTGCAAGGTTTAAATGCTTTATAACTTTTTTATTTTTGAATAAATTGTTAACATTATATTGTCAAAATACAGCATATGAATGGAGAATATTGTTAACTTAAACGTGGAAAAGTATGTCTCGCAGGTGTCGCCCAATTTCCGCTTCACAAAGTCGTGCTCTTTCCAACACATGTTGAATGACTTTTCGCAAAATTTCAGGGGTTATGGCACGGATTTCATTGCGAATATTGTTTTTCAGTTATTGGTTCCTTACTAAACCTTGTTGCTGAAAACTTGCAACCAGACGACTTATTGTTGGAACTGAGGGTCCAGTCCGCACATTAAAATATCGACGATATGCACGGTGCGTCAGAATAACTGAGTTTCCGTTTGAAAAATAAAATCAAATGATATTTGTTCGTTGTTCTATTGTGTACTGTTCCATTTCAAATTCCGCAAGCCTTCTTTACACAATTCTGAAGCAAAAGAAAAAAATGCAATATTAAATAAAAAAGTTATAAAGCATATAAACCATAACGTTCATTTTGCACCACCCTGTATTTGTGAATGATGGTTATCAATAGTAGTGGTGAAAGGTCATTTTCTAAGTTGAAACAACTTATTAAAAATAGGCTTGGGCAACATGTCAGAAAATATTTTGAAGTTTTTACTCTTTTCTTACAAGAGAATGATATTTTGAAAATATCATATGCAAATTGGCCAATATCAAGTGTAGGCGAGTGCTAATAAATCAAACGAATCGTAATAATATTAGTATTCTACAATAGTTTTATAACACAGGAAATTTTATATTTTCTTAACAAATTCGTGCAATGTAAATATAATCTAATACTTTTATGATCTTTTAAAAATATGTTTAAATTGTGATAATTACAATGATATGTAACGTTTTTTGGAAAACAGTTGTTTTTATTTTTTTCTGCATTGTTATTTTGTTCAGGGATATTTGAGCGTTCTACAGAGACGACTGCAATATTTTATTATCATTTCCATGGATTCCAAAATTCAGTTGCACAACTGGAAATTTATATACAGAAAAAGAGATTCCCATTTCATTAGAATTCAAAAATGATTTAATTTGCAGTTCTAGAATATGTATATTTTCAAAAAATTTCGCCCTTATTGCTTTCCTAGAGGGGTATTCTATACTACCCAGAAGTTGGGGGGCCCAGTACCACATGTTTTGCGTCTTCTAAAATTTAAGAAAAACTATTTCGTTATTAACCCACGTCCTCCCCATGATATTTTATAATAACTTCAAAGATAGGAAATGTTTAAAATCAAATTCTGCATCATGAACAGTTGCCACAATGCGATTTTTATATGTTTTTAAAGAGAAAAAAGCCGCAAGGAAAACAAACCCTTTTAGGTTCAGACATAAAAAAAAATTCCCCCTCCATCTCATTACAAATTAATTTTTAAAAACTACTAAAAGCTAAGGTGTGGATTTATGTTATATTAAAGAATCAGTTTATTGCCTTCAACCAGGGCCGTAGACAGAGGGGTGACCGACGGGACCCCCCCCCCCCCTTTCCCCAAAAAAAAAAAAAAAAAATTCGTGATACTTTTTTTTAACACTCATCTTCCCCCTTCTTTTCCTTCATGTTCTTTTTTCTTTCTGGAATACAATATAACTATTTACTTATAGTGCCTAGTACCACCGATGGTGTATAAATATAAAAATTAACTATGACGTCACAGCCAATCATATTGTATTTTTCTACATCGGCTGGGAGTGTTCTGAACGGAAGTGAGCTGAACTCTCGATGTTTAATATATTTCAGCACTGAACTATAAATTGTAACTTCTGAAACGCTTATAACCAGTTCCTTCTATGGTCGCGGTTGAAACAATACTGTAAGCAGTCATACTGTACCCCAACTAATTTTTTTAAGGGATTTTTTCAATTTTTTTCTTCTCAAATCGTTACAGAAATGTTATGTTTACACATTTTATATTTTCTACATATAGAATCAATTTGCGTATCGCCAAAAACATAGTTTTTTTACTACTTATCCACTTATTATCGGTTAAAATGGATTTCAAAGAATAGGCATTTAAAATGTGTTCTATGTAAATTAAAAAAAAAAATAGCCAAAACACTATAATTCGCATATTTTAGCATGAACTGTATATGAAAAATGAGGTAGAAACTGCATCAAATAGTTTAAAAAATTGTTGAGATACTGTTGCGGATGGGCCTTCCAGTAATAACTAACATTTTTGTTGCTTTTCAGTGGCAACGTTTTGTAGTTAAAGTTGAACAAACGAATAATAAAAATGGCGTTTAAATACATTTGTGTTAATTATAATTTATAGATTCAGTCTATTTACAACCAATTTAACGCCGACAGATACCATACGAAAATTATGAAGGAAAAGTTGGCCTTCGTCTTGTCATAACAACGAAAATTAAACCTTCAACCATACCGTAACACCATAACCCCCCCCCCCCCCCCCTAGCCCGAAAAAAAAATCCTGGCTGCGGTCTTGCCTTCCAACATATCGCACGAAAACCTTAAAAAGTGTCACTATCTTTCAACAGTATTTATTACAAGGTGTGTTGTATTAATTTACACTACTTCAATTAAAGAATAATTTCTTTCCCCCTTGAATAACATAAATATAATTATCAATAAAGTATCTCTATGACAAATCCATATACAATATTTCAAATCAAATTCCGCATTATGAACAGTGGCCAAAATGCGATTTTTAATGTTTTTAAAGAGAAAAATGCCGAAAAGAAAAAGAAAAATTCTCTTGATGAGACAGTCGCACAGAACCCTCCCCCCCCCCCTCTCCCCGTCCCCTTCCTAACATTGCAACTCAAATTCTTTTAAAACTTCTATACTAAAATCTAAGATGTGTATCTATATTGTATCAAATAATCAGTCTATTGCCTTTAACATATCAGATGAAAACCTCAAAAAGCGACACTATTTCACCCCGGTTGACAGTATTTATTACAAGGTACTATATTATATTCATTTATACTACTTCAATTAAAGAAAAATTAATTTTTTCCCATTGAATAACATACATAAAATTATCAATAAAGTATCTCCATGACACGTCCATAATCATATAATCCATCACCTATTTCAATTTAGCTTCAAACCTCTTTAAACAGCAGGTCATGTGTACAACCCTATAAATCATCGATTTCGAAGGTCGCCAATTCGGACATCCTGTCATACCCAATAACCTCTTCTTTGGCAGTATTATAGCGCGATTACGGCGCGTCAACAAGGTCTGAGGGCCACAAAAGGTGTACAATGCGGGTAATCAGATATTTATACAAGATACGGTAGAAAATAATGAAAATAAAAACGTGGCGTGTCCTTCGGTGTGCGCGTTATATCCGTTTCTGAGTCTTTAACTGCGTTCCTAAAGAGCGGTATTAATATTTATGAGCGTTTATGCTAATTCGGGGACGATAGCAACGCGGGGCACGTAAATCGACGGATACGAGGCCTCTTCACAAGTGTTATTGTTACATTATTAAATGGGAGTGTTTGTCAAGGTGTGGAATGAGTATGCTTTGTGTAAAATGGCAAATTGTATGTTAGGAAGCAGGGCCGCATTGAGGAGAGTGCGACACGTGCCACCGCACAGGGCCTCGCGCTTTTTGAAATGCCCTGTGTTCCCCAGCAAAAAAAGTCCTTATAAAACCTTTATCAAAATTGTGAAATTGAAGGTTTTATAAAGGATAGTGAAACAAAAAACTGCGTATTTTTTTTTAATTTTTACTTTTTTTGCAGAAAACCCTTAAAATATCTGCATTTCCCTTCACGATTAAAAATTGAATTTTTTTGCAGGACTTTTTAAGGGTGTTTTGCGTTTTTTTAAAAGGATAATGAAATAAAACCTTTAATTTCGCAGAACTTAAAAAAACAGGTTTTCCAGCATAAAACTTTCAATTTCAAAATTTTGATGCAGGCTTTATGCTGTCTTCTTTTGCGGGGTCATAATAGAAAAATGCTCAAAATTATAAAATTGATTTTTATGTTATTTCTTTTGAAGTAATAAACAGCTACATGGGATATCAGGAGATCACCCAATCACCACGCTTTTAGGGTGATCTATTCCGACACTATAACTCCGTGACTATTAACATAAATCTTGTCAGGTTCGATAGCAAATATAAGGCTCATTTTTTTTAATTATCTACACAAAGAACCAGAAAATTAGCGATTTTGTTTTGCTTTGAAGTCATTTAATAAGTTTTATACACAAATAAAATGTAGCCGCTAATGCATATCAACTGATATAAACTAATCAACAAATGCATATAAAAGATATGACTATTTTCTGTGGGACCCCGTGGACCCCCTAACACCGGGACGACATCCGATTTGTTGATTTCAATGTTTCCTTATGTATTGTCCCAATAATTCCCTTCAAAGTATTCTTGATGTGTATTCTTGAATGTGTATAAGGATTCCTTATACACATTTTCACATAGTTCTACAGTTATCGGTGCTATAGTGTGTTTGGGTCTTCCTTACATTTTTTTTATTATTATAGTTGTTATCATCGTGACCATACTATGTTCTTTCATTGTTTTCGAGTATTTCTGTCATTGCTAAAAATGAGTAATTTGCTCATTTTTAGCAATGTTTAGCATTTGAAAGATAGGGCAATTGTAGATATGAAAGATTGGGCAATTGTAGATTTGAAAGATAGGGGCTAATTGTAGATTTGAAAGATTGGGCAATTGTAGATTTGAAAGATTGGGCAATTGTAGATTGGAAAAATCATCGTGACCATACTATGTTCTTTCATTGTTTTCGAGTATTTCTGTCATTGCTAAAAATGAGTAATTTACTCATTTTTAGCAATGTTTAGCATTTGAAAGATAGGGCAATTGTAGATATGAAAGATTGGGCAATTGTAGATTTGAAAAAAAAGGCAATTATGGATTTGAAAGATGTGGCAATTATATATATATATATGAAATATAGGAAAATTGTAGATTTTAAGATAGGGAAATTGTTGGTTTGAAAGGTAGGGCAATCGTAGATATGAAAGGTAGGGCTAATTGCAGATTTGAAAGTAGGGCAATTGATTTGAAATATAGGTGCACATATAAATTTGAAATGTAAGGCTAATTGTAAAATTAAAATATATAGGGCAATTATAGATTTGAAAGATAGGGGCTAATTGTAGATTTGAAAGATTGGGCAATTGTAGATTTGAAAGATTGGGCAATTGTAGATTGGAAAAATCATCGTGACCATACTATGTTCTTTCATTGTTTTCGAGTATTTCTGTCATTACTAAAAATGAGTAATTTACTCATTTTTAGCAATGGTTAGCATTTTTAGCAACGTTTTTTATCAAAAACGATGACGTGATTTCACGTCCAGAGATCTCCATTTTTTTCACCGATACGTCCAGTTTTTAAACTCCTAAATGTACTCCATTTTACAATATTTTTTTAAATCTAATTTTTTAGGTATAACTTAAAAGCTATCTCTTTACCACGAATCAAAATTTCGGAAAAAAAATATCAAAGTGCACGTCTAAGAAAAATATTTAGATCTCCAAACAATAAAAACAACTTTACAATTAAATACTTTACAATATCGTGAGAGTCAGTGGGTTAAAATAAAACCAAAAAACGAATTTAGAAGATTTGTAACAAAAAAAACCCGGCATTTTAACGTAATCGCCATTCAGTGGTGGCGCCAGGAATTGCCCGACGGGGGAGCTAGCATTCCCCGACAGGGGGGCTAATATCCTCTACGTAAATAGTGCTTATAAAATTATTTTATCGTAAAAAAAAATCGGATGTGACTGTATCGGAACACGTCCAGAATTATTGTAGGTGAAACGTCATTTTAGTAGATTATAAAGAAACAGGAAATGGCCGCCAACAGAAACCTCTCAAGCAAAAGGAAGACAAATTGTTTCGTCTGATGCAGAGTGCTTCACCACGCCCTATGCGTGATTTGCTTTAACTACATTTTACACGCATCGGCTCCTAATTTCCTATCGGACGAGAGAGAACTAATTTAAATAAATAGTAATATTTGTCTGGCAGTAAAGTGTCAGATAGGATCACTCTAAAAGCGTTGCGAAATATTTCTGTCCAGATACGCCAAGTAGTTGATTTTAAAGACGTTTTACTTCAAAAATCTAGTATTAATCAATATCTTAAATTTGTTAGTGATAAAGTTTTATTGTTATTATTATTATGGGCTAAAATCAAGAAGTACTCAATCTCGCTATTTTACGTATTTTCATAAACTTAAAGCATTGTGGAAAGCAGATAATTGTTACAAAAACTGTACAAATCGTACCACAGTCAAACGATGAGCGTTAAAATTAACTTAATGGCACTGCAAAAAAAATTGTATAATCATTGCACGATTATTTTTTAAAAAAAGCTATATTGTGTAATAAAAAAACCTGCAGTATTTTGAAAATATTTTTTTTTGTTACTAAAATTTTAGTTATTTAAAAATTATAATTAAATTTATATTTAATTATAATTAATAAGTCTGTTAAATTATCCTCTGTAGTAATAATTATGCTTAGTAAAAAATACTAATAAAGTATAATATTTACATTTGGGAAATAAAATATATTAAAGTATGTATGACTTTTATAATGCAAAGTTTTTCAAAATTCTTACTGATATATACATATAAAGTTCATTTAATTAAGAATTAAACTTAATATAGTTAATTTAAATTTGGTTTGACTTTTTTTAGATTTTATCAAGAGAAAAAAACTAACAAAATATATAATTCACCCAAAATAAAACATTTTTTTTAAACCTTCTGCAGATAAAATACTCAAACCTTACATACCTAATTTCACAAACAAGATATTCAATTAATTATTTTTATTTTACTTAATACAATAACTTTAGTTGGTAGTTATAAAAATGAAATACAAAGTACAAAAAAGCACCACATTTGGTCGGAACTAGAAATTGGGACAGTTCATTGAAACGATTACCATTATACCAATGAGGGACGGTCATTGTAACAAGCAAGATTTTTTTATCCCATCACAAATACAACCTTACTGTTTTGTTTTGTTTCCTCGTTATAAGAAAATAGAAAAGTTTACTTACTTCAATATGGTAGATATGCAGAATTAAAAAAAAGATGTGAAAAAAAAAACTTTATAGTTAGACTCATAAAAATTTAACATACACGAAGATAAATTTTCGTTTACGCTATAATATGCAAAAAATGCACTGGAGGGATAATTTTTTGACACGGACAGAGGTCCACACCACCCAGAAAGTGAGGGGTGGACATCTTCAACATGTTTTGTTGGGGACGAGCCTAATTGCATTTCCCGCGCAATGGAACGAGTTGTGATCGAACAATGGCAGAGACGAAGCAATATATTTGGAGAAGCGTCTTGGGTTATCGCTCCCCTAGGGTCCACTCCATGGCCTGGGGTCACTCTACTCTCTGAAACGTCATCCACCAATAAAAAACGAAGTGTGGTGGGGTTCTTTTTTGATCCCATAGATTACAAAAAAAAAAGAGTATTGCGGTGTGCGAAAAACTTTCACTTTTCTCCTGGACCTTGACAAGGAACTGGAAGCCGTTTGCCTGCGGGATGCCCCGGGAATAGGGGAATAGTTTTTACAAGGGGGGCGGCTTAACTTTATCTGGTGGTTCAATGGGTCCAAGCGACCGCTTAACTCGCCAGACTAAGGATGGCGCCAAATTGTAGTAGACAATGTTTGTACTTTACTGATGACAATTTAAATTTTTTACACATTTGTACATTGCACAGATAATGTTAAGTTTATATATTAATTTCTTACCGTAATGTTCAGCCATTATGTTATTTTTAAGGGTATGATTTAAAGCATTGAAAAAATAAGCTGCCATATTATCTACAAAATATTATTTTGTGTAAAAGGAAGATGGGCGACAAAATTATGCCTACTTTGGCTAAAAAATTCTGAGGCCGTCCCCGTATTCAATGGCCTTTCAATGAATTTTTGTAACACAAGCGAACATGATTTTGGTCTCCAATTTTCCTAAATCATATTTTCTAAATATGTCTACTAAAAATTATATTAGTTTTACTAACGTGCCAAACGACCCTACTGGTCTATACAGTCAAGAATGCTTTTTTTATACAATAAAATAAAACCCAAGCCATACAATCCTCTATAAAATAAGTTGACTTATTAATAAAGTAATAAATTAACGTCAAAGAAAATTATTTAGATGTAATATATGTTTTAGTTACGATTCGGGATCATTTTGAAAGAAAGACCCAGGAACACTGCCCGGTATTTCTGAACCGTGGTTAGATGACGAGTTCAACATCTAATCTGGTACCCGACGCAATTTCAATAGACATCAGGACATTGGATCACGATCAGATTTAAAGTACACCAATCCCTTATACATGGCCAATATTTTTTGGTTGTGAAAAGAATTAATTTGACAACTCTCTGATAACCAAATCGCTGTATGTCGCTTCCCAAAATGTTCAGTATCAAACTCGCCCTTATCGGTTCGAGTCTCTAAACATACGGCCACGATAGACCTTTGGTGTCGAGATTTCGGTGTGTCGGGATTTTATTTGTCGGAATTATGACCTATATCCATTTCATTAAAAAAATTAAATTTTAACCAATGTTTTAAAAATATTTGGTTTTAACTAACACTTTTCCCCCGACGAACTTCATAATTGTGCCCGACGGGGGGGCTTACCTTGCCCGACAGGGGGGCTACAGCCCCCCCCAGCACCCCCAGTAGCGCCACCTCTGTCGCCATTACTTATTAACAGTTGTATAACGATTTTAATCGGTACTTCAACCCCCCAAAAATAGTTTTAAAATTCAAAAAAAATAAAAAAATTGCTAGATGGGAAATGTTACCGGCTCCGATTTAACCGTCGTGTGAAAAAAGCCGTCAAGACCGGCGCCGTCACCGGTTTTTCCGGTGTGTTAAAAACGGACTCAAAGACGTTTTATTATTATCAAATAAAATGTTAAATGGAAATAAATAGGAGAAATCAAGAAATACTTTGTTTCAATTTGTATAACTTTGCCTGTAGAAAACAAAATTCGTCAAAAAAAAGTTTATTTAAATATTTTATTTATTCATATTGCATCCTCCCGAGCAAAGGCACAAAGAGAAAAATATTTCCCGAAAGGAAAAATTGAATTTTCTTTTGTAAAAGATTGAATTTTTTTTTTGGTAAAAGAACCTGTACAAATGAAATTACTCTTTCTTTCGATCGATGTGGATGTCTTGCGTCGAAATTCGCTTTTTTCGACGAAATTTAATTTCGGAAAAACGAGAAGTGTAGAAAAAAAAGACGAAACGTCGATGCATGTCTTAAGTCCTCAAAAGATAAATATACACTCGATATGCAGGTGCATTTTGTTGCGTCAAGTTGTGAAAGGAAAGAAAAATCTTAAAATTAAATTTTGGATTTTAGATATTTTTTTTTAGCGGAATATGAAACCCGAGTTTTCTTTTATTTCGGAAAGTATAGAAATTCGCATATGGTTCAATATTAAATCAACAATTTTGAAATACTGTACACTGTAAAAATAAAAATACTTAAAAATGAGTATATGGACGTACTCGTTTTTCTTTAAGATACAATTGCATCGTAAATGAGCGATGACTACTCAAATTTAATGAATCGTACTTTCGCAAAAAATGAGCAGTATGCTTTAAAATACTAATATCAGCTCTGCTCAAGCCATCTTTACAAAGAGACCTGGCAAACTTAAAATATTTGTTCAGAAGATGGTTTTCCACATTATTTGATGTAAATTGCTTAAATGGGAAATTAGTTATTACGACTTGATTATCTTACTTCACATTTTTTTGCCACGTCTTTTTAAAATGTCTTCTGTTTATAACATCTTCACGTCGCCATGGTAGTACAACTGATAAGGCACTGGACTGCGGTGCCTGTGGATATGGGTTCGACTCCCCCCGGTAAGTCTTGGTTGTAATTGTAGATATTTATTGAAAGTGATTTATGAAGACAGCATAGTATACAAGAATCAGCTCATTTTACTCATTTTTGAGTACATGTCTTTTTAAAAAATGAAACATGCATTCGGAGATATGATAAACATCGAATATACTAAAAAATTAGTACATTTTACTTATTTTTGAGTACCTATTTTTAACAGTGTAAAAGTTTGGCGTATCTGTTTTCTGTTGGCGACCAATTCGTTTTTCATTTCTATAATCTGCTGAAATGACGTTTTACGTAAAACCCTTCTGGCCGTGCACCAATACAGACACACCCGATTTTTAATTAATAATCTTATTTCTCTTAAATTTTGCTTTAACAATCCACAAGTGACATTAGCAAATTTGGGGTAGGTATTTTTGTAGGTAGGCGCATTAGTCGTATATAACTTTTCAAACCAGGCATGTAGGTAAGAGGATGGTTCAGGGGGTTCAAACCCCTCCCATTGAAAGTCAAGAAAAAAAATTAAAAATCGAATTAAAATAAAAATCATAAAAATACTTTAAAAAACTAGAAAATTTTCAATTTTTAGTATAATACGTCTTGTTGAGTTGCATGAGGGAAAATATGGTATATGATTTGAGGGCCTTTTTATTTCAAACTAAGCATAACATGACGTCATAGTGTTTCATTATATAGCATTTGAATTTCGGTGACAAAAGATCGCGAAACGGTGCCGTATAAACAAGTTGTAACTAAAGTAATATATTATTTATTCTAAACAAGGAATTTTAAAATTTAAATTTGTTCTCTAAATTTATTTCGTAATTAAGGAGTGGTATTTACTAATTTTAAAAATATTTAATGACTGACATTGGTAACGATTTCATGAAAAATAAATGATAACTTTTGCTGTTTCGATATTTATATGCCAACGTATTTCTGTTTACTTGAATAAAAATTCATAAGTTTAAAAAAATGAAGGGGGAGGGGGGGGGAAGAGTTTGTTTATTTGGGGGGAGGGGGGCATAAGTTACCTAAAGAAATGAGTTGCTCAGTTACTGAACCACCCCCATGAAAAATCTATACCCACGTGCCTGATTCAAACGCAAGTAAATAAAACAATAAAAATACGGAAAATTATTGTAAGCAATTATATTTATATATTTTTACTTACACATTTTTATTACTTATTGAACGTTTGTGGTGTTGTATAATTCGCATTAGGCAATTTAAAACAATATCTTATAAAACTTCAACGGTCTTCAGGAATCTTAGGGTGCAATGGCATTCTATAAACTATGAAAATTATAATAAAATATTTCACTCGTCTTTATAATACCCTCAAGTGGCTCTAAGCAAAATAAAAATGTAACAAACAATTGTTTTCCCCCAAAAAAGTAAAACAATGCCCTTTTAATTATCACAAATTAAACATATTTTTTTTAAAGAACATAAACTTATTAGTGTATTTTTACATTGTACAAATATGTTCAGAAAAATATAACTTTTCTTCCTCATAAACTTATTGTAATGTACTATTTTCATTAGGATTTTGGATTATCGTCCTTTTTAAATATTTTTTTATGCAAGCTGACTCTGTTTTTTTTTTCTTCTGGTGTGTGGTATGGACCCCTTTGTGGTGAGGGCCCCTTCGTGCCGTTACAAATTTTTTTTGGGGGGGAATTGAAACAAGACATTTCTCAACTTAACGATTCGAAATTCTCAACTCAACAGTGCTGAAAATTCCCAGTTCCAACTTATCGACATTTTTCATCTATTTTTCTTTATATATTTTAGGTAATACTAAACAGTTCTCTCACAAGCATTGATTTGTTGCACCCCTATTCCAATGCAGTGTCCGTTCTGAGGTCAAATTTAAATGTAATCTTACAAGTTGGGCAATTTCTAATCTTCTCTAGCATTTGTTAATAATATTAATTTTCTGCAGGCATAAATTTTCCCAACTCGTGGTTTTAGAAGTTGAAATTCCCAAGTTTTAGGGTTTCCAGATTATTGAGGGGTTCGGACTCCACCCCCCCCCCCCCCCCTCAGGTGCAACGTGCCTGGGGCCCCTAGGCTGCAGGCTGTGCCTAAATCCGGCCCTGCGGCCATGATCGGAAAGCTTCCGTACCGGAAAGAATTTTTTAACACTACAACCTTGGTCGTGATATAGGCTATGGTAAATGTCTATTTTTGCAGCCAGGTCCGGGTCTTAAAAAAAAAAATAATGCATGTTCATCGATCTATTTTATCCGAACTCGATGTTTTCACGCAATAAACATCGCAAACATATTCACCATAACCATTTAATGGACAGCAATTAATTCCCAATATCGATCCGCAAACCGCTAATTCCTCGTGACGCACTTCCGGTGAAGTTCTTCTCCCGAGAGACCGGGGAAAAGCTGTTGCTCCGATAATCCCTACATAGTTGCAAAATCCCTTGAGCAGGGAATTAGTGGGTCTTAAAGGACTTTCTTGGGCGGCTGGTTTGGCTGCGTAACGTCGTTAAGGGGAATTAAGCTTGGCATTAATTGGAAGGAATACTCGGGTTTGGTCTGCTTGGTGTTTAATGGTGCAAACGTTGCTAAGAAACATGGTATTATATATAATTTTAAATTATTTAAAAACACGATTTTATTAAAATGCACTAAAAAGTAAAAATTAGGGAGGCGGTGTCTATCGGACAGTTTAACGCGTATAACGTCAAACTAAACGTTGAATCCGGGGGCAATTTAATTTATAACAATGACGCATAAATGCAAATAAATATTTCAATGTAATGACGTAAACAGCAATTTATACTAGGATACTGCCTTTTTTTAATTCATATATCCCAAATTGTCTTAAAATGGACAGTTCTTATTTCTTATCTGTCAATTGAATTATTTTAAAAACTTTCCAATTAAAGGGACAAGTAGAAAAAGGGATTAACTGACAAAAATCCCTTTCCAAGCTAAACAGCTTTTCACTGACAACAATCTTGCAGAAAAGGGTCGCTTTCCGTTGAGCATCCACTATTTGTCGCCAAGGGGAAAAAAATACTTTTCCTATTCGTCGATCGTGAGCGAAATGAGGTGGTGGTAGGTTAACAAAATTGGCGCATTTTCGCACATTTGACATTTAGATTTTCTTCAGGGTGGCAACAAAATTCTGGGTAAAAAGTTTCCTGATATTTCCCTGACTTCCATGATGATGTCACAAAATTTCCCTGACTTTAAATTTACATTAAGAAACGTTGAAATATATGCTTTGTATAAAAACAAAGTATCTACGCTACAATACAATAAATTTACTGCATTATAAATAAAAATTTATAAGCAAGACTTATTGTCAGTTAAAATAATAATTTATGGATACACAAATTATACAATTGTGGCAGGCATAATAGTAATTAGTCATGTTCTGTGTAAGCAGAGAATGCAAATTTTTCCAACTATTTCTTTTGGAGATAATTTTAAATGTTTTATATGCTTAATATTTCCTATTCCAATCTTCAATAAATCACATTCATTAGCCCCTCACATGTTGCTCACAATTTCAAGGTCCAATGCACTTTGCTTTTGCTGCTTCCTCAGCAGTGGTTCACGTTTTTACAAAAATAATACTGAAAATGTGCATAACCATACTTTTTTTTTAAAAATCTTTTTCAGAACAAAAAGGAAATTATGACAATTAAATTACCCAGAATAGAGTGCATAATGGAAGATAATTGCCGTTTTAATCCAAATTTGAAAATTTCCCTGATTTTTTGTGAAATTTCGAAAATTTCCCTGACTTTTCCCTGACATTTCCAGAATAAAAAATTTCCATGACAATTCCCTGATTTCCCGGTTTTCCAGGTTATGTTACCACCCTGTTCTTAATAAAATCGAGCCATCGAGTAAAATGAGTGTTATTTATCCTTTTATCAAGTTTACTGTTAAGTGTTGTGAGGACTATGCTATCTACAATGCCCTTGTGACTATTTGTGTATAGTTTTGAATGAGTGAGTGGCAACAGTGAATAAAAAAGAATTGTTAAGAATTAAGTTTGACAAAAGTTGTAAGAGAGATTCTTAGGATGAATAAATTGGTTTTTCTGGTTTTTCCATAAATACTGGTCTAATTTCTGTTTATAATCTTTTCACTATGAACAATACTAGTCTGATAAAGTGCTGGTAGCACATTTTCGTTTCAAGACCCAACATTTTATGGTACCCTCGGCGGGACAGACAGTATTAGGGTTAAGAATAGTGGTAAAGATTCTTTGATAACAAGAAGACTCCAGATTTCAAAGATGTTTAAAGAAGTAAAAGGTTTTAAGAAGGAAGACTTAAAGTGTGTGGCGGAAGAAATTGGAGAGAATGTGCCAACTGATGCCAAGGTAACTGATTTAAAAGATATCATTCTAAAGAGTGACGAATATAATAAAGATCCTGAATTTGTTAAAGTTCTTCTTCACAATGTCATTTCCGAAAGGAAAGAAAAAGAGGAAAAAAGAATAGAAAAGGAAGAACAAAGAATACAAGAAGAGAAAGAAGAAAAAAGAATAGAAAAGGAAGAACAAAGAATCCAAGAAGAAAAAGAAGCAGAACGATATGAGCAAGAACAAGAAAGAAAATACAAATTTGAATTAGCCAAAATGGAAAATGAATTGGCGTTGGCGAGAATTCGTGTTCAAGAACAAAGTCAGTTGGATTCTCATCTTGTTCCTGATAATATAGAAGCAAGAAGAAAATTTACTTTGCCAAAATTAGAATTAAGAAAATTCAATGGTGATATTAAAGAGTGGCTACCTTTTTGGAGCCAATTTGAAAAAATAGACAAGGATACCACGATTGACGATTCTGATAAATTTCAGTATTTGCTGCAAGCAACCGTTGAAGGCTCGCGAGCAAGAGAAGCCATTGAAAGTTTTCCGCCAACTTCCGAAAATTATCCCAAGGCAATAGATTGCTTACAAGCCCGTTTTGGCAGGAAAGATTTGCTCATCGAAGTCTACGTTCGTGAACTTTTGAAACTAGTGTTGAAGAATGCTACTCAAACTGCGCCAACTAATTTGAGTGTGCTTTACGATAACTTAGAGACTCAAATCCGTGCCCTCGAAACACTTGGAGTTACAAAAGATAAAAGTGCGGCTTTACTTCATCCGTTGGTTGAGTCATGTATGCCGGAAGATTTTTTGAGAGCTTGGCAGAGAAGTCCCAATGTCGACCATGGCGGAGATCCAAAAGATAGACTGGAGAGCTTATTGAAATTCCTCAAAAACGAAGTTGAGTCTGAAGAAAGGATCGTTTTGGCGATGACTGGATTTGGATTAAGAGAGGACGCTTTCTCAAGGAAAAGAGCGCCAAATAATGGTCAATACAGACCATCGTCTGCGGCTAGCTTAGTGAGTACAAGTAGGCCAGAAGAAAAATTATGCATTTTTTGCAACAAAAATCATGACAGTTTCAATTGCTTCAAGGCACAAAAAATGTCAGTTTCTGATAAGCGAAACATATTGAAAGAGAAGGGTCGTTGCTTCAAATGCTTTAAAGCCAATCACCGAGCTGACAAATGCAAATGTTTTATAAAATGTCCCGTTTGTTCCAAAGCTCACAGCGTAATAATGTGTCCAGAAATAGATCAAAATAAAGCAAGGGAAGAAAGAACTGTGGACAGAGCTGCTCCGATTACCGTAGAAAAGAAAGATAACGGAGATCAGAATTCGATCAATTTGGCGAGTTTTAGTGAAAACCCAAAAGTTCTGTTACAAACTTTGAAAGTCAAGGTAATTGGGAAAACCTCTTCTATGTATGTTAGAGCATTGTTCGATTCAGGATCCCAAAAGTCATACGTAAAAAAGGAAATAGCTAAGGAACTAGGTATTTTACCCGTACGACAACAAAGAGTTTCACATTCAGTTTTCGGAGGAACGAAACTTGGCGAGAAAGTGCACAATATTTATAAAATTCAACTCGGATCTTTGGACGGTAAGTTTCTTTGCAATTTTGACGTCTTAGATCAAGAAAATATCTGTGATGAAGTGCCTTCAGTGACAAAGGGTCCTTGGACAAAAGAATTAAAAACTATGAATATTTTCCTCAATGATTGTGCAGAAAAGAATAGCCCCATTGATATTTTGATTGGCGCCGATGTTTCAGGTAGACTTTTTACGGGAAATAGGAAAGTTTTAAGTGGAGGCCTGGTCGCTACTGAAACATATTTAGGATGGACACTAATGGGAAAAACAGCATTGCCTGCTGAAAAAGAAGATACTGCGATGACAGTTATTTCGATGTTTGTAAAGGAGGCAAAGATATCGGATTTGTTTAGCTTGGATGTCCTTGGTATTACTGATCCCACTGAGACAAAATCACGAAAGGAGAGGGATTATCTGACACAGAAATACTTTAAAGATACGGTCCAACTAAATGAAGAAGGACGTTATGAAATAGCTTTGCCGTGGAAAGAAGATCATTTACCTCTACCAAGCAACAAGGATCTTGCCCTGAAAAGACTGGATATTGCAACTAAAAAGTTACTAAATTCAGGGGACTTGTTTGAAAAATATGACCAGGTTTTCAAGGAATGGGAATCATTAGGAATTATCGAGGAAATCCCACAAGAAGTTTCTCATCATGAGCATTACTTGCCACATAGGCCTGTTGTGAAAGAACAAGGTACTACGAAGGTGCGGCCGGTGTTTGACGCTTCAGCTAAGAAAATTGGTTCGCCTTCCTTGAATCAGTGTTTGGAATCTGGCCCGAATTTACTGGAATTAATTCCTAGCCTTTTGTTGAGATTTAGGGAACGGAAATATGGAATTGTTTCCGATATAGAGAAAGCATTTCTTCAAATAAGTGTTAGACCTGAAGAACGAAATTTCCTTCTATTCCTTTGGTGGACTGGAGAGAAAAATGAAGAGTTGAAAATTATGCGCCACGCTAGAGTGGTCTTTGGAGTAAAAAGTAGTCCATTTCTGCTAGCAGCGGTGCTAGAACATCATTTGCAGAAATATATAAGAAGCTCCAAATTTGATGAGAGCATTGTGAGTAGGCTCCTTCAAAGCTTCTATGTGGACAATCTCGTGACCAGCCTGGATTTCAAATGTGAGATTTCACCATTCATTGAAGCAGCTCGTCATATTATGTCGGAAGGGAAGTTCAATTTAAGAGGATGGCAATTTTCAGGAGATGATGATCCGGAGAAGTTTACTTTAGTGTTAGGATTGAAGTGGAATCGTGAAGCTGATATGCTGAGTCTAAATTTAGATTGGCTGGAAAATTACAAAGTTGAAAACGTTTCCAAGAGACTTATCCTTTCTATCACACATAAAGTTTTTGATCCTGTCGGCGTCTTGTGTCCTGTGCTTTTAAGACCAAAATTGTTGCTCCAAAAAATGTGGAAAGATGGCACTTCATGGGACGGTGAAGTAAAGGCCGATATTAGAAAGGAGTTTTCGGATTGGTTTGGAGAACTTCACTTTTTACAACAAGTGGCTATCAAACGTTGGTTTGCTGAAGATACCAACTGTACTGATGGTATTAGTGTACACACATTTTGTGATGCCAGTGCTCTTGCTTATGCAGCGGCTGTGTTTGTTAGAGTTCAACACCAGGAAGGGGTCACAGTTCATTTGTTAGCTGCTAAGTCAAGAGTTGCACCTGTAAAACCCATTTCTATTCCACGATTGGAGTTACTTGCGGCAACGGTGGGAGCTAGGCTATGCACTTCAGTGCTAGAAGGTCTCCAATGGGAGAAGATTGAGAAGCATTTCTGGACTGACTCAACTACAGTATTAACGTGGATACGGCAAAATGACTCTTGGAAAGTATTCGTAAATAACCGTGTTCAAGAAATTAAGAAGTTAACTGATCCAGCCACGTGGAAGCATGTTGCTGGAAGTCACAATCCAGCAGATTTACCTTCGAGAGGCTGCACTGCACGTCAGTTATTGAACAATAAATGGTGGGAGGGACCACAATGGCTCAAAGAAATAGAAGAAAACTGGCCAGCGACTGAGCAAGTCACTGATGACGTTGCTATCTCACAAGAGAGAAAGAAAATGGAGGTCGGACTTGCAACAAAAGCAGTTATTTGTGCCTTAAATCCATCAACTGATGCAACAACCAGCACAAAGAAAATTAGTGAATGTCGACACGTTGGATCCCAGTGGTATTACTATTTTTCGAATTACGATAAAATTGTGCGAATGGTAGCTTGGATACAGAGATTTATATATAACTGTCGACAAAAGGTATCTTTACGATTGACTGAAGAGTTATCATATCAAGAAGTAGAAGCAGCAGAAAAGCAGATAGTCAAACTTATTCAAGAGGAGTATTTTGTAGATGATAATAGGAACAAACTTAAGAATCTTTCTACATATACAGATGAAGATGGAATCCTTAGACTGAAAACTAAGTTAACCTATAGGAAAGATTCTGCTGATTTTCGTAGTCCTATGATTTTGCCTTCTGATCATCAAGTGACTAAAAGACTGATTATGACTGAGCACTTAAAAAATTCTCATGCGAAGTCACAGATGTTGACAAATATATTACGAGAACATTACTGGATATTAAATGCAAGAAAAACTGTCAGATCAGTAATATCGAAATGTATCGTTTGTTTAAGACATGCTAAACAAAACTTGACGGCGCCAATATCTCCTCTCCCTGAAAACAGAATAAAGGACGCAGCTATTTTCCAAATAATTGGTTTTGACATGGCTGGACCCCTCCATTTAAAAGATGGAACTAAAGCTTGGATTTGTATTTACACTTGCGCAGTTTACCGAGCAGTTCACTTGGAACTTGTTTCATCTCTAAGCACCGAAGCATTTCTGCAAAGTTTTCGTCGTTTCATTGCAAGAAGGGGACGACCTTCTATTGTCTATTGTGACAATGGAACCAACTTCGTTGGAGCTTCCAACCAATTGAAGCTTGTGGATTGGGATAAAATTGCTAAATACAGTACAACTAAGAAAATCCAATGGATATTTAACCCGCCAACAGCAGCGTGGTATGGAGGATTCTGGGAGAGATTGGTTGGCGTGATGAAACAAATTTTAAAGAGAGTTTTGGGAAACGCCTTTCTTTCATATGAAGAAATGACTACCGTCTTGTGCGATACCGAATTCTTAATTAATTCAAGACCCCTTACTAACGTCGCTGAAAGTGACTGTGAGCTCATTGCATTGTCGCCAAACTCCTTTTTACAAGATTTCAGGCAACCTGGTGTTCCAGATTTAGATCAGATTGATGAAAAGCATCTAAATAAAAGGTTGATATATCGGCAGAAACTAATAACAGATATCAGAAAGAGGTTCCGATCTGAGTATTTAGGACTTTTGATTCAAAGGACTGATAATAAGAAACATAGTAGAAAAATTCAACGAGGTGACATAGTGCTGATTGGAAGTGATAATGTTAAATGTAATGACTGGCCAATGGGACTTGTTACCGAGATTTTACCAGGGAAGGATGAAGTTACAAGAGTAGTACGTCTAAAAACGTCGGGTGGAGAGGTAGTCAGACCTATTCAGCGACTTTATCCATTGGAGGTTTCGTCAAAGTACCTTGACATTCCTGACAACTCACCGTCGGTGAACGCAATAATTTGAATATGAACTGTGTGTTAAGTTGTCGTCTGACAACTTAAGGTGGGAGTATGTTAAGTGTTGTGAGGACTATGCTATCTACAATGCCCTTGTGACTATTTGTGTATAGTTTTGAATGAGTGAGTGGCAACAGTGAATAAAAAAGAATTGTTAAGAATTAAGTTTGACAAAAGTTGTAAGAGAGATTCTTAGGATGAATAAATTGGTTTTTCTGGTTTTTCCATAAATACTGGTCTAATTTCTGTTTATAATCTTTTCACTATGAACAATACTAGTCTGATAAAGTGCTGGTAGCACATTTTCGTTTCAAGACCCAACATTTACCATGTTTTTCTATGTACAACTCATCGTGTGGTTTAGGGCCTTTTCAGTATTTGCTTGTCATATAGAGCCTTCTGTTTGACCGTCCGCACTGAACGTGTTAATTGCGGACTCGATAGGTCATTTGAGCACGCAATAAACGTGTTATTTGTGGACGCGATAGGTCTTTTGATTACGCAATAAACGTGTTATTTGTGGACGCGATAGGTTATTTGAGTACGCAATGAACGCGTTGATTGCGGACTCGATAGGTCATTTGAGTACGCAATGAACGTGTTAATTGCGGACTCGATAGGTCATTTGAGTACGCAATGAACGTGTTAATTGCGGACTCGATAGGTCATTTGAGTACGCAATGAACGTGTTGATTGCGGAGTCGATAGGTCATTTGAGTACGCAATGAACGTGTTGATTGCGGTGTCGATAGGTCATTTGAGTACGCAATGAACGTGTTAATTGCGGACTCGATAGGTCATTTGAGTACGCAATGAACGTGTTGATTGCGGACACGATAGGTAATTTGAGTACGCCATGAACGTATTAATTGCGGACTCGATAGGTCATTTGAGTACGCAATGAACGTATTAATTACGAACTCGATAGGTCATTTGAGTACGCAATGAACGTGTTGATTGCGGACACGATAGGTAATTTGAGTACGCCATGAACGTATTAATTGCGGACTCGATAGGTCATTTAAATACGCAATGAACGTGTTGATTGCGAACTCTATAGGTCATTTGAGTACGCAATGAACGTGTTGATTGCGGACTCGATAGGTCATTTGAATACGCAATGAACGTGTTGATTACGGACTCGATAGGTCATTTGAGTACGCAATGAACATGTAAATTGCGTACTCAATAGGTCATTTGAGTACGCAATGAACGTGTTAATTGTGGACTCGCTAGGTCATTTGAGTACGCAATGAACATGTTATTAGTTTTATATCCGAAAAAAAGGGAGTGCCTACCTTTGAAGAGCGGGCACATCTTCCAGACGCTGATGGGCCCCTGCCTGTTGTACTGTCCGAGCACCAGCTCCATGTAGAAGAGGGGCATAGCACCGAACACCAGCATCAGGATGTACGGGATGAGAAACACGCCTGCAAATGTTATTTTTTTTCTTCAAATGTTATTTTTTTCACTCTCTGTTTTTCAAAATGAAAGAAAACAATATGTTCTTGATTTTTAAAAAGTTGTTCCTCTCAGTCTCTTACACAACTGAATAGAATAGAACCAAGTATGTTTGCGTTCTTAAACTTTCTACAGATTGAAATTTCACACAACCCCCTTTTTTTAAAAATAAAAACATTTGACAAATGCCATAAACTACTGAATATATGTTTGTTATACTGAGATTAACATTCACCTTTACACATAACTTTTTAATTTTTATAATTATCCATTCTAAACGTAAAAAGAACACTTGAAGAATATACTTCTTTAAAAAAGAACAGGAAAGGGATGTATCTGTTCCCAGTGGCGTCACGTGGTCGAAAATGTTAGTGCAGCCGAAATCATGTGAATCCCCCCCCCCCCCCCCCCCTTTACTATTCTTTACTATTTACTACTCAAATCAAACTTTCCTTTCAATTTTTACGAAATGGTAACACGCGAAAAAAATAGAAAACACTTACTTATTTTTTTAAATTTAAAGCAATCTTCCTTTCTTTTAAACATGCGAATCGGTCAATTTTAATATTAACTTAAATAACGAAAGAACACATCAGAAAACCAGTAAATTTATCACGAAAACCGTTTCCATTTGGAGAGATTCTCATAAGTTCTTGTTTTACACACCCATCCCCGCGTTTCACACACGAGCCAATCAGCTTATCGAATCTCAAGTGCGGCTAAAACAAGAAAATTTATTATTTCGGCTGTAACCCATTCTCACAAATGCAGTGCATTAGCATGGGGGGGGGGGGGGGGGGTATCTCCATACTACGTAGAGGTTGCCATGGAACGATGATTGAAATTTCGCTTTTTGTCTGTAGTTTTGATTGAATGGAGTTTTTTATCCTCCTGAATTGTGCCTTACGGTACCAGGCTTGCTCTTTATCGGAGATTTTGTTTACTACCGTAGAAAATTCATTTTCAATTGTAATCTTCATTTAAGAAAATTAGTAAAATATCTGATTTCAGTTTTAAAATACACTAATAAATTTAGGTGCAACCCGGCTGTACTTGCTGTAGGGAACGAGCCGCCACTGTCTGTTCCATAAAAAGAACGAAAATATCAAACATGTTCCTCGATAAAAAAGGGTTAATTAGTGTTTTGGGAAAAGTATATAGACATCAACTGCTATTTTATTTAAAATTCGATTCTTTGTTTCAAATAATTAATATTTTGTTTCAGTATACGAACAGGTTTTGTTGGCTTGGCCGAAGACAATGATTTTAAATTTTTTAAGGGTAAGTGTTCCTTTTTTTTTTACTTCAAAAATTTACAGAAACCGTATTTCACAAGCCACTTTATGTTTGTGGTTAACAATGGCATCAATTTTCTTCTCTGAAATCGGCTACAATTTTGACATCATTTTTGTACTTCGCCAGTTTAGTACATTGTTAAAAATTTCATTTCAACGATGTACCGTATCTTGGTGCAAAAAATAGATCTACACCATAGAGTAATGATACAAATAGAAGAATAAAAATGCTGATTTCCGTGTGTCCATCATTGAAACCACGTGATATGTGGAAATGCCAATTCATTCATGCGCCAATATTACTTGGCAGGCCTTGGCGACTTTAAGAACTAAACGAGATCGAAATATTGTAATATGGTTTTGTGTTTAATTTTGTAATAAAATATAGTTTTTTTTGAACGAGTGGCACAATTTAAGGGAGTTTAACAGATATATTAAGGAGATTTTTCTTACTTTGTAGTTTTGAAATAATTGCATTACGTTTTTATGTAAAAAAATTACCATAAGCGAAGTTCTTTCAATTGTTATTTTGTATACTTCAATAAGAAAATATGAACAATAAAACTGAGAAATATAAAGAGTTTCGCTTCTTCGAGTATTGAACACAAATAAAATATTTTCGTTTCGTTAATGAAGAGGAAATATTTAGCGTACATATATGTTAAAAGTTGAATACGGACAGAACTCCTTATCACCAAAAAAGAAGAAATTGCGCCAAATTTGAAACTCCTGCAGATGTCTGAACGCCAAATGTGGCAGCCCTATAACGTGAGTTTTTCTTTTCAATGTTGACACCGCGGCCTTACGAGAGTCTGGTATTGAAGGCGCTCTCTATTTAATATTACAACTCTCTGGTCTACACAATATTATGGTGGAATCAAGTTTGCACCAAAAATCCTCTATCGGAAAAAAGCGGAGTTTCACGATAATTGGTTTAAGTTCTTTAACTGCAACCGAAATTTTCGCTGTCGCTACATCAACAAGCACCTCCAAGAAAGACAACGACGAACATGGGCCTCCGTGGCCCAGTGGATAAAGGCGATCAACTGTAAATCAGAGGATTTCTAGTTCGAGCCCCCGATCGAAGACAAGTTGTCATCTTGAGATCAAAGAGTTGCCAGCTTCGCTACAAAAATAATACTACAATACTAAGAAAACTCGAATTTTCAGTTTTAGTGCAACGTTTCACCACTGAACCATCCGTGGTAGCATCATAAAATGGTGAAACTAAGCACCAAATGTTGGTTGTAGCTAAGTAGGTACCTTCGAGCATGGATCCCTCATAGTAGAGAAATCATATGGTTATAGTTTCGCTAACATCAAAGTGAGGCCAACATGTATGGCCTCAGACACGTGGTTTAGTACGTCATCCATTCATAAAAAATTTCTAGTTCATTCATAAAAATATCCTGTACTTCATGAAGTAACACATTTACTATTATTTCCAAATCACAAGCTAACTTTTTTTCATTCATAAATTTTGAAAGGAAGTCACGTGTCTGGTGCCATCAGGTCTGAGATGTTTACATCACGATGATGACGTCATATTCACTCTACTACAGTCCATTCATGCTCGAAGGTAGGTACCAAAGTTTGGTGCAAGGTCGTTATAATTTTTAATAGTGTACTTCAATGCCATCATTTAGATGATAATCGAACAAATGCCGAATAAAAGCACCGATATTCCCATACAGTTTAAAAATTATAAAACGAATTCATATTTCATCGTTAAATTTTATCAATTACAAATCTCGAGCGTAATTCTAACAATATTTCAAAAACGAGCCTCTTGTTGTCGGATCAAATCAAAGCGACTCCAAGTGGATAAAAATGGCATTAATAAGGAACTTGTTACAGAGCTGGAGTGAGTTGCCATTGGATAGAGTGAATTGTGATTTGTTTTGTGAGTACTGTTATTTCTTAACCCTTTGCACTCCGATGTCGCCTCTCGGGCGCCAACAGAACGACCCATTCTTTTGTTTCCCTGTTCTTTAAAATAAACGAGAATACCATGATCTTGTGTTTAGAACATCCATCTTTTTTTCAACTTGTTCTCTTGCAAATACAAAACAGATTAGGTTTCTTTTCCCTTTATAAGTATAAAAAAATCTGTGGAAAAGATCGTAAAGAGGAATAACTGTTCCATAGAAAGAACACAAATCGCGCAAAGTGTTCTTGGAGTGCAAAGGGTTAAAACTTTTATCGGACTTCTTTTATACATGAAATTAAAAGAGGCCTTTTGAGATTTACCATAGCGGTCTAGATGGAACACTAAGAGGAGGAATTGAAATAACTGGCGGGCCTCAAAAGTGTTAAACAAAGGCATTTATCCCATATATTTACACGTAGTGGCAAAAACCATATGACCTTAATCCATATCTCATATGCTTACATATTCCATACGCTGAATTGTATGGCGAATACCCAGCAAAAAAGTCAGCATAAAACCTACCTCAAAATTGTCAAATTGAAGGTTTTTTTAAGGTTTTATAAAAGATATTGAAACAAAAATCTGCAGTTTTTGGAGTTTTTAATTTTCCTGCATAAAACCTTTAAAATATCTGCATTTTCCCTTCGTGATTAAAAATTGAAGTTTTTTTTGCAGGATTTTTTGAAGTTTTTTTTTTTTTTTACAGTTTTTATGAAGGATATTGAAATAGAAACTTTTATCTTCATAGATCTTGAAAAAGAAAAATGCTGTTTTCCTTCATAAAACTTTCAATTTCAAAATTTTGAGGAAGGTTTAATGCTGACTTTCTTTTGCAGAGTAGTGCGTTCATAAATCCTTTAATAAGAGGATCCTTGATTAAAATATGCTCTCATTTGTTGCACTGTTGGCCTTCGGTTGTCCCTTACAATCCTGGACACTCATCTTTCCGCTTCCGCTTGAGTAGAAGAGGTTTCGTAGTCACGGACTACCATAGGAAGCATGATAAGATCCAGTTTTTCAAATAACAGTTCAGTCTTTAAAACATTTTCACTACAATACCTGTTCAAACAAAACGTTTATATCCACCAAAAAAAGTTAGCATAAAAACTTCATCAAAGTTGTAAAAAAAAACATTCTTCAAGTTTTATGAAGAAATTTAGAAGAAAAATCTTCATTAACTGCAGTTTTTGTTTTAATTTCTAATAGAATTAAAACAAAAACTGCAGTTTTCCTACACAAAATCTTCAAATTTGCAACTTTCATGAAGTTATTATGCTGATTTTTTGGCTGGTACTAACGTTGTAAAGCAGAAACTTTCCTTTTATTATGTAAGGCTGCATATGTTTTACAGGGGTGCAGAAATCAAAAATAGCGAGATTGTAAGTGATCTGGGTGTATTAGTAAATGAGGATTTTAAAATGAGTCATCAATGTACAGTCATCAATGTAGTCATCAATGCTAGCAAAAAAATCTAACAGAATGTTGGGGTACATCAGAAAAAGTGTTTCATCAAAATCTAAGGATATTATCTTGCCATTGTACAGAGGTTTAGTAAGGCCACATCTTGAGTATGCTGTACAGTTCTGGTCACCATATCTTAAAAAAGACATTGAATTGTTAGAGAAAATTCAGCACAGGGCTACTAAAATGGTTCAAGGGTTTTCAGGCATGAATTATGAAGATAGATTAAGAAATTTGAATATGTATACTCTGGAAGAGAGAAGGGTTAGGGGATATTTGATTCAACTATTCAAATTTATCAAACAAGGAGATGTAAAGGGTTTAGATTTTAATATGAGTGATAGAACGAGAGGTCATGGGTTTAAGTTAAACAAATCTCATTTTAATCGGGAAGGGAGAAAATACTATTTTTATAATAGGGTAATAGACAAATGAAACAACTTGCCAGTGAATATTGTTAATTGTAAAGGAGTAACGGATTTTAAGAAGAAGTTATATATGCATTGGGAGATAGTTAAGAGGTACTAGATGGACCAACCTTGTTGGGCCTTGAGCCTGTTGTTGGTCGTCAATATTTGTATTTGTATTTGTATATTTCTCACCCAAAGCGGAAACAGTGTAACGTCAAAAATAATTTATTTAAAAACGTCATGCGGCCATAACATTTTGGCCACCCAGTGCATAATAAAATATAAATAAGCCGTCGGTTTAGTTCAGCAACCAAATAATTCCAAATCATGGATTCAACAGCCGTAGCGAAAGCTGCTTGGCGCCGAAATTCAAGCGCGGAAATCACATAACTATTTAACCCAATCCTTCACCAACAATCCCAAAACTCATGTATTCCGATCACTTCCTATTTTCAAACAATTCCACATTCTGAATGGAATCGCTTGAATTTCATTGCCAAGCAGTTTTCTCTAATGCTCTCTCACCTCCCCCGTTCCTGTAGCAGAGGTATGGAAACCTCCACACGTTGGCGAGGTCGACCGCGAACCCGATGATCGAGAGCAGGAAGTCGGCCTTCTTGCCCCACGTGGGCCTCTCCCCTGCGTACTTGCCCAGGGGGGCATCACCGGCGCCCCCCTCCCCCTCGGGGGTGGTGCAAGTCGTCTGCAGGGTGGTGGCGCCATCCTCCCCCACCAGCAGCTCGCAGGTGGTCCCTTTGGCGGGCTCCGTCGTCTTCTTGGACTCCGTCAGCTGCCCTGGGGGCGAGAAACAAGAAAATTAATAATAAACTACGAGGCTCCACCAACCTTGTTATAGATCAAGGATAGTGAAGACTAACTATATATATATATATATATAAAAGGTGTGCTCGTTCTCGCGCTGTCTGACGGAAGGCGGGGAAAGCACATTTTTGACGTCATAGTGACGCCTACCTCGCGCTTTCTGTAGGCGTGTCTAATGCTCTCGTTTGTGAGGTGCTGTCATCTATTCGTTTTTTTGTGAACTATTAAAAAGTGATAAGCTAACTTTATTTAGTTACTTTTACTGCATTTTATGAGTTTAAATTATATTTTAAGAATTGCATTTAGTATGGAAAAATTGCAAAAGATTTGCTCAATAAATTAAGCGTATTAAAATTATATTAGCTGCCACGAGAGCATGTCCATGAATTTTAAAAGAGTAAAATGGGGGTCGGAACCATTATGTCAATGCATTTGTATTGGACATATTAAATGAGTTACAATTTCAATCAAGTAAAATACGGGGACATAACAAAACAAGGACGGATTAGTAGTGAAGCTACCTGAACACAATTATTTACAGATATTTACATTATTTTGCTAATAAAAAATTAAATCTCCAGTTGTTACCCAACCGGGGATCGAACCTAAGTAGCAATGCTTGAAACACACAGCCAATGAGAATGATCAAAAACCGATAGTAAGGCGGAGTAAAAATGACGTCAAAAATGTGCTTTCCTTGCCCACTTTCAAAACGCGAAAAACGAACGCACCTTCTATATAGTTTCAACTATCCTTAGTTTTAGATATAATCGACGTTACGTCGTAATCTACTATTAGCCATAATTTTGCCTACCAGAATTGTTTAATTTACTGAGTAGTGACGTCTTAAAGAAAGAGTTAATTGGAATATAGTTTGCAAAACTACCAACAGATGGCGCCACCCTATTTGTTTCGTTCGTTTGCAGTTTGGATATGTTTTACAAAACTATTTTTTTTTAAATATAATAATGCTTATATTCTTCTTAATTTAAGCTGACATCATCAAAATCATTATTCATTAATTAATTGAAGGGGTTAATCGTCAAATTTTTTACAAAATGCAAATGCGGATACAACAGATTTTTTGTAAACAAACTTGAGGATGCCATTCCATTGAGAGAAATACAGCGTTTTTCGATCACCGCGTAAGCGGATTATATATATAGATTATAATGGTGATGTGTATCTGGTTTCGATCCCCGGTTACAACTTGACTGTAATTGTACAGGGCGATCATAAATTCAGTTAGCTTGTTTAAGGGTATCTATAAAACTCATCAACGGAATGACACAAAATTTCGTGGATATGAAAGGCATGTTGAGGAGATTTCCGTAAAAAAACCAATAGCACCAAAAATCACCAATAGGAGAAATTTTTCCACTGTCTACCCTTTCTTTCCAACCTTTAGACTGGACATTCTATGGTCCTGACCTTTAGATGGCTAATGACCACAAAATTTAAAGTCAGTCAAAACGCGGACCACCATTTTTTTATTAGTACTAAATAAAATAATATTACTTTGACGCTTAATATTATTCAGGTATTTTCATTGTAGTACAATATTTTTCATAAAAAATATATTTATAATTCAAAAATGTTAGAATTAATTCATTTAAGAATCACATTTAACTTTCATTTTAAATATGCAAGCAAAATATTAGTCAATCGAGATATTTAAATAATAATGAACTTCAGTAACTAAAACTAGAATATTTTAAACAAGTCTCTTTGCGTACTCCGGCACGTTTAAAATAGTTTACAAATGATTTCGCTTTCTTAAGCAATTATTCACTTGTTAGCGATAATTACCATTCGCAGAATTTTATTTAAAGCAAATTTCTGCTTTTAAAGATAGTATAATGCTTATCGTTAATTACTTAATTTTTCCAAAACTTCTGAAACATCTGACAGAGGAAGGTTTAAGATTTCACTGCAGCCATTATTTTGTAACCGATTTCTTTATTTTTAAGTTATTCTAAGCTTAATTAACCGCGCTTGCAATTATAATTTAACGCTAATTGCCTGAAGGAGCGATTCTACCAGTGGATTCGACTTACGCTTAGGTAAACAATTTTATTTGTTTTAAAATACTCAAGGATCGATGAAGATTTCCATCTTTTAAGGTCGTTAAATTTTTAATACAGTTGCTTGGTTAAATTAACGGGATTTTTGGCGTTTTTTGGAAATTTTTTTACGTTAAATACGCTTAGGATAGCACTAATATGTAAATACTGTTTAAAAATACACATGAGATATTTAAATTTTAAACAAGGTACAGAATGTTTTCATTCAGAATGTTTCCAGTGCATAAAGGCGTCAGCTGGGAATCGAAGGGCTCTCGGTTCGTTCTTGTGCGACGGATTTGACTAAGAAAAGTAAAAAAGTGGCAGTGATATTGCGATTGGAGGGTTGCCAACTTCGCTACCAAAATACTAGAATGTCGTCCAGAACATCCACAAAAAATTAACAGCGTGCATACGGGACTGGTGCAAGATAAATCTGATCGGGGTCCAAAGTCCCGACGTCTATTGAAGGCGTTGGGTGCCAGCTCAGGTGTTGTCCTCGTCATCTGACCATGGTTCAAAAATACGAGACATCGTATTTTTCCTTCACTTCGAGATAGGCCCCGAACTGTCGCCAATAGCCCACTGTGCAGCTCTAGTGCGACGTTAATTAACCAAAACCAAAATCCAGAACATCCACAAAAATTATTGGCGTGTATACGGGACTGGTTGAACGATAAATCTGATCGGGGTCCAAAGTCCCGACGTCTATTGAAGGAGTTGGTGCTAGTTCAGCGGTTTCCTCGTCATCTGACCCGTCGCCAATAGCCCACTGTGCAGCTCTAGTGCGACGTTACTTAACCAAACCAAACCTCGTCATCTGACCATGGTTCAAAAATACGAGGCATCATTCCCGGGTCTTACCTTCGAGTTAGGCCCTGAACCGTCGCCAGTAGCCCACTGTGCAGCTCTAGTGCGACGTTAATTAACCAAACCAAACCAAACGAAGGAAAGACCCGGGAATGATGCCTCTTATTTTTTAACCATGGTCAGATAACGAGAACAACACTCGAGCTGGTACCCGACGCCGTCAGGTTTCAAATCGTTCAAGTTCAGCCGGCACCCGACGCAACCACAATAGCCGTCAAGACATTGGTCCCCGATCAGATTCATGGTGCACCAGTCCCGTATACACGGCAGTATGATTTGATGGATGTTCTGGACGACTTTCTAGTAGTTTTGTAGCGAAGTGGCAACCCTCCGAATACAAGATCCCTACTGTTTCACTGTCAAGTCCACCACACGGGCTCGAACCAGCAATCCTCTGATTACCAGCTGAACGCCTTTGTCCATTATTTATTTATGAAGGTTAGCCCTTCATTCTGGATTTAGTATCTGGTTCACGCAGCATGCCAGGACGGGATGGTACAAGTATAACCACGTGTTTGCAACTATAATACTTTAGGTTTGGTTTGGTTAATTAACGTCGCACTAGAGCTGCACATTGGGCTATTGGCGACGGTTCGGGGTCAATCTCGAAGGAAAGACCCGAGAACACATACACATTCACACACACATTCATACATGCACCTCGTTATTTTAGAACCATGGTCAGATGACGAGGAAACACCTGAACTGGCACCCAACGCCTTCAATAGACGTCGGGACTTTGGACCCCGATCAGATTTATCGTGCACCAGTCCCGTATACACGCCAGTATAATTTGTTGGATATTCTGGACGACTTTCTAGTATTTTTGTAGCGAAGCTGGCAACCCTCCGATCGCAAGATCACTACTTTTTTACTTTTCTATGTCAAGTCCATTTCACGGATTCGAACCACCAATCCTCTGATTAGTAGCTGAACGCCTTACCAACTGAGCAACTGGGGCTCCATAATACTTTAGGAAAACATCTCTGTGACCAAACCCTGTACATACAATGGTGGCCCCGTAGCATACCTGATGACTTTGGCGTGCTTGCCGACGAGCAGTAGCCGTCATCGGTGGTGCAGTTGAGTCGCGCCAGGTGATGGTTCTTCGGGGGCAGGTGGTGTTCGTCCTGCTCAAGGAGAGGGGCCTGATGCATGCTGCACGCCCCCTACCGCCACTGCGCCCCTGTGCTGCTGCGGCCTGGACTCATAGTCCCCCTGCTGCTGCAAGCGAGAAAAAAAATACTCTCAGAAACAACACTCATTTTTAGGCATCGTTATGCGGTCGTTAACAGGGCCGCCCTAAGCAGACGCGGGCTTTGAGCGAAACTAGGAGTGGAGCCCCCTAAACTAGACTTTAACTTTTTTTAAGTCAAGTATTTTTAAATATTTTCATGGCTTTTTAACCAATTTAAGTGCGCCAACTCATGCCAGAAAGCGCGCTAAGGAAGAGGTTATCAATTCGACTATTATGTAATTTTTTTTATATATCGTCGCCTGAGAGCAACAGCGGGATATGAGCAAAAACAGAGTTGCCTATAACATTGATTTTAAAATGTGCTGTTTTTTCAAAGCTGAATATCTGAGGCTGTAGTTCAGGGATTTCAAAGAAGACATAGAAATGTCCGAGTGTTCCACTAAATAAAGGCACATTTGGTAATCTTAGCAAGACCAAAAACTCATTTTCGTTTTTCTTAGATGTTTTACTGTTGCTCTGAGGCGACGATATGTTCGCTTGAGATTTCTGTATTAATTCAGGTATTTCGATAAATTTTTATTTGAGCACCTTTTGTAAAAAATCCGGCATTTAACTATCCCGAAACTGGAACGTTTAGAAAACAAATATTGTTTTGGTTTTTAATAGAGAAAAATCCATTATGGCAAAAAAATGAAAATAAAATTGTTATCCGGCTGTTATATATCCGGAAATATTGATTAACCGGACTGCTATGTTCACATGATCTTTGATTTGAAAATATTTTCATTGTTGGATAGATATTATACAACAATAAAATTTCTTTTACCCGGCAATTATTAAATATTTTTTTTTAAATACAAATACAACGTTAAAATACGCAATAAAAATCCATCAAATCCGGACATGTTTCGGGAGATACATCACCCTTCATCAGCAGAAAATGAAAAGTCTGTGTGCATTAGAATATAAATAAACCCAGAATTGAAAAGTGTTGCCAAAGAACAAAAACTATCTCAATCGGCTGGAGTTAACTATGGTGTGCCAACCAGCGGGAAATAATGGGACTGCAAATGTTTCATTGACAATCGAATCAATATTGCTAAAAACATGAAACGCCTCCAGGAAGTCAAGTTCAACTGGAGATTTGGGTTTGCAAATTAAATGTGGGTTAGAAAAATTAAATATATGACCATGTTCTCAAGAGTGCTTGGCAATGGAGGGCTTCTTTATTTCTTGTTTAACAGTATGTGCTTGCAGCTCCTTAATACGAAATCTTAATGCTCTCTTTGTTTGACCGATATATGACATGTCATATTTCCTTTCTCTACACGATGACAAGTCATTTATACCGATAAGCTAGTTCCCCCTGGTGTCATGCGGATTTGAAATATCAACACTTTTTATGCGGCGAAAGTTTCTGCCGATGACAGCTGTACCAGGACTGATTTTAAAGACGTCACGTCAAGAACGTTCGTGTTGGACTCTGAAGACCTCAAACTGTGTAGAAACAAAAGTTACTGACGTAAAAAAATGTATGAATGAAAAGCAATACTTTCATCACCCCACATTATTCATACACGCTGTAAAAAAATGTGCTTAAAAATGAGTACGTGGACGTACTCGTTTTTCTTTTTGAGTACAATTATATCCTACATGAGCGATGACGTACTCATATTTAAGTAATCGTATTTTCGCATAAATGAGCAGTATGGTTTAATATCGATAATCTCAGCTTCTGTTCAAGCCATCATAAAAAAAGCGACCTGACACACTTAAAATAGTTGTTCAGAAAATGGTTTTCCACATTATTTGATGACGGTTGCTGAAATGGAAACTGAGTTATTACGACTCAATTATCTTAATTTCTATTCTTTTGCCACGCCTTTTTAACATTACTTCTGTTTATAACTTCATCACATCGCTTTCGTAGTACAATGGATAAGGCCCCGGACTTCGCTACGAACGACATCAGGTATACGGATTGGGTTCGATTATCGATAAATTCTGGTTGTAATTGCTGAAATTTATTGACAGTGATTTATGAAGGCAGTCTATATAGGCAAGCAACTGCTCTTTTTATTCATTTTACTCATTTTTGAGAACATGTTTTTTTCAAAAATGAAACATGTATTCGGAGCTATGATAAGCATCGAATGTAATAAAAAAATGAATACATTTGACTTATTTTTAAGTATCTATTTTTAACAGAGTCGGTTTGGTTTGGTTTGGTTAATTAAGTCGCACTACAGCTGCACAGTGGGCTATTGGCGACGGTTCGGGGTCTATCTCGAAGGAAAAACCCGGGAACACACACACATTCACATGCACATTCATTCATATCTGCACCTCGTTATTTTAGAACCATGGTCAGATGACGAGGAAACACCTGAAATGGCACCCGACGCCTTCAATAGACGTCGGGACTTTGGACCCCGATCAGATATATCGTGCACCAGTCCCGTATACACGCCGTTCATTTTTTGCGGATGTTCTGGACGACTTTTCTAGTATTTTGTAGCGAAGCTGGCAACCCTCCGATCACAAGATCACTACTATTTACTTTTCTTTGTCAAGTCCATCACCTGGAATCGAACCGGGAACCTTCGTATTCCTAGCTGACGCCCTTAACCACTCTGCCACGGAGGCTTTTAACAGTGTAGGACATATAGAAAGTAAAACTTTCGCAACCATCTTTTAAGACATCCTATACAAGTATTTTAACAGCCTGTGTAAATGTCAGCGCGCATTCTCCGAAATGCTTTCCATTAGAAATAATAAGCCATTAAATCTACCTTCCAGCATGAAATAGCATGTTCAGTTAAAGGTGTATTAAGACAACCATCAAAACATCAGCGATCATGATAGCAGGATCGTAAATGGTGAGGGATACATTCAGTGTTCTGATTCATGTTTTGGATGTTTATACCTTCGAGCATGAATGGCCAGTAGTAGAGAGAATATGACGTCATAATCGTAAGGCAAACATCTCAGACCAAATCGCTGCAAACACGTGACTTCTTTTCAAAATTATGAATTAAAAAGTACTCGCGATTGGCTGATGATTTGGGAAATGTGTAACAGTGAAATTTTATGAATGGAATGACGTCATTAGTCACATTTTTGTAGCGATACATGTTGAGCTCACTTTGATGTCAGCGAGATGATATCCCGATGTTTGCTCTACTATGAGGGTACCATGCTCGAAGGTTTATACACTATTAAAAATAGGTACGCAAAAATAAGTAAAATGTACTCATTTTTTAGTATATTCGATGCCTATCATGGCTCAGAATACGTAATTTTCATTTTTGAAAAAAGACATGGCCGAACCCAAGATCGAAATAATGAGTAAAACTGAATAAAATATAGCAGTATCTTGCCTACATAGGATGCCTTCATAAATTACTTCCAATAAATATCCACAATTGCAGCCAAGAGTTACCGGGAAGCTAACCCATATCGTTAGGCACCGGAGTTTAATGTCTTATCCTTTGTACTACCTGGGTGACGCGAATAAGTTATAAACAGAAGAAATGTTTAAAAGGTGTTTCAAACGAATGGGGAGCAAAAGGATTGAGTCGTAATAACTCAGTTTCCATTCAAGCAATCGATATAAAAAAATGGGGAAAACCATCTTCTATACAACTATTTTAAGTTTGTCAGGTCGCTTTGTTAGGATCGCTTGAACAGAAGCTGAGGAGCAATATTAAATCACATTGCTTATTTTTGAGAAAGTACGATTTCTTAAATTTGAGTACGTCATCGCTCATTGACGATGCAATTGTACTCAAATGAAAACGAGTAGGTCCAGGTACTCATTTTTAAGTACTATGTTTTTACAGTGTAGGCGTATAAGGAAATACAGCGAGTAATTTATAAATATTCCCGCTCTTTGTTAAGTAATGATAATTCTGTAGGCACTTTTAACATGATATTACGTAATTCTGATAATATTGGACTGTTTAAGTGGCGACCCAAGTCCCTTAAGGGCGGATTTAGCTATAGGGCATTAGGGACAATTATCCCTTCAGGGATTTTTTTAACATACACTCACTAAATTTTCTTTTTTCGTTGGCTCAACCTTCAACGACTGTCTTATGAGCTAATTGTTTGAAAAATAAATAAACACTATATAAAAATATTAGCAAGTAATTCCCTTTTAATATTACTTAAGGCTTCGAGATTAAAAAACTCCGTTATTAAAATATGGCCCAGATTTTTGAACTACATATAAAAGTGTGTTATGTAAAATAGGGCATCGAAATCGTGGTCGTTTCTGTCGCAAACGTTCTTCGCACCGTCCTTGCGCTAATTAGACGTAGTAGCTAGTCAGTGAAAATTTATTATAATAACATGATACAGGATGGTCAACAAATTGTTGGGCGATGGTCATTGTTTGGCAGTATCCCATTTAGCTGTATCGGCAAAATAAAATATTTTTGGCCAACTACTTCTTACTTATTACTTCTACGCTTATATTACTTACTTACTTCTACGCTTATATATAACTTACTTACTTCTACGCTTATATTTTGAACAAATCGCTCAGCTTTAGTAGCAACAAACAAAGTAGTTAAAGCATAGCCAAAAGAATGGGTTTGTTATGATTATTAAGCAGTCAAACAATGGCCATCGCCCACAAATATATGACCACCCTCTATTACATCTATTACACCCTCTATTACAATCTATTGGACAAGTGTCCAATTCCACGATTATATAAATCGACGACGAAATAGTTTCCAAGAGTTAGGTTGGTTTCTGATTTACTTGACAACGATACTTTTATGTTTAGATATATGTTTCATTATAAACTGAATAGCGCTACATGTCTGCTATATTAAATTATGCTGTTACGTGTGTAATTCCTTTAACACTTCCAATATCTTGTTGATTCATTTGATAACTCATTATAATCGATTTAGGCTTTGTATTGCAATTAAGAAGATCACTTAAATATATTTTTATTAGTGAGTTCAGACTAATATCATAATATGAAGCTTATGTCTAAATACAGGTTGAATTTTATGGTTATGCAAAGTTTCATTCAATTTTATTTAGCTGTTTATACGCAATTTTAATAATATTATCGTTAATTATATATCGTTTCACTTTTATGTATTAGTAAATATAAGGCGTAGGTGATATCACACAGTAATAATTTTACACTAATAAGTTTCATTAAAGTTTATTTAGATGTTTTAGACGTAATTTTAATAACATTACCGTTAATTACATATCGTTTCACTTTGATATATTAGTAAATATAAGACGTAAACGATGTCACATAGTGTGTAATAATTTTACACTAACAAGTTTCATTAAAGTTTATATAGCTGTTTAAACGTGATTCAATTATATTACTATTAATTATTATCGTTTAACTTTTATTAGTAAGTACAAGGCACAGTGATGTCACACAGTAACAATTTTACAATAATAAGTTTCATTGAAGTTTATTTAGACGTTTAGACGTGATTTAAGTAATATTATCGTTAGTTATATATCGTTTCAATTTGATATATTAGTAAATATAAGACGTAAATGATGTCACACAGTAATAATTTTACACTAATAAGTTTCAATAAAGTTTTTATGGCTGCTTATACGCGACTTCCATATTATTATCGTTAATTATATATCGTTTCACTTTCATGTATTAGTAAATATAAGTCGTAGATTATGTCACACAGTAACAATTTTACACTAATAAGTTTCATTAAAGTTTATTTAGATGTTTAGTCGTGTTTCAATATTAAGGTAATTATACATCGTGTAACCTTAGTATATTAGTAAATATAAGGATTTAAATAACATCACACACTAAGTAATTTACGTAACTTACCAAAGATTTGAAGAAAACTTAAATCAGCGGTAAACAATATTAATTAGCAACAACTAGTATACACACAGTGCTGGTTCTTTTAAAGCACTTACTACAATGTAGTAGATACCAAACAACCACTTTCACTGTTACGAGTTGCGTACTACGTAAACTTGAATGAGTTTTCAGGTGGTTCGCATATAGATTAGATTACTCTAAATTCTAGATTATTATGGGATTTTGAAGTTATCGGACACACCTTTGGATGATAAGAGCCTAAAAGGAGAAATTGTGTGTTCTCGATGTTTGCTTATGACAAAAGGTGAAGGATAACACGATAATTAAAGAATAAGAAAACAGTCTGCGCTCACCTTTCAAAAGGGTTCAGGTAGAATAATATTTGTTTGGTTGCCTCATTTTCACGGTATCTAATACTATTACGTTTTCCTCTTCTGTTGAAGAGATAATAAATGTGTTTTATTTATATTTTTGGGGGTTTTTGGACAATTTTGTCTTATATGGTTGATATTATTTTTGGCTTTATAGTTAACACAAATATTTCTTTAACAACACTTCAGATATCAGCTTTTTTGATACTGTATTATTAATAAAAATACATAGAATAATTATATCGTATACATTTAAAAAGGAAATTTAGTGGCTCTAATTGGGACTCGATCCCGCGACGTATTGTTCCGAAGGCCCACGCGATACTGACTAAGCTAGAAAGGTACACTATTCATCTTTAAAAAAATTCAGATAAGTTTTTCTATAAAATATTTTTCAAATTGATAAAATCCTATAAAAAACCAAACGGAATTTTACAAATCCGAACATCAAGTTCACATCAGAGAATAAAGAGAACTTGTATATAAATTTTCAGCTTGTTATACTCTGAGAAAGTAAGCGGATTGTAATCCACAGACAGGCACTTTCTTTTATTGTTATACACTGCAAAAAAAAGATACTTAAAAATGAGTACCTGAATCTACTTTTTTCTTTGAATACCATAGCATCGTAAATGAGCGATGACGTACTCACATTTAAGTAACTGTGCTTTCTCAAAATGAACATTGTGATTTAATATTGCTAATATCAGCTTCTATTCACGCCGTCTTAACAAAGCGACCTGACAAACTTAAAATAGTTATTCAGAACATGGTTTTCCACATCATTTCATATCGATGGCTTAAATGGCAACTGAGTTATTACAACTCAGTTATCTTACTGTCCATTCTTTTTCAACACCTTTTTAACATATCTTCTGTTTATAACTTCTTCACGTCGCCCTGATAGTGCAACGCATAAGGCATTGGGCTGCGATAAGTGAGGACTTTGGTTCGGTTCCCGGTAAGTCTTGGTTGTAATTGTCGATATTTATTGAAAGGGTATTATGAAGGCAGCCTATGTAGACAATCATCTGCTCTTTTTACTCATTTTTACACATTGTACTTATTTTTGAGTACATGTCTTTTTGATACATGAATTCGGAGCTATGATAAGCATAAAATATACTCAAAAATGAGTACATCTTACTTATTTTTGATTACTTATTTTTAATAGTGTAGATTTCGAACCTTCTTTTTTTATTATGTAAAGATTTTAGCTATGCTACGATTAAAGATAAATGATTAAAGTCACGTTTTAGAAACAACAACAATATTGTTCCCCATAAGAAAACACATTTTTTATAAGATACGATTATTATTTATACCAAATAAAAACTTACACAGATTAACAGTACACTATGCAGATCCTTTTACAACAAAGAACGAAAAATCGTAAAGCGAAAATTGGTTTTGTATGATTGATTATACAGGCAACTCTCGCTATCTCGAACTCGAAGGGAAGTGTATAAAAATTCGAGATATCGAAAATTCGAGTTATCGAAAATCCTATAAAAAAGCTGTTTTGGTAAAAATAAATACAAGTATACTTACCCTACGTTATTTAAAACATCTATTCAAAATTTTTTGGTGAGTATTTCTATTTATTTCGGAATCAATTATATTTTCCAAATGCACGATTGCTTGAAATGTCGCTGTTTTTATTTCCGGCCACGATTCAATGAATGCACGCATAGTTTTTATGGAAGACAGAGCCTCTTTCAAAGTTATCTTTAGAGGAGGTTCGTATTCTTTTTCTTTTTACGGGAGCGATCTCTCATCAAAAGCTGCTATAGAGAGTGTATTACATTTTCATTTTGTCACCATTATTCGCAGCGACAAATCAACACCACACGAAAGCCTAAGCAAAAGCGAGAAGGGGTCGAGTGTCGTCTGGTTCTTCAGGTTTTAAGTGAACTGCTTTTTGGACGGTCGGTAACGTTTCAAGAAAGTGACTCATCGAAGACACCAGCTGGCTTGAGGGACAGGCAGGAATCCATTGTACGAATCCCCATTCAACAACGCACAATAAGAAAGAAAACTGATACGGACCTGGCAATTGCATATTTGCTAAAGTTTCTTTTAAATCCGTAGTTTTGAAAGGAAAACTAAATTTTGAGTTGTGTGGAAACTTCGAGTTTTCGAAAATAAGGAAGAAAAACTTCGAGTTAACGAGATAAAATTACATTAAATAAGTAATGAAGGTGCAGGGAAATCGATTTTTTTCGAGGTATCGAAAAATTCGAGTTATCGAAGTTCGAGTTATCGAAGTTCGAGTTATCGAGAGTCTACTGTATTACGAAAACAAGTGCTTGAGTCAAAAAATAGGACACTTATTTAATACGATTTTACAACGATTTTTGCTTTAATTAGGACATTCATTTCAGCATTGTTCACTGTATATTGTCTTCTCCTTGAGATTAACCCTGAACTCCTCTTCTTTCCTTCAAACAATACGGATGAGAATTTTATACATTATACGGAAATAAATTTGAGTACTTTTTCCAAGGAATAACGTTCACTTGAGGACAGTCGACACAATAACGCATCCTGAGAATCCGAACAATGGAAATGTGTAATTGTAAAAATCACGTAAAACCGTTAGATAATTCTTAGAATACCGAATTGGAGTGCATGGTTTGAATATGATATCAAAAGCCTTCTTTAGGATTTGGTATTTTGAATGATTGTTTAGAAATTGGCGTATACGGAAGGTCTTTTGGCTTTATTCATTAATTCTTTGGTTCCGATTGGGAACTTTCAGTCGTCAAAATAACGACATGTTCTTGTGTTCCCTGTTCTTTAAAATAAACGAGAACAGCATGATCTTGTGTTCAGAACCAGAGAGTTGTAATCTTAAATAGAGAGCGCCTTCAATACCAGACTCTCGTAAGGCCTCGGTGTCAACATTGAAAAGAAACACTCACATCACGTAATTATAGCGCTGCCACATTTGGCGTTCAGACATCTGCAGGAGTTCCAAATTTGGCGCACTTTCTTCTTTTTTGGTGATAAGGAGTTCTGTCCGTATTCAACTTCTTAACATATATGCACGTATTTACTTATTTTCAAACAATATGCGCTAAATATTTCCTCTGCATTAACGAAACGAAAATATTTCCTTTGTGTTCAATACTCGAAGAAGCGAAACTCTTTATATTTCTCAGGTTTTATTGTTCATATTTTCTTATTGAAGTATACAGAATAACAATTGAAAGAACTTCGCTAATGGTAAATTTTTTACATAAAAACGTAATGCAATTATTTCAAAACTACAAAGTAAGAAAAATCTCCTTAATATATCTGTTAAACTCCCTTAAATTGTGCCACTCGTTCAAAAAAAACTATATTTAAATACGAAATTAAACACAAAACCATATTACAATACTTCGATCTCGTTTAGTTCTTAAAGTCGCCAAGGCCTGCCAAGTAATATTGGCGCATGAATGAATTGGCATTTCCACATATCACGTGGTTTCAATGATGGACACACGGAAATCAGCATTTTTATTCCTCTATTTGTATCATTACTCTATGTTCAGAACATCAATCTTTTTTTCAACTTGTTCTCTTGCAAATCCAAAACAAATCAAGATTTTTTTTTCCTTTTATGAGTATAAAAAAAATATGTGGAAAAGAATGTAAAGAGGAATAACTGTTCCATGGAAAGAACACAAATCACGAAGTGTTCTTGGAGTGCAAAGGTTTAATCCTTTGCACTCGAATGTCGACTTCAATCCACCCAAATAACGACGTGTTATTTTGCTTTTCTTCTCTGTTCTTCAAAACGAAAGAGAATAACATATTCTTGAATTTTAAAAAGTTATTCTCTCGCAAACTTTAACAGAAATTAACTCGCAAAAAAAAGTTTGTTGTGGTTGTTTGACAATAATGTTCTTATGTTAGCTGGATAATTGGAAAATTTATCAAACGACACAAAGTAATGGCACCCACCCCTTGTGTTATGGAGACTATTAAATTAGAAATTACGCAAATATTTTATACAACATGACGGTTAGGCACAGGGGCGGACCTAGCTATAGAGCACGTGGGGCAATCCGGAATTTTCTAAAATCTAAAATGGAAATTCTAAGGGCTAATATAAAATGGAAGATCTAATTTCTCTCTCTCTCTCCCGCCCCTCACTCTCCCTCCCTCCATCTTTATTCCATTCTTTCTCCCCCACACGATGTTATATTTATTATATATCAGTGTTCACTCTAGAAATAAAAAGGGGCAGGGCGCTGTTAGCAGAAAAAGGGTACCACGTTTTTGGAAAGGCACTTCTTGTTTTGAAAAGGGCACTTTAAAAAAAAATTGGGGTGGGTGTGGCCACCCATTGACACATCGGACCCGTGACCAAACAAGAAAAAATTCCGATTTATTGCATATTGGGCTATTGGTGACAACTCGGGGCTTATCTCGAAGGAAAGAACAGTACAACATTCATGTCACTTTGTGGAAATACTACTTGAAATCCTAAATTTGGTATTTTAAAATTAATGTTTTCGCTAAAAACCAAATCGGTAAGTAGCCCGAATTAGACCCTTTACAAAACTGATGAAAAGGCTACTAAAATTCAAAATTTGGTAATAAAATGTCTGATCTTGTAATCATGCCTCAAACCATCTTACAGGCAACCAATAGGATTCGTGCAGTGCCCCGTTCTCGAAATTACCGCGGAATCATCGCGATTTCACAACACGCTTTGTTAAAAAGAAGTTTGTTTTCTACTGTCATAATTCACTTAATTCCAATTTACACAAAAAAAATTAATCGATGTCTTTTTTAAAGACAGCTAGGAGAGCAAGGATGCTTGTGCTTGACTAAAAAGAACAATAGGGGCGGATTTTTTTTTCGAAAGAGGGCGGCATTTTTGACAAAGGGGCATAAGGGCGCTATTGAGATGAAAAAAGGGCGGTCCGCCCTGCCCGCCCTTCAAAAAACGCCTAGAGTGAACACTGATATATAATATACATGACGTATATATGTATGTTTCCCTGATTGTCCCTCACAGCCCCCCCCCCAATCCTTCCGGAGATGAAATCCTGGATCCTCCCCACATTGCGGTCCCTACGAGCTTGTCCATTACGCCACTGTCATATCCCATTGTAAGTAAATTTACAAGAGGTCAGCTTTTTTAACCCGCACAGTCACCAAGCTATTCGGTTGCTCTTTTTCAAATAGGCCACTTCCGTGCACTTAAGCGCGCCAAATCCCTACGCCAAGGGTTGTGCCTGAATCGCCTTTCAAACGCAGGCCGCGATTCAAATTAAAAGGGATTCTCCATTAATGACTCGGAATCAAGATCTCCGCCTCCCACGCAGAATGAATCGTCTGCAGAATGAATAGCTTCTGCAAGGAGAGTCGCGGGGATGAATTGAGGTTTAAAAAAAGAGCAGGGAACTACTTTGTTGTGACATAAGATGTAAACTGTTTGCTTTTTTGTAGGCTAAAGAAAGTTTGTCTGGGTTGACATATGGATTGAATTACCGCGCGAGAAAGGAGATTTTATTTTGTGACATACGTGCTGCCTCCTGTTACTTTATCACCAACTTCTAAATAAAAGGTGGTTGAAGTTCGATTTGTATATCAATATAAATGCCCTTGCAAAAAGCCATGCTCTAATTCCTTTTAAAAATGTACAGTGTTAAAAATAGGTATTCAAAAATAAGTAAAATGTATTCATTTTTAAATACATTCGATGCTTATCTTGGCTACGAATACATAAGTTTCAATTTTGAAAAAAAAAAACGTACTTAAAAATGAGTACATTGGGTAAAAATGAATAAAAAGTTATTTATGAAGGCTGCCTTCAAAAATAACTTTCAATAAATATCGACCACAGATCTCAGGTCTCCGTGGCCGAGTGGATAAAGACGTCAGCTGGGAATCGGAGGGTTCCTGATTCGATCCTGTGCGATGGACTTAACTAAGAAAAGTAAAAAAGTAGTGATCTTGCGATCGGAGGGTTGCCTGCTTCACTACAAAATACTAGGAATGTCGTCCAGAACATCCGCGTAAAAATTAACGGCGTGTATACGGGACTGGTGCACGATACATCTGATAGGGGTCCAAAGTCCCGACGTCTATTGAAGGCGTTGGCTGCCAGCTCACGTGTTGTCCTCGTCATCTGACCATGGTTCAAAACTACGAGACATCGTTTCCGGGTCTATCCTTTGCGATAGGCTCCGAACCGTCGCCAATAGCACACAGTGCATCTCTAGTCCGACGTTAATTAACAAAACCAAACCAAAATAGGCCCCACGTACTGCAATCCCGTACCAAAACCCTTAACACCATTGTATCGCAGGGCAGCGTTCTAGGGTCTTTTCTTCCAAATACACCCCGAACCGTTGCCAATAGCTCACTGTGCAGTTCCATCGCGACGTCGATTAACCTACCAACCAAACAACCCGAACCGTCGCCAATTTCCCATTGTGCAGCTCTTGTGCGACGGTTATTCCGACCAACCAAAATAAATCATCCGTGATGGCGTGAAATTGGTATTCGATTTCCAGTGACTGAGGATCGTGGGAAAAGAGAGAGAAAAAAAGACATCGCTTTTTCGGGGTGAGCTCGAAAGCGGCTGGGTGCCAAGAGGAGACACCCAGTGAGAGTGTACGGAACCTTGAGTATTTTCACCCTTCGTTGCTTCGATGGCGAGGATTATTCACGACCGCAACTGGTGCCAAGTATTGTCTCTCTACGCGCGGAAGCCATGCTTCTCCTGAAAAAACGGTGCCGTGAACTTTAAACAAGGCACAACCGTATATTACTGGGTTGGACGAATTAACGTCCCGCTAGAGTGGCTCAGAGGGTTTGGGTTTGGTTAATTAACGTCGCACTACAGCTGCACAGTGGGCTATTGGCGACGGTTCGGGGCCCATCTCTAAGGAAAGACCCGGGAACAATGCCTCGCACTCTTGAACCATGGTCCGATGACGAGGACAACATCTAAGCTCGCATCCAACGCCTTCAATAGACGTCGGGACTTTGGACCCCGATCAGATGTATCGTGCACCAGTCCCGTATACACGCCGTTATTTTTTGTGGATGCTCTGGACGACATTCTAGTATTTTGGTAGCGAAGTTGGCAACCCTCTGATGGCAATATCACTACTTTTTACTATTCTTTAGTCTAGTCCATCGCAAGGTTTTGAACCGGGGACCCTTGGATTCCCAGCTGACGCCTTAACCACTCGGCCACGGAGGCCTGAACATCGCCTCGCAGAGGGTTAAATTAAATATAAACTCATTTCCGAAACTAAGTGAGGCCTCTATGGCCGAGCGGTTAAGGCGTTCAGCTACTAATCCCAGGATTGGTGGTTTGAATCCCCGCGATGGACTTGAAAAAAGGAAAGTAAAAAAGTAGTGATCTTGTGATCGGAGGGTTGCCAGCTTCGCTACAAAAATACTAGAAAAGTCGTCCAGAACTTCCGTAAAAATTAACGGCGTGTATACGGGACTGGTGCACGAAACATCTGATCGGGGTCCAAAGTCCCGACGTCTATTGAAGGCGTTCGGTGCCAGTTCAGGTGTTTCCTCGTCCATTCCATGGTTCTAAAATAACGAGGTGCAGGTATGAATGAATGTGTTTGTGTTCCCGAGTCTTTCCTTCGAGATAGACCCCGAACCGTCGCCAATAGCCCACTGTGCAGCTCTAGTGCGACGTTAATTAACCAAACCGAAACTAAGTTTATTCTTAAACTTAAAACATCAAGTGTCTATTAACCCGCACGACTATCTTCGATACTTAAATAAAATCCTTATCATTCCATCTAAACAAACACTCTCGACTCTCTCAACAAGGAGAGACAAAAAACCCTTTCAAACCTCAAGAGCAACTCTTTCGTTAATAAGATTTTAATTGAGCCCACCACACTTTAGAACCAGTGTATCATTCTTTAAATTTTTTTCTTCTTCAAATCCTAAGAATCTTTGAGGACTTTTAAACAGACTTTTATTTAATAAATAGAGGAATATTTATCATAAATTCTTCCCAGTTCCATTAATATCTAGTCCAGATTTTTAAGATTTTCTTTTATGACATTTCAAGAGTCTTCTTAACGTGATTTTGTAATTTATCACTCACTTGAAAGGACATTATTATTGAAACTGAGTCGCATACCTTGTTTGCTCTTTTAGAGCCAGCCTTAAATGGGTTTTTTTCCGTCAAGAATTTACTTACAACAGTTCAAGGAATTTTTGTGACACACGCGAATCTGGTTTTGGCGCCCTAATTAGCACAAATAACTCTTAATTTCGAGAACTTGGGTTATATTTAACATTGGAATGATCTAACGTTGTCAACTAAAATTAAAAAAAAACTTTATTTTATTCACTAAAGGGCAAAATTTGGGGGGAATCTGAAGGGTCAAGTGTGCGTTTTTAACAGACTGCGCGCCAATAGCGCGCCAACCGAAACTCCAAAGTAAAACTGCCAAAAATTTTAAATTAAAACCGCCAAATCGCGCGCCTAGTCAAGATGTTATAGATTCGACTGTTATGTTTTTTTTTATGTATGTTCGCGCAGGATTTCGGTTCTAATTCAGATATTTGCAAAAAAAAATTTTGTCGGATAGGGGATGTTTCACTTGGGAACAATTTAAAAAAATATCCGGTTGTCCGGAATTTAATCCGGAATTCTCAATTAACGGGATCGTTTGAAAAAAGATATTGTCTGATTTCGAAAATTCTTTTTTTTGTTGGATAAAGAAAAATCCACTTAGGCAAAATCTGCAAAAAAATAATCGGTTATCCGGCTGTTATATATCCAGAAATGTCGATTTACCGGAGTTTTTTTAAACAATTTATACGAATTCAAAATATTTTCATTGTTTAACAGAAGTTGTACAACAATGACATTTCGTTTATTAAATGATAAATTCCAATAAATATATATACTGGTAGAAATTAGGTAATCAGTGAATCTCAAAGTAATCGATTAATTTAACTGTAATGTATAATTCAATTAAAAATATAAACATAGAAATTTGCCCAGAATTTATAACACAAGTAATTTACATTTCCCCTTTTTCATAAAAATTTGGCGCCTTCCTCTGTCCGACGCCCCAAGTGGTCGCTTGGGTCTTAAGCCGCCCCTGCTCACTTGTTGAATAGTATAGTTCAGGCAAAACCTGAAGCCAATTTACTCGAAACCTACTTTTTCTATGTTTGCGGGCCCATTACACACAAAAACTACATGAAACTTTTTCCTGATCGTTTTAGTAACACATTTAAACAAAAGGAATAAAACATTAGATACATACTTTCTATTTTTTTTTAAATCTTTTTTATATAAAAAATAAGTAAACTTTTGATGCACATTTTTCAACTTTGCAAATTAAAAAAAAAAATTAAAATCTCTTTGTTAAAATCTTAAAAATCATTGAAATATTTGTCTGTGGAAATTCAGATCGATAAAGTAATTTGTGAAATAATGAGATGCCCCCCAAATTAGGGATTTTAACATGGGCGTCTACGGATGTGCCGTACCCCTTTAAACTCGGTGATTTGCGGCCACCTAAAATTTGCTTTATACCATGTTATGTCATTTATTAACCGAACGACAGCGAGATCTCTGTTTTAACCTTCGAGCATGGATCCTTTGTAGTAGAGGAGTCATGACGTCACGCTCGATAACATCAAAGTGAAGCCAACATGTATGACCTCAGACACGTGGTTAATTACGTTATTCCATTCATAATTTTTCATTGTTACACATTTCCCAATTCCTCAGCCAATCGCGATAATTTTTTAATTCATAATTTTGAAGAGATGGCACGTGATATGGACCTTTCGCTCCGAGATGTGGGCTTCACGATTAGGACGTCATATTCTCTCTACTACAGACCATTCATCATCGAAGGTTTCAACTCGATCTTTCAGCATACGTTTGTTACCCAGTTATAACCACACGCATTGTTCGATTTTCTTCAAATTGAGCATAAATGTTCCTTTTGGGGAAGTCATTAAAATCGACGAATATGGGTTTCTTTTTTTGGTCGCGAGTATTACTAATCCCAGGATTACTAGTTCCCATAGGTTGTTTCTCCCTGGGGCTTTAAAATATCAACATTTTATATCGCTTAATATATTTTTCGATGTACCCACACCGATTTTAAAGACATATTCACGTCATTATGTCATCACGTCATACCACTGATCTCTAACTGTAACTTCTGGATAGGGCAAAACATTTTGTGGACTTGAAGCCGATGTAGAGGCAGCCATGATGTGTCCCACTTTCTTTGCTACCGCAATATTTCGTATATTTTTCATGTTAAAATTAGCCGACGTGTATTGCTTTTGGCTGAGTTTTTTGTCTATTTTCTTTTTAAACCCATTTTAAATGCAATCTGCTATTAAAATAGAAAGTCATTTGCAAGTCAAAGTCGAAGTAGATATAAAAGCAAGAGCAAAAACTATTTATCTGGCAATATAAAAATTAGTTCAATATGAAGAAAATATAATATTTATATGCATTTAATATTTCTATAATTCTATGGTAATTAAAAACACCACTAAATCCCTTTAAAAAAATATTGGGACACAGCATGGTTGCTTTCAATGGGCTTCAACGCGCCCATAGAGGAAACCAGGTTTGAGCCTTCCAGCAGTTACAGTTAGATTTCAGTGCATCATACACGTCTTGTTAGAAACTTTCAGATATTCTTGGCAATGTCCAAACGTCTAGATTTCAACTTTAAATGGATTTTTTTTACACCAGTGAAGTAGAGCAGCGATTGAATACGACGCATTAACAACTGTCAACAAGTGTCACTGTATCGCGTGGCATCGTTCTCGTCAAATTCGGAGAAATAGGTTTTTTTTTGCGGATATTTGAGTCGCATTTACGCCAAATATGATATTCTTCTCTAACCAAACGCGTCTCATACTGTCATTTTTTCACGTCATTCGGAGATACATGATATGTTCGTCCTAGCTCTCTTGCGATTAGTGTTGACATAAGATGGAATAAACAGATTCGGTATCATTTTTTGCAATGGATATGTTTTTTAAATGATACGAGACCGTCATTGGCTCGATTTCTGGTATTTATAAATTCTTAGAAAATCGCTCGAAAGAATAATCTTCTTTGATAGATCTAAATAAATGGAATTCTTGGAAAAGCTCATAAAGGGCAGAGCTCGTATAAGAGAATTAAAGTGTCAATCGGATGACTTACGATATTCCAACTTAGAAGCCGGAATGCTAAGCAAACATACTAATATAACAAATTATTATTTAATTAATTTTTAATTAATTTATATAAAGGCAACTTGAAATACTGTATTGGCGGATCTAGTAAAGATTCTTGGGAGCAGGGCCACGCTCAGGGTCCCCCCTCCCCCAGCAATGCTGGTACATTCATGTAGACTTGACAAAATCACAAACCTAGTTGGCAAACATGTGATATATTTTTTTTTAATGAAACTAAGAAATTTCATTTTAAAATAGTCAAATGTTTCACAATTTTGCCAACTAGGTTTGTGATTTTCAGAAATTCCTGTAGACTTGACAAAATTACAAACCTTGTTGGCAAACTTATAAAACGTTTGTATATTGGTTTTACAGGAAACTTAGAAGTTTCATTTTATATAAAAAAAAGCCAAATATTTCACAAGTTTGCCAATTAGGTTTGTGATTTTGCCAAGTCTGCACCTATGGAAATTCACCAACATTCTTTTGGCTTGCGTTTCCATGAAAGATGTTGGAGTAAATCACCGAGAGTGTCACAGCCAAATGTCCTGATTCATCGAATATACAGTAGACTCTCGATAACTCGAACTTCTATAACTCGAATTTTTCGATATCTCGAAAAAAATCGATTTCCCTGCACCTTCATTACTTATTTAATGTAATTTTATCTCTTTAATTCGAAGTTTTTCGTCGTTATTTTCGATAACTCGAAGTTTCCTCACAACTCAAAATTTTGTTTTCCTCTCAAAACTACGGATTTCGAAGAACCTTTCGCATATATGTAATTGCCACGTTCTTCTTTATCAGTTCTCTTTCTTATTGTGCGTTATTGAAAGGGTATAAGTACAATGGATAACTACCTGTGCCTCACCCTTTTGTTTGAACGTCGCCAGACTGGATTCCCTGAGCTGTATCCCCTCCTCTTTAACACACAGTCAGTCCAACAAGGAAGATTAATGATTTATCATCCTTCAAGCCAGCTGGCGTTTTCGGTAAAGTGCGAGTCAATTTCTTGGAACATTACCGACCGTCCAGAAAGCAATTCACTTAAAATATGAAGACGACACTCGACCCCTTCTCATTTTTGTTTAGGTAATGCACTCTCTATAGCAGCATTTGATGAGAGATCGCTCTCAGAAGAAGAATGATAATGAAGAATGCTAACCTCCTCCAAAGATAACTTTGTAAGAGGCTCTATCTTCTATAAAAACTATGCGTGCTTTCATTGAATCGAGGCCGGAAATGAAAACATCAGAGACATTTCAAGCAATCGTGCATTTGGAAAATATAATTGATTTCGAAAAAAAAATAGAAATACTCACCAAACTATTTTGGATAGATATGTTAAATAAAGTCGTGTAAGTATACTAGTATTTATTTTTACCAAAACAGCTTTTTTATAGGATTTTCGATAACTCGAATTTTCGATATCACGAATTTTTATACACTTCCCTTCGAGTTCGAGATAACGAGAGTTGTCTGTAATAGCAAATTAATGAATGAACAGATCATTCATGGAACGTAGTTTGAAACATTGAATGTAAAAGCTATGTGCTATTTCCAATGAATGAACGTTTGTGCCACTGAATGAGACAGTGATCCTAGGTAAATCATTGTAGAAAACTGCAATTTTTTCTTTAAAAAATATTTTTTTTGGTTTGGCTTACTCATATTCATCCAAAACTAATTTTTAAAATCCAAGCATAAAAAAACTGGTAAATTACAAGACTCCAAGCAACTTTACAAGAAAAAAGTTGATAATTAGACATTAAAAAAGTTCATTATTTCACTCTAAAATAGTTGGTAATGTGACTTTAAAAAAGTTGGTTGTGTGACTCTAAAAACTTGGTTATTTGACTCTAAAAAAGTTCGTTATTTCCCTTTAAAGAAGTTGGTTATATGAATAAAAAAAGTTGGTTGCGTGACTCTAAAAAACTTGGTTATTTGAATCTAAAAACAGTTCGTTATTTCCCTTTAAAGAAGTTGGTTATATGAATAAAAAAAGTTGGTTGTGTGACTCTAAAAAACTTAGTTATTTGAATCTAAAAACAGTTCGTTATTTCCCTTTAAAGAAGTTGGTTATATGAATAAAAAAGTTGGTTGTGTGACTCTAAAAAACTTGGTTATTTGAATCTAAAAACAGTTCGTTATTTCCCTTTAAAGAAGTTGGTTATATGAATAAAAAAGTTGGTTGTGTGACTCTAAAAAACTTGGTTATTTGAATCTAAAAACAGTTCGTTATTTCCCTTTAAAGAAGTTGGTTATATGAATAAAAAAGTTGGTTGTGTGACTCTAAAAAACTTAGTTATTTGAATCTAAAAACAGTTCGTTATTTCCCTTTAAAGAAGTTGGTTATATAAATAAAAAAGTTGGTTGTGTAACTATAAAAAACTTGGTTATTTGACTCTAAAAAAATTCGTTATTTCACTTTAAAATAGTTGGTTACGTGACTTTAAAAAAGTTGGTTGTGTGACTTTAAAAAATTATGTTATTTGAATCTAAAAACAGTTCGTTATTTCCCTTTAAAGAAGTTGGTTATATGAATAAAAAAGTTGGTTGTGTGACTCTAAAAAACTTGGTTATTTGAATCTAAAAACAGTTCGTTATTTCCCTTTAAAGAAGTTGGTTATATGAATAAAAAAAGTTGGTTGTGTGACTCTAAAAAACTTGGTTATTTGAATCTAAAAACAGTTCGTTATTTCCCTTTAAAGAAGTTGGTTATATGAATAAAAAAGTTGGTTGTGTAACTATAAAAAACTTGGTTATTTGAATCTAAAAACAGTTCGTTATTTCCCTTTAAAGAAGTTGGTTATATGAATAAAAAAGTTGGTTGTGTGACTCTAAAAAACTTAGTTATTTGAATCTAAAAACAGTTCGTTATTTCCCTTTAAAGAAGTTGGTTATATGAATAAAAAAGTTGGTTGTGTAACTATAAAAAACTTGGTTATTTGACTCTAAAAAAATTCGTTATTTCACTCTAAAATAGTTGGTTACGTGACTTTAAAAAAGTTGGTTGTGTGACTTTAAAAAATTATGTTATTTGAATCTAAAAACAGTTCGTTATTTCCCTTTAAAGAAGTTGGTTATATGAATAAAAAAGTTGGTTGTGTGACTCTAAAAAACTTGGTTATTTGAATCTAAAAACAGTTCGTTATTTCCCTTTAAAGAAGTTGGTTATATGAATAAAAAAAGTTGGTTGTGTGACTCTAAAAAACTTGGTTATTTGAATCTAAAAACAGTTCGTTATTTCCCTTTAAAGAAGTTGGTTATATGAATAAAAAAGTTGGTTGTGTAACTATAAAAAACTTGGTTATTTGAATCTAAAAACAGTTCGTTATTTCCCTTTAAAGAAGTTGGTTATATGAATAAAAAAGTTGGTTGTGTGACTTTAAAAAACTTAGTTATTTGAATCTAAAAACAGTTCGTTATTTCCCTTTAAAGAAGTTGGTTATATGAATAAAAAAGTTGGTTGTGTAACTATAAAAAACTTGGTTATTTGACTCTAAAAAAATTCGTTATTTCACTCTAAAATAGTTGTTTACGTGACTTTAAAAAAGTTGGTTGTGTGACTTTAAAAAATTATGTTATTTGAATCTAAAAAAGTTCGTTATTTCACTCTAAAAAAGTTGTTTATGTGAATAAAAAAGTTGGTAAAAACCTAAATTTGACCTATTTTGATAACCTATATTAATTATTTTAAGGTTTCTCTCCCCCAGCCCCCAAAAGGAAGCCCTAGAATTGGGCCATCTCTATGGCAACCACTGCTTGGGAGTAGCAAATATTTGTAAAAAATTTGCTAAAATTAAGAGGTTAGATACTAAAATTGTCTTGCAAGTTTCATATATATTTTTTAACTAATAAAAATAATAATTGCATTTTATAATTAATTGATATTTCTTATTTATTAATACAGATATATTAATTTACTGACATTTTAGTTTAGTTTATTTACATTGTTATGACAGAAACAACCTCTGTTTTCTAAACATTTGGCAAAGTCATACACCATTAAATATATGTTTGCTACACTGATATCAATATTCACCTTCACACACAACTGTTTTATTTTTTTAAATTTATCCACCCTAAACGTAAAAAGTACACGTTAAAGAATACCTCTTTAAAAAGAACAGGAACGTGATGTAACAGTTCCACAAAAAGAACGTAATTGTCAAACATGCCCCTCAAGTGTAAAAAGTTAATAGAAACTTTGCTGAGATATTGGCCAATATACCGGTATATCTGTTGCCAATAGAATTTCCGAAGATACGTATTCAACAGTGCACACAATGCCCTTTCCTTAACTATCAGCAACGACTTTCCCGAAAATCTATTCAAAAATTTCTATTTGGAAACAGTTCAACTTCGAAGTCAAGTTCGGCGCCAAGACTCAAACACCGCCTTTTCACAACAGGTAGCGGGAACAAAAGATCCAAAAAGGAGAAAGCCCCCCTCCCCCCCCCCTAAACCCCCTTTAGCACCCAGGCGTCAGCCATTGTTAATAACAATAATAATAATAAGCAACGCGGGGAAACTAACAATGAAGGAAACTTTTCCAACGCAATTAGTCGCGCAGAAATGGAGTGTAGGGAAAGAGGGGGCTTTTCATGAGTCGTTGAACTTTTATAATTGGACCTGACGCCGTAATTACACTAAAAGGTCCTCCGCATCTCTAATTAGGGTATTGTATTTGTTGCAAGCCGGGATTCCCTGGATTTCTGCAACTTTTTCCCTTTTTAATTCCCGGGAAAGGATTTCAGAGGGGAAAAGTCGCCTTTACTTGAGGGAATTATTAAAGGCCGTTGGGGAAGTTTTTCAATGGAGTTTGGGAGCGAAAGAGTTTAACTGTTAGTTATTAGTCTGTTTTATGAGTTAGGTGTGCTGTAAGGGTATTGGTTCCATGAGATTTTATTATATTTACTTGGCGCAGCTGTGCATACTTGTTTGCGCTAGTTGCGAATATTGGAATTGACTTGAAAATGGTAACTTACCCAGGTGTTACAGAATTATGAATAATACAGAGTTCCTATTCCGTGAAAAGGGGTCACTTTACTCCATTAATTTTCATTTCCCAACTTTATTAAAGTGCTTGAGTGTCATGTAGTGCAGCTAAAATTATGTTCTGGGTATCAATATATTCTGTGATAACTGAAATTCCCATAATCTATCATACTTTTTTTTAACGTAAACTTGTTTATTATTATTATTATTTTGCTCTGTGATGTAAAGTTAAAAGGGTAATAGGATTCTTTATATTCCAATGTCAGAAATTTACTTTTTTTTAATGCTAAAGCTTGGTTGGCGTAAATAAATATATTCGGTTCTTATTAAGCACCATTCGAAATGTATATTCTATTTTTGCTGTCTAAAAAAATCAATTTCCACTGCCAAATAAAATCATTTTAAAAACCAAAAAGCTTTAAATTGAACGAATCGAACAAATTAAATAAGTCGAACGAATTAAATAAATCGAACGAATCAAATAAATCGAACAAAATTAACGAACCGAGCGAAACAAACAAATCGAACAAACCAAATGAATACAACAAGTCAAATAAAACGAACAATTCGAGCGAGTCGAACAAAACAAACTAACCAAACGAAACAAATAATCGAACAAACGAACCGGTCTAAACAAACAATCGAACAAACCAAATGAATCCGACAACTCAAATAAAATGAACAATTCGAGCGAGTCAAACAAAATAAACGAACCGAACGAAACAAACAAATCGAACATACCAAACCAGCAGAATAAGAAAACCAACAAATCGAACATACCAAACCAGCAGAATAAAAAAAAAATCGAACATACCAAAACCAGCAACTCAAATAAAACGAACCATTAAATTCGAACGAGTAGAACAAAATAAACGAATCAAGTAAAACAAATAAATCGAAGAACGTTAGAATTTCATAGTTTGAACCTCCCACGCATTTATTTTTTAGTTTATACTAGAGGACAACCTAAGTTGAGCCTAAAGCAATTGAATATTTACACATATCATAGCTTCCGCTTCAGGTTCAACTTAGGTTGTCCCCGAGTATAGTCAATTTAGAACATTTGTTTATTATTTACCTTTTAGTACGCTTTTTTATATTCTGTATAATTTATCTTAAAATGTATTTTGTAAGAATAAGATAAAATCCTCTTTAACATTATTTTCTTATTTGCTAATTAGGTTATTAATTCCGATTTGTAGCCGTCTTAAGCTCAAAGTGCAATGGAGGCAATATTCTTTATTTTTCTGTGGTTTTGTTATGTCAGGTAAACACGCTTAATTAAACCAAACTTTTTAATAAAAAAATAATGTTATAGACATCTAGTAAATTATTTAAACGCAAACTTGATAACGATTAACAAATATTTTTTAAGCATTTACACAACTCATGCGTTCTCGTTTGCTAGGAGGAAATTATTATGGTTCTACTGTAAAGGCTACCGTCAATAAGAATTATTTTAGTACCATGTAGTGAAGCTAAAATTATGTTCAGGGTATCAATATATTCTGTGATAACTGAAGAATCTAATAATCTATCATAATTTGAATTTAGATATGTTTACTCTTATTATTTTTATATTTTTTTCTCCGTGGAGTAAAGTTAGGAGCAGGGTTATGATACTTTAATCCAATGTCAGAAATTTATTTTTCAATACTAAAGCTTGGTTGGTTCTTATTAAGCACCATTGAAAATGTACCTAATATTTTTACTGTCCAAAACAATTTCCACTAACAAAAAAATAATTAAAAAATAAAAAAACATTAAAAATGATTCCTAAAGTTAATTTTTTTTCATAACAATTGGGGGGGGGGAGGGTAAATAAAAATACATGAGATATAAATGAATCGAAAACTCAAAATATATGAAAAATAAACCAATTTAATGGAAATTCTTCACTTCAAAACATAGCCCAACACAGAGAACATCTTATAAAGGCATATAATTTTTCTTTTCTGCTGGACTAATAAATGCCCAAATTCTTAATAATTTCTATGAAAATTAGTTTAATTTTTCAAAAATTAGTTTGGCACTTGCGCCCGCTCGCCACCTCTAATCACCGCCAATGGTTTACTTTGCTATTGTAAGGTTTACTTCACTTAACAGATGTAGTAATGTAACCTCGAATGTTGGACTGGAAGGAGGTTGGTGAGCAAAATGATTTGTAACCTTAATTAGATGCAAAAGACCAGACAGTCTGTTAGTATACTTTCGAATTGATAGTTACATAACACAACTGTGCAATTAGCCTTATTCAGGGTACATGCAGGTAATTGTAATATTAAATAGAGAGCGCCTTCAATACCAGACTCTCGTAAGGCCTCGGTGTCAACATTGAAAAGAAAACTCACATCACGTGGTTATAGCGCTGCCACATTTGGCGTTCAGACATCTGCAGGAGTTTCAAATTTGGCGCACTTTCTTCTCTTTTGGTGATAAGGCGTTCTGTCTGTATTCAACTTCTTAACATATATGTACGTATTTACTTATTTTCAAACAATATGCGCTAAATATTTCCTCTTCATTAACGAAACGAAAATATTTTATATGTGTTCAATACTCGAAGAAGCGAAACTCTTTATATTTCTCAGGTTTTATTGTTCATATTTTCTTATTGAAGTATACAAAATAACAATTGAAAGAACTTCGCTAATGGTAAATTTTTTACATAAAAACGTAATGCAATTATTTCAAAACTACAAAGTAAGAAAAATATCCTTAATATATCTGTTAAACTCCCTTAAATTGTGCCACTCGTTCAAAAAAAACTATATTTAAATACGAAATTAAACACAAAACCATATTCCAATACTTCGATCTCGCTTAGTTCTTAAAGTCGCCAAGGCCTGCCAAGTAATATTGGCGCATGAGTGAATTGGCATTTCCACCTATCGCGTGGTTTCAATGATGGACACACGGAAATCAGCATTTTTATTCCTCTATTTGTATCATTTTTCTATGGGTACATGTGGTTAATGCAAAATATACAACTTTTTCCACTAAAAGAAAAGACGTGTTGTACCTACACAACAACACTTTTATCTGTAACTTTCCATAACAGAAAGCGAGGAAAAAAATCAGACATACCGTTGAACAGCAGGATGGTTACTAACCCCTACAGCAAAAATAAATTTTTGAATTATTTCACGGAATGTTCTTCCTTTTTTCAAATGTGAAACTTTTTTTCAACAGGTGGAGTAAAGTTAACCACACTTAAGGTAGTTTAAAAAGTATTATCTGTGTATGGATTAAAAACTTTCCGAAGGTCAATCCCATTATACTTAATTAAATGGGATGTTATTAAAATACAAATACATCGTTAAAAATACACTATAAAAATACATAATATCTAGACATGTTTCGAGAGATACATCTCAATTCATGTATTTTCCGAAACATGCCCAGATCTTATGCATTTTTATTGTATTTTTATTTAGATCTTATGTATTTTATTTTTAGCTAAATGGGAAGTCGTTGAAAAAGTCTAAAACTAAAACTTAAATCCTTGGAATTAATTTTTCCGGAACTCGTACACAATAAAAAAAGAAAGTGCTTAAAAATGAGTACATGAACGTACTTGGTTTTTTAAGTACAATTGCATCGTAAATGAGCGATGACGTATTTAAATTTAAGTAATCTTACATTCGCAAAAATGAACAGTGTGATTTAATATTGCTAATCTCAGCTTCTGTTTAAGCTATCTTAACAAAGAGATCTGAAAAGCTTAAAATATTTATTCAGAAAAAGGTTTTCTACATTATTTGATGTCGATTGCTTAAATTTCAACAGATTTATTACAATTCAATTATCTTACTTCCCATTTTTTTGTAAGCCTTTTTAACATTACACTGTTTATAACTTCTTCACGTCATCTCGATAGCTTAAAGGTTAAGACTTTGGACAGCGGTGCCTGCAGATTGGGTTCGATTCCCGGTAAGTTTAAGTTGTAATTGTCGATATTTATTGAAAAGGATTTATGAAGGCTTTGGTTTGGTTAATTAGCGTCGCACTAGAGCTGCACAGTGGGCTATTATTGGCGACGGTTCGGGGTCTATCTCGAAGAAAAGACCCGAGAACACACATTCACACATGCACCTCGTTATTTTAAAACCATGGTCAGATGACGAGGAAACACCTGAGCTGGCACCCAACGCCTTTCAATAGACGTCGGGGCTTTGGACCCCGATCAGATGTATCGTGCGCCAGTCCTGTATACACGCCGTTAATTTTTGTGGATGTTCTGGACGACTTTTCTAGTATTTTGTAGCGAAGCTGGCAACCCTCCGATCACAAGATCACTACTTTTTACTTTTCTTTGTCAAGTCCATCGCCTGACATAGAACCACGAATCTTCGGATTCCCAGCTGACGCCTTTAACCGCTCGGCAACGGTGGCCATTTATGAAGGCGGCCTATGTAGGCAAGCAACTGCTCTTTTTATTCATTTTGGAGTACATTTCTTTTACAAAAACGAAATTTATGTATTCGGAGCCATGATAAGCATCGAATGTAATCAAGAATGTGTACATTTTACTTATTTTTGAATACCTATTTTTAACAGTGTAGGTCCCAGATCTATTACTTGGGCCGGTTGGCTGCCACAAATAACTTGGCTATAGTGTTAATCGGAATAACAATAAACTCATTATTGGGCAACTTATTGTATCAGGACCCATTCCACTTGGCCAAATGACAGACCTAGCTTGCCTAGTAATGGAAATGGGGTTAAAATTGAACGATCAAATCATCCCGAATTCTCCAATTGTTATGATTAAAAGGTAACTTTTTTGGTGTATAAATGATTGTTTTGGTAGTTGAAATTTGGGTTTTTAAACAGCAAAAATAAAACATACATTTTGAATGCTGCTTAATAATAATCCAATGGTCTTATTTACACCAACCAAGCTCGAATACCCGAGACAATCGCGCGCGAGCTTTTGCATACAAAGAATACAAAACCACGTGGTTTGTATCCACCAATCGCAGAGCTACCTGCAAAAGCTCACGCGCGTTTTCTTCGTCCGAGTACAATGGGCCTTAACCCTCCAGTACATAGTGTAGCATATATGCTACACAACTTTAAAATGACCGCTAGTTGCATCTATTGGGTTTTATATTCTTAAATGTTATTATATTATGTTATTTAGTACTGTCACATAGGGAATCAAGTGCCTAGTTCTTATAACCGCCTCTAGGAACTTTATCTTAATAAAATGATTGTGATAAAAGCAATCAGTTGCTTCTAGGTCTGTTGTTCTAAAACTGGCTCGTGAAGGTGAAGTTTTCGAAGATTGTTATATTATAAGTATAATCTGGATCTACAAAATATCCTAGCTAATACCAGAGGTGTATAGATTGTATTTAACTATATTTTCATACTTTTTGAAAATTATTTTAGTAATTAATTACACATGATTTTGCATATACGCTACGCAGCGGTTTGAATTAATATTTAATTAAATAGGGAATCATTATAAAAGGAAAAATCATGCACTAGAGGGTTAAAATTAATTCTCATTTGCTGTTGACCAACTTTATATTTTGGGATTGTTTCCGCTGGTTCGCGCATTTGTTTTTATCAATCGGAACCTTTTCTCTTCCTTCCTGTGCGGATCTCAGACTGTTGACGCTTCTGAATATGAAAATACAAAACGTAAACAACAAATATCGTGCAGCAACGTATGAGTAGCCAAAATTCAAAGGCAGTTATACCCTTCGAGCATGGATCCTTCATAGTAGAGAAAACATAATGTTATAATATCGCTACCATCAAAGTGAGGCCAACATGTATGGCCTCAGACACGAAGTTAATTACGTCTTTCCATTCATAAATTTTCACTGTTGCACATTTCCCAATTCATCAGCCAATCGCGAGTATATTTTAATTCATAATTTTGAAATGAAGTCACGTGTTTGAGGCCATGAGATGTTGGTTTCACGATTATGACGTCATATTCGCTCTACTACAGTCCATTCATGCTCGAAGGTTATACCCCAAAAATTCGGAAAATTAGATTTTCGTGTTAAGTGGTTATTTATAAATTTGGCTTCATTTTTAAAACCTAATAAAAGAACAAAAACGATCATTTAGTAATAAAAACAACACAAATACAAAAAAAGAAGTCCACAGAAGCAAAAGCAGCTATATCCAGCGGACTTGAAAATGAGCGTTGTGCTCTGATTGACTGGAATGTGGATATATCGGCTTTGTTTAGTGAACACGCAAAAAAAACTTGGCAACGTATACAGTTTCAAAACCAGAAAAAACCTTCACCCAGTTTTTGAAAAAGATATGTACTCAAAAATGAGTACAATGAGTAAAAATGAATAAAAGAGCAGATGCTATGACCTTTATAAACCCCTTTCCATAAACATCGACAATTACAACCAAGTCTTACCGGGAATCGAACCCACATCCTCAGACACCGCAGTCCAGAGCGACTACCAAACTACCAAGGCGACTTGAAGTAGTTGTAAACTGAAGAAATGACAAAAAGGTGTGCCAAAAGAATGGAAAGTAAGATAATTGAGTGTTAATAACTCAGTTTCCATTTAAGCAATCGACATCAAATAATGTGGAACACCATCTTCTAAACAACTAGTTTAAGGTTGTCAGGTCGCTTTGTTAAGATGGCTTGAACAGAAGCTAAGGTTAGCAATATTAAATCACACTGCTCATTTTTGCGAAAGTACAATTACTTAAATATGAGTACGCCATCGCTCATTTACGATGCAATTGTAATCAAAGAAAAATGAGTAGGTTTAGGTACTCATTTTTAAATATCTGTTATTTTTTTTACTTACTGGGTAAACTTAAGAAAAAGTTCGAATAAAACAAAAAATCAACTTAACAAACAACCAAACTTATGAAACTTATGAATTAGTTTGTTAGACTTTTGAAAAGCCAATCGGAATATTTTTTATCCACAACAATTATTTGATACGGCTATATTTCATTTCTATAGAATATTTGTTTGATAATTTCGTTGCTCAAAAAGACTGCATTATTTTGTTCCTTTTAATTATAAGCATTATTTCCTACCGAACGGGACCACATTTATGTCAGTCGCGCTATTTGTCACGGAGCAATAGCATCGGAATAGATCTCCTTAAAAATATATCGTAATGTTCCTGTCATTATACTTTATGTAGCTGGTTTTAAAGATGCTTCACTTCAAAAGTAAAAATATAATAAATTATTAATTTTATCTGCATCATTCCCATTTTACGTATTTTTCTCTGATGAGCGCGGGGCCCTGTGCGGTGACACATGTCGCACACCCCCGAAGGACGGCCCTGCATACAAAAACAAAGATGGTAGCCGAATATGGACGGCATCGGACTCAGCAACCCGTTGGACGCAGGTTCGATCCCCCGTATGTGTGTAGCGATCTGGCAATTGGAGGGTTGTCAGTTTCGTTCCTATGGCGCACAAAAAAATATCCACAGTGTATATACGACTGGTGCGATAAAATAATTCTTACTTGTGCTACAAAAAAAAGCTATTTAAACATCCTTGAGGTTTGGTTTGGTTTGGTTTTGTTAATTAACGTCGCACTGGAGCTGCACAGTGGGCTATTGGCGACGGTTCGGGGTCAAACTCGAAGGAAAGACCCGGGAACACATACACATTCACACACACATTCATACATGTACCTCGTTATTTTAGATATTTTAGAACCATGGTCAGATGACGAGGAAAGACCTGAACAGGCACCCAACGCCTTCAATAGGCGTCGGGACTTTGGACCCCGATCAGATGTATCGTGCACCAGTCCCGTATACACGCCAGTATAATTTGTTGGATATTCTGGACGACTTTCTAGTATTTTTGTAGCGAAGCTGGCAACCCTCCGATCGAAAGATCAGTACTTTTTTACTTTTCTATGTCAAGTCCATCGCACGGATTCAAACCACCAATCCTCTGATTAGTAGCTGAACGCCTTACCAACTGAGCAACTAGGGCTCAAACATCCTTGAGAAGAGCCCCATATTTTTTAACTATAACATTCTGATAATCTCAGTAAATGCCCTGCAGAGACAGTTTGTTAATAAATATGTTTTATCTTTACTTTTCGGAAGACCCGGATAGAATCCTTCTCTAATGACCCGGAATCGCTTACGTGGTTTTAAATAATGACTTATGTTCTTTACTGCGTCGTTAAAAGGATAGGTAACTATTCAATTAGGATAATGAGTAAAGAATAATAATAGCAGTCATGAAAATAATTAACAAACTTCGTATTAATAATAACAAACTAAAAACTACAACAAACTTCATATTAATAATAACAAACTAAAAACTACAACAAACTTCATATTAATGATAACGAACTAAAAATTATAAAAAATTTCATATTAATAAAAATGATAACTAATTTCATATTATTAATAATAATAATAAACTAAAAGTTATAGCAAACTTCATATTAATAAAAATTATAACAAATGTCATATTATTATTAATAATAATAAACTAAAAGTTATAGCAAACTTCATATTAATAAAAATGATAACTAATTTCATATTATTAATAATAATAATAAACTATAAGTTATAAAAAATTTCATATTAATAAAAGTTATAACTAATTTCATATTATTAATAATAATAATTATAAACTAAAAGTTATAACAAATTTCATATTAATAAAAATAATAACAAATTTCATATTAATAAAAATAATAACAAATTTCATATTAATAATAATAATAATAAACTAAAAGTTATAACAAATTTCATATTAATAATAATAATAATAAACTAAAAGTAATAACAAATTTCATATTAATAATAATAATAATAAACTAAAAGTTATAAAAAATTTCATGTTAATAATAATAATAATAAACTATAAGTTATAACAAATTTCATATTAATAAAAATGATAACTAATTTCATATTAATAATAACTAAAAATTATTACAAACTTCATATGAATAATAATAAACTATAATTTTAACAAACTTCCTATTAAATACAATAATAACAAACTAAAAATGATAACAAGCTTAATCTTAATAATAAACTAAAAATTATAAAATAATATATTAATAATAGTATAAAAATTATAACAAATTTCATATTGTTAATAATCTCAAAAGTATAACAAATATCATATTAATAATAATCTAAAAATTATAACGAATTTCATATTAAATAGTAACAAACTCAAAATCAGAACAATGCGGCTACATAGCTAACGCCAACGGCAAATTAACAGTACGTTTATTTTTACATTGGGACGTTGTGCATTCTATCGATCGGACTAAAGTAATTACTTGCAATTATGGGAAAGTTTGTTTATAATGTTTGTTTTTCCAAATAAGTAATATTTTATTCTATATATGAATAAATTTAAATACAGAAATATTTATATATGTATATAATTAGAACTACACCGAAATACGGAAAAATACTCTTATTTCAACACAAAAAGTGCTTCATAAACGATTAATACAATTTATCTCAGTGTATGAAGTAAATATTTTTATATTGAGATATTATTTAGTGACCAAAACTTAAAATTATAGTACAGGAACTGAAGTTCCATGCTAATAGTACTACGGAACTTCTTCGGCATCGCGGATTGTTCTCCATGTTCCGTTGGAACAGCGGTCTTCTTCTTCTCGACGTGAAACACCCTCATACACGATTTTTTATATATAATTTTTAAAAAATTATAACCAGGGGCTTTTTATAAAGTAGCGGGCCTGTGGCCTCCGATAGATACCTGCGGATCCGGTACTGCGGTTGGATGTACGAAAAACCCGAATTTCGGTATTGTTACAATGTCGCGTCGTCATCCACTGCTCGGAACAAAATGAAAACAAAAACAAGCAGACTACTTCGTCTCCTTCCTGGCATCGATGGACGAGTTTGCGACCTCTGCCAAAAGAGAGAGAGAGAGAGTTAGAAGAAGGTGTGTCATTCTGGGTATGTGCGAGAGAAAGAGACCCAGGAAACAGCGAATAACCTCTACGTGTTGCTTTCTGTGGGCATCTGGGTTTTACATGTGGATAGGGCCGTGTATATTTTGTCATTTTATAGTTGGTTGATTGAAATAACGTCTCACTAGTGCTACACAATGTTCCCCCGAACCGTCGCCAATAGTTCATTAGTAATGCTCTAGTGCGATGTTAATTCATCCAAACCCTTTTGTGACTACTAACCCTGCATAGATCGTTTTTTTTTTATTTAAAGTAAAACTTCTTAGTGTCCTTTTTTTTATACAGAACATCCGCAAAAATTAACGGCGTGTATACGGGACTGGTGCACGATAAATCTGATCGGGGTCCAAATTCCCGACGTCTATTGAAGGCGTTGGGTGCCAGTTCAGACGTTTCCTCGTCATCTGACCATGGTTCGTAAATAACGAGGTGCATGTATTAATGTGTATGTGTTCCCGGGTCTTTCCTTCGAGATAGACCCCGAACCGTCGCCAATAGCCCACTGTTCAGCTCTAGTGCAACGTTATTTAACAAATCAAACCTCTTTTAATAAAAAAACCAAACGTTTTCTTCACAAGTTTGCCAGCTAGATGGGAAATTACCAACCGTCCAGAAGTAAAATTTATTAAAATTTTGCAGTTTTTTTGACAATGATCTTAACGTTTTTCTTGTCTATGTGGGCCGTAAAAATTTTATTAAATCCCTGTTGACTTGGCAATATCACAAACAAACATAGTTGGCAAACTATCGAAACATTCGACTTACTTTTTAAGCGAAACTTCTTAGTTTCATTTTTAAAAAAAATGATTCACAAGTTTGCCAACTATACTCGACAACCTAAGTTGAACCTGAAGCGGAAGCTATGATATGTAAAAATATTCAATTGCTTTTAGGCTCAATTTAAGTTGTCCCCGAGTATAATTTGGAAATTCCCAACATGACCAGAAATAAAATTTATTAAAATTTTACAGTTATTTACAATGATTTCCAACACTTTTTTATGCCTACGTGGGCCATCAGATTGTTGATAAATTTCTGTTGATTTGACAAAATCCACTGAACTCAAACTGTAACTGCTGGAAGGCTCAAACCTTGCTTCCTCTATGGGCGCGTTGAAGCCAATTGAAAGCAGCCATGCTGTGTCCCAAAATTTTTTTTAAAGTGATTTAGTGGTGTTTTTTAATACCATAGCATTGTAAAAATATTAAATGTTTATTTTCTTCGTATATAATTAATTTTTATATTGCCAAACAAATAGTTTTTGCTCTTGCTTTTCAACTACTTCGACTTTAACTTGCAAAGGACTTCCTCTTTAAATAGCAGAATTGCTTTTAAAATGGGTTTAAAAAGAAAATAAAAAAAAACTTAGCCAAAAGCAATATATGACGGCTTATTTTAACATGAACAATATACGAAATGTTGCGGTATCAAGAAAAGTAGGGCACATCATGGCGGCTTCTACATCGACTTCAAGTCAACAAAATGTCTTGCCCGATCCAGAAGTTACAGTTAGAGATCAGTGGTGGCAAAATCATGAATCTAGTTGGTAAAACTAGTGAAACAATCGCCTTTTATTTTAAAGGGAAATTTCTTAGTTTCTTTAAAAAAAATAGCCAAATATTTCACAAATTTACCAACAACTAGGTTTGTGATTTTGCCAAGTTTATAGGAACTTACAAGTAAAGGGGGGGTGGATTACTCCCCCTCTTGGCCCTGCAACCAACCAACGCCGTTTAGATAGTGATTGCACTAAACCCATTTGTGCTGTGTGTCATTCCATTGCATAATCGACAGTCAATGAGATACCAAATATGGATCCCTTTTCATACACGTCATCGCAATCAAGCAGTGAGTAACATAACACACACTCATCGCATGTCCTTGGGGGTTTTGAATGAAGAGTTGTTAGAAAGGCAGCGCCCCAGAGTATCAATTACCAGGTGCTTGTGCCAACAGGTGTGGGAAGCCACTTGAAGAGAGACGGTAGTTAACCCAGCATGTGGTAGTGTCAACATGTCTGAATGGCGTGAGATAAAGACTGCAATTCAAAGTGGAAATAATATATTTTTTTGTGAATAGATTCGAACCTATCAAAAGGTCAATGCCATTATATTCCATCAAAATGGAATGTTTTCGGAAAGCTCAAAAACATTTAAGTTTTGGATTCTTGGAAGTCATTTTTGCTGAACTCGTAGGACCCAGAGAGTTGTAATATTAAATAGAGAGCGCCTTCACTACCAGACTCTCGTAAGGCCGCGGTGTCAACATTGAAAAGAAAAACCAACATCACGTGGTTTTAGCGCTGCCACATTTGGCGTACAGACATCTGCAGGAGTTTCAAATTTGGCGCACTTTCTTCTTTTTTGGTGATAAGGAGTTCTGTCCGTATTCAACTTCTTAATAACATATATGTACGTATTTACTTATTTTCAAACAATATGCGCTAAATATTTCCGCTTCATTAACGAAACGAAAATATTTTATTTGTGTTCAATACTCGAAGAAGCGTAACTCTTTATATTTCTCAGGTTTTATTGTTCAGATTTTCTTATTGAAGTATACAAAATAACAATTGAAAGAACTTCGCTTATGGTAAATTTTTTACATAAAAACGTAATGCAATTATTTCAAAACTACAAAGTAAGAAAAATCTCCTTAATATATCTGTTAAACTCCCTTAAATTGTGCCACTCGTTCAAAAAAAAACTATATTTAAATACAAAATTAAACACAAAACCATATTACAATACTTCGATCTCGTTTAGTTCTTAAAGTCGCCAAGGCCTGCCAAGTAATATTGGCGCATGAATGAATTGTCATTTCCACATATGACGTGGTTTCGATGATGGACACACGGAAATCAGCATTTTTATTCCTCTATTTGTATCATTACTCTATGGTAGGACCTGGATCTATTATTCGGGCGGATTCCAAGTGGTTTGCATTTTGGGGTATTATTATTTAAGGTCCTGACCTCTCCGTTAGGATATACAGGATTTCCTTCAACAACCATACGTGGGATACATAGAATATATACATCTAATGTTTGTACAGGCCATTTGAAGTGATACACATTAGTGAAAATCGAGCAACACGCTCCGAGTTTGTTGCACATTTCTTAGGTGTTAACATAAGTATTTGTCTCTATGCGGGGTGCATACCCCTCAGTTTCGTATATAAAAACTTATAATCTAACTTAAAATCTAACATAAAAAAGAAAAGGTCTGTGAAACAAAATTTTCTTGAGAGTCTCTTATGTTAAGAATTTGTATCTTGAATCAATACGAAAAGTTTACATTGTGTAGTTTTTGAGTCCAGCATATTTTGTATATGAAACATACAATTTGATAATTTAGGTTCATTTATATTCCTATTTTTGTCATAAGTGTTGATACAACTGCATTTTGGGGTAACCGAAAAAACAGAGTTCAACGAATATTCAAATCATTGATTGTTTGTTCAAATTGAATATTCAAATCATTATATAGCTGCCTAGTAATGGAAAAAAGCGTTTGCCCTTTTGTGCGACTTACAACACTGGACGGAAAATCCGTTGATATTTCCATTGTATCAACGTTTTCTCATTATAGGATTTCTGTATTATTCGTAGTTCCATAACAATTACGAGAAAATACTTTTATTTCAACACACAAAACGCTTAATAAACGATGAGTACAATCTACCTCAGTATATAAAGCAAATATTTCTATATTGAGGTATCATTTAATGACAAGAACTTAAAATTATAGTACAGGAACTAAAGTTCTATGCTAATCCTACGGAACTTTTTTGGCTCCATGTGTTTTTTGAACAGCGGTCTCTTCACGGCGTGAAACTCCCCCATAGCAGATTGCATTTAAAATGGGTTTCAAAAGAAAATGGAAAAAAGCTCTACCAAAAGTAATGCATGTCGTATTTTCTTAACATGAAAAACATACGAAATATTGAGGTAGCGATAAAATTGGGGCACAGTTGTTACCCCTTCAATTGGCTTCAAGTCAACAAAACATATTGGCTAATCCAGAAGTTACAATTAGAAATCAGTAGACGAGCGCTACGAGGCACGAGGTGAGTGATTTCAGTTTGAAACGAAGAACAAAAGATTTTTTAAAAAACACATATTATCATCCATTATCGTCTACGGCGACGTCTTTTTTCAAGTTTTTAACGAATAATTTCTAGATAATTGTAAACATTTCGCATGTGAAGGAGGGGGGGGGGGGGGGATGAGCCGGATTTAGAGTTAGTGGGCAGCTAGGAACAGCTTCCATACAGGGTCGTCCTTAGCTTCCATGTGGCCCTTTAGTTTGGAGTGTTGATATAAATCCCCCCCTTAAAAAAAATCAAATTTGACTTCAATTTTATAGTGGAGTTCAGAGTCCTTTTTTTATGCAGAATCTTCAGTGAATAGATCCACAGCACAAATGATTACTAAACATGTGTGTCCTAAGATGCACCAATTAAGAAATTTTAAATAGATTTTTTTAAAAGAAATTGAATTTATTTTCCTCTAACATATTTTTTACCTTCCTTATAAAAGCGTACCCTGTGCAGTGTCAAAGACAATTTATGGTTTGGTTTGGTTAAATGACGTCGCACTATAGCTGCACAGTGGGATATTGGCGACGGTTCGGAGTCCTCGACAATGAAAGACCCGGGAACACATACACATTCACACACACATTCATACATGCACCTCGTTATTTTAGAACCATGGTCAGATGACGAGGAAACACCTGAACTGGCACCCAACGCCTTCAATAGACGTCAAGACTTTGGACTCCGATCAGATTTATTGTGCACCCAAAAAAAAATTATGAATTTCCTTGTATGAGCGGGGCCCTACCAAATAGAACGGAGCCCTGTGCGAAGGCACCTGTCGCATTCCCCTAAGAACGGCCCTGCCTTAAATGCCCCTGAAAAAAAAGTATGAGAATAACGCAAACGCTTGTTAAACGACCAAGATAAATGACCCACTTCATAACTGCGATTTAACTTTTAACGAAAATGAATGGATGAAAAACAGTTTAACGTGACAAGATTTTTATCATACGAGGAAGATGAATGGACAACAGATGCGGGAAAAGGGCTGAGATTGAAGTAAATTGCGTGTTAGAAAACTTATCTTTAAGTAGTTTAGATGCAAAAGAAGCTATATGCAAAAAAAATGTTTTTTGAGAGTACATCGCGAAAAACTGTCAAAATTTAAGTTATTGTTAATGTAATAATATTTTTTGAAAGGAAAAAATTAAGAAAAAATACACTAATGTTTCATTAAAATGTGTATGTTCACAGGTTACTGAATAAGTTATAACTTACATTTTAATTTTCACTTAACTTGTTTTTGCAACTGAATGAAGGTTTTGAAACTGTATGCGCCGCCATCTTGGTTTTGTTCCAGAATCAAAAGCCGCTATATCCAGCCTATCAGAAATCAAACAATCGCCGACGCTGATATTCACGTTCGTTGGATGTAGCTACTTTCAGTGTGGCAGCGCTAGAACCACGTGATGTGGGGTTTTCTTTTCAATGTTGACACCGCTGCCTTACGAGAGTCTGGTAGTGAAGGCGCTCTCTATTTAATATTACAACTCTGTGAGCTCTATATGATCGTAAATATGAGTCCTTCTGATTGTACTCTTCGTCGTTTCAGAAATATATTGTGCCTATTATCATTAACATCATGTTTCTATCCTGACATTTCATGTAGCTCATTTTTAAGACTTTTCAAGACAAAGTTTTTTTTTTTTATATTAATTTTATCTGCAACATTCTTAAAATCCGCGTTTTTCTTTCATGAGCGCGGGGCCACTCGTCGCACCCCCATAAGGGCGGCCCTGCTCAATAAAATGTGTTTTCCGCACAAACATAAAAAGCGTAGGCGAAAAAATAAGAAGTAAGTTTTAATAATTTAGCTTCTTTTTTAACATAGCCACGTAAAATAAGTACAGAACCTTCTTCTGAACTACTATTTCAAGCACGACAAGTTTCATTTAGATCGGTCCAACAGATGTTGATATTAAAGCGATCAAAAGTTGACTTTTACTTCAGTTAGAAAAATACAGAGAGAAAATATTTTTATAGTAAGAAATGTGCCGATTGCTGACCAGTGCCAAACAGAACACATTTCGTGACTGCTGAACTCACATTAGACTTCAAACTCAAATTTACTTAAGGCGGTCCGATACCCGAAATTCGCAAAAAAAGTCATTTTTTTTTTATATTTAAAAAATAATATTCAAATTTATCTTAATAACTCACAAAAAACTGCTTCAAAAAATTCCTATTACTTTTTTAGTTATGAATGTTTTAAAGAGTGTTCCGTTCCTATAACATAGTTGTATCACTATATGTAAACTTTAAAAGCAAATATCTCTGTTCGTGGTTTTGAAATTTAATGAACACTAAAAATGCTAAGGCTTTTTTACTATTATACTTAAAATCATAATTTTTGTGTGTATAGCAAGCTAAATATATTTTAAATAGATGTATGCATTCAGATTTCCTATTTTTACCATAATTTGTTTTTTTAAACCACTTAAAATGGAATTTTATTTTTTTCGTCAATTTTTTTTCCAAAATTTCTAATATATTTTATTTTTTTAAAGTGATGTATCTGAATCAAAATTTGAATACATACATCTATTTACATATTATTCAATATCTTAAATAAAAAAATTGCTTCAAAATATTGAAAAACAAAAAAGGAGTAAGAATTTTAAAATTGTTAAAACATTTACTAAAATTTTAATTTAAAAATAAATGTGCAATTTAAAAAAAAAATTGAGCGTCTTAAAATGGTTTTTTATGCATATTTAGAAAGAGAAAAAAAAATTGGATTGTACAAGTATAAAAATAAAAAAAAAATGTCGAAGGTATCGGACCCCCTTAATTTGTAAGCCTTTGGGTAACATTGATTGAAAGAACTTTTAAAAATATAATGATAAGCTATTACACTGTAAAAAAAAAGGTACTTGAAATTAGTACTTGAATCTACTCGTTTATCTTTGAGTACAATTGCATCGTAAATGTGCGATGACGTACTCAAAATTAAGTAATTGTACTTTCTCGAAACGAGCAGTGTGATTTATTATTGTTAACCTCAGCTTTTGTTCAAGCCATCTTAACAATGCGACCTGGCAAACTTAAAATAGGTGTTCAAAAGATGGTTTCCCCCATTTTTTTATGTCGATTACTTAAATGAAAACTGAGTTATTACAACTCAATTTTCTTGCTTTCCATTCTTTTGGCACACCTTTTTAAGACGTATGTTTATAACTTCTTCACATTGCCCTGGTAGTACAACAGATAAAGAACTGGGCTCCGGTGCCTTATGATCTCAGTTTGATTCCCTGTAAGTCCTGGTTGTAATTGTCGATATTTATTGAAAGTAATTTATGAAGGCAGCCTATGTAGGCTAACATCTGCTCTTTTTATTCATTATGTTTATTTTGTGTACATTTCTTTTTCAAAATTGAAACTTACGTATTCGGAGCCATGATAAGCATCGAATGTAATCAAAAATGAGTATTATTTATTTATTTTTGAGTACCTATTTTTAACATTGTAGTTTTAAATATTTTTTCCCAAATCATCGGTAACGTGTTCATTCAACCTATAACTTATATTTGAATTAAGATATAAAAAAACTATGTTAAAACTTTCTTTCAAATAAAAACTATAGTTTTATCTAGTCTCACCAAAAATCCGATCAGTAGTTTTCGAAATATAAACAAACACTGTAATTTTATCAGTATATATGGTGACAATTGGAGTGTAGAAAAATAACTTCATTTCAGTGTTCAAGTAACAGTTTAAATTTTCTCAGAAACCAGGGAGATTTAAAAAAAAAAAAAATTTACATGTATTGTGTATTCGTGTTTATAGAAGCAGACGGGGAAACAGAAACAGTTTTACGGAATAATTTTTTTCTGACTTACAGCGTTACTCTGCTGAATGCGAAAATTACACAAGAAATATTGTATAATCTCAGACATTCGAAAATCAATAAATTCACCATTGTATTAAAAATGGCGCAAACTGTGACGTCATATGTAGTTTATATGCAAAGCTGATAAAGTGTCTTCCCGACATCACTGATTAGCGGACCCCATTTACAACACGTGTTTGCAATGTACGTTTCTGAATTTTTGGGTCGACCTCACCCAAACTTCTACCTTTTAGAATCTGTAAGTATATTTTTTTTTATAATTTTTCATTATTTTATTATGAATTTTTAACTGTATTTAGTCATTTTTTTAGGGTGGCTAGCAGAATTGCTTCTACTTAACTAAGGTACCTATCTTAAGGTTCTAAACATTTTAAACAATTAAAACACATTGTCAATCTGTCATGCTCCCTTGTTATTTCGTCCTGTTAAATATTTTTTGTAACGAAATTGTATCTATAAATGAATAAACCGTCAATTAATTTCTCCTTTAGGAGAGAATAAATTGAGCAATCATAACTTGTCATTAGATATTTAAGAGCCTTCTCTAATTTAAAAGTAACTAAGTGCCTTTTGAACAAAAAAAAAAATTTCTAAATACCTTTTAAGGGTCCTTTCTGTACATGAAACCAAAATAAGGAGTTTATAAGGACTTTTAATTACCGTACCAACCGTACTATAAAATAATTGCGAAATCGATTATTTCAATGTTATTCTCCATATTTAGGAAACTAATATTTTACATTTTCACGAGAACAACCTTTAGAAACTTCGAGGCTTCGACTACTGCTTGCGCAACTCCGCGGGTTCGAGCTCGACGCATGTTTCGCAACAGGTGAATTCAATTACCTTATTAATTAAGCGTGGTGTCAAGACCGGAATGTTGCAGAGTCCACTTTCCCGAAACAGCGTATCCCAAACGAATCTGTAAAACTGATTACACTGCGGAGAATGAATAACGATGGAGAAATCAACATGAAGGTTTTTCCGGTTGAACAGCGAACGAGTAAAACGCGCGTGAGCTACTCGGTGATTCGAGAATTCATGTCACGTGGTACGAATTATCGAATCATCGATAAGCTCGTGCGCGTTTTACTCGCTCGTGTACACTGTTAAAAATAGGTAGGTACTCAAAAATAAATAAAATGTACATTCATGTAAAAGTCATTTTTGATTACATTCGATGCCTATCATAGCTCCGAATACATAAGTTTCATTTTTGAAAAAGAGATGTACTCAAAAATGAGTACAATGAGTCAAAATGAATAAGAAAGAGCAGTTGTTTGCCTACATAGTCTGCCTTCATAAATCGCTTTCAATAAATATCGACAGTTACAACCAAGACTTACCGGGAATCAAACCCACATCTGCGGGCACCGCTGTCCACAGCCTTATCCGCTGTACTATCAGAGAGACGTGAAGAAATTATAAACAGAAGAAATGTTAAAAAGATGTGCAAAAAGAATGGGAAGTAAGATAAAGGAGTTGTAATAGCTCAGCAATCGACATGAAATAATTTGGAAAACGATCTTAAGAACAAATATTTTAAGTTTGTCAGGTCACTTTGTTAAGATGGCTGGAACAGAAGCTGAGATTAGCAATATTAAATCACACTGCTCATTTTTGCGAAAGTACGATTACTTAAACTGGAGTACGTCATCGCTCATTTAATTTTTACTTAAATTGGAGTACGTCATCTACAATTGTACTCAGAGAAAAACGAGCACGTTCATTACTCATTTTTAAGCACCTTTTGTTTTACAGTGTACACAAATGAGTAAAACGCACGTGAACTTCTCGGTGATTCGAGAATTAATATCACGTGGTACGAATTATCGAATCAGCGAGAAGCTCATATGTGTTTTATTCGTGCGCGTAGAATGGGCCTTACAGTCACTTGTTACTTTAAGTAGTTTGTTTGGAATGTTTAATTTGCCCATATGCAAAACAGGTACACAAAAATTAGAAAAAGGAGATTTTGGTATCAATAGGTATTTTAATACTTTTGTTTAAATTTTAAAATAAAGTAAAGGGGCAAAAACCAATGTTTAAAGGAACAAAGTACCATTTAAACGTTTAAACTTTTTATTTTTGACTTTTTGAATCATAATTTCAATGTATATTATTTAAATTTATCTGAGACAACAATATTTAATACCAAAATTCATTAATTGTTTGCATTTTTTTTTCTTTAAAATTTAAACTTTTTCTAATTTTGAATTTTTTTTTAAACGCTAACACTTTTTTAAGTATTTCTATTTTTTTACCAAGATGTTTTCTCATGTCCTTTGAACTGTAATATATAAGAATTAGCATTAAAATTTTGTATACTACATGTATTTAATGTTTATATAAATAGTTATTCATAAAACACGGAAATCTTCTTTATAACGGATATTTTTTTTACTTTAGTAATTATTTAAAAAAAATGCTATTCATAGAGATATTTCGAATTCCAATCTTAAAAAAACACATATTTTATAATATGCCTGAAAATATACGTATTTCTCCATTAATAATAAGAAAAAAAGTCTTAGTGTTTGGAAAAGCTTTATAACAAGGGAAACCAAACACTGTGAAAAAACGATTTAAAGTCTTCGTTCCAGCATGATATTTTATCCTCCAGCATGAAATATTAAATAACTCGTTAAAGACACATAGGATAATTTTTTTTAATTTAGTATGTGCTTATTTAGAAAATTCAAAACTATAATTTATTTAATTGTTTTTTTCGATTTAAAAAAAATCGAGAATTTAATAAACAGTTATTTGTATACTAAGACCTGTTAACCCTTTGCACTCCGTTGGCGCCGCTCAGGCGAAAACATAACGACTCGTTCTTTTGGTTCCATGTTCTTTAAAATAAACTCGAACAGTGCCTTGTATGTAAAACACATCGATCTTTTTTTTTCAACTTGTTCTCTTGCAGATCTGAAACAGATTATGATTTTTTTTCCACTCTATGAGCGTAAAAAATTCAGGAGGAAAAACAGAAAGAGGAATAATAACTGTTCTTTAGAAAGAACGCAAATGTCAAAATGTTCTTGGAGTGGAAAGGGTTAATAATAAAAATGGGAAAAAAGAAATCACGCAGAAGCAAAAGTTGCTATATCCACGCTGGATACTTATGCAAAAGCACACTGTAAAAAAAAAAAAACTTAAAAATCAGTACATGAATTATTTTTAAAAGTACAATTGCATCGTAAATGAGCGATGACGTACTCAAATTTAAGTAACCGTACTGTCTCAAAAATGAGCAGTGTGATTTAATATTGCTAATAGCAGCTTCTGTTCAAGCCATCTTAACAAAGCGATTTGACACACTCAAAATATTTATTCAGAAGGTAGTTTTCCACATTATTTGATGTCGATTTTTTAAATGGAAACTGAGTTATGACGACTCAATTACTTTACATTCTATTCTTTTGTCACGTCTTTTTAACATTACTTCTGTTTATAACTTCTTCACGTAGCTCTTGAAGTACAATGGATATGGTCCTGTACTTCGGTGAGGATGATATCAGGTAAACGGATTGGGTTCGATTCCCGGTAAGTCCTGGTTGTAATTGCTGAAATTTATTGAAAGTGATTCATGAAGGCAGTCTATATAGGCAAGCAACTGCTCTTTTTATTCATTTTTACTCGTTCTTGAGTACATGTCTTTTTCAAAAATGAAACTTATGTATTCGGAGCTGTGATAAGAATCGAATGTAATCAAGAATGAGTAAATTTGACTTTTTTTTAAGTACCTATTTTTAACAGTGTATAATAGATATATCGTCTAAGAAACACCTCAAAGCTTTAGATTTAAAAAATATTTGAGCATCGCATGTTTTTATGAATTTAAATTTTATGTGTATTGCTAGAAAAAAAGTAGAAATCTACGGACGAGTTTGGTTGTTCAGCTCTGCCAGAAGGTTAATAACCATATATTTTATTTAATACATTCTCTTTCGTCCGGATTCTAAAAAACACTCCAACAATTCGGAAGTAAAGTTAAGTTAAACATGCAATTTCACGTATCATACTTTATGTACGACGAAATAGCCCATAATATGAGAAAAATGATCCTTTATTAAATAAAATTCTATTAGTCGTGAAGGCGGGATAATTGTCTTTTTATGCATACAGGTGATCGGAAAGAAATGATTTATTAATAATTTTCTATGCGCTGCGATCAGCATAATTGGAGACGGGGAACTTAAAATGAAATATTATGCAATTTATTCCCTGACGGTAGTTCATTATCGGGGAGTTCTAGTCTCTTAAATTGACCCGTTTATGTTATCAATGTTATCCATTAGAATGGATAATTTATGGGCCTGCACTTGACTAATTAACGACAAATACCGTTTTTCATCTTTTTTTAAAAAATATGATTGTGAAAATGTCCTACATATTTAACATTTCGAAGTATAGTCTGGTCCGATTAATTGGCGGACGGGTAACACCCCTTTAAGCTGGGTCCAACAACTTAACAAGCGTATTTGGCGAATTGACAATTATCTAAAACATTATCAGCTTATTAGGGATTAAGAATTTCCTGAAGCACGTGAACAGCATACCGTCACAGCGGCTATATATATATATATATATATATATATATATATATATATATATATATATATATATATATATATATATATATATATATATATATATATATATATATATATATATATATATATATATATATATATATATAATATATATAATATATATAGTATATATATATACATATATGTAAATATATATATATTATATATATATATATATTATATATATTATATATATATATATTATATATATATATATATAATATATATATATATATATATATAATATATATATATATATATATATATATATATATATATAATTTTTTTAGTAATATTGTTTATGTAAGGAATCACATATATTGCTTTAGCATTATATAAATATATAAATATTCAATAAATCGTGGTATTTTTCTATTTGATATTTATATTGATTTTCTGTACTGACATGTTCGCGAAAATTTAGATGTTTAATATGCACTTAAATTGAAAATATGAGCATGGATTCATATTTTTTAAAATGAATAAAATTATACAATCTCCAAGCAAATACGGATTTAATTCTCTTTTTGGAATATACAATAATGATTTTTCTTAATGGTGGTTATTTTTTAACTAATTGTATGCAATTCAAACAAAGATATAGCTAGACATTTTTTAAACTAAAAATAAATTTAAAAGTCATAAAATTATGTATAATTAAATATTAGAAAATCGAAACTAGGGAACATAGTATTTATTTTTTAAATTTTAATTCGGGATTTTTTTTATATGTCAAAATCGACGCGGTTATAAAACTCCTACTCGGTAGAAAGTTGAGCGACAAAAAAATATTGATACTTCAAAGCCACATAACTCTTCGGTGAATCAACCTACGTGTATAAAGTCATCATCGTGTAAAATATGGGTAGGCCGCGTCTACCAGGTTGACTCTTAATTCACTCCTCCTTCTGACCTTTGTACTGGAGGAAATGAGTTAAATTTCGGAATTTTTCTTTTCTTGTGAATTTTAATTTCTATTTTGGAACCTCTATATTCTTTTTTAAAATTATTACACTTTGTTGGTTTGGATGGTTGAATTAACTTCGCACTAGAGATTCACAGTGGGCTATATCACTTTTCGTTTTTAGTTTGGCAAATTTGAAAACACAATTACTAAATTATAAAAATCTTGAAAGTAAAAAATAACAGTGGGAAAACAGCAGTTTTCGACCAAACAATGCATTTGGATAAAACAGAATTCGGAACGATCCCTAATACAGGGTGGTTCCAAATATCTGGGGGATGCTCATCATTGGTTGGACGCTTAACTACACATAATAAACCATTCGTTTTCTATACTTCAATTATTAGGTTTTTTACTACTAAAGCTAAGTGACGTGTTTAAAATATAAGCAAAGTAGTTGAGTAAAAGTAATGTTTTATTATGCCAATATATCTAACTGTGATATAGCCAAACAATGACTATCCCACAACAATTTATAACCACCCTGTATTTCCAATTCAATAAGGTTAAGGTGACAGTGCGTGATAATGGAGAAGGGGGTGTTAAAAAAGTTGAAAAACAGCATGACGTAATAAATTAACGCACCCGATATTAGCACCAAAGAAGAAACTAAGTAATAAGATTATAAGTGATTTGTTTTTTGTTAATTAACGTCGCACTACAGCTGCACAGTGGGCTTTGGCGACAGTTCGGGGCTTATCTCGAAGGAAAGACCCGGGAACGATGCCTCGTATTTTTGAACCATGGTCAGATGACGAGGAATCACCTGAACTGGCACCCAACGCCTTCAATAGACACTGGGACTTTAGAACCAGAGAGTTGTAATATTAAATAGAGAGCGCCTTCAATACCAGACTCTCATAAGTCCGCGTTGTCAACATTGAAAAGAAAAACTCACATCACGTGGTTATAGCGCTGCCACATTTGGCGTTCAGACATCTACAGGAGTTTCAAATTTGGCGTACTTTCTTCTCTTTTGGTGATAAGGAGTTCTGTCCATATGCAACTTTTTAACATATATGTACGTATTTACTTATTTTCAAACAATATGCGCTAAATATTTCCTCTTCGTTAACGAAACGAAAATATTTTATTTGTGTTCAATACTCGAAGAAGCGAAACTCTTTATATTTCTCAGGTTTTATTGTTCATATTTTCTTATTGAAGTATACAAAATAACAATTGAAAGTACTTCGCTTATGGTAAATTTTTTTACATAAACACGTAATGCAATTATTTCAAAACTACAAAGTAAGAAAAATCTCCTTAATATATCTGTTAAACTCCCTTAAATTGTGCCACTCGTTAAAAAAAAACGATATTTAAATAGAAAATTAAACACAAAACCATATTACAATACTTCGATCTCCTTTAGTTTTGAAAGTCCCCAAAGCCTGCCAAGTAATATTGGCATTTCCACATATCACATGGTTTCAATGATGCACACACGGAAATCAGCATTTTTATTCCTCTATTTGTATCATTACTCTATGTTTGGAACCCGATCAGATGTATTGTGCACCAGTCCCGTATATACGCCGATAATTTTTGAAGATGTTCTGGACAACATTCGCAGCATTTTGTAGTGAAACTGACAACCCCCCCAATCACAAGATCACTACTTTTTTACTTTTCTTTGTCAAGTCCGTCGCACAGGATCGAACCAGAAGCCATCTGATTCCCAGCTGACGCCTTTATCCACTCAGCCACGGAGGCCTTACAATTATAAGTGAAGACAAAAGAATAAAAATCTTATGGGCAACCCAGCAAAATAAAGTCAACATAAAAACTTCATCAAAATTGGGAAATTGAATTTTTTTATAGGATGTAGAAACAAATAAAATCAGTTCTTTTTTTTAAAAAATTCTGCAAAAAACCTTTAAAAAGGTTGCGTTTTCCCTTCACTAATTTCAATGCTCTAAACTTTTTTTTTTGCGAAGGTTTTTTTCAGGTTTTTGACCGGTTTATGAAATACATTGAAACAAAACTTTTAATTTAATAGAACTTCAAAAAAAAAATTGCAGATTCCCTGCATAAAATCTTCAATTTAACAAATTTGATGAAGTTTTTATGCTTACTTTTTTTTCGCCTCACACAATCTTCTATGACCTTCCATCGCACGTGCCAGGAAATGATGTAATTGTATTTGGTTACATAGCAACAACCTACTACTTCAACCGACACGGACTTGCTTCAAAACTATCGCATTTATTTAATCACATTCACACTCCAGTTCAGAGGCGAATTCGCAAAATATTCGCATATGGCCACACATACTTTGCAACACACTTCATTAAGGAAAATGTATAAAATGGTTTATTTTTTTTACTCTTATATTTCCATAATAATAAAAATTGAATTCATAAAAAAATAACATGTGGAATTTATTTCTTATTTTAGAAATTAACTTCTCAATAACCGTTACGCACAACATTCAGAACAATTCATTGATACGTTTAAATCTCAGGATTCTATGAGAGTTCTAGCATACAATTGTGCTTTATTAATTTATATTCATTTAAAATATGAAAATGAAAAAACCACTTGCAAATAATACTTATTACTTTACGATAATTAAATATAATTAAAAACTAATTTTGAATTTTATATAAAAGAATAATTAATTAAATATTTGAAGGTATCCACATTGGAATAAAAAAGTTTTAGAACTGCATAAATTCTTTTTCAGTTAATTTCCATTTATGTAAAGACTTTGATGAAAAAATTCTACAAATTGAATTACTTCATATAATAAACAGTTTTATATCTTTAATTTAATATATTTAGGAAAGTTCGCGATATTTTCAAAAAAATATTTCTTGCATTGTATTATTTTTACATATTAAAGTTCGGCAGTTTTATTTCTTACAAAAACACAACAGTCCAAATTTGAAATAGAAAATGCAAAGAGATGACAATTGAACTTACCTTTTATAAATCTGATCGCTCTTACTTCATCGTTTGAAGACACTTGATTGGATAAATTGTTGGCGACTTTCTTGATTAAAATTATTTAATTTCTCTTTTCGGCTCGTTTTAATATTTTGTTCAAAAATATTTCAACACACAGCTTACGTAAATCGTTCAAGTAAAATCCTTTTCGAATTCATTTCTCCTTAGAACATCCAAACGTTTCAAAACAGGAAGCAAACGATTTAGCAAATGTCATCAATGCATTTGCAACATGTCTTTCTTTACTTATTGTTTATTTTTATGCGGTACATTATTTCAAGAACAAATTCCACTTGCACAAACTTTAAATTTACCGTTCTTCAAATATTGCAAAAAACTCGAAAATATTCTTTGCACTCGAAACAAATTTTCCTTCGTTTTGCAAAACACTTCGTTTATAAATCAAAACGTAATTGTTTTTGCAATTCTTCCGAATCAAAATTCGTTCCAAAGAAGACGATTTTCACTGTTGCTTCTAAATTTCGCTGCCATTGCACGCTTTGACAAAATGCACGCGAACAAATATAATTCGAATACTCTTTTTTTTCGTGCAAAATCGTTCTTCTTCGAATCGTCTGCTCGCAGTGGAGAGAGATGGAAAGGAGTGTGTGAAAGCCAGTCGTAGCCGAGCATCAATTGGCCCGAGTTGTCATATCCGCTGTGAGGTTGGGGAACAGAGGAAGCGCTTAAGTTGGTGGACGCCGAATGTGACGTCACACACCCGACCCCCCCTTCCCTTTCTCCGCCACTGCCGCCACTTCTTCGTTTGCCAGGAGATGGCAAGTTTCATTTTCGTATTCGGAAAGATATTTTTAAGTTCCTCAGGCAACTTACAAAACAAAACTCACTTTGCTCAGCCATATTCCCCGGGAAATTCCTTTTCAGAAAACACAACTAAAAAGAATTTTCTTTTAGTTGTTAGTTGCGCCATTTTGAAAACACAAGCAAACTCGATTTTAGAGTTTCAATTTTTTGAATATTAGAATTTCTTCGTCAACTTAAAAAACATACAGGGTGGCATATACGCCCAGTAACAGAAAAATTCTTAACAGTCTGCGACAAGATTTTAGTGAATAAGATTTGTCTGCAACTTAATTTATTATATAACTATTGGTATACCTTTCATAAGCAAGAATTCGATTAAAGAGAGAATCTTAGCAATAGTATTACATTGTTATTCACGTTTTTTTTTTTATCATGCGCTGTTTAATTATTGATAGATTATAAGTATTCATCTGTTAAATAATAAAGTACCAATTATTTAAATATTTAACACACTTTATGAACAAACACATACCCATTTATTAAATAGTTTCAGCATATAAAACCTTTTATTAACAATATTTTTTATGGAAAGGAATACAAATTAAAATTTATAAATTAAATAATATAAAGATTATTTTCCGAATATCCATGGTAAATTAAAATTGGAATTATAACTTCAAAAAATGGTAACTTAATTAAATTGCAAAGTTCATACTATAAATAAAAAAGGGAAGGGTGCAAAAAGAAAGCATCTTTATATCTAAGATAAAAACTCGTCTTATAGAACATTGCGTTAAGAATATTAAAATACAAATGCAACGTTAAAATACGCAATAAAAGTCCGTATAATCCGGACATGTTTCGGGAGATACATCACCCTTCATCAGCGGAAAATGCAAAGTCTGTGTGTAATGAAATATAAATAAACCCAAGAAATCTAAAATGTTGCCAAAGACCAAAAAACTAAAAAACTATTACAATCGGTTGGAGTTAACTATTGTGTGCCAACAAGCGGGAAACACTGGGACCACAAACGTTTCATTGACAATCGAATCAATATTACTAAAAATATGAAACGCCTCCAGGAAGTCAAGTTCAACTAGAGATTTAGGTTTGCAAATTAAATGTGAGTTAGAAAAATTAAATATATGACCATGTTCCCAAGAGTGCTTGGCAATGGAGGACTTCTTTATTTCTTGTTTAACAGTATGTGCTTGGTGCTCCTTGATACGAAATCTTAATGCTCTCAATCTTTTTATCTGCTAGTTCTTTAATATACAAGTCTCAAAATTGCAAAAATTAACTTATGAAGCAATTGAAATTATTATTTATTATGGTTTTAGACATTTATATAAGTTTCATAACATGCAAGTCTGATAAATCATGCATAATCACTTTTCATTGAAAAATGGAATAGTGAGTGAAATCTAATGCAAACTAACTAACTGCAAACTGATGTTTAAACTGTCATTTTACATGTAAAAAAAAATCCTGACATAAAAAAATAAAATATTTTGCAGTATAAGTTTATTTTAAAATACTAGAATTCATACAATATCCTCAAATATTCCAATTTTTAAGGATGGAGAATTTAGCGAAGTCCGATTTTTGACAAACTTATTATAACTAATTGATCCCCAATAGTAAAAAATTATTATAAAAATAAATTAAAACTAAAGAAATGCCTTTCAAAGCGGGAAAACTGACTTTAAACATGTAGTAAAACAAGTTTTTTGTCTTGAAAGTCGGAAAAGCCAAGGGCTAATAAAACGCCGATTTTGGATAAAATCGGCAACTGTGGTTAGCTGATAATAATCAAATTCCTAACAAACTTAATAAAAAATTAAGTAAACCATGTTAAAGCTAGAAAAAAATTAATAAATCTGCAAAAGAAATACATTTTTAGTCATCAAAATCGGAGTAATTGCAGCGTCAAAGTGCCGATTTTTGAAAAACTTGCATTATTGATTACTTGTTAACTATCAAATACCTATCAAATAGATGAGATAAGAATGAGTAAAGAGCAAAAATTTATCGCCTAAGTCGGAAATCTGCCGTGGAAGGTGTATAAAATACATTTTTCGTTTAGCGCGAATTCCCTTCCCAAAGAAAGTTCTGTTAATTATTTTCTAGTAATGCATTTTCTCAAAGAACAGGAACTGAAATTTACCATGGAGTTGACAAAAGAGAATTGAAAACAAAGTAACGTCTGCGGAGATTTGTTCAAACACGTGTAACTTATCGCGAACCCCCTGACTTTCTTAAATGAGAAAAAAAGTAATTATCTAACCTAAAAAGAATATGCAGAAAATGTTCTAAAGTAGTGCAGAGATAAAAAAAAATCGTGTGATAGACTTTTGCAAAATTTTGTCTGCAGACCTTTGAAAAAATCTGCGATGTACGATGCACGTTGTCGCGTTTCTGCTTCCGAGCATATACGTAGGAAAGGAGGATTTCAAATCACACTTTTCAACCAATATCCCAAATAAAATATTTGTTAAAAAAATTCGTATAATATATGAAAATTATGTTAATTATAATTTTAAATAAAAACAAATTTGTTAATTTCTCAAACAATTTATGCAATTAAACAGGTAAAAAAACCGATTGATAATTACCAATTAACAACTAATTGCTAATTGTTAATCATTAACTAACATAATTTTTAATTATCGTTTTTTTTTATATTGGTCAATATTTTGGGAAAGGAACCAATTGAGACCCAGCTCCTCAGAATATTTAATTGATACACCACAATTTGTTGGGCGATGGTCATTGTTTGACTATTTACTGTTTGACAAAAGTAATTATATAATTTATGAAAAATATATTAATTGTGATTTTTAATAAAGACAAATTTGTTAATTTATTTAAATTTTTATGCAATTAACCAGATAAATAACAAATGATTGATAATTACTAATTAACAACCAATTGCTAAATGTTAATCAATAACTAAAATAATTGTAATTATCGTTTATTTTTTAAATTGGTCGATATTTTGGGAAAGGAACCATTGAGACCCGGCTCCTCAGAATATTTAATTGATACACCACAATTTGTTGGGCGATGGTCATTGTTTGACTATTTACTGTTTGACAAAAGTAATTATATAATTTATGAAAAATATATTAATTGTGATTTTTAATAAAGACAAATTTGTTAATTTATTTAAATTTTTATGCAATTAACCAGATAAATAACAAATGATTGATAATTACTAATTAACAACCAATTGCTAAATGTTAATCAATAACTAAAATAATTGCTAATTATCATTTATTTTTTAAATTGGTCGATATTTTGGGAAAGGAACCATTGAGACCCGGCTCCTCAGAATATTTAATTGATACACCACAATTTGTTGGGCGATGGTCATTGTTTGACTATTTACTGTTTGACAAAAGTAATTATATAATTTATGAAAAATATATTAATTGTGATTTTTAATAAAGACAAATTTGTTAATTTCTTTAAAATTTTATGCAATTAACCAGGTAAATAACAAATGATTGATAATTACTAATTAACAACTAATTGCTGAATGTTAATCAATAACCAACGTAATTGCTAATTATTGTTTATTTTTTATATTGGTCGATATTTTGGGAAAGGAACCATTGAGACCCAGCTCCTCAGAATATTTAATTGCTACACCACAATTTGTTGGGCGACGGTCATTGTTTGACTATTTACTCTTTGACAAAAAAATATATAATTTATGAAAAATATATTAATTGTGATTTTTAATAAAGACAAATTTGTTAATTTCTTTAAAATGTTATGCAATTAACCAGGTAAATAACAAATGATTGATAATTGCTAATTAAGAACTAATTGCTAAATATTAATCAATAACTAACGAAATTGCTAATTATCGTTTATTTTTTATATTGGTCGATATATTGGGAAAGGAACCAATTGAGACCTAGCTCCTCAGAATATTTAATTGCTACACCACAATTTGTTGGGCAATGGTCATTGTTTGACTATTTACTCTTTGACAAAAAAATTATATAATTTATGAAAAATATATTAATTGTGATTTTTAATAAAGACAAATTTGTTAATTTTTATAAAAATTTATGCAATTAACTAGGTAAATCACAAATGCTAATTAACAACTAATTGCTAATTGTTAATCACTAATTAGAACAATTGATTGGAAAGATTCTTACTGGGATGACATCACTTAGTATTACTGCAACTCTCAAACTGTATACTACACACATAGGAAGAGTTTTTCGCCAATTTGGATTTTAGTTGTTTCAAAAAATATTTTATGAACATAACCTAAAAATTATTCACCTTTTATATGTTCATTAATTTGTAGAAAAAAATAATTTATAAGTTCATTTAAAAATGCTCTTCCAGGGTATATAAAACAAATATTAAAGTTTAAAAAACTATTAAGAGTTTAGTATTAAGTAAATATTTTACAAAGCCTTAGTATTTTAAACATGACCAAAATTCCAAAAATTTATTTTGAGTAAATGACGAATGCTGCAGACGAAAAGGATAGGTAAATGATAATTGGTTTGTAAACATGCAAAAAAAAAACATATATTCTTTTTTCTTCTACAACCTTAAAATTTTGTACACATTTTTTCAACATGTATACATCGTTTGTACAAAGACAATTAAGAATTTTTTCGGAATTTGGGGCTTATGTCCCCTCCTTGGAGGTTTTTTGTGGAAATTAAAGATTCGCTGATCTCAATCAGGCCCATCGCACCGGGAGGTTTTGGAGGGGGGTAGGGGGGGGGGGGTCCGACCACCACAAAAATCTAGAAACCCTGAAAGTTAGGAATTTCGACTTCTAAAAAACCCTAGTTGGAAAAATTTATGCCTCAAGAAAATTAATATTATTAGCAAATAACAGCTAGGGTAGATCAGAAATTGTACAACTTGTAAGATTACATTTAAATTAGACCTCAGAACGGACACTGCATTGGAAAATGGGTGCAACAAATCAATGTTTGGGACAGAACTGTTTAATATTACCTAAATATATATAAAAAAATATGAAAAATGTCGATAAGCTGGAACTGGGAATTTTCAGCACTGTTGAGTTGGAAATTTTGAATAGTTGTGTTGAGAATTTCGAAATGTTAAGTTGGGAAATTTCTTGTTCCCCCCCCCCCCCTCCCCACTCCCCCCCATTTTTTTAACGGCACTGATCTCAATATTGTTAAAATAAACTATTATATACAATACCTATATCTACTACGGTTCTATACGGGGCAAAGTTCCCGGGTCTTTCCTTCCTGATAGACCCCGAACCGTCGCCAATTTTCAATGAGCAGCTCTAGTGCGACGTAAATTAACCAACCCTACATCTACCTTTAAGTGTTTTCTTTATTGTTTCTTCAGTTTTTCTGCTGAAGTTTTCCTGACAGGCAACATAGAAGATTTATTGCAATATTCCGACAATCAATGGCCTATTTGAAATGGCGAATCGATGATCTGCTGATTTTACGGTTCGGAAAGAATCGTAAAATAGCCGCATTACTGGAAAGGTTATGTGGCGACAGGGCTCATAAAATCTCAAATTAATTGTTGCCGTATTTGTATATTTATGATTTTCTAGTTTTGTAATCCTATATTACTGAGATGGCTCCAGTTGTCCAATGGATAAAGGCCTTCGGCTCGTAATCAGAAGATTGCTAGTTCGAATCTGAGCAGACTTCCCCAAGTAAAAGTGTAGTGATCATGTGATCGGTGGGTTGCCTACTAAAATACTTAAAAGTCGTCTAAAGGCCTCAAGTTGTACAGTGGATAAAAGTAATCAGATGGTTGGTTGGTTGGTTAATTAGCGTCGCACTAAAGCTGCACCGTGGGCTATTGACAACGGTTCGGGGCCTATCTCGAAGGAAAGACCCGGGAACGATGCCTCGTATTTTTGAACCATGGTCAGATGACGAGGAGAACATCTGAGCAGGCACCCGACGCAACCTCAATAGGAGTCAGGACATTGGACCCCGATCAGATTTATCGTGCACCACTCTCGTATAAACGCCAATATAATTTGTTGGATGTTCTGGACGACTTTCTAGTATTTTTGTGACAAAGCTGGCAATCCTCCGATCGAAAGAGTCAACTCTTTGTCAGGTCCATTTTACGGATTCAAACCAGCAATCCTCTGATTAGAAGCAGAACGCCTGTATCCACTGGGCCACTGGAGACCGGATCGTTCCCCGGTCTTTCCTTCGCGATCAGCCCTGAACAGTCACCAACAGCCCGCTGAGCAGCTCCTCTAGTACGACGTTAATTAACCAAACCAAACCAACCCTTGTACAAGGCGGATATTTTTTGGTCGCGAAATGAACTAATGCGACAACCCTCCGATTTCCAAATCGCTTCACAATTGCTGCTAAACGAACTCGCGTGTATCTTGCCAAGTCCGACGCTTTCACATGCCGCTAATAGCCCACTGTGCAGCTCTAGTGCGACGTTAATTAACAAAACCAAAAAAAAACCGACGCTTTCACAATTCGGCCATTCGCTGGTTCGCGTTGAGTTATTAGTATTCGGTGATTTTATTTTCAACATATAAAATCATTTTGCCTATCGCCAAAATATAGTTTTTTTTATGCTGCTTATCCACTTAATATTGATTAAAATGAATTTCAAAGAATATGCATTCAAATTGGATTGTAATAGACATTTTAAAATAAAAAGCCAAAAACACAACAATTCGGTATGTTTAGCATAAATAATATACGAAATAGGTTGGTTGGTTTGTTAATTAACGTCACACTAGAGCTGCACAGTGGGCTATTGGCGACGGTTTGGGGTCAATCTCGAAGGAAAGACCCGGGAACACATTCATACATGCACCTCGTTATTTTTGAACCATGGGCAGATGACGAGGAAACACCTGAACTGGCACCCAACGCCTTCAATAGACGTCAGGACTTTGGATCCCGATCAGATTTATCGTGCACCAGTCCCGTATACACGCCAGTATAATTTGTTGGATATTCTGGACGACTTTCTAGTATTTTTGTAGCGAAGCTGGCAACCCTCCGATCGCAAGATCACTACTTTTCTATGTCAAGTCCATTTCACGGATTCGAACCACCAATCCTCTGATTACTAGCTGAACGCCTTACCAACTGAGCCTCATATGTATGCATTCAAATTGGATTGTAATAGACATTTTAAAATTAAAAACCCCCAAACACAACAATTCGGCATGTTTTAGCATAAACAATATATGAAATATAGAGGTAGAAATGGAAGTAGGATACACTTTTTTAACCTTCAAATGGCTTCAAGTGAACAAACTGGCATACCAATTCAAAAGTTACAGTTAGAGATCAGTGATTTTGAACGACGATACCAAAATAAGTAAAACCTGAACTGGAAAACCTCTACAATTTCTACATTCCATTTTATAAGTTAATAAAAATATCCTTAACCCTTTGAGTACTGAATTATTTGAAGATATTTATGCCCATGGGACGGATTTGGTGAGGTTCATATGATCCCATTCTTGACCGACCCTACAACAAATTGTTTGCGATCAACGCCCACTGGCGGGGGTACCGCAAACATCAACGCCTGCTTCTTAAATTCAGATGACGCGTCAGACTCGTCCACCGTAACTTCGCCCAAGTAAGCAGATGACGAGTCTCACTCGTCAAATATACCCAAAGCGTTAACCCTTTTCACTCGTATGTCCCCGTATGGGGGGGGGGGGGCATCACTCGTTTTACCATCGCGCTCGTATGTCCGTACAGGGGACATCGCATCTGTAACGTTGCGTTCGTATGTCTTCATAGAAATAGGAAAGACGGCAAACTAGTTATAAGTGCAGTACCTGTACTCGAAAGCCAGGACTACATATCGGGGACATTTTCGAGCGTTATCATACTCTGCAAAATTATAAAATTTAATTGTTTCTATATGTTGTGCTTTTTATTTTGTAGTTTCTTTGTTGTTTTTATTGTCTTTTAGTTAGTTTTGTTACAGTTACTTACTTCTTACTAGTTATATAAAACAGAAATTCTTTGGGCAAACTGTGATAACTTAACCAAAACATTTCTGTTCGAAGTATTTCTAAATTGATTTGCTATGGTGGAGGTGCCGGCATTTCGTTCCACCCCAAAATATTGTTTATATAGTTTGTTTATATTATTAAATTTTTTAGATTTTTTAATGCGGTGTAGTGTAATATACTTAAGTATTCTTAGTAGTTTCAATAAATTATTTTGACACGTTGAAAAATAAAATATTATGTGGCCACATTTCCATCTTAGGTCAAGGGGTGTATTCAGGGGTTATATTTTTAAATTTTTGATTTAATGGTAAACCTTCTAGTTAAATTGGAACACATTTCTATCAAAACATTTCATCTTGATCGAACATGAAAAAAAAATCCGAGTTTTTTGCTAACTTTCTAAAGCGTGATTACGAGTGCAAAGGGTTAAATTAATCGGAAACTTATTCAACAATTAGATATTGAAAGTGTTAAAACAATAAAAATACAATCATATTACAGTTAAGGCATATTTTAAAACACCAAACAACGTATTAATATTCAAATACAGCATGAAAGTATGCATATGGGTTACTTTATAACTAAAATATACACAATAAAAAGTAATGGTGATATATAAAACCTTCATTGCAGTTGACACTTTTGTTCATTTTTCTTTAGTCCAAAATAAAAAGTTCTTTGCTACTCGTACCAATCGTCTAATATTCAGTGACGTGTTCTTTACATCTGTATCAATTTTTCTGTGGGTTTTTAAGAGGAAAAACGCGTACCGAATTCTTGAAATGCTGTTTTCGATAATATACATAACAATTTGTTGATATAGTGTCCTGCATGCATGCGATTGATAGCGTTCACAATCATTTGCTACCGTTTGTGCCAGCTCATCGAGGCATTTTTCTTTTGCGCCATAATCAAGTGTAAACTCCAAACAATTCAAATAAAAGATTGTTCTGTCCAAGTCCAGCTCGCCGCCGGACTCGTCTGTCCTTAAAACTAAATCCGATAACTTCTTTATAATTTTGAGGTCGCTCTTTACTTTCTTTTCAAGGTCCGCTATTCTCGAAACGAACTCGTTAGAATCGCTCAGTGATCTTTCAGAATTGTCATTTAGTACAGGAGGCAGAACGGAAAGTCGTTCTAGAAGTTCTAACCTTAGAGACTCGTTAAAATCGGTCAGTGACATTTCAGCATCATCAATTTGTGAAGAAGATGGAATGGAAAACAGTTCTTGAAGATCTGACCTTATAGAGTCATCGTCAGAATCGCTCAGTGACCTTTCCGCACTGTAAATGAGTACAGGTGGCGGATCGGCAAATAGTTCTAGAACTTCTGACGTTACAAACTCATCTTCAGAATCACTCGGTGATGTTTGAGTATCGTCAATTATTACAGGAGGCGATATAGAATAATTTCTAACAAAAGGACGTTCTTGAAAAAGTTGCGACATCAGTTCTCCCGTAACGTCTGAAGATATGTCAGAAAGGTTTTGAGAAGGACCTGGTCTTTGAGCAGAGAATTGAGAAGGACCTGGTCTTTGAGGAGAGTATTGAGAAGGACCTGGACTTTGAGCAGAGTATTGAGAAGGACCTGGACTTTGAGCAGAGTATTGAGAAGGACCTGGTCTTTGAGGAAAGTATTGAGAAGGACCTGGTCTTTGAGCAGAGTATTGAGAAGGACCTGGTCTTTGAGCTGAGTATTGAGAAGGACCTGGTCTTTGAGCAGAGTATTGAGAAGTACCTGGACTTTGAGCAGAGTATTGAGAAGGTCCTGGACTTTGAGCAGAGTATTGAGAAGGACCTCGACTTTGAGCAGAGTATTGAGAAGGACCTGGACTTTGAGCAGAGTATTGAGAAGGACCTGGACTTTGAGCAGAGTATTGAGAAGGACCTGGTCTTTGAGCAGAGTATTGAGAAGGACCTGGACTTTGAGCAGAGTATTGAGAAGGACCTGGACTTTGAGCAGAGTATTGAGAAGGACCTGGTCTTTGAGCAGAGTATTGAGAAGGCCTTGGTCTTCGAGCTGAGTATTGAGAAGGTCCTGATTTAGGTCTTTGAGCTAGGTATTTGGTATGACGTTTTTTGGTCATTTTTTCTTTCACATGCCTGGGCATGATTGATAGAAGATAAGTAACAATTCTTTTTATACTTGTCTTTGATTCCATGTGTTCTTTTGGAGGGCGACTGTGGTGGCTCTCAATAAATTTCCTTTTGCCATGAAAATAATTTCGAAGAATGTAAAATGGATTTGACCGCATAAAGATGGCCTCATAGGTATTTTCAAAGACAATAGTAAACACATCCCGCGCTTCGTCCAGAAAATTGATCGATGTTGCAAGTGTGCCCGAACCGTAATTATTTCGAAAACTGTAATCAACTACTTCGTAAAGTGAGTCGTCCGATTCCGGTGAATCTTGGATCGGTCGTCTTATTAAAAAGTCAAGCGTGTCTTCATTGGACAATTCCCAGAAGACATTTTCATTGTGTACGTCTGACATTTGTTCATTAACATCGAACTCATTTTCCTGTTCGTTAGAAGCCATTGGAAATTGAAGAAAAGAAATTAAAAAGAATTCGTAAGTTTATTTAACCTGGAATATTTATAGCGTGTAATATTAGGGTGGTTCATTTTTGGCTTCCCATTTCCGATCTCATTTTAAAAGTCTTAACACAGCTATGTAACGTCTCGTAATTTTTAAACAAAAGTCAGATCGGCACCCGACACAACCTCAATAGACGTTTAAGCTATTGGACGACGATCAGATATAAAGTGCACTAGTCCATTATACACGGGAGCCTCAGTTGGTAAGGCGTTCAGCTACTAATCAGAGGATCGGTGGTTCGAATCCGTGCAATGGACTTGACATAGAAGTAAAAAAAGTAGTGATCTTGCGATAGGAGGGTTGCCAGCTTCGCTACAAAAATACTAGAAAGTCGTTTAGAATATCCAACAAATTATACTGGCGTGTATACGGGGCTGGTGCACGATACATCTGATCGGTGTCCCAAAGTCCCGACGTCTATTGAACGCGTTGGGTGCCAGTTCAAGTGTTTCCTCGTCATCTGACCATGGTTCTAAAATAACGAGGTGCATATATGAATGTGTGTGTGGATGTATATGTGTTCCCGGGTCTTTCCTTCGAGATAGGGCCCGAACCGTCGCCAATAGCCCACTGTGCAGCTCTAGTGAGACGTTTATTAACAAAACCAAACGAAACCATTATGCACGGTAGATATTTTGTGGTCGCGAAAAGGACAAACTTGGCAACCTTTCGATTATCAACAAATCGCTATAAACATACTAGGGATAAAACCCGCGCATGTCAGAAGATTTTTCGAACACCTAACCATTCAGCCACCATAAGACCGTTTTTTTTATTTCCATCGGTTGGTTAATTACGACCTCAATTTTCAAAACCAGATATATCACTTTTGACAATTTTTTTCAAGTGAAACAAAAAAACTTATTAATTGCATTATTTATGGATATTTATTTATACAAATTGATACTACAGAGGCACATAGGCATTAACCAAATTTGAGCTCTGTGTATAGGTATTACTTTGAGATATAATAATTTTTTCTTTTGGTTGGTTGGTTGGTTGGTTGGTTTGGTTTGGTTTGTTTAAATAACGTCGCACTAGAGCTGCACAGTGGGCTATTGGCGACAGTTCGGCCCCTATCTCGAAGGAAAGACCCGGGAACGATGCCTCGTATTTTTGAACAATGGTCAGATGACGATTTTTTCTTTTGGATATATGTGGTTTTGTAACCAAGCTATGGGATCTATTTGGTTTCGCAACGGTTGCCAGCTTCGCTACAAAAATACTAGAAAGTCGTTAAGAATATCCAACAAATTATACTGGCGTGTATACGGGACTGGTGCACGGTAAATCTCATCAGGGTCCAAAGTCCCGACGTCTATTGAAGTCGTTGGGTGCCAGTTCAGGTGTTTCCTCGTCATCTGACCATGGTTCTAATCTAAAATAACGAGGTGTATGTATGAATGTGTGAATGAATGTGTGTGTGAATGTGTATGTGTTCCCGGGTCTTTCCTTCGAGATTGACCCCGAACCTCCGCCAATAGCCCACTGTGCAGCTCTAGTGCGACGTTAATTAACCAAACCAAACCTCGTCATCTGACCATGGTTCTATAATAACGAGGTACATGTATGAATGTGTGTGAATGTATATGTGTTCCTGGGTCTTTCCTTCGAGATTGACCCCGAACCTCCGCCAATAGCCCACTGTGCAGCTCTAGTGTGACGTTAATTAACAAAACCAAACTAGATAATAATTTTATCGTTTTCCTGAAAATATTCGGGAGCCCCAGTTGCTCAGTTGGTAAGGCGTTCAGCTACTAATCAGAGGATTGGTGGTTCGAATCCGTGCAATGAACTTGACATAGAAAAGTAAAAAAGTAGTGATCTTGCGATCGCAGGGTTGCCAGCTTCGCTACAAAATTACTAGGAAGTCGTCCAGAATATCCAACAAATTATACCGGCGTGTATACGGGACTGGTGCACCATACATCTGATCGGGGTCCAAAGTCCCGACGTCTATTGAAGGCGTTGGGTGCCAGTTCAGGTGTTTCCTCGTCATCTGACCATGGTTCTAAAATAACGAGGTGCATGTATGAATGTTTGTGTGAATGTGTTCCCGGGTCTTTCCTTCGATATTGACCCCGAACCGTCGCCAATAGCCCACTGTGCAGCTCTAGTACGACGTTAACAAAACCAAATCAAAATATTCGGAAACTTATACATCTCCAAGATATTGAAAGTGAAATAACGGTGAAAAGACAGTCGTATTATAGTTTATGCATATTTTTAAAGGCAAAAGAACATTTTAATGCAGAAATACAGCACGAGACTATACAAATCGCTTATTTTATAACTAAATAACTAAAATAATACACAATAAAAAGTACTGATTACATATGAAACCTTCATGGCACTTCCGACTTGTGTTCATTTTTCTTTAGTCCAAAATAAAAAGTTCTTTGTTACTCGTACCAATTGTCTAATATTCAGTGACGTGTTCTTTACATCCGTTTCAATTTTTCTGAACGTTTGCAAGAGAAAAATTGCGTACTGAATTTTTGAAATGCTGATTTCGAGAGTGTACATTAGACTTTGTAGATGTAGTATCTTGAATGCATGCGATTGATAGCGTTCACAATCATTTGCCACCGTTTGTGCCATCTCAAAGAGGCATTTGTCTTTTGCGGCATAATCAAGTGCCATGTCAAAACAATTTAAATAAAAGATTTTTTTGTCCAAGTCCAGCTCATCGCCGAACTTTAATTTGTTTCCAGCTAAATCCGCTAATTTCTTTATAATTTTGATGTCGCTCCTTACGTTCTTTTCAAGGTTTACCGTTTCCGAACGGAGGTTTTTGTGAGAATCTCTCAGTGATCTTTGAGCAACGTCAATGAGTACAGGAGGTGGACAGGAAAACCGTTTTAGAAGTTCTAGCTTTAGAGACTCGTCGTCAAAATCGCTCGGCGATCTTTGCGCATCGTCAATGAGTACACGATCCGAAATGGAAAATCGTTTTAGAAGTTCTAGCTTTAGAGACTCGTCGTCAAAATCGCTCAGTGATCTTTGCGCATCGTCAATGAGTACTGGAGTCGGAAGGGATAATTGTTCTAGGAGTTCTGACCTTTGAAACTCATCTTCAGAATCACTCGATGATCTTTGAGCATCGTCAATGCTTGACCTTGGAGACTCGCCAATGAGTAGAGGAGACGTAGTAGATAATATTTCTAGAATATCTGACCCATCGGACTCATCGTCGGAATCCGTCGGAGATCTTTGAGCATAGTCAACGAGTATATGAGGTGGTGTATAATAATCTCTAAAAAAAGGAGGTTCTTGAAAAAGTTCCCACATTAATTCTTCTGCAACGTCAAAAGAGGTATCAGAAATGTCTTGAGAAAAATAAGGCGGTGGTCTTTTAGCAGAGTATTGAAAAGGTCCTGATTTACGTGTTTGAGCTAGGTGTTTGGTATGACCTATATTGGTTATGTTTTCTGTCATCAGCCTAGGCATCATTGATAGAAGATAAATAACAATTCTTTGAATGCTTACCTTTGATTCCAGGTATTCTTTTGGAGGGTAACTTTGATGGCACTCAATAAATTGCATTTTGCTAGGCAAATGTCTTTTAAGAATATGAAATGGCTTTAACAGCTCACCGACGGTTCCCGAGGTATTAAAAAAGACAATGCCAAACACACCCCGGGCTTGTTTCAGAAAATTGATCGATGTTGGAAATACGCGTGAACCATTATTATTTCGAATACTGTCATCAACTACTTCGTAAAGTAGGTCGTTCGATTCCGATGAAACTTGTATCGGTCGTCTTATTAAAGAGTCACCGTCAACCGTATCTTCATTGGATGATGCATAGAGGACATTTTCAATGTGTACGTCTGACATGTGTTCGTCAACAACGAATTCATTTTCCTGTAGGTTAGAAGCCATTAGAAAGAAATTAAAAAGAGTTTGGAAAATTCGAACAATTTGGAAGTCGACTTTTCATTTAACTTGGGATATTTATAGCGGGAAGCATGGTGTGATTCACTTCCGGCTTCCCATTTCCGATGTAATTTAAAAAGTCTTAACAGAGCCAAGTAACGTCTAGTAATTTTTTAACAAAGTTCAGATCACGAGGTAACACCTGAGTAGGCACCCGACACATTCTCAATAGGCGTTTAAGACATGGGATCACGATCAGTTTTAACGTGCACTAGTCCAATATACACGGTGGATATCTTTTGGTCGTGAAAAGGACAAGGGAACGATGTATCGTATTTTTCAACCATTTCTGCACAGTGGGCTATTGGTGACGGTTCGGGGTCTATCTCGAAGGAAAGACCCGGAAACACATACACATTCACACACACATTCCGTCATGCACCTCATTATTTTAGAACCATGGTCAGATGACGAGGAAACACCTGAGCTGGCACCCAACGCCTTCAATAGACGTCGAGACTGTGGACCCCGATCAGATGTATCGTGCACCAGTCCCGTATACACGCCGATAATTTGTTGTGGATGTTCTTGACGACTTTTATTGTATTTTGTAGCGAAGTTGGCAACCCTCCGATCACAAGATCATTAATTTTTTACTTTTCCTTGTCAAATTCGACGCACAGGATCGAACCAGAATCCCCTGATTCCCAGCTGACGCTCTTATCCACTGGAACACAGAGGCCCCACGTGATAGGTGCGGTGTAGCCTACGCCACGGAGTAAAGAAAAAGGTGGAGATGAATTGAAGAGATTTCATGAGACGTAAGTTAGCAACCCTAAACTAGGCACAAACAAACCTAGTTTGCAGTAGTTTTTCAACGAGGGATTCATTATTTTTAAATTAAGAAAACTCATGCTAAAACTTAAAAAAATTACTGTTTGTGCAGTTGTGGGATGCAGTACAAGTTCCAAATCGATAAAGGATGCTATTATTTCCACTTCATAGATAAATTAAATTATTAAATAAATTATCGCCAAGTACTGGTACTAAGTAGTTCTTTGGAATAGCGCCAAGTTCCTACTTTTTAAGCGATTGCTTACTTCACATTGCAAACCGGTTTTTGACTTGTTCGCACCTCCACCTTCTTCTTTACTCCGTGAGCCTACGCACATCTTGCTTTATTGCTTTTGAAACTGATTTTTTTATTTTTCTGTGATCCCCCAGTTGTCTAGTGAATAAAGGCGTTCGGCTAGTAATCAGAGGATTGTTAGTTCCAGCCCGACTGATGTGCTTGACAAAGAAAAATGAAAATATAGTGATCTTACGATCAGAGGGTTGCTAGGCTTCAATACTAAAATACTAAAAATTCGTTTTTTGGTTTTGTTTAATTAAAGTCGCACTAGAGCTGCACAGTGAGCTATTGGCGACAGTTCGGGGCCTATCTCGAAGGAAAGACCCGGGAACTATGCCTCGTATTTTTGAACCATAGTCAGATGACGAGGACAACACCTGAGCTGGCACCCAACGCCTTCAGCGCTGGCAATTCACCACAAAATCACTACTTTAAAAAAAAAAAAAAATTAAGTCCATCGCCTAGGATCGAACCATGAATCCTCAGATTCCCAGTCGACGCCTTTAACTGCTCGGCCACGGAGGCCTATGGGGTCGGTTGAAGTCATACTGTAAGCAGCCATACCCCAACTAATTTTTAAAAGTGATTTTGTGTTTTGTTCTTAAAACGTTATAGAAATGTTAAATTACAATAGATATTTATTTCTACATCAATTTACATATGACCAAAAGTATATATTGGTAAGTAAGTAATATTGGTTAAAATGAAGTTCAAAGAATACGCATTAAAATGGGTTTTAATAGAATTATTTTTAAAAAAGCATAAAACACAACAATTCGGCACATTTTAGCAAGAACAATATTCGAAATAAAGAGGTAGAAATGGAAGTGTGGTAGTTTTTTAACCAATCAGTGATTTTGAACGACGATAACAAAACAAGAAAAACCTGAACTAGAAAACCTCTACATCCACAATTTCTACATTCCATTTTATAAGTTAACGTGAATAATAAGTTTATCGTTTTCCTTAAATTATTCGAAAACTTATGCATCCCTTAGATACTGAAAGTGTTAAAACAATAAAAATACAATCATTTAATAGTTTATGCTTATGCATATTTTAAAACACCAAAGAACATATTAATGTACAAATACAGCATAAGAGCATGCAAATCGTTTATTTTATAACTATATAAGTAAAATAATACACACAAAAAAGTACTGATTACATATAAACCTTCATGGTACTTCCGACTTTTGTTCATTTGTCTTTAGTCCAAAATAAAAAGTTCTTTGTTACTCGTACCAATTGTCTAATATTCAGTGATGTGTTCTTTACATCTGTATTAATTGACCTGAGAGTTTTCAAGAGGAAAATTGCGTACTGAATTCTTGAAATGCTGATTTCGAGAGTGTACATTAGACTTTGTAGATGTAGTATCTTGAATGTATACGGTTGATAGCGTTCACAATCATTTGCTACCGTCTGTGTCAGTTCATCGAAGTATTTTTCTTTTGAGGCATAATCAAGCGTCATCTCAAAACAAACTAAATAAAAAATTGTTTTGTCCAAGTCCAGCTCATCGCGGAACTCGAATTTCTTTACAGCTAAATTTGCTAACTTCTTTATAATTTTAAGGTCACTCTTTACGTTCTTTTCAAGGTTTTCCATGTCCGAACGGAAGTCTTCGTCAGAATCCCTGGGTGATCTTTGAGCATCGTCAATGACTACAGGAGGCGGGATGGAAAATAGTTCTGAAAGCTCAGACCTTAGAGACTCATCGTCAGAATCGCTCAGTGATCTTTGAGCATCGTCAATGCTTACAGGAGGTGGTATATAATTTCTAACAGAAGGACGTCCTTGAATAAGTCTCGACATCAATTCTTCCGTAACGTCTGAAGAGATATCTTGAGAAGGACCTGGTCGAGATCTTAGAGCAGAGCATTGAGTAGGCCCTGATTTAGGCCTTTGAGCTAGGTCTTTGGTATCACTTTTTTTGATCATTTGTTCTTTCACGTGCCTGGGTATGACAGATAAAAGATAAGTAACAATTCTTCGAATGCTCCCGTTTGATTCCAGGCAGTCTTTTGAATGTTGACTGTGGTGGTACTCAATAAAATGCATTTTGCCGCACAAATGTCTTCGAAGAATATAAAATGGCTTAAACGGCACAAGGACGGCCTCCAAGGCACTATCAAAAACAATGGCAAACATATTCCGGACTTCGTCCAGAAAATTGATCGATGTTGCAAGTATGCCAGAACCGTAATTATTTCGAATACTGTAATCAACTACTTCGTATAGTGAGTCGTCCGATGCTGATGAAACTTCGATCGGCCGTCTTATTAAAAAGTCACCGTCAACCGTATCTTCATTGGACGATTCCCTGATGACATTTTCATTTGGTATATCTGAGATTTGTCCATCAACAATGAATGCGTCGGATACATATTCCTGTAGGTTAGAAGCCATTGGAATATAAAAATCTGTATAAAAGTATTTGCAAAATTCCGACTTTTTATTAAACCTAGAATATCCATAGCGGGTAGAAGGGAGGTGGATCACTTCCGGCTTCTCATTTCCAATCCCATTTAAAAAATCTTAACACAGCCAAGTAACGTATCGTAATATTTTAGCAAAAGTCAGATCACGAGGTAACACCTGAAATGGCATCCAACACAACCTCAATAGGCGTCAAGACATTGGAAAACGATCAGATTTAACGTACACTACTCCCTTATACACGGTGGATATTTTTTGGTCGCAAAAGGGACGGATTCGGAAACTTTCTGAGTACAAACAAATCGCTACATAAGGATAGAACCCGCTCAAATCGGAAGATTTTTCGAGAACCTAACCAGTGGGCTATTGGCGACGGTCCGAGACCTATTTCGCAGTAAAGACCCAGGAACGATGCCTTGCATTTTTGAATCATGGTCAGATGACGAGGAAAACACCTGAGCTTGCACCCGACGCAACCTCAATATGCATCAGGACATTGGACCTCGAACAGATTTATAGTGGATAAGTCCCGTATACACGTTAGTGTAATTTGGATGTTCTGGGCGGAATGTAATTTGTTAGATGTTCTGTAGCGAAACTGACAATCCTCTTATCCCAAGATAACTACTTTTTACTTTTCTTTGTCAAGTCCACCGCACGGGCTTGAACTAGCAATCCTCTAAATACCAAGTGAACGCCTTTATCCACTGGACAACTGGATGCCCATATTATCCTTAGAGATATTATCTATACTCGAGGACAACCTAAGTTGGATCTGAAGCGGAAGCTATGATATGTATAAAAATTCAATTGCTTTAGGCTCAACTTAGGTTGTCCTTATAGTTGCTTTGGAATGTTATGAATTCGCCTACTAGTAAACCGATAAGAAAAATTAAAAAGTAACGTCATAATTTCACTATTGAAAAAAAGTTATATATCTGGTTTTGAAACTAATGGCTCAATTAGCGTTGCACTAGAGTGGGCTATTTGCGACGGTTCGGGGCCTATCTCGAACGAAAGACTCAGGAACGTTGCTTCGTATTTTTAAACCATGGTCAGATGACGAGGAAACACCAGAACTGGCACCCAACGCCTTCAATAGACGTTAAGGCTTTTGACCCCGATCAGATTTATCGTGCACCAGTCCCATATACAAGCAGATAATTTTTTTTAGGATGTTCTGGACGACATTCTTAGTATTTTGTAGTAAATCTGGCAATCCTCCGATCACAAGATCACTACTTTTTACTTTTCTTAGTCAAGCCCGTCGCACATGATCGAATCAGGAACCATTCGATTCCCAGCTGACGCCTTTATCCACTCGGCCACGGAGGCCTTATCTCGAAGGAAAGACCCAGGAACAATGCGTCGTATTTTTTAACCATTGTCAGATGGCGATGACAGCACCTGAACTGGCACCCTACGCAGCCTCACTAGGCGTCAGGACGTTGAACCCCGATCAGATTTAACGTGCATCAAACGAAGTCCCGTATTCACGCCAGTGGAAATTGAAGATATTTGTGGACGACATTTGTAATTTAGGAGAGAATCTGACAATTCTCCGATCACAAGAGCTTAAATTTTGTCAAGTACGATTTAATTTGAACTCACTCTCCTCTTATTGCTAGCCGGATACTGTTCCTTGCATCCGCCGGGACCACTGAACTCTAACTGTAACTGCTGGAAGGCTCAAACTTTGTTTCCTCTACGGGCCCGTTGAAACCAATTGAAAGCTGCCATACTGTGCCCCAACATTTTTTTAAAAATGATTTAGTGGTGTTTTTTATTACCAAAGCATTGTAGAAGTATTAAATATATATAAATAATATATTTTCTTCTTATAGAATTAATTTTTATATTGCCAAACAGATAGTTTTTGCTCTTGATTTTTAACTACTTCTACTTTGACTTGCAAATGACTTCTTATTTTAATAGCAGATTACATTTAAAATGGGTTTAAAAATAAAATAAAAAAAACTTACCCAAAAATAATATATGTCGGCGTATTTTAACATGAAAAATATACGAAATATTGCGGTATCAAGAAAAGTATGCCCCATCATGGCGGCCTCCATATCGGCTTCAAGTCAACAAAATGTCTTGCCCTATCCAGAAGTTACAGTTAGAGATCAGTGGCCGGGACCCTTTTTTAGGTCAACAGCCTTTTCCTTCGAAATAGACCCTCAAATGGTAGCCAATAGATTACTGTGTAACTGTAGTGCGGCCTTAACAAATCATGATGACATTCCGGTTCTGTGGCCAATAGCCCGCTGTACAGTTCTAGTGCGACATTAATATGTATAACAAAACCAATCATATGGGTTCCCGTCAGATCACCGAAGTCAAGCATCATCTGGCGCGGTCAGTACTAGGGAGGGTGGCCATCTTGGAAAACGGCGTTCTAATGGCTTAAGAATGGGCCCGGTGGCCCCGAGAAACAGTATCCGGCTACCAATCAAAGGATTGTGAGTTCGAATCGAAACGAACTTGCTATAGGAGGGTTGTCAGATTCGCTTCTAAATCACAAAAGTCGATGAAATTATTCTCAATTTTCAACGGCGTGTATACGGGATCACTGAACTCTAACTGTAACTGCTAGAAGGCTCAAACCTTGTTTCCTCTATGGGCGCGTTGAAGCCAATTGAAAGCAGCCATGCTGTGCCCCAATATTTTTTTTAAAGTTATTTAGTGGTGCTTTTTTATTGCTATAGCATTGTAGAAATATTAAATGTATATAAATATTATATTTTATTCTTATAGTATTAATTTTTATATTGCCAAACATATAGTTTTTGCTCTTGCTTTTTATTTACTTCGACTTTAACTTGCAGATGACTTTCTATTTTAATAGCAGATTGCATTTAAAATGGGTTTAAAAAGAAAATAGAAAAATACAGCCAAAAGCAATACACGTCGGCTTATTTTAAGTATGGAAAATATACGAAATATTGCGGTAGCAAAGAAAGTGCGGCACATCCTGGCTGCCTCTATATTGGTTTCAAGGGAAAAAAAATGTCTTCCCCAATCCAGAAGTTACAGTTAGAGATCAGTGTACGGGATTGATGCACTATAAATCTGATCGGAGTCCAATGTCCTGACGCCTATTAAGGTTGCGTCGGGTATCTGCTCAGGTGTTGTCCTCGTCATCTGACCATTGGTTCAAAAATGTTAGGCATCGTACCTGGGTGTTTCATTTGAGATAAACCCCGAACCGTCGCCAATAGCGACGTTAGTTAAGCAAGTCAAACCAAACCTGACGCCTATTGAGGTTGCGTCGGGTGCCAGCTCAGGTGTTGTTCTCGTCATCTGAACATTGGTTCAGGGGCCCGGTAGCCCATCGGATAAAGGCGTTCAGCTGGTAATGCGAGGATTTCTAGTTCGAGCCCGTACGATGGACTTAAAACAAAGTAAAAAAGTAGTGATCTTGTGGTCGCAGAGTTGCCAGATTCGCTACAAAAATGCTAGAAAGTCGTCTAGTACATACAGCAAATTATACCATCGTGTAATCCGCAAAAATTAACGGCATGTATACGGGACTGGTTCACGATACATCTGATCGGGGTTCAAAGTCCCGACTTCTATTGAAGGCGTTGGGTGCCAGTTCAGGTGTTTCCTCGTCATCTGACCATGGTTCTAAAATAACGAGGTGCATGTATGAATGTGTGTAAATGTGTATGTGTTCCCGGGTCTTTCCTTCGAGATAGACCCCGTACCGTCGCCAATAGCCCACTGTGAGCTCTAGTGCGACGTTAATTAACCAAACCAAACCATCGAGACAGACCTCGATCCGTCGCCAATAGCCCACTGTGCAGCTCTAGTGCGACCTTAATTAAAACAAACAAACAAAAAGCATTCAAATAACTAACGAGCAGCCGCTGCGTGGTTAATAACATTCTCCCTTCGTAGGAATAACTGCAAGACTTATTAATTCTGACAATAGCCAAGATTGCTGCGTGCGCTTATTAGGGAAGTCGAAAAATAAGCCTAATTACCGGCATTCGAGAAAAGGACAACTTTCTCCACGACGCCATATAATTAAAATCCCCACAATCCACACAGGAATCTTTTTTTTTCATATCGACCAGCAATTGTTCGGATGGGCAGCAAAAAGGTCCAAGTCCAAACACACAGTTGCTCAGTTGGTAAGGCGTTCAGCTACTAATCAGAGGATTGGTGGTTCGAATCCGGGGAATGGACTTGACATAGAAAAGTAAAAAAGTAGTGATCTTTCGATCGGAGGGTTGCCAGCTTCGCTACAAAAATACTAGAAAGTCGTCCAGAATATCCAACAAATTATACTGGCGTGTATACGGGACTGGTGCACGATGAATCTGATCGGGGTCCAAAGTCCCGACGTCTATTGAAGGCGTTGGGTGCCAGTTCAGGTGTTTCCTCGTCATCTGACCATGGTTCAAAAATAACGAGGTGCATGTATGAATGTGTGTGTGAATGTGTATGTGTTCCCGGGTCTTTCCTTCGAGATTGACCCCGAACCGTCGCCAATAGCCCACTGTGCAGCTCTAGTGCGACTTAATTAAACAACCAACCAGTTAATGAAATGGCCTTTACCCATTTTCATATTTTTTTAGGTTGGTTTGGATTTGTTTGGTTAATTAACGTCGCACTAGAGCTGCACAGCGGGCTATTGGCGACGGTTTGGGGTCAATCTCGAAGGAAAGACCCGGGAACACATTCATACATGCACCTCGTGATTTTAGAACCATGGTCAGATGACGAGGAAACACCTGAACTGGCACATATTTTTTTAGGACTTACTTCACTTGTCATTCAACCCGACCGATTCTCAAGGACTGCCAATTTAATTGAGTCACGAATTCACAAAGCCCCCCCCCCCCTTTCTTTTTCTATTAATTTATCACCAAAAGAATCATTTTAAATTCGAAAAACACAATGGTCTCCGGTCTGTAGGAACCCAACTAAGGAAAAAAAACGGCTAATGAAGCTAAATTTGAATAAACAAATTGCGTGGCGTGGAATGAGGCAGTTAGTGGTAGCGCACAATCAACGTGAATTATGCTCCCTTAAAGAAATGGAGAATATGGTAATATCATGGCGGTGTGCGTTACAGCGTCGGAGCTGTCTGACCTCTTCGTTTTTAAATGATCCACGGTCAAGGATAGATTGTGTTTGTAAGGGATTTGGGTTTGTGTAAGTGAAATGTGTTCAGGGTCGACCTTAACCCTTCCTGACCAGCTTTTTTGTCGTAGTAAAAAGAAAGGTATTCTAAATTACATTTTCTAGTCATTTAAATATATGTTTGGAAAATAAAAAGCATCGATTAGCTATTTTTGAAAGGTTATATATATATATATATATATATCAAATACGTGTAGTATACAAAAATTTAATGCTGACGCACATGTATTTATAGTTCAAGTAATCTGAGAAAAAAATTTGTGAATTTTTTTTAATATTTTTAAAAAAAACTTATCGTCTAAAAAATAAGTTTTCAAAAATTGAAAAAATTTCAATTTTGAAAAAAAGAATACAAACAATTAAGGAATTTTGAGATGAAATATTGTTATTTTATATAAATTTAAATAATATACATTAACATTTTAATAAAAAAAAATTTAATTAAAAGAAAATATTATTTGGTATAGTGTCCTCTTAAAATCTTTCCGGTCAACGACAGAAACTTGAGGGACACGAACAGCGTTGACATTTCTTAACTCCAATGGGAATCAAACTATGGGGCTATATAACATACCATTGTGTAGAGGAAACTTGGCCGCGTTGGCGCGAAGTTGGTAATTAATCTATTAACGTTAATTTCGAGAATACTCTGACTTATTTAATCGATGAAAGTGATTAAAGTGATATTGTGCACTTTTTGTGTTATTCTACAGACCTAATAATGAATATGTGAATACGTGTTCACACAATATTTCTGTTCCATGAAATCTATAAAATCCCCATTATATATATATTTCCATTTCTTCTATGTATAAATAGGGAAATATAAAATTTCGAAAAAATCAAGGAATTGTTTGATTTCAAGGGTTAAAGAAGTCTGACGTTATTAGTATATATTTCATTCAAGAATTTAAAATTGATTTATTCAAAATAGTTGACAAAAAATTTAGAACATTAACCTTGGTCCCTCTTGTTCCAAGCCACAAAAATATTTTGCAATAATTCAGTGGTCAAAGATGGACGTGTTTGCCCTGCATACCAATTCATATGCTAGAGGTGTGTTTATTTGTAATCATTTAAGGCGAGGGGGGAAAGAAGAGGTCATCTCATGTCACGCAAATGCCATGCACACATATGCCATATTCACAATGCTGCGACACTTAAGAACTTTGGCACAGGGCCTATTTTAAGCATAATTTACAACTTCCTAATACCTGAAAATATTTACTACTGCACATTTCCTCAAAAAAATTACGACAGAACAATTCCTCAGAAAATTTAAAACTGCACAATTCATAAAAAAAATTACGACTACCCAATACCTCAAACAATTTACGACTGAACAATTCCTTAAAGATTTACGGCTGCCCAATACCTCAAACAATTTACGACTACCCAATACCTCAAACAATTTACGACTGAACAATTCCTTAAAGATTTACGGCTGCCCAATACCTCAAACGATTTACGACTACCCAATACCTCAAACAATTTACAACTATCCAATACCTCAAACAATTTACGACTGAACAATTCCTTAAAGATTTACGGCTGCCCAATACCTCAAAGAATTTACGACTACCTAATACCTCAAACAATTTACGACTGAACAATTCCTTAAAGATTTACGGCTGCCCAATACCTCAAACGATTTACAACTGAACAATTTCTTAAAGATTTACGGCTGCCCAATACCTCAAACAATTTACTACTACCCAATACCTCAAACAATTTACGACTGTCCCATACCTAAAAAAATTACGACTGAACAATTCCTCAAAGATTTAAGGTTGCCCAATACCTACAAAAATTTACGACTGCCCAATACCTCAAACAATTTACAACTACCCAATACCTCAAACAATTTACGATTGAACAATTCCTTAAAGATTTACGGCTGTCCAATACCTCAAACAATTTACGACTACCCAATACCTCAAACAATTTACGACTGAACAATTCCTTAAAGATTTACGGCTACCCAATACCTCAAACAATTTACTACTACACAATACCTCAAACAATTTACGACTGTCCCATACCTAAAAAAATTACGACTTAACAATTCCTCAAAGATTTAAGGTTGCCCAATACCTACAAAAATTTACGACTGCCCAATACCTCAAACGATTTACGACTGTCTAATACCTAAAAAAACTAATGACAGCCCATCATCAGAAAATTACGACTGTCGAATGTCTTAAACAATTTACGACTGACTAATATCTAAGAAAAATGTATGACTATACAATTCCTCAAAGATTTACGACTGCCTAATATCTCAAGTAATTTACGACTGCCCATTACCTAAAAAAGTTTACAACTGCGCATTTCCTCAAAAAAATAACGACTACACAATATATGACTGCCCAATACCTCAAACAATTTACGACTACCTAATACCTAAAAAAACTAATGACAGTCCATCATCAGAAAATTACGACTGTCGAATGTCTTAAACAATTTACGACTGACTAATATCTAAGAAAAATGTACGACTATACAATTCCTCAAAGATTTGCGACTGCCTAATATCTCAAGTAATTTACGACTGCCCATTACCTAAAAAAGTTTACAACTGCGCATTTCCTCAAAAAAATAACGACTACACAATTCATGACTGCCCAATACCTCAAACAATTTACGACTGCCTAATACCTAAAAAAACTTATGACAGCCCATCATCAGAAAATTACGACTGTCGAATGTCTTAAACAATTTACGACTGACTAATATCTAACAAAAAATTATGACTGTACAATTACTCAGAGATTTACGACTGCCTAATATCTCAAGTAACTTACGACTGCCCATTACCTAAAAAGTTTACGATTGCGCATTTCCTCAAAAAAATTACGACTACACAATTTATGACTGCCAATACCTCAAACAATTTACGACTGCCTAATAGTACCAAAAAAACTTATGATTGCATAATTCTTCAAAACTTTGCGACTGCACAATTCCTTAGAAAATTTACGACTGTCCAATTATGATCACAAACTCACAGTTGAAGTTAATTATCAATAATTCACTTCAACGGTAAAGCTGTTTTTTAATAACTTCTGTTGGAATTTAATTTTGAAATCGTTTGATCACCTTGGGAACTTGAAATTATGTGATGTTCTATATACGCTGGACTCGTCTGTCTTTTGCAGATAGAACATAACACTTTGTTTATTAAAACCTGTTAAAGAATTTAGAAAACTTTATGAAATGACAATGATTCAAATTTCCTCATCAAATCATTGTGTGTGTTTATTTTTTATTTATTTTTTATTCCAATTTGTTAATTTTCCCGTCTGCCCATTTCAAATTTACGAATGTCAATTTTTAATTTACGTATGCCGGTTAGAATAGGCCCTGATTTAGCACAATGATGATTGCTCCTTCTGTTGAGGAGCAATTCAAACGAAACTAGACGAAAATCGAGCAACTAAGTAAATTTTATGTAAAAAAAACTCGAAGACATGTCCCTTACCTTAAGAGGGGGGGGAGGGGGGGGGGGGCTATAGCTACCCACCAGTCCGTACATCATTTTCGTGTGAAATAAAGGCATTGTATAAAAGTCCTTACTAAATATTTTTAGCCTATGCACTAGTACATAAAAAGTGTTTTGAAAATGTTCAAATTAATTGTTTATTTTGTTGAGGAATTTTACTACGTTCCTTGAGACCCAATCCCGTTTTTTTGGGGTTATAAGGCAATTTGGTTGTCCAATATTTCTTAATATTTTTTCAGATTTCTGGAAGGTATGTTACATGCACACTATTTTTTTTAACCAAAAAATTTTTTTGCAATGAAGAGTTAAAAAAATAAAATTGTGTCTGGCGATTTGTTAACTCTACATTAGTGTTCACAATAGGGCTGTCATAAATTTTCTGAGCAAATGGGCATTCGCAAATTTTACTTAAAATAGGCCATGTGTCAGTATTTTGTACAACTGGATGCATTTGATCGCTATTTCCTTTTTAATATTATGTTAAAACTATATTTAATTTAACAATTTACTAACAACATTCAGATAATGTGATTTTCCCACTGAACTCTAATTGCAACTTCTGGAAGGCTCAAAACTTTTTCCCTCTATGGGCGCGTTGAAGTCAATGTGGAAGCAGCCATACTGTGTCCCAAAAAATTTTTTTAATCATTTAGTAATGTTTTTTAATACCATAGCATTGCAGAAATATTAAATGCATATAAATATTATATTTTCTTCTTATAGAATTAATTTTTATATAGCCAAACAAATAGTTTTTGCTGTTCTTGCAAATGACTTTCAATTTTAATAGCAGATTGCATTTAAATGGGTTTCATAAGGAAATAGAAAAAACTCAGCCAAAAGCAATACATGTCGGCTTATTTTAACATGAAAGTATACTAAATATTGTTGTTGTAGTGGGATATGGTTGTTACCACTTCAATTAGCTTCAAGTCCACAAAATGTCTTGCCCAATCCAGAAGTTAAAGTTAGAGTTCAGTGGATATTCCCATCCAACCTACTGATACTGTCAGGTGCAATATTTAAATAGACAGTCTATTCGCCATCAAAAGGGGGTGGACAGACAACCACCCCCAAATGAGACGATTGTGGTAGACAGTACTCGGGGGAAGGGGAGCGCCAGAGAGCAGGAACAGAGCCCCCGTACGTGCGAACCCTCATCTCGATGTAAAATAACTCCATTACGCGCGCAATAATTCATTTTGGCGCGAACGATTCCGACTATGCGAGTGGAGTTGTCGGCATTCCGCTCACGATCAGAAAATTCCGGAGGTTCGTACTACGACAGCGTTTCATGGCTGCTTGCCCAAATCCGTTCTGGCAGCGAGGTGGCCTTCGTGGAGGTTAAATGGCAGCTGGATGCAAATTTCGACTCCTCCCCAGAGAGCAATCTAGGGTCTTCCATTGCTTTTAAATTACATCTTTTTTTTTTTAAGCGGCAGGTTGCTTTGTGTAATGTATCAATTTGCTCGTTTACCGAGCTCGCGGATTGGGTGTTTGAATAATCCTTGGACGGTTGTTCTGGTTTGGTTTTTGTTAATTAACGTCGCACTAGAGCTGCACAGTGGGCTATTGGCGACGGTTCGGGGTCAATCTCGAAGGAAAGACCCGGGAACACACACATTCATACATGCACCTCGTTATTTTAGAAAAATGGTCAGATGACGAGAAAACACCTGAACGGGCACCCAACGCCTTCAACAGACGTCGGGACTTAGGACCCCGATCAGATGTATCGTGCACCAGTCCCGTATACACGCCAGTATAATTTGTTGGATATTCTGGTTTTTTTGTTTTTTTTGTTTTTGTTTTTGTTAATTAACGTCGCACTAGAGCTGAACAGTGGGCTATTGGCGACGGTTCGGGGTCAATCTCGAAGGAAAGACCCGGGAACACACACATTCATACATGCACCTCGTTATTTTTGAAAAATGGTCAGATGACGAGAAAACACCTGAACGGGCACCCAACGCCTTCAATAGACGTCGGGACTTAGGACCCCGATCAGATGTATCGTGCACCAGTCCCGTATACACGCCAGTATAATTTGTTGGATATTCTCGACGACTTTCTAGTATTTTTGTAGCGAAGCTGGCAACCCTCCGATCGCAAGATCACTACTTTTTTACTTTTCTATGTCAAGTCCATTGCACGGATTCGAACCACCAATCCTCTGCTTAGTAGCTGAACGCCTTACCAACTGAGCAACTGGGGCTCGACAGTGGTTCTGAGCCTGTGGTCCGCGATAGGGTCCGTGGAACTATGGAACTTTTAAACATTGAAAAGGTTTTTCTTTTTCCAAAAAATAAAAAAGTTCGGCATTGTTCTATAATGTTATCTCTTTTATGCCAAAGCAATATGAAAAAAATCACAGCTGTTTAACTATAAAACATTTTGTGTCTTTTTTTGTGGTTTCCATATTCATACGGGCCTCCGTGGACGAGCGGTTAAAGGCGTCAGCTGAGAATTCGAAAATTCTTGGTTCGATCTAGGCGATGGACTTGACAAAGAATAGTAAAAAAAGTAGTGATCTTGTGATCGATGGATTGCCAGCTTCGCTACAAAATACTAGGAATATCGTCCAGAACATCCCCAAAAATTATCGGCGTGTATACGGGACTGGTGCCCGATGAATCTGATCGGGGTCCAAAGTACCGTCCAAAGTCTATTGAAGGCGTTGGGTGCCAGTTCAGGTGTTTCATCGTCATCTGACCATGGTTCTAAAATACGAGGCATCATTCCCGTGTCTTTCCTTCGAGATAGGCCCCGAACCGTCGCCAATAGCCCACTGTGCAGCTCTAGTGCGACGTTAATTAACAAAATCCAAACAAAAAAAACTGTTGGGCATTGTTCATGTTTTCTCTTTTATGTCAAAGCAATATGAAAAATTCACAGATTTTTACTATAAAACATTTTGTGTCTTTTTTTGTGGTTTCCATATTCATATTTTGTTTCTTTACCGTAATTCCTATAGATCTTAACCAGAAATTAATTATTTTTCATATTTTGCTGAAAAGGTAAAACTTTTCTTTCTGATGTCGCGATTATGGATTTGTTAATATATTGTATAAATATTCTGAATATGTAACTAATTGAGTCCCCCTCATCCTTTTCGAATTCCGTTTCCCGGGTCTTTCCTTTGGGATAGTCGCTATTCTGCAGCTCTACTTTAACTATTCGTTCAACCTACTTCCTTTACAAAACTCCATTCTAACAATAAAAAAATATTTAAATAAACATCCCAATTAAAAGAAACAAATAGAACCTAAAACAAACCCTATTGTTTATCCTAATAGAAGCAGAAACAGATCCCATTTTTTTATTTCTGGAATTCTTACCCCGTAATCAAAACACGTCAGTTTAATTTTCGCCATTTGTGCTTTAACTCCTTCTCGCAATCAGGGGGAAGATTAAAGTGTCACGTGACGGGGGGTAATTAATGTAATTAAACTTATCTTCCTTTTCCCCCCCGAAAACTTTTAAAGCGCGGTTCTCTAAAGATGGCGGAACGGGGGAATTAATTGAGCAGTAATTCAAGTGGGGGGAAGGGGGGAAGGGGGGATTGTTGCCGCTGGGAAAATGTAACTCGTTCTTAGAAAGTTCTCGTTCTTAGAAAGTCCTCGTTCTTAGAAAGTTCTCGTTCTTAGAAAGTTCTCGTTCTTAGAAAGTTCTCGTTCTTAGAAAGTCCTCGTTCTTAGAAAGTCCTCGTTCTTAGAAAGTTCTCGTTCTTAGAAAGTCCTCGTTCTCAGAATCAAGGAGGATACCTTCCAGTGGTGTTCTCAGAATATTCAGGGTGTTTAAGGATTATCTTTAGAACTTTGACACGCGATAAAATCTAAAAAAAAAAAAGAAATCAGTTAAGTTTGTTTTTACAATTAAAGCACCAATACAACATTAACGCACTGAGATTTCTCCTGAGAATGGGTGTATGAAAATTATCTTTATGACTTTGACACGTAATAAAACCTAAGATAAATAAGTTAGCTCAGTTATGTTGTTTATACATGTAATAGCACCACATGAAGTTTTATTTGTACACAGTTTTTTTCTCCAAAACCATTAACGAACTATTACACCATTAACGAACCATTCAAAGTACCATTCGAAAACCATTAACGCACTATTACACCAATAACGCATTGAGCTTTCTCCTGAGCATGAGTGTATGAAAATTATATTTATGACACTGAAACCTAAAATAAATAAGTTAGTTAAGTTATGTTGTTTGTACATGTAATAGCAACACATGAAGTTTTATTTGAACATCGTTTTATTTCCAAAACCATTAACGCACCAATACACCATTGACGCACTGAGCTTTCTCCAGAGAATAGGTGTATGAAAATTACATTTACAACGTTGACACGCAGTAAAACCAAAAAGAACTATGATAGCTAAGTTACGTTGCTTGTGCATGTAATAGCAACACATGAAGTTTTATTTGTACCCAGGTAGCACACGTACAGCTGCGGAAAAAAACAACGAAACACCAGGGATTATTTCGTTAGTTTTTATAGTAGAGCTAAACTTAATATACCATTTTGTAGGGAATAAAATCTACTATACATTGATATACAAAAAATTTGCATAGGGGACTATCTTCATACTCGAATCCGTACCAACTTTAAAATTTTCAATAGCAACACCTACTTTTGATAGCGCAGAAGTGTTCCCCACCCTCAAATTAATCTAAATATAAATTTTCGTTAATTTCCTACCATTATATGCAGAGATATTAGACAATATGTATCGATCTTATTTGAGGGGCTATCTCTACTTGAACAAAGTATTATTAGTTGGACTGAATGATTCGGGTAGAAAATGTTTTTCGTTAGCCGTGGTTCTACTTTTAACGTGGCTCTTCTTTTCGTGGTCAGATCAGATATAAGATAAGGCTAGCATATAAATGTTCAAATAATATGATGCAGTATGTATTATTCTTACATATATGTTACTACATCAATGTGGATGTATATAGTATTTTTGATGACGACAAATTTCATCATTTGTATTCTTAAGATGTTCTGAAATTATATAAGCAAATGACAAAATTAATATTGTAAGAAAAATTTAAAATTTTAGAATATATCTTTAAAAAGTTATTTATTCAAAGTTTAAAATACATATACCAATGATTTACTTTTAAAATTCATATAATTTTTTTTTAATTCTATATTTAAATGAAATATTGCAAATGTTATATTACAAACTCAGTTTGAATTGAGGCTATGTAATTGCTCATTTTCCATAAGATTGTGCTTGTCTTAAGTTATGCAGGGTGGTCCAAAATTATTTTAATGCTTTTAAAAATCCTTTAAAAAACAAAAATATGCACATAAGGTTTTTTATATATAAAAAGAAAGCATTGAAGTTTATTAAACAACATTTAGACCACTTCAATGTGCACACCATTTTTGCACCTTTAAAAAAACTTGTTTAAAAATATAATCACATATGGTGTGTCCAATCCGGCTATGTGAAATATTGGAAAATTTGTAATTACAATTGCCGCTGTAATTCAATTCGGCTTTTCAATTAGTCAGTGACACCGATTGTGAACTTTTAAACTACTCTTTTCATGTTACCGTCAAGGGGGTTACTTTACACCTTGCAGGGTAACTTTACTCCACCTATTAAAAAAAAGTTTCATATTTGAAAAAAGGCGGGGCATTCAGCGAAAGAAGACAGTAATATATTTTTCAATTGAGGGTTAGCAATCCTGCTGTCCAACAGTTGGCCTTTTTTCCCCTCCCTTTCTTTAGGGAACGTTACAGCTAAAAGTGTTGTGTAGGTATAACCAACACACTGGTGTTGGTATAACACGGGTTTTCTTACAGTGGAAAAAGTTGTATTTTTTACATAACCACGTGTATCCTGTATAAGGTTAGGGCCCAATTCTGTTATGAAAGAATTTAAAAGTATAAAATCTATTTTCTTCTTCTAGTTCAGGTTACAAATTCTTTGGTTCACCAACCTCATTCCAGTTCAACATTCGGGGTTACTTTACTCCACCAGTTAATTTAAGAAAAACCTTATAATAGTAAAGTAAACCTTAGTGGAGAGAAACCTTGCCATTCTGTAGCGGTTGTTAAGGATTTTGTTGTCCTTATCATTCAAAAAGGGATTTTCACTCTATTTTTTAGGAATTATATTGTTAACTTAAAGCCCTTCCTCTAAAAAAATACATCTCTAGTTATTTTTAATGCATTTATTTAAAATAGTTACGAATTATCCATAATATATTTATTAATTACTACCTACTTTTTTTATTTACAAAATGTAGTGGCGGCTTATATAGTGGTGTGGTTTTCTTTAAAAGACATGGGACAACGGACATAATTATTATATAAAAAAGTTTAAGTATAATGAACTAAGATATTCACATTCTTTAAATATTTACATATAGTATTATCAACTTAAATCAATGATTCTCAATTTTTCAATGGCATCGGAACACACCAGAAAGTTGAAAATTAGACAAAGAGCACGGATCAATTTTTTTTATTAACACATATAGATACCAAACGCAATTCTGACACAAAATACATGTATTAAATATACTTCAGTTAATAAATACCGTATTTGAAATAAATATATTAATTAAAAATTCAAGAAAGTTATGTATATTTCCTTCGAGATAGGCCCCTAACAGTCTCCAACAGCCCACTGTGCAGTTCTAGTGCAACGTTATTTAACCAAGTTCATATTTTTTAACCATGGTCAGATGACGAGAACAACGTATGAATTGACACCCAACGCAACTTCAGTAGGCGATAGGAAATTCGACTTGGATCATATTTAACGTGCACCACAATCGTACACCGCTCGCCTTTATATAAGAATTTAGAATTTTATGCCAACGCGATAACAGCGCTTTTAATTCTCAAAATTAGTGAAGATTTCTGCTAAGTTCTGCTGATTTTAAATTTGTGTATGACCCCTGAAATAATCATTTGATGCACATTTTAATATATCTTAAAAACTACAAAGAGGAAAATCACGAAATTTTAGATATGGATATAAAGCGTTTTTCTGAATCCATCATTATCAAAATATAGCATGGTTGCTATTCATAAATTTTATGAATATTAATATCCTAATTTAAATAAAATTAAAAAATATACATATAAGTAATGAAAGTTAGTGTATTTTATTTGGGTCGTTTAGAAGTAACACAGATAAAAATTTCAGCTTAATAAAATTATTATTTCGAAAGATATGATTAAAAGTTTAAGACATTCATTTAACATTACGAGTTCTAAACTTTCGATATTCATAATTTAAAAACTAATTAACCAAATGACTTGCAAATTGATATTCAACGATAAATTTTGGCGTAGATTCTAAATATTAAATCAAAATTGGGTGTTGCTATTGGAAATTTTAAAGTTGGTGCGGATTTTAATATGAAGATAGTCCCCTATGCAAATTTTTTGTATATTAATGTGTAGCAGACTTTATTCCATACAAAATGGTATATTAAGTTTAGCTCTACTATAAAAATTAACGAAATAATCATTGGTGGTTCGTTTTTTTTTTCCGCAGCTGTACATGGGATTCGCATGGGCCGACGTGGGACCTGCATGGAATTCTTATTTATATTATGACAATAAAAAAAAATTGGTAAAATATTTGAATACACGAAGTTTCTTTAGATTCACCATTTCAAGAAATTATAGCCATTTAGAATAGTGTTCTAAATTGAGTAACTCATTGGCCATGTATAGTGTCCTAATCTAGATGGGCCAGTGTGGAGAAACCCATTTGAATCCATGTAGTGAACCCTCACAGGTCCATATAAGTTATCCATATGGGCCCGGATAGACAGGTAATACGGATCCAGAAAGAAACGGCCCCTTTTGTTCAATACTGGCCCAGTTGGGTTGCCCCACATGGACCCATATGGAATTCCCCATACTGGGTAATATAGTTTATCCATATGGGCCCTGATGGGCAGCGCACATGGATCCAGAAAGAAACGGCCCTTTTTGTTATTTACTGGCCCAGTTGGGTTGCCCCACATGGACCCATATGGATTTCCCCATACTGGGCAATATAGTTTATCCATATGGGCCCCGATGGGCAGCGCACATGGATCCAGAAAGAAACGGCCCTTTTTGTTCAATACTGGCCCAGTTGGGTTGCCCCACATGGACCCATATGGAATTCCCCATACTGGGCAATATAGTTTATCCATATGGGCCGTGATGGGCAGCGCACATGGATCCAGAAAGAAACGGCCCCTTTTGTTCAATACTGGCCCAGTTGGGTTGCCCCACATGGACCCATAGTGAATTCCATATACTGGGCAATATATTTTATCCATATGGGCCCTGATGGGCAGCGCACATGGATCCAGAAAGAAACGGCCCCTTTTTGTTCAATACTGGCCCAGTTGGGTTGCCCCACATGGACCCATATGGAATTCCCCATACTGGGCAATATAGTTTTTCCATATGGGCCCTGATGGGCAGCGCACATGGATCCAGAAAGAAACGGCCCCTTTTGTTCAATACTGGCCCAGTTGGGTTGCCCCACATGGACCCATACGGAATTCCCCATACTGGGCAATATAGTTTATCCATATGGGCCCTGATGGGCAGCGCACATGGATCCAGAAAGAAACGGCCCCTTTTGTTCAATACTGGCCCAGTTGGGTTGCCCCACATGGACCCATATGGAATTCCCCATACTGGCAATATATTTTATCCATATGGGCCCTGATGGGCAGCGCACATGGATCCAGAAAGAAACGGCCCCTTTTTGTTCAATACTGACCCAGTTGGGTTGCCCCACATGGACCCATATGGAATTCCCCATACTGGGCAATATAGTTTATCCATATGGGCCCTGATGGGCAGCGCACATGGATCCAGAAAAAACGGCCCTTTTTGTTCAATACTGGCCCAGTTGGGTTGCCCCACATGGACCCATATGGAATTCCCCATACTGGGCAATATATTTTATCCATATGGGCCCTGATGGGCATCGCACATGGATCCAGAAAGAAACGGCCCCTTTTGTTTCATACTGGCCCAGTTGGATTTTCCCACGCGGGCCCAGATGGAAAATCCCATCTTGGCCCAGTTGAGTAATCCCACATGGGCCCATGTGGGAAAACCCCAACTTTGACGGTATAGAACAAAAGGGGTCGTTTCTTTCTGGATCCACATGGGCTGCCCAGCAGGGCCCAAATGGATATCCCATTACCAACCCAAGTGGGCCCATATGGTTGTGCTACCTGTTGTATGTGGATCGATTAATAACGCAGACATTAGCTGAACAAGAACTTTATTTGTAAAACCACAAGTATATATAAGAAATAAACAGCGCCATCTAGACACAGAAATCATAAGTAAAATATTTGCATATAACCAGATACTGTCTGATGCCAACAAACTCCCCCTTGGGTAGATGCAAAATTTAACATAAACAATCATCTTGGTTGATACCTTTTTCTAACAGACTTACTTGATTTAAAGTCCACAACAATTTATCTTCCGACACAGCTTTCGTACAAAAATCTGCTAACATTTCATTAGTTTTGCAGTGTTCTAGTTTAATCTTATTACTTTCAATTAAATCTCTAATAAAATGAAATTTTAAACATACATGTCTCGTTCTTACAGAAGATTTAGCAGCTTTGCACCAATCTATGGCGGCTTTATTATCACAATAAACAATAACTGGAAAATTAATATATTTAGAGCATTTTAACTCTTCAAATAGATTACATATCCAAATTAAATTCTTAGTAGCATCTGCAATAGCAAAAAGTTCAACTTCACATGTTGACAAACCTACACACTTTTGCTTGTTTGCTTTCCAAACTAATAAAGAATTACCAAGCATAATAACCGATCCAGAGAATGACTTTCCTCCTTCGGCGTTTCCCCAACTTGAATCAGCACTAACCTTTAGATCCCCAAGATTGTCGTCGTAAAATAAAATACGATCTTTGGTACCTTTTAAATATCTTAAAACCTTTTTAAGTAACAAAAAATGACGCTTTTTTGGTCTTTGATTATACTGAGATAGAAAACTTACAACAAAACTTAGATCGGGACGTGTGCGATTCGCAAGATAAGAAAGTTCACCTATTAATTCTAAATACTTGGTTTGATCAATCTGCTCGTTCGTAGTGTCTAAACATTTGTCCTCATTTTTAGAGATTGGGAGTTTTACAGGTTTACATTCACTCATGCCATGTTTTTCAAGAATAATTTCAATATAATCTTTTTGAGATAATCCTATTCCATTTTTGAATTTTTGTATTTCTAATCCCAAGAATTTACCCTTTTCAGTTGTTTCATTAAGATCAAAATGTTCTCTTAATTTATGAATAATTTCATCTGCAATTTTTGGATTACTGCTAAAAATACCCAAATCGTCTACATATATACACATTGCAAAGAAATTGTTCGGATCATCTAAAATAAAGATACAATTATCAGAAGCGAGTTGTTTAAGTCCGATTTCTAATAATACAGTTTTGAGTTTTAAATTCCAATTTCTACCAGATTGCGGTAAACCGTAAATACTGCGTTTAAGTTTACAAACTTTGTTTTCTCCGAAATTATTTTCATAACCTGGCGGAATAGTCATATACACGGTTTCCTTCAAATCAGTGGCGGATCTAGGGTCATCCAAAGGGGGGGGCTAATTTTTCTTTTTTTGTGTAAATTCATTAAAGATAACGGTATGTGTAAATTCCGCCTAAAAATGTTATTTTGATACCCTAGCGAGATAAATGCCTCCAATGTAAAGAAGCAACTTTGTTGTGTTTTATTCTGGTGCAATGTACTTTTTTTGTATAAGAATAATTTTTGTCTCAACGCCTTCTGATAATAAAAAAGGGAAATTTTTGGCCCACCACGCTGCTCATAAACGACTGGTTCACCCTTGGGGCAGTTGTTTGGGGTATTCCCACCTAGCTAGAGCCGGATTTAGAGTTAATGGACCCCTAGGCCAAATATGTGGTGCGGGCCCTCGGTGGTATGGAATACTCCTTCGTAAATCGAAATAGGGAGGGGAGATCGGAAATTTTTTGAAATACAAGAATTGAAAATTTGCAAACTAATTAATTTTTCAGTTTTAATAATTTTGGGATGCATTGTTTTTTTGTAAATTTCCAATACTAAGTTAAATATTTCAACAATTTCAAAGAATTTCAATGTGCGATGTAATTTTGGAATTTTTGAAAATTACAATAAAATATTGCACTCGTCTCCGTATCATCATGAACAGAATTACGGTGTAGAATAAAAACAACTATTTCCAAAAATAGTAACACAATGCCATTTTAAATAATCACAAATTAAACACATATTTTAAAAGAATATAAAAGTGTTGTTATATTTGCATTGTACAAATCCATTAAGAAAAATAGAACTTTTCGCATCATAAAAATTTTGTAGAATATTATTTTCATTAAGATTTAGTTTGATTTATTAGTTATTTAGAAACTTGTTTGGTATACTTATAATTTTTTTTGTCTAAGAGATTTATTTTCAAACATGTCGTTGTCATAATTTCGAAGTATTGAGACACCCATTTTTTCAGTAATCTATATTATTATTGGTTAGTTGGACTGTAGCCTATGCTTAAATCCGGCCCTGAATCGAGCAGTCAATTTTGTCCTCTCAACTCCCTTTTGCGTAGTCGTTTTGGGATTCTCGTATCATAACAAAATTTTCAAATGAATGTAACCTAAATTAAAAAAAAAAAAAACTTGCTCTGATTTCGCAAATAATAAAAAAAAATTCCATATTTTATAACTTTATATACACGGTTAAACAATGTATTTTTCTTAGTATTTGCATCACAACAGCTTACAGGGTTGCCAAAGTTGACTTAGTAATCTTTTGCCTACAATATATATTGCGTGAAAGAACAGATAATGCTTGCAGTTGAATTTACCTATCGATTTAGAAAAACGTAAAAATGTGGGCCGAAAATTCCTTATATGGATTAATTGAGAATATTTTTTATTTCGTAAGCAAACGTAAGATACAATATACAACATAAAAAAAAAGCACACCAAAAATAGTTTCATGTACACGAAGAAAATAACAAATATTGAAAAATGTTGACTAACGTTTAAATATAAATTGAATTTTGTGTTTTAAAATATAAAATTAAATGTTACAAAAATTATTGTTTAAGTCTAATTTGATCTTATTTGAATCTTAAAAGGCCGTTTATTTATTACGACTCACACCCTTGAAGAAGGGGGTCCATCATACGTGACTGTGGTGTGACATGAGGGAAAAAGGTCTCGGTGATTGTGTGACGTAGCAAAAGTTCCTGAAACATTCCTTTCACAAATTTTGAGATAAGAAACTTTTTATAGAAATCACTATATCTTTCTAATTAGTTGAAATGTTTTGTAAAATACACAGAATGAAAGTTTTAATTACTATTTTTTAACTGCATAAATTTAAAATGAAGTAACATAGGGAGGAGGGGGTGTACAAAAAGGTGAAAAATATTATGACATAAAAGAATGCTCCCTAACAGTGCAATTAATTATTTTTATTTGAATTTTTATATAATAGAGATTTTAATTTCGGAAATATATATTAATTGATTTGTTCCAGTTTTTTTTTGTCCAGCCCATATGATTTTTACTTTAATTATAATTGGCTTCGGTTCCATTTAAAATTATATGTAGCTATCTTCGCCACTGATGAGTAATACTTCTATCAATCAAAGTATGGTTGTGGAAATCATGTAAATATAAATATTCATGGGTTAATTGACAGAGCAAAAGACAAACAATATCTCACAAAATCTCTCGAAGAATATTAAATTTCGTAGATTACGAAAATTTAAGTACAATGGTGATATGTGAAATATCCTCATTGTACATAAATTTTGATAAGAACTGAAATAGTTAGGTAGATTGGTCAAAATAATAAATTACGTTAAACTATGCAAGGGAAGACTTTACGCTTTTAATAAGAATACCAACTAGCAGTTACTAGTACTTGCTTCAATCCACACAAACTCAGACAAATGATTGATATACGAATAGAAAAAATTCAAAACGTGTTTTGTCACTTGAAACGAATATTGGGTAAATTAAAATTAATTTTTCTAATTCGCGTAGACAGATTTCAATTTTGCAAGTTAATTTCAAATGTTACAACACGTATTTTGGACAAATAAAATACCTTTGTTAGATAGAAAATTCGGTGGCGAAATCAGGTGATGTAATTTTTTTTTTTAGCAAAATAAGTTTTGATTGTTTGCTTTTCATATATGGTACAATATTTCTTATGTAAATGCCAAACTAAAGTTTAAAAATATCATCATTAAGCATTTTCAGTTCTTTGAATTATATTTTCAATTTACGTAAAATTGATGTTTTAAAAAAAATAAGATTCAAAGATATTTGGTTCGGTTTTCCTAATTTAAACAGAACAACTTTCATATAAGAGGTTAAGAATTGATTGTCAAGGATAATGTGATTCCGGTATCACTACTTCATTCAAATACTTGAATAAAACCCAATAGTATTTACAACTGCAGTCTCGCTTTTTGCATTGCTTAAAATACATAAAATTACACGAATAAAACACAAGAGAAAGAAAAATTACCTGACTAACACAGCTATTAATGAAGCAATAGCATAGAATTCGCCTTTTCCGATGTTTTCGCTCATCAAACCTAACCATAGCGACGCGAATTTTTATTTCCCTCCTTACACTCGGATCCACTGACCTCTACAGAAAATCTCCCGCCTCCCTTAAAACGTTTAACGAATGACCGTACTCGGGTGATACAACAAAAAATTTCAGTTTTGCTGTTTCTGGTCATTTGCAGTGTCAAGGCAAGGGTCAAGGTCATCTGATAAGACGAAAAGACCCTACTCTAAGGAAAAGACGCGTAGCCCCCCCCCCCCCCCCCCCACCCCCAAAGAGAGAGAGAGTCATAAAACTCGATCTACCCCTAAGACTACCTTCCAGGCAATGTGTTTCTTTCTGGGTCGTTGCATTGTCCAAGGTCATCTTAGTGCGACAAGACGCGTAGCCATCCCCCCCCCTCTTCCCATCCCCAATGAGAACCATAATAAAACTTGGTCCTCTCCTCACTCCCTGAAAACTTTAACTATATAAGGGGCTATAGCCCCTTAAGAAAAAAAAAATCTTAATTTAAAAAAAAAAAAAAAAAAAAATTGGGCCATAGCCCAAGGGGGGGGGGCTATAGCCCCCTTTAGCCCCTATGTAAATCCGCCACTGCTTCAAATCACTATACAAATAAGCTGTTTTAACGTCAAAAAATCGAATATCTAAATCAAGCTTTGCAGCTAAAGCGACTAATAATCTAAAAGATTCGATATTTACTACGGGAGAATACGATTCGTCATAGTCTAGATTTTTGATTTGATTAAATCCTGCTGCAACAAGACGCGCTTTATACTTAGCACAATTTTGATCTTGTTTAAAGTTATAAACCCATTTACTTTTAATAGTTTTTACGTCATTCGGTTTATCCACTATTTCCCATACTTTATGTTGTTCTAATGATTTCAACTCGTCTTGCATTGCTTTAAGCCAATCATTTGAGTTTTTATTGGACATAGCTTCATCGTAATTATTCGGTATATCCTGAGTAACTAAACACGTTAAGTTCGTTTTTAATCTTTCTGATCTCCTTACACCTTGTTCTAACATTTGTCGTTCTTCTTCTAAAGCCGGCGCCACATATGCGGTATTCGCCGAATCCCGAGCAACGAAACCTTCGATATTCGCCTAAAGACGCATGTGTGGATGGGTCGCTCGGTATTCGGCAAGTGCCGCGTCGCTCGCGTTTCGACGATTTTCAGCACCACACTACAAAGTGCTCGCCTTATCACGAGCAACTTCGCTCGGGTTAAAGCGAGCAAATTGAATAATTGCGTTTCCCACTTGTTTCGGGAAAATGGAACACATCTCGAAGCGAGCTCAATGGTGATTGGCTATCGATATTTTATTCTATATTTTGATAGCCAATTACCATTTACTATCAATATAGTACTATTTTCTTTTTTTATTTAAAGAGGGTATATTGTTCTTTTCGTATCAATTTGACTTTAAAATATATCGTGGTGTTTGTTGTGCTATTATTTTAGAATTTTTATTTAGTTTATTCATTTATTTTTATGAAGTTGTCTGTTTCACTTAAATATTTGTGTTTCACTTAAATATTTGTGTTCCATTTACTTATTTCATTTATTTATCAATAAAATTATTTCATTTATTTATCAATTAAATTATTTCATTTATTTATCAATTAAATTATTTCATTTATTTATCAATTAAATTATTTCATTTATTTATCAATTAAATTATTTCATTTATTTATCAATTAAATTATTTCATTTATTTATCAATTAAATTATTTCATTTTATTACTTATTTATATATTTGAAGCATTTAACTATTTTTATGCAGATGCGAAAAAGTGAAGATATTATTTTAACATTTCTATTCGAGTTTCCAATGTGTTTAAACGATTTGAAGTCTCACGACCTAAATAAAATGGAGTTTTGTCATGAAACGTCTTTAAAACCATCTATAAAGGTTGTGTGTAGGGACATAGTAGTCATGATAGAAACACCATTTTACGCTTTTAGGATAACCGATTCCGACACTATACCTTTCTAAATATAGCACGTTTGACATAAATTTGGTCCAGCCGATGATCTAAAGTTTCATATTTAAAAAACTTTTAGTGTTTTGAGCTTTTTTTTATCGTATATTTACTTGTTTAGTTCGTCTACTTAAAACAATTCCTTCGTTTATTAAGTTGTGAATTTTACTAAATTTTTTCAGTTCAGATTTTTTTTATTTATTAATTAATTTCATTTATTTGTTTTTTCATTTAGATTTCTTGCATTTAACTTTTTTGATGAAGACACAAAAATATGAAAATATTTAAATAGTATTTTAAAACCTCGAAATGAAATGTCATTGATTTAAACGTTTTGACGAATCTTGAGTTGAAAAATAAAATGTGGTTTTGATGTGAAACAGTTTTAAAACCAGCTATTCTTTAAGGTGATACATTCTAATACTGTAACATAGTAAAATGAAGCACGATTGTTATAAAAGGAAATTTGGCGAGGATTCGTGTAAAATCTTGAACTAAAGCAAAGCACGTACGGAGAGCGGACGTGGAACATACGAGGAATCAGGCGTAGCAGTTTGCATATCTTCCTCTGTTAGCGAGGTTTCCGTTGATAAACGAACCTTATTTAGATATTAGTTATCGGATTACTTAATATGTCAATTTTAAATCTATATAAGATATGTTTGGTTGAATTGACGTCGCACTAAAGTTACAGAATAAACTACGAACGACGGTTCGGGTTTTATCCCCATAGAAAAATTCGGGAACACTGTTTTTTTCATTGTGAGCCGTGGTCAAATGACTTCGACAACACCTGAGCTGGCACCCCACTGGTTAATTTTTATACAAAAAATTTCAAACGTTTAAAAAAATATAAGTTTTCAACACCATTGACATTGAAGCCACAATGCCAAGTATTTTACTTTTATTGTTGCTGAATACATCATTTTTATCGACATGATATTACAAGGCTATATTAGTAAAGGCTTTTTTAATCCTTAAATAAATTTTAGGAATTTTAATATAATTTTTTTTTTCTTACAAAAACATCACTTTAAATATCAATCGCAATAGCATGTAAAGTCATGAACGTAAAAATTAAAAAAAAGTACTAGGTTTAGGTATTTGGAAAACTACTCAAAATAATTGAATAAATCTAGATTTTGATAAAGTTTATTTTACACAGTGCACAGAGAGTGAGTGATATGCGGTGGCTAAGCTAACAAACACAAAAATCGCGCAGCTTTTCTTACGAGTAACGCCGGGCCATATTGTTAAAATACCAATAAAACAGTAATTAACGATAGAAATTTTTCCGAAAATGGATAAACAAAAGTAAAGTGTCGATCTTTATACATTTAATTTCGACATCAAATTTTGAATAGTATTCACTGTCGAATATTAATATAATGTTTTTTAATGAACTCTATGTTGACCTGGTGTCGATATTATATCTTGTAAACAAATAATCGTTAGTACATTGGCTAAGAAAAAAGCAAACGATAATTTCAATATGTTAAAAGATACGGAATAAAAACCAGATCCCCAAGACAACGTGCATAAAGTCCATTATTTATACTTAGTTAAAAAATGGATTGACACTAAAGAAATTTTTATATGTAGCATGCAAATTCAATTGTCAAAATGCGAAATATTCGGTGAAAAATTTTGCCAGAACACTTAAAGTTTTTCGAACTGATTATCGTTTGTATTTTATTATCGTTATCGCTAAAGCAAATATATTCATAGGGAAAATATATATTCCAGAACTGAAAATTAAATCATTTTTAAGTGTACCAACAAAATTAGGATACACTGTTTTTTGTAATTTTTCAATATTCTATGCTACAAAATTTCAACGGTTTCAAGGAATCTCCATGTGCATGGCATTCTGGAATCTATGAAAATAATAATAAAATATTGCACTCGCAAATGGCTATGAGCAAAATAAAAATGTAAAAAAAAACAAAAAAAAACTGATTTCCAATTTTAAAAAAATGTCATTGTAATTATCACAAATTAAAAATATGTTTTTAAAGAACATAAAAGTATTAGAATATATTTATATTGTACAAATCTGTTAATAAAATAGAATATTTTTCCATCATAAAAATATTGTAGTATACTATTTTTATAAAAATTTATATTCATATTTTTATTAAATCCGGCCATGCTTCCTACTGCGAATAAATGTTCTGAAATCGGCAAGTATACTCGCAAGAAGCCGAGTTGCTCAGGTTTTTGTAATCTGAGCAAGTAATAGTAAATCGCTCGGGTTATGGCGAGTCGCTCGGGTTATGGCGAGTCGCTCGGGTTATGGCGAGTCGCTCGGGTTATGGCGAGTCGCTCGGGTTAAGGCGAGTCGCTCGGTATTCAGCGAATACCGCATATGTGGCGCCGGCTTAAAACACGTTCGCGATTCAATTCCTGACTTTTAAGCTTAGTCATACCAATAGGTCTACCACGTTTCTGTGTTTGGATATTTGCTTCTGTAGAATATTCACCCAGATCTAAATCTAAAAGTGGTTGATTTTGAACATCACTTTTCGAATTTTCGGCTTCGGATTGAATTAACCCATCGTTAAAGTACGTCTCAATATCCCAATTATTATCAAACGATCGTTTCAACAAATTCGAACCTTTCAAGTTTTCATTAAATTTTACTGAGCGTTCTTCTATCACACAATTTTCCTCAACATTAAAAATTCGATAAGCTTTTCTTTCTCGAGAATATCCCACCATAATACCAGTTTTACCAGGGATTTGCAATTTGTTGCGGTATACTTTTGGTGTGTGGTAATAAGCTACACAACCGAACACTTTCAAATATGAAATATTAGGCTTTCTTTTGAAAAACAATTCATACGGAGTTTTAAGTTTAGATTTTCTAGGGGTTAAATTTGTAACATGTGTACTACAAGCAATAGCTTCAGCCCAGAAAGTTAAAGAAAGTTTACTTCCGTAAATTAATGTTCTAGCACGATCCAAAAGAACTCTTACAGCTCTTTCACTTTTACCATTGCTGGGAGGATTATAAGGAACTGTTTTTTCGTGAGTTATTCCACATTCATCAAAATAAGATTTTAGTTCATTATTAATGAATTCACCTCCATTGTCAGATCGGAAACGTTTGATACGTTTATCTAACAAATTCTCGTATTTTGCTTTGAATAATTTAATCTTATCAATAGCTTCACTTTTACGTTTTAAGAAATATGTAAAATACATTCCAGAATAATCATCTACTATAACAAGAAAATACTTAGAATCATTTAACGAATTTTCAGGCATTGGACCACACAAATCTACATGAATTAATTCTAAAACACATTTACTTTGTTCATATTGAATAGATTTATGAGGTTTGGAAGTAATTTTACTCACATCACACACTTCACAATCAAACTTAGCAACTTCATTAAGATTAGAAGTATTAATAGCAAGATTATCATCAATTAGCATTTTACACATATAATCATAATTCAAATGACATAGTCTTTCATGCCACAATTTACTTAAATTATCATTAACATAATTACATTCATCTTTAATATATTTTTCAACATTAGGTTCCAAAATTATTTCTAAACGCTTATTAACTTTATTTGCTTTTAAAGCTTGTCTACCTTGATTATCAATAACTAACATACAATTATGCTCAGAAGCAATCTTGTAACCCTTTTCTAATAAAGTAGTTAAGGATAATAAATTACATCTTAGTTCAGGAACATATAACACATCATGTATATCTAAATCATTGTTATTAAACTTAGCTTTTACAGTACCACTACCTTCCGATTTTATAGTAGAACCTATACCAGCTAACTGTATTTCACTATTAGAACTATTAAATTCATTAAACCATTTTAAATTATTTACCATATGACAGCTACAAGCCATCTATGAGCCATATATCTTCAGTTTTGTCCGTTTCTTCATGGTCATTGGATGCCGTCAGAGCGAAATTGGAGCGGCGGTTTCCCCCACTGGAACTTCTCCGGTCGGTGTGCTCACTCGAACCTCCTCTCGAATCCCGGCGCTAGTTCTTAGGTTGGTTTTTCTGTTGGTTCTTTCTTGCGTAACAACTTTTCCACAAGTGTCCTTTTCTTTTACAAAAATGGCAAGTCTTTTCGAAATCTTTAACGGCGAATGCATTTTCGGTTCTTTTCCGGCTTGGGTTGGAATCTCGCTGGAACTGTTGTTCTTCCTCTCGCATGACTTCTAAAACATCTTCCATGGACTTGTCTCTTTGGGTCTTCAGAAATTCTCGAATATTAGAATATTTTCCATTAAGTCCACGAACAGCATGGAATACTAGTTCACGACTGGTAATTTGCAGTCCAAAACTAGCGCACTTCGTAGCTAATCCTCTTGCTCTAGCTATGTAGTCGTTGGCGGATTCTGTTTCACCCATTTGCAAATTCTTTAATTCTTGACTAGAGTCAATTTTTCTATCTTCAATACCACCGGTACAATTGTCTTTAATCTTAGTCCACAATTCTTTTGCATTCCGCTCAGGAGCATACTGAAGTAGGTATTCATCAGATAAAGACAACTTGATGTAAGAAACGGCGTCAGCGTTCTTCGAGTTCCATTCTGCATAACTTTTATCGTCTGCTGCAGGTTCAGCCACGTGCAGTACGTTGGAAAGTCCTTTTATCGATAAAGCGGCTTCTAATTTCACAGACCAAATGAAATAATTGTTTCCAATAAGTGCAGGAACTATCGGTGATATTTTACTATCTGCGTTAAACATTTTTAATTCTTTCTATACGCAATAACCACGGACTCCGTTACCATAATGTTGTATGTGGATCGATTAATAACGCAGACATTAGCTGAACAAGAACTTTATTTGTAAAACCACAAGTATATATAAGAAATAAACAGCGCCATCTAGACACAGAAATCATAAGTAAAATATTTGCATATAACCAGATACTGTCTGATGCCAACACTACCTGGGTAGGCAACTGAAAAACTAAAATAAGAAGTTTATAAATGAAAACTTAATATGTGTCGTTGTTACATGTACATGCAACATAATTTAGCTATCTTATTTCTTTTGTGTTTTATTGCGTGTCAGAGTTGTAGAGATAATTTCCATACACCTATTCTCTGGAGAAAGCTCAGTGCGTTAATGGTGTATTGGTGCGTTAAGTGTTTTGGAAATGAAACCAAGTACGAATAAATAAAACTTCATGTGGTGCTATTACATGTAGAAACAACGTAACTTAACTAACTTATTTATTTTTAGTTTTATTACGTTCAGTGTCATAAAGATAATTTTCATACACCCTTGCTCAGGAGAAAGGTCAGTGCGTTATTGGTGTAATAGTGCGTTAATGGTTTTGGAATGGTACTTTGAATGGTTTGTTAATGTTTTGGAATTTTGGAATACTTTGTTAATGGTTTTAGAATGTTACTTTGAATACTTCGTTAATGGTTTTGGAACATTGAATGGTTCATTAACAGTTTTGGAATGGTACTTTGAATGGTTTGTTAATGTTTTGGAATTTTGGAATACTTTGTTAATGGTTTTAGAATGTTACTTTGAATACTTCGTTAATGGTTTTGGAACATTGAATGGTTCATTAACAGTTTTGGAATGGTACTTTGAATGGTTCGTTAATAGTTTTGGAGAAAAAAATTGTTTACAAATAAAACTTCATGTGCTTACATGTACAAATAACATGACTTAACTTATATATTTTAGGCTTCATTGCATGTCAACGTTGTAAAGATAATTTTCATACACCCATTCTCAAGAGATAGCTCAGTGCGTTAATGTTGTAGTATTGGTGCTTTAATGATTTTGGAGAAAAAAAATATGTATAAATAAAATTTCATGTGTTGGTTGCTATTATATGTACGAACAACATAACTTAACTAACTTCTTTTTTTTTTTTTTAGGTTTTATTGCATACCAAAGTTGTAAAGATAATGGTTTAAGAATGGTTTTTTGAATGGTTCGTTAATGGTGTAATGGCGCGTTAATGATTTTGGAATGTTTCGTTAATAATTTCGGAGAAAAAAACTGTGTATAACTTCATGTGCTTACATGTACAAACAACAAAACTTATTTCTCTTCGGTTTTATTGCGTGTCAACGTTGTAAAGATAACTTTCATACACCCATCCTCAGAAGAAAGATCAGTCACAAATGCGATTAAATATTTTCTATACATGTAATAAAAATATCCAATACTATAGGTTTTTTTTAATAGTTTTTCATGTCACACATGGTTTTGAACACATGTTATTTTGTGTTACCCTATGTTATTTTTTCGGATGCATGGATACTGCAATAAATGAGTGATAAACACCACTAAGCAAAGGACAATCAGTCGGCTTTCACGAGACAGTGCTTATAACAAACCAATAGATGAATAGCAATCCATTTTGACCACCACGTCAACGTGGATACGTAAAATTAACCATTATTGGTCCTACAAATATTATTACTATTAGCTTACTTATAACTTGAACCTTGTGTCTTTGAAAGGTCGTTATTTCGAATTTTGCAACAAAATATACGATGCAACAACTCTATTCTAATATGATTCGAAGGCTGATCTCCATTTTGTTATCTACTAAATTCTCTAACCATGAAACGTATTTCATCTAGTAAAATTCCTCATAAAAAATATGTTATCCACAATCGAATTTTTGATTACACGAAAGAAGAACGACATTCTCTGGGGAATATGTTCGTTTTCATTACGGTTACAGTTTACGTTCGTATATTTCCCAGAAGAAAACTATTTCTTGTTAAAAAGGCAGACGAGAAAAAAAGTCAAAACCCATGAAATTGTGGAACGCCTCCAGTTTCGAATGTATCGAGTTACTATGGAATAAAATCGAACTGGAAGTGAATTTTCCAGAAAGAAGAAGTTTTTCGGATTAAATTCTCCAATTCGATTAAATATGTGAAATTGGAAACGTAAATTCCTTCCGGGGGAAATGGTCTATTTATTCTATTCTCGAATAGATCGGAATTATTATTTTGTGAAATGATTGAGTTTAGAATAAAAAGTTTAGTCATTCTCTTTTTTCATTCGGACTGCAGAGAAATAAGAGAATATTTCGTGGGATCATGTCTGTTCGTTCGAAAATTAAAAGATGAAATAACTTTAACAGAGATTGGAGGTTTTAATTAAAATGGGGTTTTATTCACTTTCAGATTGTAAAATTTCTTCGTTTAAAAAGGAAAATAGTATTGTTAGAATGTTTTGCGATGTTCTTTCAACTTTTCTTTGGAAATGGTATTTTCTGATTGATAAAAGGAATCCAATATTTTCAATATTTATGTATGGTCAGAGCGTTGTTCAAAACTTGTCCTTGATCTTTTTTTTTTATTTACAATTTTTAATTAATACAAATTATATATGCAAGACCAGGTGTGGAAATCAGATACACTGAGCTAAAATAATATAAGCACTGGAGTGAGGACTTCTAGTGAGGAACAGTGTACTTTATCTTGCCAATCGGATGTATATTATTCGGAAGATTAAAATTTATTTTTCACTTTTTAGCGCATTTTTCTTAAAGTCGGTTTTCCTGTCTTTAAAAAGATTATGATATTTATATTACTTTTCCTTTCCAAACGAGCATGCAAAAACAAACATGTCATAAATTCGCGAATCGAGGATTGGTACACGCTACGAAGATTCGAATTTTCAAGTTATTAAAATGGATATTTTGGGAAAATCATCTCAACTCCTTTCATTAATTTGTTATAAGTTTAATTATTATGAATACTATTTAACTATTGTCTCTTCCCTAAAAAAATCTTAATTCACTATGAATTTTCATGTTTAATTTCTGAAATGTGTTTTAAGCTTCACGGAAGTGTCGTCTGGCTGCGATTGACTGATGGTTGGATAACGCCCTCTAAAGCGAATCAACAAACGAGTTGTCCAAACGGATTATCTAAACCATGAAAACAATGTGATGTCACAGACGCCATTTAACCAGAGCCGAACGAAGACGAACTCTTTGTCAATTGATTTAAAATTAGTTTGACAGTGCATGACGCATGACAATACATGACGCGTGACAATGCGTGACTCGTTACAATGCGTGACACATGACAATGCGTGGCACGTGACGCATGACAATGCGTGACACGTGACAACGCGTGGCGCTTGAAAATGCATGACACGTAACAATGCATGTCACAGAGGTGAAGGAGAGGATCAACAGTAAGTAGCATGATGTAATAAATAAAAAGACTTTGGTGGGATCGCAAAATTTCAATTTATCTGCTGAGGAATCTCCGGTTGATATCAACAAACATTGATGCTCCAGCATATGACGTAAAAAAAAAATAGTAAAATATAGTTAAATAAAACAAAATCTGGATATAACTTGGCTCCTGTAACTTGGCCGTTGGGTACCGCCCACCAATACGGGTTTTAGCAAATCAACAAACCAGTTTCTGCTAGTTAACCAATCAGCTTATCTAAACCATGTAAACAAGGTGACCACGGAGGGCATTTAGTAATAATAAAAAAACAAAATCAATTCAATTTATAAAACATTTATTAAGTATCTACATTTGATTTCATTGAGTATTTCATCATATAATGCAAAAATACCACTAATAACCTGTTTGACCAGCCTAGGCATAGAATATTATGATATATAAATAACACGTTCACTGCCCGTGTCTAAAAGGGTACACATGTCGACTATTGTACGTGTTACAGTACGCGTTATTTTAAAATCTTTATCACGCGCCTGTGTGTGGCCTGCGTTGGTAAAAAAATGTCTAAACGAATGAAAAAACTTACACGAGTTAAATATTCAAATACAAATATTGACGACCAACAACAGGCTCAAGGCCCAACAAGATTGGTCCATCTAGTACGTCTTAACTATTCCCCAATGCATATCTAACTTCTTCTTAAAATCCGTTACTCCTTTACAATTAACAATATTCACTGGCAAGTTGTTCCATTTGTGTACTATTAGGGTACTATTATAGAAATAGTGTTTTCTACCTTTCCGATTAAAATGGGATTTGTTTAACTTAAACCCATGACCTCTCGTTCTATCACTCATATTAAAATCTAAATCCTCCACATCTCCTTGTTTGATAAATTTGAATAGTTGAATATTGACGACCAACAACAGGCTCAAGGCCCAACAAGATTGGTCCATCTAGTACGTCTTAACTATTCCCCAATGCATATCTAACTTCTTCTTAAAATCCGTTACTCCTTTACAATTAACAATATTCACTGGCAAGTTGTTCCATTTGTGTACTATTAGGGTACTATTATAGAAATAGTGTTTTCTACCTTTCCGATTAAAATGGGATTTGTTTAACTTAAACCCATGACCTCTTGTTCTATCACTCATATTAAAATCTAAATCCTCCACATCTCCTTGTTTGATAAATTTGAATAGTTGAATATTGACGACCAACAAAAGGCTCAAGGCCCAACAAGATTGGTCCATCTAGTACGTCTTAACTATTCCCCAATGCATATCTAACTTCTTCTTAAAATCCGTTACTCCTTTACAATTAACAATATTCACTGGCAAGTTGTTCCATTTGTGTACTATTAGGGTACTATTATAGAAATAGTGTATTCTCCCTTCCCGATTAAAATGGGATTTGTTTAACTTAAACCCATGACCTCTCGTTCTATCACTCATATTAAAATCTAAATCCTCCACATCTCCTTGTTTGATAAATTTGAATAGTTGAATCAAATCTCCTCTAACCCTTCTCTCTTCCAGAGTATACATATTCAAATTTCTTAATCTATCTTCATAATTCATGCCTGAAAACCCTTGAACCATTTTAGTAGTCCTGTGCAGAATTTTCTCTAACAATTCAATGTCATTTTTAATTCATATGGTGACCAGAACTGTACAGCATACTCAAGAGTGGCCTTACTAAACCTCTGTACAATGGCAAGATAATATTCTTAGATTTTGAAGAAACACTTTTTCTGATGTACCCCAACATTCTATTAGCTTTTTTGCTAGCCACTGTACATTGATGACTCATTTTAAAATCCTCATTTACCAACACACCCAGATCACTTACAATCTCACTATTTTTGATTTCTGCACCCTGTAAAACATATGCAGCCTTACTAAGATACTCGTTTAAAAAAGAAAAATCTTAAATATATTTTGTAAAAAATGCGTAACCAACTTTCGTACAATTTATGTGTAATTAAATAAAAGTTGGAACCCCTGAAGTCGGGGAGCCCTACGTCCGGACCTAACGAGTCTAGTGGCAAATCAGGCTCCTGTAGCGTAAGATGTCTAAATCAGACTTTTTCTGTACCAATTAGTCATTACTATTTTCATGTATGTTGTATTTTCATACACTATTTGATAGTCATTATGTCTTACCATACAGCGGACAGTCAGGCACCACTTTTAAGACTAGAGCTGACGGCGTTCAAAAGCTAACCGAGACAGAATACATCATTGTTAACCTTGAGATAAGATCAACGTAATTAAGAACAATAAATAACCACTAATTAGACACAGATTTGAGTTAATATATCATACATAAAAATAACAATACTGCTAACAATAAACTGAACAATACCTCCATTTATAGAGGATAATGTATGATATTTTTTTTTATTATTCTTTTATTCAATTTAGTGTGCCGCCTCCAGCACTTTCTGACAAAGGGTGGTACTCTGAACATTTGTGACGTCATACTAACATAGCCCCGCCTTACTTTGTGAGTTTCCTGACCAATTTCATTGGCTGTCTGTTTCGATGGAATCAGTTATTTATTTTTTCATTTTAATAAGGTAACTACGGTAATTTAAGGAATAATGATAATCTTAGAAAAGTCTTGGACGACGGGAAAATGTATGGTCAACTAGAAAAAGTTTGTAAAATATATAACAAAAACACGCAAGAAACCATAAAAATAATGTTAAAGTGTGACGCTTGTCACCGGCATTAGACACACCCACAGAGTATGGCGAGGATACGTCAATATGACATCAAAAATGTCCTGCCTCGCCCTCACACAGAAAGTGCTGGAAACGGCACACCTTAATCTCTCCTTGCTCTTAGGCTAACCGCACAGAAAGGATAACTATTGTACATTACAACTATCGCTCGGCGATAATCAGTGACTAAAAAATCACTGAGTAACTGCTCGGCGATTATTTTAATTGCAATTGGCTCGGGGCTGCCCCATTTCAGATTTCGAAATCGCCAAAGTAAAGATGGAAAATCGCCAAACTCGTGTAATCACAATCCATACAAAATCGCCAAATTATCGATTATTTTCCAAAAGTTGTTTGCACGGTATCGGTCGAAAGGATATTTTGTCCGATAGTTGCACGCCCGATAATTGCTGAGTAAGCCAATACTATTTGAGTTTTTGAATTGCATGCAACTAAATATTTCAGTTACATGTCCGATAGTTGCCAGTGGGCGTCTAGCCTTACAATATACAATTTTTTAATTTTCATATTTTAGATATACGATGTCTAACAAAAATGTGCTAATGTTGGTCTATAACCGGGGAACATTGAGGATGTCGCGCCATCTGGCGATAAATAAACCCAAGCTCACAAACTCTCACTTATAATTCCATATCAAGGCACTCGAAGAAGTTTTTTTAAAAAATAAACCAACCCTATTTCCTTTTCCACTCTACAGTTACCCTGAGTGATTTTTTTTTTAAAGAAGGACCGTGAGACATACAGTGTGTGGTTTTGTTACATAACAAGTGTGCGCAACAACACAACAACAGAAGTTCCGCTTGTGTACGCCCCCTCGTGTGACGTCATCAGTGCCCTGCACACACCCACTTGACGTGCGACGCCTTCTTCATCTCCATGAACACGTTGACCGACATCGCGTGGCACTGGCAACCGTACGCACACCAACCTGCAAGCAACACAAAGACAGGGTGATTACAAAAGAACATCCCAATTCGGAAGGCGATATCTCCGCAACCAAACAACTTAGAGGGCCAATTTACAAATCATTCTAAGGGGGTGGGTGACCCTAAAGTTGGGAATTTCAAATATTAGTAATGGTTTGGTTTGGTGAATTAACGTCGCACTAGAGCTGCACAGTGGGCTATTGGCGACGGTTCGGGGTCTATCTCGAAGGAAAGACCCGGGAACACATACACATTCACACACACACATTCATACATGCACCTCGTTATTTTATAACCATGGTCAGATGACGAGGACAACACCTGAACTGGCACCCAACGCCTTCAATAGACGTCGGGACTTAGGACCCCGATCAGATGTATCGTGCACCAGTCCCGTATACACGCCGTTAATTTTTTGTGGATGTTCTGGACGACATTCTAGTATTTTGGTAGCGAAGTTAGCAACCCTCCGATCGCAATAATACTACTTTTGTGACTAAGAATAGTATAATACTATTCTTAATTCTTAGTCTAGTCCTGCGCACAGGTTCGAACAGGTTGATAACCACTGCACAAGAGTATAATAACAAACGATGATCTTAACACATAAACATATTACATATTCCACCCAGAAAGCTATTACCTAACTTTCATAATTTTTTTAATCGAGGTACAGCATGTTTTTTCTTATTTTCCCAAACTGTACAATTACATTAAAAAAACACTCGAACTTCTGCTTACTCTTTTTTTCCTATGAGCGAAATCATTTAATTGAATATATCATTTGTTAGTTCTTGCGAGCCACTAAGACGTAATAAATGACGGTCCCGAAAAATATGTTATGTCATTCCAGTAATCCAGTCTTTCCAATTCGTCTCTCTTTCATCCACTGAACTCTAACTGTAATTTCTATAAGGCTTAAAACTTGTTTCCTCTATGGTCGCGTGGAAGCCAATGTGGAAGTAGACATACTGGGCCAAAATATTTTTTAAAAAGTGATTTAGTGGTGTTTTTTAATAGCATAACATTGTAAAAATATTAAATGTATATAAATATTATATTTTTTTTTATAGAATTAATTTTTATTTCGCCAAACAAATAGTTTTTGATCTTGCTTTTTAACCACTACGACTTTGACTAGCAAATAACTTTCTATTTTAATAGCAGATTGCCTTTAAAATGGGTTTCAAAAGAAAATAGGAAAAAAACTCAGGCATAAGCAGTACATGTCGTCTTATTTGAACATGAAAAATATACGAATTATTGCGGTAGCGATGAAGAAAGTGGGGTACAGTATGGCTGCTTTCACATTGGCTTCAAGTTAACAAAATGTATTGCCCAATCCAGAAGTCACAGAGAGATCAGTGCTCTCACCTCCAATTCAATTCTCATTTCATTAAAGAGCTCGACCTCTGTAGGTTTAATAATGCGGTCACCGTGCATTTTAATTTATAATTGGTTCATTCATCTTATGCTTTTACCCTTAACATCAGTGGCAGTTCGTGGACTACAGCAAGTACAGCCGGGCTGCACCTAAATTCATTAGTGTATTTTAAAACTAAAATCAGATATTTTACTAAATTTCTTAAATGAAGATTAGAATTGAAAACGAAATTTATACGGTAGTAAACAAAATCTCCGATAAATAGCAAGCCTGTTACCGTAATGTACAATTCAGTAGGGGAAAAGACTCCATTAAATCAAAACTGCAGCCAAAAATCGAAATTCGAAATCGGCTGCATCGTTGCCATGGCAACCTCTACGTAGCATGGAGATTCCACCCCATGCTAATGCACTGCATTTGTTAGAAGGTACAGCCGAAATGAATTTTCTTGTTTTAGCTGCACTTCAGGTTCGATATGCTGATTGGCTCTTGGGATGAAACTAGAACTTACGAGAATATTTCCAAACGGAAATGGTTTTCGTGATACGTTTACTGTGTGCTGTTGTTTCAGGACATGGTCCTGCTGTTGCTTCGTTATGTAAGTTAATATTAAAATTAACCGATTCGTATGTTTAAAAGAAAGCAGGATTGCTTTAATTTTCAAACAATAAGTAAGTGTTTTCCATTTTTTTTTGCATGTTATCATTTCGTAAAAATTGAAAGGAAACTTTGCTTTGAGTAGTGAATAATAAATAATTTATGTTAATGTATTGTTTTTGGAGAAAATAGGGGGGGGGGATTCACATGATTTCGGCTGCACTAACATTTTCGATCACGGGCCGCCACTGCTGTACTAACATTTTTTACCACGAGCCGCCACTGAAATATGCATCGATATGGACACGGATCTTTCAAGAGCACATTTATATCTCCTGATTAATGCCCGCGAATCGAAGGTTGAGTGTGGTCATGTTTCAGCTATAAATCTCAGTAATGAGTCGTCCTCAATCAGTCGCGTTACACGAGCGTCCCTCTGACGTCATTTCAGAAGAGATTCGGATTACGAAGACGGGCGCAACGAAATAACGATTCCAATTACAGTCCTAATATACCATTACTACACCATTCGTTAGGATGATGTTGTTAAACTGATTCGCAATTGAATAGACTTCATACTAACCATAAAAATACGGTAATTGTTTTAAATTAAATGCATAATGACAATGTTTTAGTAATTTAAATTATCTTGTTAATTAATAAGATATAAATATGTGGTACCCCAGCAAAAAAAGTCAGCATGAAACCTTCATCAAAATTGTTAAAATTTAAGGTTTTTTGACGGTTTTATAAAGGATATTGAAACAAAAAACTGCAGTTTTTTTAAAGTTTTTAATTTTCCTGCATAAAACCTTTAAAATATCTGCATTTTCCCTTCATGATTAAAAATTGAAGGTTTTTTGCAGGTTTTTATGAAGGTTTGTTGCAGTTTTTATGAAGGACATTGAAACAAAAACTTTTAATTTTATGGATCTTCAAAAAAACTGCAGTTTTCCTGCATAAAACCTTTAATTTCAAAATTTAGATGAAGGTTTTATGCTGACTTTTATTGCTGGGACGCTACATTTTTGGTATGCGTTTATTTTTGTGTGAATGTTATCTTTAAAGTATGAAATTCGTTATTTCATAGAATACCGAGCAATTTCCTGAAAAAACTTATCAAGTCAGTTCAAGCATAAAACTCACTTGTATTCTATGGGTTATCTAGTTATTTCATAGAATAACAATCTATACTCACTGAACTCTAACTATAACTTCTGGAAGGCTCAAAACTTGTTTCCTCTAAGGGCGCGTTGAAGCCAATGTGGAAGCAGCCATACTGTGTCCCCAATTTTTTTTTTTGAAAAGTGATTTAGTGGTGTTTTTTAATACCATAGCATTGTAGAAATATTAAATGTATATAAATATTATATTTTCTTCTTATAGATCTAATTTTTCTATTGCCAAACAAATAGTTTTTGCTTTTGCTTTTTAACCATTTCGACTTTGACAAGTAAATTACTTCTATTTTAATAGCAGATTGCATTTAAAACGGGTTTCAAAAGTAAATAGAAAAAAAACTCAGCCAAAAGCAATACATGTCGACTTATTTTAACATGAAAAATATGCGAAATATTTCGATATCGATAAAAGTGGGGTACAGTTGTTACCTCTTCAAGTGGCTTCAAGTCAACAAAATGTCTTGGCCAATCCAAAAGTTACAGTTTGAGATCAATGAGTTGAAGCCATACTGTACCCGCAACTAATTTTTAAAAGTGATTTTGTAGAGTTTTTTCTTCTCGAACCATTATAGAAATTTATATATATTATAAAATTTTTATATATTTTATTTTTTCTACATATAGAATCAATTAGCATATCACCAAAAATATAGTTTTTCTTTTTTGCTGCTTATTCACTTATTATTGGTTAAAATTGATTTCAAAGAATAGACATTCAAAATGGGTTTCAATGGAAAAATTAAAAAAAAAACTTAAGTACTATAATTCGTCATATTTTAGCACTAACAATATACGAAATATACAGATAGAAGTTTTTAAATCTTCAATTGGCTTCAAGTCAACAAACTGCCTTGCCCAATCCAGAAGTTACAGTTAGAGTTCAGTGAAAAGTACTTTTGAATTCGGCCGGAACGGTAATTAAAGGGTTAAGAGTCTCAAAGTTCGAAGAAGTGAATTTCAGAAATCAATCTAAAGAAAGATGGGGGTGTTGGTACACTCACCCTTCTTGACCTTGAGCTTCGCCCTGACCTTGTCGAAGTTGGGCATGTTGTTCCTGAGGAAGAGGTAGTTGGTGGACAGGTCCCACGCGAAGTCACGGAAGATGGACACCTTGAAGTCGCAGCTCGTGCAGCGCAGGTTGTCGCAGGCACTGCCACACACAAAGAGACCATTAGTACATCTAACAGGCACTTTGCGACTGCTACTCCGCTTGTCATTTTCTGATTCGCTGTCCTACCGCCAGCAGAAAACCCACAGCCAGAATTCTGTTGTCTGGTGGTTGCCATAGGGACGGATGATTTTACTCAATTCTGGTATTGGGAGTTAAATGTGAAAGGAATGGTTCGTAAGAGATCTAAATTCATATATTTTCGTCTTTTTTTTTGAGGCTTTGCTCCATCCCCAGAATTAAGTGAAATCGTACGTTTCTATAGCAGCCGCCAAACAGACGTGGGGTTTTCTGCTGGCGGTAAAATAGTAGCACAGATGCAAAACAAGAATTTTTTTTTTAAAAAGAATATTTTGATATGATAAGCTACTTTTGGATTTAGGTTCATTTTTTAAATTTTATTTATACGTTATTTATACTTATGAAAACTTCAAGGAAAAATTCCTACAGAATTGAAACCAGTTATATCGACTAAAGATTCAAGGCCTATTCTAATGGACATTTGCGGAAAAATTAACAAAAAATGGGAAGTTGTTAATTTGAATTGTACAGTCTGAAAATTTTACAAGTTGGTGGTTATTAATATAAAAAAAAACATGTAATTGATTAAAAAAAAGATTCTTAAAAATTAATAAATGTGATTTTTTTTAATTTCTGAAAACTTATACAATTATTCCAAAATTAAATTAATTTTTTTCTGAAACTTAAAAAAAAAAAATACAAAAAACAGATTAAATGGATGCTATTATAAAATATAATCAAATGTAAGTAAGATATGTGGAAAGTGATAAGATATGTGGAATACTATGTCACGTCACACTCACGCACGATAGGACCCCTCTCCCATCAAGGGTGCGTGAAATAATAAATAAACGACTCATTTTTAGTAAAAAATCCAATGTTAGGTTTTTTTTCCCGCAATCCCTTAAAAGAAGTTTTTAAAAAATTGGAAATGGACATGTCGGAGACTCAATCAGAAGGGTTTTACGTGAACTTTTTAATAGCGCACAGAAATAAGGATTGGTTGCCAACAGAAACCTGGTATTTCTATCCCGATACCCGAAAGTGGCTGATGTTAAAAACGTTTAACGTAAAAAAAATTATTGTGCACATAATTAGTTTTGTATGGAAAATATACTTATAACAGACATGGTACAGGCTGAAAGCAAAAAAAGCTGATTTTTTTCCCCCCAAAAAAGGCTAATTTTTTCCAGCAAAAAAAGGTTGAACTGAAAAAACGGATTTTTTTTCCAAAGAAATTTTTTAAAGTTCTCAATTTTTATTTTCAATTAATTGTTTTTTACAAAAAAAACACTAGAAAGAGTTTGTTTGTAAAAAAAATTCCAATCGCAAATTCCATTTTATGTGAAGCAATAATTTTTCTTGAGGGATAAATGATTCATGGATTTTTTTTTTTTAGCCAACTAGCTTAATAATAAATTTGAAAAACTTTTAAATCTAAATAAAAGCCGTTTTTTAAAGAAAAGTTTCATATAAAAAAATTATTTAATAAAATATATAAACATAGAACAGTGTTTATTAACCTTTTTGGCACAATGGACCACTTTAAAAATTTTAAATATGTCACGGACCCCTCTGTGAAAAAAAATTTGCTTAAGCATCATTTATTACAAAATATATTCTGTTTTATTATTTAATTATTTTAATATTTTTATTTCAATAGTAATAGTAATAGTTTTATTTCAAATAATCAAATGAAACATTAAGAACAAACATTAAGACACAAAAGAAACATTTGAAAAAGCGGCAAGGAATCTTGTATCGATGGAGGATATACCCTTATGTCTCGGCTTCAAACTCATTTGTGATCCACATTTTGGACATTTATACATCGATGAAATCATTCCCTCTTTCATACATTATTCTAACAACGCTTTCTTACCCATGACTGGTAAAACACTAAAATAGCCAACTGAATATTTATTTTTCGCATTCAAAACTTCAGCAATAGCTAATTCCATAGTGAAATCAAGCATTTAGCAATAATATAAGCTAAGAAAACACCAAAAAAATATGCTACTCACAAACAGATGAAAGACAAAACTAAATGTACGTCTTACCTCCAGGGCAGATCCAACGGAAATAAAATCGTGAATCAAGTTTAAAATTATACCGCTATTTCAAACTCAAACAAATTATCGACCAATGAAAAGGCTAAAACAAAAGATAAATAAATGAGCATGCGCGAAAAAGCGACTCAAATTCTCTTCTCCGGAGGAGCGGAAAAAGAAACAGGGTTGCCATACAGAGCGCGCTAAGGATGAAGTAGGTCCGGGTTACCACTGCTGGCTAAATATTGATGCAAACATTTTAAAAATTAGGATCAGTCGGCGGACCCCCAAAATATGACCCATGGACCCCCAAGGGGTCCATGAACCACAGGTTAAGAAGCACTGCTCTAAATAGACTAGGGATTTAGAATGCCACTTCAAATTTAAAATGAGAAGAGGATGATATTTTTTTTTCGGACGTGAATCCTTTAAAATGGGTACGGGTCCATAAGTGCACGGAGGTAAATAGTAGTACTAAACGACATTTGTAAAATCCTTTTATCATCTAATAAAATCATCTCTACGTGGAACTGGCCTATGGAGATAACTGACATATCAACGTGTAGAGGAAGGTGAGACGTTTAGAACAGGCCGATTATTAAATCATTCCGCTCTCTAATTTGTGTACCATGTAGGGGTAGGTTAAGAAACACTGACATAGAAACAAATTAGAATATTAATGCCAGCTAAACCAAAAGAAACAAGCTTCTCTAAAAAAAATCCATATTATACTACAAATGACAAGTTCTAAATTTCAATTTCGTAAATTAAATTATATTTTCGAAAAATTTAATGCAATTTTGTAAAATAGAACTAATCAAATCCATAACGAAATAGAAAGTAGTGAAGTTTAGCACTTATTTTTCTAATGCAAAAGGATTGTAAGTCTTTCAACGGATATCGCAGCAGATCACGTTTTTATAAACTTTCAAATTTTTCATGAATAAACGAATTCTTAAAAGAATGCCATTTGGAAGTTGTATTCGCCAATGACAACGGGATTAGAGTAATAAACATCTTAACTTTCGAGTGGTATCCTCCTCGTTTGACGAAAATCACAAATATTTCTAGTTAAAGATGCTACATTATTGTGAAATTCCTTGTTTTTCTACCTATTGATTCTTCACAAAATAACAAACGAACTGATATTTTCAAATGATGAAGTGTCTTATGATAATGAAATAACATTGAATAAAAAAATCGAACAAAAGAGATCAAAAGTTCACTTTTTTTTTCTGACGCGAAGATCCACCATTCACGCCTTTCTACTTGCCTATTTATACTCATGCATCTCAAAGTCACGACCTTCTCTATATACATATAACGAATATTAATGCAGATTTGCAGGACGATAAAATTAAAGTTCGAAAAAGCGGATTTCCGTGTTTCCGCGGAATTGTACAATGTCTGTTATAACAATGTCGGCTACATTGCACATACCTGACTACCTGATGTAGGAATATAAACAATTCTTCTTTCAACATATACATTTTACAATTGTAAACGAAAACATTTTAGGGGTCAGGTTTACTGTACGGTCACCCTTGGCGCGATTTTTCCGCATTTGGCGATAATTTTTTTTAAATGGCAACCCCCCCTCCGAAACGACAAGGAATTGCAGCAACCCTATTGGACAACAGTCGTCAAAATGGCGACTTTTGGCGAGATTTTGAAAAAGTCGCCAAGGCTGACCGTACAGTAAACCTTTACCCATTTTAGAAATAGTTAAACACAAAGATAAGTCACCAGCCGCAATCCGAACTGCAATTAATTTTTCAAATTCCGCAGACGATAAATTAAAATAAACACAAATTCTTTGACACCAGTGAAACCGCTCGAATGTTCGAGTGACGTCATTTTCAGGCTTTCAAATTGAACTCTTGAGAAAAAGATTGGACTTTTTTTTCCAATGAAATATATTTCTTCGGGTAAAGGGCGAAATCGTGCGCGGAGGTAGCGGAAACTGATTTATTTCGAAGAGGAAATGTCTCTCTGGATAGAACAATGAGGAACGTTTTCACTATAAATTCGTCAAATGGAATTTTCTTTCCCGCCGTTTTATTATCTTTATGATACAATATGCTTCCTATTAGAGAAAATAAATTATTTTTCTTAAACGCTTATTGTTTTTTAAAGTCTCTTTATGGCTTGTAGTTATTGAGGAACTTTGTAATAGAAATGATTTGTTTTTATATATAAAATAGCTGCGGGGCTCTGTGTAGCTGAAAATGCTTTAAACAGAGGCGGTGCGTCTACGGCGATAGGGTGCCAAAAAGGGGGGGGGGGGGGGAGGCGGGAATCAAAAGGAACCTGCAGTGTGTGTGTGGGGGGGGGGGGGTAGTATTTTTTTTATCCACCCTTCCCACAGTTAAAATAAAAATTATAATAAATATTACACTTTTATATATACTCACTGCTTTTTGTTATTTGAAGTATAACAACTTAAAATACACAGTAAAAAATATTTAATAACATATTTTTTTTAAATTATCATTTTACAATAAAGCCGATTTGAAACAAGTTATTTTCTTATTAAAGATAAAAATAACGAATAAAGTATTGGTTTCCTTCAAGAACATTCTTTAATATAATCATCGAGATTTAACTACAATTTTTCCTCTACGCGGTACGAAGGTCAGCGGACGGAATGCGTTACTAATCACCCTGATCGATGCAGCCCACCTTCCTTTACATGATGGCATCCTATGAGGATGATTCCACGTGGAGTTATAGGGGCGGAATGTAAACTGACCAGAAAAAAAACCCGAAGTGATACAAATGTCTGACGGAGAATGGTGGGTTTGCTTCCATCATCTGTGGTAGTCCTTTCGATGCAGCCCACTTTCCTTTACATGATGGTAAACCATTTTTCCTCATAGGATCGTCTGTAGTGGGAAGGGGTAAAGTAACGAAATTTATTTTTGGTTTAGCAATGCAGTATTTTTTTATTTTTTTAAGTACAGTATTTAAAAAGTGAGGGGTCAAAATCCGAAATATTGCGGAGGCACCCCCCACCCCCCTTGCCCTCTCGAATCGGCAATAGACCAATTGCGGCCCTAAGAGAGACGGGCTACCATATTCTAAAAGAAGAACACAATTGTTTATCGCCCAGACAAAAGGTTGCCGTGGGACGCAATTGGAACTTTCCGCTCGAATAGCCGCCACTGTCTACAGCAGTGGTTCCCAGCCTTAAATAACCGCGGACCACCGTGTTGAAATGTAGAGATGGCGCGGACCACCCAGCTAATAGATATTACGCGGACCACCATCTCTTTTAACAATATTACTAAAATTCATTTCATTTTAACAATATCAGTAAAAACATTCAGGAACCAAATATATGTAATTCAGATGTGTTTCAAAAAAGGTATTAATAAAAATATCTATTTAGCTTAATTTTTTTAATCATATAAGATAGCATTTGAAAGTAATGGAACCATGTATATTTATTTGATCAAAAATAATAATGATGACATTTGAAATGCATCATTTCACCAATTCCTATATTCTCGGGTAAAGCAGCACACCTTTGAAAATATACATATATAAACACTCTTTTAAAGCTGCAAGTGGAAGGATCATACTTGCATTTTTCATTCCAAAAATAAATGTTTAATAACTATAATATACTAGCTGAAATACCCGTTCTACGCACGGAAAGGAAATAAGTTACAAAATAGATACAAATACAATAATTATAAGCGAAATAAATAATATTCTTAATTTGTCACCCATCAGGGGGGAAACGAAATAAAGTATTAAAAGTTCCAATTTCTAACGAAATTTTATTAGCAAGGTCCCGCAAGAACTGGAAAGATTGATATTATGGAGAAGTTGACTACAATAATATGGATATATATATACGTTACTCCCGTTGATTAACATCCATATTTTAACCTTTAGTAACATCCCAGAAATTTAAAGATGAACAAATCTTATAATTGTGTAATAATAACTTTTATAAGAAAGGCCACATTTCTTATTTATTTGACGACATTTTGCCGATATTTAGTCATCAGCCAATCTGAATGCTCCTCATAGTTTACATACTATTAAAATTTGCCATTATTTCAATTTTGAAATATTGCATTGTTAAATGTTCTCCACGTTAATCCGATGTAAAGGTTTTTAAAAAATCGTTATATTGGCAGTTCGAGTTCGAATTTTTTTTTAAATATTTTCGCAGTATACCTCTACGGCCCAAGATGAATCTGTGCTCCAAATTTCAGCACTCTAGGTCTTTTGGATCTGTAGATACCCAAACTAACGTCGCGACGCTACGAACATCGAAAATGGGGTTTTACACCCCCTAAATACGTTCGATCGGAACAAAAATAGCTTATTTTTCCTATTTAATGTATAAGGAACAACTTTGCCAAATTTCTTCTTCATAGGTGTACGAGAAGTTGGAGAATTAGTGATGAGTGGGGGTTTTCGCATTTATATATATATATAGATTAGCAAATCCACAATAGCGACATCAGAAAAAAAAATACCCTTTTCTACAAAAGATAAAAAAAAATAATAATTTCTGGTTAAAACATATAGGAATTAAGGAGGTAAAGAATAAAGTATAAATGTGGATACCATTACACAAAATGTTATTTATTTTATAGTAAAAAGCTGTTGTTTTCTCAGATTTTTTTTTTTTTTTTTTGGGGGGGGGGGTCGAAGAATTGTTATAGATTAATACTCGACATATTTTTTTAAAGAGAAAAACAAAGACATTTTAATAGTTCAAAAGTTTTCCGGACCCCAGGTTGGGAATCACTGGTCTATGTGTTCTTTTGAAACTGCCTTCACTTTAATAAAATATATTTTTATTCATTGAAAGAGATGACGAGGACAACACCTTAGCTGACAACCTCAATAAGCGTCAGGACATTGGACCCCGATCAAATTTAACGTGCACCAGTCCCATATACACCCCGTAAAAATTGGAGGCAAGTTCGGACGACATATAATGTTACTTCGCAGCTAATCTGGCAACCCTCAGCTCACAAGTTCACTGCATTTTAACATTTTTATCAAATCTCTTTATCCGTCGTATTCGAACTCGCTACACTTTGATTGCTAGCCGACGACGGTACATCGGGGCGGTGGCGTCACACAAAATGTTTTTTGGGAAGGTTGAAACAATTAATTTTCCCAACTTTACGATTTTAAATTCCTAACTTAATTATTCGTAATTCCTAACTTAACAACGCTGAAAATTCCCAGTTTCAACTTATCGGCATTTTTCATCATTTTTTTTATACAGTAGACTCTCGATAACTCGAATTTTTCGATATCTCGAAAAAAATCTATTTCCCTGCACCTTCATTACTTATTTAATGTAATTTTATCTCTTTAATTCGAAGTTTTTCTTCGTTATTTTCGATAATTCGAAGTTTTTCTTCGTTATTTTCGATAACTCGAAGTTTCCTCACAACTCAAAATTTTGTTTTCCTCTCAAAACTACGGATTTTGAAGAACTTTTACCATATATGTAATTGCCACGTTATTCTTTATCAGTTCTCTTTCTTATTGTGCGTTATTGAAAGGGTATACTTACAATGGATTCCTACCTGTGCCTCACCCTTTTGTTTGAATTACCGACCGTCCATAAACCAACTCACTTAAAATATGAATACGACACTCGACCCCTTCTCATTTTTGTTTAGGCAATGCACTCTCTGTAGCATTTGATGAGAGATCGCTCTCAGAAGAAGAATGATAATTAAGAATGCTAACCTCCTCCAAAGATAACTTTGTAAGAGGCTCTATCTTCGATAAAATCTATGCGTGCATTCATTGAATCGAGGCCGGAAATGAAAACATCAGAGACATTTCAAGCAATCGTGCATTTGGAAAATATAATTGATTTCGAAAAAAATAGAAATAGTACTTACCAAACTATTTTGGATAGATAAGTTAAATAAAGTCGTTATAAGTATACTAGTATTTTTTTTTTACCCAAACAGCTTTTTTATAGGATTTTTGATAGCTCGAAATTTCGATATCACGAATTGTTATACACTTCCCTTCGGGTTCGAGATAACGAGAGTTGTCTGTATATATATTAGGTAATATTAAACAGTCTCTTACAAGCATTGTCAAATTTATATGTAATCTTACTTGAAGACAACCTAAGTTGAACCTGAAGCTACGTTATGTATAAATACTCAATTGCTTTAGGCTCAACTTAGGTTGGACAATTTCTAATCTAACTTCGCTTTCATTTGCTAATAATATTAATTTCCTTCAGGCATAAATTTTCCCAAGATGGGGATTTTCAAAATTTGAAATTCCCCACTTTCAGGGCTTCCAGTTTATTAGGGGGGTCGGTCCCTTCAAACCAAACGTCCCCGGTGCGACGGGCCTGCCTCGGGGTTACGGGCCCCCGCGATTTCAATTAGAAAAGACTCTGAAACATTGTCTCGTTTTTGAACCATGGTCAGATGACGATGTCAACACTTCAGCTGGCACTTCTATAAGCGCCAGGACATTGGACTACAATAAGATTTAACGTGTATCAGTCCATCATACACTGCGATTGAAATTGTGGATATTTTTAGGTGTTTTGTGGTAACGGATATGGCAATCCTCCGATTAATAGTCGTATATTTAACACTGGACAACCGGGTATCTGCTCATTATATAAGAAGACTAGCGCAATTATTGAGGATTTATCTGGAAAGAAAGACCCAGGGAACAGATTCGTAATTTTGAACAAAGTTTAGATGAATCAGGCATCTGAGCTGTCACTCCACTTCCCAAAATTTCGTCATAATGACCAAAATAATATTTAAACTACGATGGATTTAATTTGAAGCACTCCTCAGTACATGAAGATTAACTTCATCGCAAATCAAACTCGTAACCTATACAAGTTTAAACTAAAAATATATATTAAGTTTTTCACATTTATTTAATCTTTTATATACTTCTAAGGGCTTTTAATAGTGAGCATACACTTTTCTTTATATGTTGATTCAGTTAAGAATTTTGATCATTCACAATCAATTTCTAATGTCATTTTCCTCAGTTTTTTTTAATAGTGGCTGTAATGTATATATTTGGCCCTGTTCCAAATATACCGTAGTTTTGTTTAAAAATAAGACTGATCTTAATTGAACTTTTCAAAAGATTTGAAACAGTATATAAATAAAGTATAATTTAAAAATTATCCGGGATAAATATCCTACAAAAATAAGTTGTCAATGACATTAAAATCGTTAGTTAAAATGGCATTATTAAAAAAATATTCCTATAAAAAAATTTATCAGAATTAAAAAGGAAGCACTTCCCAGATTATAAACTAAACTTAAACGTTTTAATGCATTTCGGAGTGTGTAAATAAAAACGCTATCAATTTCAAACAACATATTTTTATTTTTCTAAAAGAAAAATAAACAGATATAGTGAACAATTAGTTCGAATTTAAACTGCAATGATCATGTCATTATGAAAAACTATTGCTTCACAAAATTGGTGCATTTCAGAACATGTAACAGAATATTACTCATCAGAAATCAGAACATGATTCAAGTCAAGAATAATTTACAAAAACAAAAAATATTCAGATGTACACATTACGCATTTACATTTTATTTACACCAATCCGTCCCTCAATGATCGGGGACATCTCACGTTTTCTGCCGAAAATTCCTGAACGACTTGACAAATAGACACTTGTGCATGTGCTTCCTGGGCAAGTCAGTCTCCTTTATCGTAATCATCCACTCAGCCCCAACAAAGCAATCGTCTGTCTGAATAGCACTGGCCGGACAGGACAAAACCCAAGTGGCAACCCTACTTAGGTACGGGTATCTCGCCTTGGCTCTCACCCAGTACTGCAACGGGTTGAACTTGTTTTCTTGGTCCAAATCCTGCTTCCCCATGTTGAAGTCTTCCATGAGATACTCCTCCACCTCTTCAGTGGGTGATAGTTGATGATTGTCGTTTTCTGAAGACAAGTTCTCATACATGTCTGCAAATTGTTCGTTGGAAGTTGCGATGTTGTGGACATCGATACCGTTCATTAATAGTGTCTCGTGGCACTCTCTGACCATGAATTCCCCATGGGCCTGCGTCTCTAATCGGTCCTCAGTAGTCAAGAACTGCAGTTCTTTGTATCGAGGGTCCAGCATGGTCGCCAGCTTGTGGTGGATGGTGATCCTCTTCACCACTTCTTGGTCAATGGAATAGCTCATGAAGCTTTTGACTGCCGAGAGGAAAGGGGATTCGTCATCATTCTGTAAGCAGTGGGTCTTCCACTTGGTGACCCACGGCAGGACTAGATTCAGCGTCGGGTTGTTCAATGACGACAGCTCGTTGTAGCCGTCCCTGAAGATCTCCAAGAAATCGACAACTAAACTCAACATCTCCTGATCAAAATAAAACATCTCCAGTTCGCTCCTGTCGACTAAAATGTCCACGACGTGTTCCCACTGACTGTTGACAGACTCCAGCATGGCCAGGACGGACTTCCAGCTGGTGCTGGAGCACATCTGGAGGCTCTTGGGGAGACTGCTTTGGAGCTTGTTCTCCTTGAAGTGCATGACCAGGGACCTACACTGGTTGATGAGGGACACGAAACACGCAAAGGCGTAGGGGTCTTCCGCGTCGTCGTCATCTCGACCCGTGTCTTCGGAATCTTTTTCGTCCGTCGTGCTCAGAGTGTTGACGACCGTCTGAACCGCACAATTCAAGGCGTAGCAAATGCACTGGATGAACTGCTCGTTGTTGTTGAAGGCGTTCACCATGTTGTACGAATAGTCGATCACCAACAGACGCTTGAAGTCGTTGTGCATGAGGGACATGCAATCCTGGAACAGCTTGTTGACGTCGGCGGAGGCCCTCTGCTCGTACGGGAACTCGGAAGTGTGGAACATGACGGACCTGAACAGGCCATCTTCGTTTGCGTAGTGGCACACCAGACTGACGTAAGATATCTTCTCCACCACATCCATCCAGATGCTGGCCGAAAACGACAACCCATACAGGAATTGGATCTCGTTTTTAAAAGCCTCTTCTGCCTGGGTATAGACATCGGTCACCATATATTCCGCTAGATCGTCAGGAGTGCAGAGGTACTGGGGGAGGTCCACGTTGCCTGCGGTTGCCCCAATCTGGATGAAAGTCTGCAGCAAGTCCTTGAACTCGGTATTCTCGAGGATGGAGAAAGGCTTCAGCTTGCCGATGAAGAACTGCAGGACCTGTTCCTGGAGTTTGCTGGCATGGTCCCTGAACTTGAACATCTGCTCCTGAAACACCGGTTTATCGGGAACGGTGGACGGGTCCAGCATTCCCATGTCGGCAAGCGAGCCAGTCATACGCCGCGGTCGCTTCTTATCACTGCGGTTGTATCGCTGCTTTCCGCAAGACTTCAAGTGCGACCGGAGTGTCGAAGTTCCGTAACTGTGGCTTTCATAACTGAAGACGGCAGAGCACTTTACGCAGGCCACGAAGGATTTACAGAGAAGGACTTCTTCTTTCCCGATGTGGATCACATGGTGATCGATGTTGTACCTCTTGACCTCGTCCTCGCTCAGCATGAGACGCACATCGCCGAAGTTGTTCCAGACATCACTCTTGATCCGCTTGAACTTGCGAACGTCTAGGATCATTTTGTCGGTGACCACAGCGAGTTTTTTCTCGAAGAGCTTCTCTATGATCTCCTTCTGCTTCCGGCGGGCGCTTTCCGCTTCCAGGTCTTTGACTGAGAGCTCAAAAACAGGTTTGGCAAAGTACTTCTTGGTGTAGATTTTGGTGGTGGAGCTGTGCTTGGGCCTCCTTTGGCAATTCCGTCTAAAGAAATAACATAAAGTGTTACTATTAATAAAATTTATTAAAATTGAATAACAGAAATGCAGGTGTGGCAGGGTGCAATGGCAGTGCATTAGCAGTGGGGTGTTTTATGCAATTAAAATGTCAAATGGTGATTTAAAAAAAAGGCTTGTAAGAATAAGAATTCGCTTTGATTGCTTACCTGTGTGGAGGCTTGCCCAATAGCATTCAATTCCAAATCCATTGGACAACAGCAGATTGGGTCGATAGAATTTCGCTTTAAGAAGACTTTTATAGAAAGGTATGAGGCAAAATGAGATGTCAAATGAAAACAACCCCATTAAGAAAAGTTTTCTACTAATTAAACATAGTCAGGTGACACAAGCCTTTAATTTAAATTACCATTGAAAGTAGTGTAGTTTTCATACTAGATATGCAATCATTATCCAGAGATAAATCATTTCTTATAATTATCACTGTAATAGATTATGATCAATATTTAAGCTTAAATCCTTATATCGTACTTATAAAAAAAAGGACAAAAACTAAATTAATACTTCCTCATTTATTAGTATATCACAGATTAACGTAACTCATTAATTAGAAACACAACCATAGAATTCTTCAGCATTAATATTGTAAGCCTCCGCAACTTATCTCAGTATTTCAAATGCAATGCACAATCATATCTCCTTATTTTAGAATGTGATATAGTAGAAGCCCAGTTAACCTCTTAACATTCCCCCCTCAGACACCTTTTACAGAGTGGCAACAAAATCCGGGAAAAAAAAGTTCTGCGATTTCCATGATGGTGTCACAAAAATTTTGCTGATATGTTCTCTGGAAGCAGAGAATGTCAAAAAGCAGTAAAATATTTATAGAATTATCTCTTCTGTATAGCTCAAAGAGATTTCGTTTCTTCATCAGAAGTGGGTGATTTTAAGCAAGTTTTTTCAAATTATTTCTTTTGTAGATAATTTTAATGTTTTATATGTTTCCTATTCCAATCTGCAATAAATCGCATATTCATTAGACGCACACATGTTGTTTAGAATCCAACATGCTTCGCTTTCGTTTGCAATACAGCCATGTTTTATTATTATTCTATTTCAGAACTAACTTTAAATATGTATCAACGAACTAAACAATGCAGCAGAATAGACGATAATAATTGTCGTTTAAGAGATCCAAATTTGAAAAATACCCTGATTTTTTGTGAAATTTTCTTGACATTTCACTGATATTTCCAGAATTAAGAAATGTCACGATTATTCCTTGACTTTCCTGTTTTCCAGGATATGTTGCCACTCTGTTGTATTTTAGACTATTTTAAATTAAACTAAAAAAATACATTTTTCCCTTATCCATGCGCTATTCTTTTATATTTTGAATTTATTTAAAAGCAAAATGGGAAATAGTGAACATGAAAAACTTGTAGCAAAGGATTCATTTATTTCATATGAAAACAATTTGAAAATTTCCAAAAACAACTACACAGAAGCTGTGAAAGTTCGTCTGCTTGCTGCTTTTTTTTATCGATGAAGATAGGGATACTTCTGATGAAGTATCTTAAATACAGAACTTTTGTGAAGTTGATACAGAATGTCAAAAAGTTGCTATGTATGAAACAATTAAAATCGAACAATTTCTTTTAAAAATGGCATGTTCATTTTTTTGCATTCTTTTTGTAAAGATTCCTTTACAATCCTATTAATATCTTTAGAAAAAGAAGCCAATTTTAAGTAAAAATGCATTTTTCTCTCTAAAATTTAGCATAAATAATTCAATTCAACACCTTTAACAGTTCTGATTACTGACTTGAAAATATAAAAGTTGTATGAATCAAAAGTAATCCATGCAGAACACAGCACAAACAGTGATAACTTCTCTAGATAAAAGTATTTAATATCCCCACGGAGTAAAGAAAAAGGTGGAGATGATTTGGCGAGATTTTGTGATATGTAAGTTAGCAACCCCAAACTAGGCACAAACAAACCTAGTTTGCAGTAGTTTTTCTACAAGGGATGCATTATTTTCAAATTAAGAAAACACATGCTAAAACTTAAAAAATGACTGTTTGTGCAGTTGTGGGATGCAGTACAAGTTCCAAATCGATAAAGAATGCTATTATTTCCACTTCACAGGTAAATTAAATTATAAAATAAATTATCGCCAAGTACTGGTACAAAGTAGTGCTTTAGAATAGCGCCAAAGACTTTCCCAGTTCCTAATTTTTAAGCGATTGCTTACTTCACATTGCAAACCGGTTTTAGACTTGTTTGCACCTCCACCTTCTTCTTTACTCCGTGAATATCCCTGTTTCATAAATTAAATATTCATATTTTACTTTTGAATTGCAATGTCACAAAGTCTTGCAATATTGTTTTTAATTTAAATATTTTATTCACGGATAAGTTTTTTACCCCCCCCCCCCCCTTTTTTTACTAAGGAAACTTCCCAATATGTAGAAACAGTATGTAATAAAACAAAAATTTGACCATATATTCTCAAACTCTATATTTTATTTTAGTAACAGACAAAAAGAGATTGAAAATTATTTGACTTTTAAAATAGTATTATTTGCTTCTGAAATGTTTAATTTAATTTAAAAATTGGCCATTTCATGAGGGGATTAATAATACTTGCCAAAATTTAAATTCAATATATTTTAAAATAGAAAAAGGCAAATCATTGTTTAATATCATGCTATTACAAATCAAAATAACCATAAATAATAGACAAATTATGTGGCACATCAACAACTTGCAACACTTTAAAAATGTTTTGCCAAAAGCGAAAAAGATTCAAATGGCATAATTTATAATTACAAAACATAAATGTTCTATAACAAAGAAACATATGTTTTCTTTTAATCTTTAGAATGAAAGTTTGGTCGCATCTTGTTTGGTTTTAACATTGGATTCTGGTTGAAGTATCAACCAGTTGTCCTGTAAAGGTTAAAATGTTTGCAGAAAAAACTAGTATTTTTAAAGAATTAATTTACTAAATTAATGCACAAGAAATGATAGCTACCATAAGGAAAAATAAGAAACTCTTTTACAATCAATGTCTATGAATTAATTTTAATAATATAAAATTCCAACAACATCCATATAAATTTACAAGTAAAAACCAGTAATGAGCAATTTGATCAAGTTGGTAGGTATGCTGATTTCAATAGCATTTCTGTGATTAATTCTGAAGTACAGAAACACAATTAAAACATAGAAACTCATACAACAAACTAACCTTTGAGTCACGCCACCCGATATACCCGAGCCAGCAGAGCTGTCGCCAACGTAAACCACAGTACACCTATGGAAAAAAAATTACCAGTTAGTGAGTGAAACAGTTAGTAATCAGTAATTAAACAGGATGTCAACAACATTCTGGAAACAAAATTCTCTGATATTCCCCTAATTTCCATGATGGTGTCACAAAAATTTCCCCGATTTTACAATTACATTAAGAAATGTTGCAATACATGCTTTGTATAGAAACAAAGTATCCAAGCTACAATAGTACTATAAATATATTGCATTATAAAAGAAAAATAATAAGCAATACTTATTGACAGTTAAAATAATAATTGATGGATACAACACAAATTATGCAATTGCGACAGGCATAATAGTAATTAAACATGTTCTCTGCAAGCAGATAACGCAAAAAAAGAAAGTTTTTTTTAATTATTTCTTTTGGAGATAATTTTAAATGTTTTATATGCTTCATATTTTCCATTCCAATCTTCAACAAATCCCATATTCATTTGCCCCTCACATGTTGCTTACAATTCAAGGTCCAAGGCACTTTGCTTTTGCTTCTTCTTCCAGCAGTGGTTAACGTTTATTGAAAAATAAAACTGAAAATATGAAAATGTGCGTAACCATGCTTTTTTTTAATTCTTATTCTGAATTAAAAGGAAATATTATATTATTGACAATTAAATTACCAAGAATGTAGGGCATAACAGAAGATAATTGCCGTTTTAATGATCCAAATTAGAAAATTCCCTGATTTTTTGTGAAATTTTGAAAATTTCCATGATATTTCCAGAATTAAATATTTTCATGATAATTAACTGAATTCACGGTTTTCCAGGTTATGTTGCCACCCTATTAAATTACTCAAAGTATCTTTCTTAATGTTATGACCCCCCCAAAACGTTTATAGCATTAAAAAAAAATTATATAATTTTTTACCTCAAATGTCCTTAAAAAAACCATTTTTTTTCAAAAATATATAAATGTCAACATTTGTAAAAATTCAACTTATAAATAAAAACATGTTTTCTTATTAATAATGTTAAAAGATTAGTTAGGCGTATGTTTTTTTAGGTTAAACTCGATGCTCATGCAAGTGATATCACATCCAAAGATGTCCCGTTTTTTCCACAATGCATTTTTTAACTCATGTGATCTCTTTAGAAAGGTTAAAAAAAAGTGCATCCACAGCAAAAATGACATACAACTTCGAACGTGAAAACTTAAGGCATGTTATACAAAACTTTTGTGAAGTTTACACTTTTAAAATGTATTTTTGTCGTTAAAATCAACTCTGAGGTGCCTGATAACTATGTCTGGAGTTATCGTTCGAAACCTGTTAGATCCGTGTGAAAAATGACACTTCAAAAAGATTCGTATGCATTTTCATAAAATAAAAATAAGGAGTTTCTAAGGCCTTTTTAAGTATCTAAAAAGCAATTTAACAGGACCTTATTTTTTTAATGCAAAAAAAATTATATAAAAATAAAATACATAAATATAAAAGAGGAAATTAGGTGCAATCAGCTAAAAGCTTTCGGGTGCAAAGAAGGCATCGATTTTCCACTCAGATATGAAGCTGTGTTTAAAATTTGTATGAAGATCAAACATTTTTAATACAGAAGTTTAGTAAAATGATTTAAATTATGGTTAGTTTAAGGACTAACTTGAAAGTTTCTAAAGAACCTCTAGACAAAAGGAGTTTCAAAGTACTTTATAAGGGCTCTAATGAATGTGAAATAAAAATAATGAGTTTCTAAGGCCTTTTTAAGTATCTTAAGGACCTTATTTTTTAATGCAAAAAAATTAAGCAAAACAAAAATAAATTCATATAAAAGAGGAAAATAGGTGCAATCAGCTATCGGGTGCAAAGAAGGCATGAAGTTTCTACTCAGATGTGAAGTTGTGTTTAAAATTTGCATTAAGATAAAACATTTAATACAGTGGTTAAGTAAAATGATTTAAATTATAGTCGTTTTAAGGACTAACTTGAATGTTTCTAAGGAGCCTCTAGACAAAAGGAGTTTCGCAGTACTTTATAAGGGCTCTTATGAAAGTGAAATGAAAATAAGGTGTTTCTAAGGACCTTATTTTGTTTGGAGTTTCTAAGGACCAAACAAAATTTGTTCAAAGTTGGGACTTTTTGTAGGGGTTTTTAATCTCCTTTCAAATTCGTCAAAGTGGAATTAACAGGGTTTATTGAACAGATAAGATTGGGCAAGTGAAAAATAAACCTTAGAGAAAAGATCAGAATAAGGAAGAAAAGTTGAAGTGGCCATGAAAAAAAAGGCACCAGTGAAAATTTTACTTCCAACAATTTATTAATCAATTAATCTTTGACAACCTGGTTATACGTACTACTGAGAAAACTGGAGATACACGAATGGATATATATATGTATACACCAGTGTTCACTCTGTCTCCCCTTTTTAAAAAATGCCGCGCTCTTTCGAAAAAAATTCCGCCCTCTTTCGAAAAAAATTCCGCCCTTATTGTCCTTTTTAGTCAAGCACAAGCATCCTTGCTTTCCTAGCTGTCTTTAAAAAAGGCATCGATTAAATTTTTTTTGTGTAAATTGGAATTATGTTAATTATGACAGTAGAAAACAAACTTCTTTTTAACTAAGCGTGTTATGAAATAGCAATGATTCCGCGGTAGTTTCGAGCACAGGGCATTGCATGAATCCTGTTGGTTACAAGATTAGACATTTTATTACCAAATTTTGAATTTTAGTAGACTTTTCATCAGTTTTGTAAGGGACCTAATTCGGGCTACTTGCCGATTTGGTTTTTAGCGAAAACATTAATTTTAAAATGTCAAATTTTGGATTTCAAGTAATATTTCCACAAAGTGACATCAATTTTCTACTGTTTTTTCCTTCGAGATAAGTCCCGATCCATCACCAATAGCCCAATATGCAATGAATCGGATTTTTTTTTATTTGGTCACGGGTTTGATGTGTCAGCGGGTGGCCACGCCCACCCCAATTTGTTTTTGAAAGTGCCCTTTTAAAAGCAGAAAGTGCTTTTCCAGAAACAGGGTGCAATTTTTCTGCTAACAGTGCCCTGCCCCTTTTTATTTCTAGAGTGAACACTGATACACATGTGAATTTTTCAGGTGATCAAGGTTTAATCTACAGTGCCTAACATGACTTGTGTGTATATGGTATGGTTGGATTAATTAACCCACTGATGCTCACAAGAATCTTTCAATTGTAAAGTTGTTTTCTTTGCTTGGATATTTCAATATATTTTACTGTTATATTATTTTTAGGGATGAAACGGATATCCGGTAACTATCTGGTATCCGGCTGCTTTTTAAACTATCCGGAAGTTAAGTACCGGATATCCGGATGAATAAAATAATGAAGTGGGTTTTTTTGTGTGGCGGTGGTGTATAGAGTGTATAGCTACATCTCTGTTCGTTGTACATTAGAAATTGTTTTATTCTCCAGTAAAAAAATTTTTTATTCTCCAGTCTAAAAGCTAAAGCTAGTTTTAGCATTTAAATGTGGCACAATTTAGATCAGCAATTTGGAAATATTTCAAAATTATATTTTCAAACGCATTGTACAGTACAGATCTGGCCGTTTCAAAATCAGTATAAATATGAACAGTTTATTAAAGAACTGTTAAGGTGTCTTGTACACACTTGGAATTGTTTTTTAATTATAAATTTAAAATTCTAGTTTTTCCATGTATGAAAACACTTTAAAAACCATGATGATTTATTATAAAAAAAAAAAAACTGAATTACGTTAAATGATAATTAGCTAATTATGTTTTTTTAAACATAATTATGCAAGTTGTAATTCATCTAGAAGCATAATTTTTGTTGGCAATTACTCGAAGTATCTTCTTAATGTTACGACTTTCCAAAACGTTTATAGCATTAAAAAAAATTATATAATTTTTTACCTCAAAAGTCCTTAAAAAACCCATTTTTTTCAAATTTTTAGCTTTTTTAATATAAAAGAATTTTGGATATCCGACTTCAAATGTACGCCGGATATCCGGCAAAACCACTATCCGGTTCATCCCTAATTATTTTTAAATAATTGTAAAGACACAGCAAGTTGTCCTCAAACCTTTAAATTGAAAAAACTGTAAAGTGGAGAATTATTATGAATTTTAAAATTGGGTGCATTAGAAAGACTGGAGATCCCTGGACGTGATATCACGTCTATGAGTGTCAGGCTGTTAATGTTGTGTGTAACGTTAACCGTATACTTGAACTACCCACACTATTCTCGGGGACAACCTAAGTTGAGCCTAAAGCAATTGAATATTTATACATATCATAGCTTCTGCTTCAGGTTCAACTCAGGTTGTCCCCGAGTATAGTTATTATTTTAAGTTGAATATTTAGAGAATCAAGGTCTGTGGTTTTCAGCATAAAATGAATTTGGTAATTTGTGCATTTCAAATCTATGAACAAAAAAGATAAAGTCCAAGCTACTAAAAAAAATATCCAAAACTTACTTTCTGTTTGTTCCTTTATTTAAATGTAAAGAAACTTCGGGCACAATGGAAGAACTTTCCTGGTAAGTAAAAAAAGAGTAACATTCAGAGAAATGTAAACATGCTCAATACATCATTTAGGAATTAATAAATTTTATATTTAAAAAAATTGTCAAAGAGTATGAGTTTTCTTATAGACATGTAATGGGTCACACAAAAAAAGATGAAATTGTGTTTTCATTGGTGACTTTACTTACCTGAAATCAGTCAATAAAATGAAATTTGCAGATGTCCACTTATTTGTAAAAATAAAAATTAAATGCCTCTAGTTTCATTATTTTATAAGTGAAAGCTGCAACTAAATTTGTGCACGCAACAAACTGTGCAATAAAGTGATTTCATTAATTTTTTTCAAGGACTTCAAAATTATTTTTAACACTGCAGCGCTCGGCTGATCAATGCAAGGTGAATCGAAGCGGAAATATTCTTCCTGGAACAACATTACGTACTATTAGGGCAGTGTTCACTCTAGGCGTTTTTTGAAGGGCGGTCCGCCCTGCCCGCCCTTTTTTCATCTTGATAGCGCCCTGATGCTCCTTTTTAAAAAAGTGCTGCCCTCAATTGAAAAAATGCTGCCCCTCTTGCCCTTTTCATTCAAGCACAAGCGTCCTTGCTTCCCTAGCTGTCTTTAAAAAAGGCATCGATAAAAAATTTTTTGTGTGTAAACTGGAATTAAGTGAATTATGACATTAGAAAAACAACCTCCTTTTTAACTGTTCATGTTGAGCAATTGCGATGATTCCGCTTTAATTTCGAGCATGGGACATTCCACTAATCCTATTGATTGCCTATGCTCGCATATAAAATGCCAAGTTTAAAAAAAAAAAAAAAAGATGGTTTGGGGTGAGTTTACGAGATTAAACAATTTATTACCAAATTTTGGATTCAAGTAGCATTTTCATTAGTTTTGTAAGGGGTCTGATTAAAGCAACGTACAGATTTGGTTTTTAAGGAAAAAATTAATTTACAAATTTTACATTTTTTTATTTAAAGTAGTATATTCATAAAGAGACACCAATTTTGTATGGGTCTTTCCTTTGAGAGAGACCCCGAACTGTCAACAATAGCCCAATATTCAGCTGCAGCGCAATGTTAACTAACATTGGATTTTTTTTTTGTTTGGTCAAATGTACGATATGTCAACGAGCGTACACGCCCACCCCAAACTTTTTTTTTTAAATTGCCCTTTTAAAAACAAGAAGTGCCTTTTCAAAAACAGGGTGCCTTTTTATCGCCAACAGCGCCCTGCCCCTTTTTATTTCTAGAGTGATCACTGATTAGGGACCGTTACTTATTATGCACGAGATGCTCGCAAGAACTAACAAATAATCTATTCGACCAGATGCTTTCACTCATAGGAAGAAAATGGAGAGGTTTGAGTGGTTGCTGGTATATATATATTTAATGTTATTGTACCACTCGAGAAAGTAAGAAAAAAAAATTTAACCTCGAGTGAAAAGATTTATGAAAATTAGACAGTAGCTTTCTACCGTGCCATATGTAAATATATTTATGTGTTAAGATGATCGTTTCTTATTATACTCTTGTCCAATGCGCGCTGGTCCTTAGCAGGGTTTAATGAAAAAACCAAAAGCAGATCAGAAATACCTTATCACAGTTCTTATTTTTTTCTTTCAATTTTGTCCCAAAGCCAATTCGATTTACCTCGGATAGTGCCTCTCAAGCACAGCACAGTCTCTGCAGTGTTAAGTTTGTGCACTGTAAAAGAATTAAGTGTGAAAAGAGTCGAAAATCACTCTGGTCTGGTACATTGAAATACCGGTTGGGGAGAGAGAGGTGAACATGTGAACAATGTCTATTTTTACTAAGTTAAAATAAATTATAACTCTTTCAAACATTGTTAGTATAATGTAGTACTAGAGACATCTATTGAAAGACATTTCAAAGCAATCAGCCATATTGATTTTTAACTGCAGAAATTTGCCTGCTTTGGAAGGTATGGTTTTAGATTTGTTCCAATGTTTTTCAAACAAAAATGCTATAAAAAGTTTTTCAAGGTAAAAGTCACCATTGCAAGATATAGTGGCATCAATAACTTTATGGCAAGTTTATTTCTTTTCTCAGTTTAGGTGTAATTTATTTTTACAAGTTACAATCAAGTAAATTGATGGGACACATGTAAACAAAAAACATGGGGCACATTCAGACAGTTCAAAAATGTCTTCTATTTCAATTTTAAATTAGTTTTGTGTTTAGATTTTGCCAGTTTCATCATTGAATATACATTCCATAATAATAATAATAATCGAAATCATCAGCAAGTATAATTAATCAATAGGAAATACTTCTATAAAAATATTTTTTTTAAAGTTACAAAATATGGTCTTGTATATCACAGATTGGCAAATGGCTAAACATTTTAAATGGACACACCCAATATTGTAAGAAATGGAAAAAAATTATGGAATTGATGGTATAAAACATTTTATAAAGAGAGAAATTACTGTCATTGAGAAAGCCTAAATATACTAGACAAACAGAGCTCTGGGGATTATTAAAACAAATTGAAATATTTAATAAAAAAATAAGATAAATTGTTAAATAACTTTTTAATGATGGAAATATATAAATTTATTTAAACAGAAATTACAATATCATTACAGGCTCCTAAGGTAACTACAGACTATAGTGAAAAACAAGTCGAGCAGTCGGTTTCAAATAAAAGGAACAAAACTGTTAAATTTTGTAGAATAATTCATTAATGCTGGAACACTGCTTTGAATATTTTTTAATTATTTATTGCGTAATAAAAATAAAACTTTTACAGATTGAAACAAGTTTCATCAATGACAAAGACCAGAAAAGTAAAATAACACATTTAACTCAAATTTCGCAAAAATTTTCTTTATTTAAGAATATAACTTCAAGTTGTTAAATAGCACAGATCACACTAAATAGAATAGTAAAGACAGTAATAAAAAAATATATTAAAATAAAAATAATTTTTTTTAAACAAATTAAACAGGAACAATAAACATACATTATACCTACCAACATTACAAAAATTAAATTCATACAACTGTTTTCACAACAAAATTTGTATAAATTATTTAGTTTACGATTAAAAAACACATAACAACATTTTAAGAAACAAAGTATTTAAAAAAAATTCCTTGGAATATTTTTTTTAATATTTTCCCAGGAATTTTGATGTCTTAATGGTTCTTTTTGTTGTCAAACTACCAAATTATTGTATAATAAAAAAAAATCACTTGAAATCTGTGCAATATTATAACTAATAACTTGTACAAGTGTACAATATGATTTAGACTCACTATTGGCTCAGGAATACTGCATATCGAATGAATTGCTGCATCCAGTTCTTCAACGACTCCTTCGCTTCCATCAACGGCTCTGCAATGCACGAGTACTTTCATTATAACAAAGCAGCCAAAACTTAAAAATTAAATTCACCAACATCTAAAAATTTAAATCAATGCACTTTCTGTCACAATTTGCATATTTTTAATAAGGATGAAACGGATATCCAGTATCCGGCTGATTTTTAACTATCCGATGTCAGGAAGTAAATTGCCGGATATCCGGTAATAATCCAGCTTTAGCATTTTCCTGAAAATACTACCAATGTATTCTGCAAATTCTCCTTTGAATTTAGATTAATAATGTGGAAATATTTAAAAATTACGTTTTCAAACGCATCGTACACTACAGCTCCGGCCATTTTAAAATCAGTATGAATAGTTCAACTGTTAAGAAAAGATTTTTTCATAAAAAAAAAACCTTACGAATATCCTGCAAAACCCAGTTTAAATATCCAGTATCTTTTATAATGTGCGCCCGATATATCCGGCAAAATCACTATCCGGTTTGTCCCTATTTTTTTATCCATAATAATCATTCAATGTTCAGGCTATAGTTTTTTATAAGCTTATTAAATATTTAGCAAAACTATCTAAACTAATTTTTTAAAAAAACATTTTAGCATTTTTTTTTTTAAGTTAACATTTTAACCATTCATTGCTTGCAATGGGCAGGGTGGGCTAAAAACATATGTCTTGTTAAAGGATCATTGTCAAAGTTATTTTTTAAAAAATTCAGAAATTTTTTTAACTGAAAAAATATTTTTTATGAATACAATATATTTTTAATAAAACATAAATGAAGACAAATCCTTATACCACTTATTATTTAACACAAATTTGTCAAAAGTAGTCACTATGATTCGCAATACACATATCTCCATATTTTAAAGGTGAGAGATTTAAATATTATTAAGAAAGAACTGTGTCCAATTGTGGATTTCTCTTCCAATGGAAAATAATATAGATACTCGAGTACAGTTAGAGAACATTGATATTTTGTAGGGATGAAACGGATATCCGGTAACTATCCGGTATCCGACCTATCCGGCTACTTTTTAACTATCCGATATCCGGAAGTAAAGTGCCGGATATCCGGATGAATAAAACATAGAAGATTTTTTTGTGGCGATCAATTTTCTTTGTTCTTGCTTTAACCAATAAGAGACTTTAAAAAACCCACTTTTTTTCAAATTTTTAACTTTAAAATTATATTTTTAACGAATCGTTATGGTGGAGGGTCATCACATTGCACAACTAATATAAAGTTGAATTAAAACATAAATTTCTCAAAAATTTAAGCAAACTTGAGTTTTCATGTTTGGAATGAAAGGGCATATGGTAAAATTACAACTATTCAGAAATTAAGTGTAAAATGTACAAAACATACGACCATTGCTAGCAGCACCCTAGAATAACCCTTTGTAAATAAAAAAGTTTTTTGAATGTTTATTCAATTTTGGTATCACTTCAAAGATAAGGAATTGGGAAATATTACAGAATAAAAAAATATTTTTAAATTTTTGACCGATTTCCGTTTTTTCTAGTGTGCATAAGAAGTTATTTTCATTAAAAATAAACTGCCGGATATCCGGCAAAATCCAGTTCGGATATCCAATTTGTAATGTGCGCCGGATATCCGATATCCGGCAAAACCACTATCCGGTTCATCCCTAATATTTTGTCAGCATTGCTGGTATATATCTTGTGAACAATAGTATCAAATGAAAACTAAAATTACTTAAATTAACATGTGCACCAAAAAATAACAATGCTCATAAAGTAAAAGTCATATTACTTCTTAATAGTGAGAACAGTAGGTGAGGTAGCATCCGAAGGGTGGATGTACTTTGATTCCACTTCGTCTAGCAATTCATCGATGTCGTCTGCCATGTTGACTGTGAACGGATAAATAGGGAAAATATTAAAAATGTTGGTTGGTTGAATTAATATGGTTACCACTTAATATTGAGCATAAAACTCACTTTCCAGGAAGTTTTTTTTAAAAAAATCTATATTTAGAAATTCACAAAAAATAAAATATTTTTTAAAGATTAATATTGTAACCCATAGAAAAGAAGCACCTGCAAATAACTTATCAAGTAAAATTTTTTTTCGAGAAATTGACAATTCAAGCCATTGGGAACATATAAAATTAAATTACATTGATGGTAATGAAAGGAATATGATAAGACACCTTCATCCAAGTGTACATAGGACAATAAGACCTCTGAAATTTTCCTCTGCACATTTTCCCAACAAATATTTTAACGTTAAGAATGTAACCGTCAGCATCACTGGTAGCAGAAGTGAAAACTTCACGCTAACATGACCAGAAAAACAAATGTTTTCTTTAGCATTAATAAAATAATGTAATAATACGAGCTTTTTAAATTAATATTAATCATGAATACCTCATCTTGATTCTAATTTTATTTGGACCTTAATTGGATGTTCTTTGCGTCCCTGCCTTCATTTAAACTTTTTAAATAAATTTCCTTATTTTTCCAGGTAATATTTAAAAATTTATTTTTTAATGTCATCTTCGTTTCCTCTGACAATTCCAGATTTACCAGGTTCCGTGGCATTAACAATGCACTAGAACTACTGGCAATAATTCATAATCCAGTGTTCACTCTAGAAATAAAAAGGGACCGGGCACTATTGGCAGGAAAAAAGCATCCCGGTTTTGAAAAGGCACTTCCAGAAAAAAAAAATTGTGTAAGCATGTCCACCCATTAACAAATTGGACCCGTGTCCAGAGGCATTTGTGCTTAATTCTTAGCATGAGGGTAGTGATCTGATCTAAGCGACAACACATCGCATGGCAAAAATAATCCCCAGTGTAGAAGAAAAATTTGTTAGGATCTAAATATCCTCACGCCTATTCAGGTTGGGTGGGGTACCAGCTCATGTGTTGTTCTTGTCATCTAACCATGATTAAAACTTACAAATTTGGTAACCTTGCCCAAAACCATAATTTCCTTTCCATAGTATTTCTTGTGGTTAAAATGCATTGTACCATCTCCCTTAGCAACTTTTTTGAAAAAGCTATATTCGACACAGTAACATGTTCTTGGAGACAAAAAACTTTTTTTTGTAAATCAATGAAATCCATTCCCCCACCCCTGCACAATGTTGCCAAAAATGATAACTAGAGTTTGCGAAACATCAGGGGGACCGCACAGTACATTTTAACATTTCTTGTATTAGTTTATTTTTAACTATATATTTTGATTGTTAAAATTTATAGATATTAATCTGAAGTACCTGTTCGGAGAACAGGTACTTCAGATAACTCATATAATGAAAAAAAAAATGTTTTCCAAATCTAATCGGAAATATTTTCCAATTTTCAAGGCTGTGTAATAAATTTGACACCTGATGAATTTTAAAAATGGCGAAAAAACTGTCTTTGTGCTGATTTTTCAATTCGATTGACTTTTTACGTCTTGCTACTTTAAAATACTCAATAAAACTAATTTAGTGGACTAAGTACCTTTCATTTATGCGTAAAGGTCCCAATTTTAAAACATAAAAACGTCACTCGGACCTATTTTTGACCTTCATTTGCAATGATAACACGTGACCCGCTTAATATCATCAATTGAACATTCTTTTAAATACAGATTTTTATAAACTAAGTGTGCAGATTTGAATTGCAATTGTTTTAGCGGTATCACGAACGTAAACATTGAAATACTTGCAGTTAAGGATGGAAAATAACTACAGTTAAGAAAATGGCGGTCTACGGTCCAGTTGTAACCGATTTCGCGGGGAAGAGACATACTCAAAACGCCTTTTATACAATTTGTTGTAATATAAGGAAAAGCATTGCTGAGTCTTAAAACTTATCAATGAATAAATTAAATAAATGAATATATCGACATAACTTACCTGTAAAAAGTTTTATAAATGAAGATGTTGAAAATCAATAATCATGAGTCCGCTAACACTTTCGTTAACTGTAGCCACAATAATTTTGTTATGTTTAATTTTTCGCAAAAACAAAAATGTAAGCACATTTTTAAATAGTTTAATTGTCTTAAAATTAAATACTGAGACACTTTTTGACAATAAAAATTGCATCCCTAATTTTTTTCAAAAAGATTTTTGTTCAAACAACTTTTTTGTATTTAAATATTGAGCCCTTTGTGAAATTTAAAGAATCGGTAAATAAAATTGGTTTTTAATAAACTGAAAATGAAAGAAAATGAGTGGTTGATTTGGATCGTTATTATTTATACTATATATGTCTGTTTTATTTTAAGGATGAAAAATCTGCACAATTAAGTCCTCCAAACAAAGAAAGTGGCTGGTTGTTAATTACGAAAGCTACTGCTACTTCTACTGCTTTGTTGATAAACATTAAGCATTCCGAAATGGATTCTTCAGCTGAAAGTTCAAAAACAGGATTTGTTTTCAAAAAGAGGAATAAATGTCTAAGAGCTAAAAGGCATTCTTCTGAAAGTGATGATGAAAAGGAAGAAAATAGTATAAGGTTTGATTTATCATATCTATCAATTTCTTGTTTTTAAACACTTCATTTGTTTTCTAATAGTTTCAACTGCTCTAAAATTTTCTTTTTGTGTACTTTCGAAATAATTTTGTCTTTTAATAACTACATTTAAAATTATAGCTTCTTTCTTAACATATTACACAATTTTATGTTCTCAAATCGGCGCTTTTGGGGGTTTGTACCAGTTTCAGTAAGGATCTTGAAATATTGCTTCTTTAGCCGACAGATGTACTTGCAAAAATCTGTAGTTACATGGTAATCTATTTAACCAATTATTGGTAAGCCTTAAATATAGAGCTACTCCACCAAAGCTAATTTTAATTATTGACTGTTGACAAAATGTTTATGATCACAATTTCTAATTCCAAATTATGCATGCTTTGGGTTAAAATGTAAGTCACGGTCCTCCTGATTTCTCGCCAATTCTGGTAACCTGTTGCATCAACCCTAAGGAAGGTAAATGGAGGAATTCTTTGATTTGGTAACTATCCCTTTTTTGTCACCAAGAATGTTTTAGTTTATTGTATATCGCCTTTTCCGGATACTCATTAAAAGTTTCTGTGAACTTCATTTTAACTTAGTTTTATAAAGAAGTGAGTTGAACTCTTAGATAGTCCTCTTAAATTCTCTATAAAAGAAATAGTATAGGAAATTTTATTTAAAAATATGTAATATTTCGCATGTACACCTAAACTGAAAAGACCCTGTCAAAATTAGGATTAATGCATTTTGTTAAGATAATATGAAATGAATACTTACAGTACAATTGGATGCATCTAAACCACTTTTCACATATATATGCAAAGCATTATTGGGTCAGATTTACTGTACGGTCATCCTTGGCGCGATTTTTTTCCACATTTGGCGATAATTTTTTTAATGGCAACCCCCTTTCGACCCAACAAGGAATTGCAGCAACCCTATGTTTCAAAAAGTCATCAAAATGGCGAGATTTTGAAAAAGTCGCCAAGGGTGACAAACATTGAATTTTTACCGCATTATTTATCGGGAAATAAGCCAAAGGCAGTCAACTGCCCAACAGCAATCAGCAATTTTTTTTAATAATTGCCAAGTCAAAATGACATCAAATATCAAGCATTTTAATTTAGGTAGTTAAGGTCTCAGCATTTAATGTTGAGTTGCTAAATTTGGAAACAATATCCTTGGGAACCGTAGAATGCATTTATCTATTTGTCTTTTGCTAAAATATCAGTGGAATTCCAAATATCCAGATCTAATAAAGTGGTTCGTCAATTATCTGGATCACTTTGAGAAAAAAAATTCACAATTTCTGTATTTTAAAAGTTTCTTATTGGTGAATGATATTGTTTTAATAGTCATTTATTTATTACTTTCCAAATCATTTTGCTTTAGAAGAAATGCATTGCTCTTGCCTATGAAATAAAAAAAATGTGAATTATCCAATTATCTGGATATTTGATTATCTGGTTACAATTGAACCAGATAATTGGAGTTCTACTGTATTTAAAAGAAATTGTATATATTTTTAAACTCAATTGTATTTTCTTTCGTATGATTATAAATTGATTGTAAAAATATAGTTTTTTTTAAGGATTTAAATTTAGCTGAATCTATTTCTCATTGATAGAATGTTACTTGTTTTAACCCTTTGGACTTCAGATAATGACCCGTTCCTTTGTCTCTGTTCTTCAAATTGAACAAGAACTCCATGTTCTTGAATATAAAAAAACTTTTTGCTTTTGTTAGCTTGTTCTTTATTTAACTAACTCTATTTAAGAGTATGACATCAGTTGGGGGTCCACATATTTTATTAACCCTTTGCGCTCGAGCGTCGCCTTTAAGTTAACAAAATAATATGTTATTCAGGGTGGTAACATAACCTGGAAATCAGGGAATTGTCATGGAATTTTTTTATTCTGGAAATATCAGGGAAATTTTCAAAATTTCACAAAAAATCAGGGAAATTTTCAAATTTGGATCATTAAAACGGCAATTATCCTCCATTATGCACTCTATTCTGGGTAATTTAGTTGTCAATATTTCCTTTTGTTCTGAAAAAGATTTTTTTTTTAAAAGTATGGTTATGCACATTTTTATATTTTCAGTTTTATTTTTGTAAAAACGTGAACCACTGCTGAGGGAGTAGCAAAAGCAAAGTGCATTGAACCTTGAAATTGTGAGCAACATGTGAGGGGCTAATGAATGTGATTTATTGAAGATTGGAATAGGAAATAATAAAGCATTTAAAACATTTAAATTATCTCCAAAGGAAATAGTTGGACAAATTTGCATTCGCTGCTTACAGAGAACATGATTAATTACTATTATGCCTGTCACAATTGTATAATTTGTGTATCCATAAATAATTATTTTAACTGACAATAAATATTGCTTATAAATTTTTATTTATAATGCAGTAAATTTATTGTATTGTAGCGTGGATACTTTGTATTTATACAAAGCATATATTTAAATGTTTCTTAATGTAATTTTAAAGTCAGGGAAATTTTGTGACACCATCATGGAAGTCAGGGAAATATCAGGAACTTTTTTTCCAGAATTTTGTTGCCACCCTGAACAACTTAGTTTCGAGTTATTCTCTCACAAATTTTAATGGGAATTATTTTGGTCATCTAGAAACACTGCATATTTTGGAGATTTAAAACTTCCTTCTGATTGAAATTCCTGACAACCCCTGTTTTTTTTTATAAAAAAAAACCATTTGACAAATGTAATGCACCACTAACTATATCAGGGTGGCAACATAACCTGGGAAACCGGTAAATTAAGGAAATTTTTTATTCTGGAAATGGCAGGGAATTTTTCAAAATTTCACAAAAAAAATCAGGGAATTTTTCAAATTTAGATTTTTAAAACGGCAATTATCGTTTTTTATGCCCTTTATTCTGGGTAGTTTAGTTATCAATATTTCCTTTTAGTTAGTTCTAAAAAAGAAATTGAAGAAAAGCATGGTTATGCGCATTTTTTTTTTTATCCGTAAAAATGTGAACCACTGCTGGGATGAGAAGCAAAAACAAAGTGTGTTGAACCATAGATTGTAAGCAACATATAAGAAGCTAATAAATATGCAATTTATTGAAGATTGCAATAGGAAATATGAAGCATTTAAAATTTTCTCCAAAAGATATAATTGGAAAAATTTGCTTTTTTTGCATTATCTGCTTCCAGAGAACATATTTAATTACTATTATGACTGTCGCAATTGCATAGTTTATGTTGTATCCTTAAATTATTATTTTAACTGTCAATAAGTATTGTTTATAATGCAATATATTTATTGTAGTGTGGATATTTTGTTTCTATACAAAGCATGTGTTGGAACATTTCGTAATGTAATTGTACAATCAGGGAATTTTTTGTGACACCATCATGAAAATCAGGAACTTTTTTTGCCACCCTGTATATGTTTGGTATAATGAGTTTAATATTCAGCATCACGCATAACTTTATAATTATCCACCTCAGATGTTCCTCGAGTGCAAAGAGTTAAAAATGCATTAACTTCTACACATTCTCAATATTTTTGTATCTATTTGCAGCACTTTATTAGAAGATGCTAAAGAAATGCGGAAACTGAGAAAAAGACAGAATGGAGTGAGGTACAAATGTGTTTTTATTGCCTTTTTGCTGAGAAAATTTCTGAAATACAATATACAAAACTTTATTAAAAGAAATTCATTCATGAACGGGAATGAGATGAATATGCAGTTGGTATTCGGACCCATGTTCGGAATATTTGGTTAAGCTGAATACTTTTGATATTTTGCCAATCATCTGCCTGATATCTAGGGATGAAACGGATATCCGGTATCCAGCCTATCCGGCTGCTTTTTAACTATCCGATATCCGGAAGTAAAGTGCCGGATATCAGATTTTCCATGCCGGATATCCGGATGAATAAAACATCGAAGATTTTTTTTGTGGCGATCAATTTTCTTTGTTCTTGCTTTAAGTATTTTCCTGAAAATTCTACTAATGTATCAAACCCACTTTTTTTCAAATTTTTAACTTTAAAATTATATTTTTAACGAATCGTTATGGTGGAGGGTCATCACATCTCACAACTAATATAAAGTTGAATTAAAAAATAAATTTCTCAAAAGTTTAAGCAAACTTGAGTTTTTATGTTTTGAATGAAAGGGCATATGGTAAAATTACAATTATTCAGAAATTAAGTGTAAAATGTACAAAACATACGACCATTGCTAGCAGCACGCTAAAATAACCCTTTGTAAATAAAAATGTTTTTAGAATGTTTATTCAATTTTGGTATCACTTTAAAGAAAAAGAATCGGGAAATATTACAGAATAAAAAAATATTTTTCAATTTTTGACCGATTTCCGTTTTTTCTAGTATGTATGAGAAGTTATTTTCATAAAAAAGAAACTGCCGGATATCCGATCGGATATCCGGCAAAATCCAGTTCGGATATCCGACATCCGGTTTGTAATGTTCGCCGGATATCCGGTATCCGGCAAAACCACTATCCGGTTCATCCCTACTAATATCTGTCATAAAGACAGGAGATTTGTAAAAAAAATTAGATTTTTAAAATTGTTTGCTTGTAGTTAGTAAAAAAAATCTAGCCGAATAAAAATAAGTTTCTGTGAAATGTACTACTGTTTAATCACTTCCAGAAATCTTTTTTTAAAGCAATAATTAAACAGTGCTGCCAAAAACTGTGAGGCATGTACCGCAACATAACATACGAGTAGCATAAATGTGTTTTGTGCATTAAGGTGGTTTGTAGAAAAAAAAATTATTGACGCAGATTCCCAAGGATAGTGAAGACCATATATATATATATATATATAAGGTGTGCTCGTACTCGCGCTGCCTGACGGAAGGCGGAGAGAGCAACTATTTGACGTCATAGTGACGCCTACTTCGCCTTCTGTGGGCGTGTCTAATGCTCTCGTTTGAACCAATGGCAAGGCTGAACTAGATGCGGGTGCTTTGTTTGATGGTGCTGCCATCTATTCGTTTTTTTGTGAACTATTAAAAAGTGATAAGCAAACTTTATTTAGTTACTTTTACTGCATTTTATGAGTTTAAATTATATTTTAAGGATTGCATTTAGTATGGAAAAATTGCAAAAGATTTGCTTAATAAATTAAGCATATTAAAATAATATTAGCTGCCACGAGAGCATGTCCATGAATTTTGAAAGAGTAAAATAGTGGTCGGAACTATCCGGTCAATCCATTTGTATTGGACATATTAAATGAGTTACAATTTCAATCAAGTCAAATATGGGGACATAACAAAACAAGGACGGATTAGTAGTGAAGTTACCTGAACACAATTATTTACAGATATTTACATTATTTTGCTAATTAAAAATTAAATCACCAGTTGTTACCCAACCGGGGACCGAACCTAAGTAGCAATGCTTGAAACACACAGCCAATGAGAATGATCAAAAACCGATAGTAAAGCGGAGCTAAAATGATGTCAAAAGTGAGGCGGAGCTAAAATGACGTCATTTAGTTGCCTTTCCTTGCCCACTTTCAAAAAGCGAAAAACGAGCGCACCTTCTATATATAGTCTTTACTCTCCTTGCCAGATTCCAATCTTTGCAAGCTAATTTTTTTTTTAATATTGGTTAGAAAAATTGAATTTAATATATTAAAACTATAGTTTAATAAGGTATTATGACTACAGTCATAAATTATATTTATGACTGCATAAATTATATTTATGACTTAATGGGCATTAAGAAAGTGGCCAATCTGATATTGAAAAAAAAAATTTAATTTAAAGGTTTTGTGAATTTTAACTTCAATTTCTATTGACTATAGATTTAATATTTAATATTATTAGATTTATTAGTATAACTGTTTTATAGTAAACACAAATGTCATATTAATATATATTATGATAATTTTGCATCCTAAACCTTTACCTCATGTGCTTGGGTTGTTTACATGTATAAAGAATTTTAAAGGAAATAGTTTTTCGGCTGTTGAATATAAGGTATTTCAAATATAACAAATTAAATATATTGACACTTCAGTGTGCCATTGCAAGCAATAAACATTCTTTTTAAATTTTTCTAAGTATTTTTTATTACGATCCTGTTAAACAATATTTCTGTGTTTTCTATGCTACATCTTTGTTTCTAAGATTGAAATATTTCTCTTTCATAGTGCCATTGGACTAGCTCTTGGTAAAAAACTTTCCAATGAAGATGAGCTTATATCTGTAAGTTTAAATGAATATATATTTAGTATGATAAATGTTTTATATATAAAAATGTGTTTATATAATATTCTTTAGTTTTTAGTTTATTATTAACACTAGTCGATAAGAAGTAGTAACATGGTAAAAATAAAGTGCCTGGAATATTTTGCTCACACAACATATCTACATTTTCTAAAAATTTGAAAAAAAAGCAATTTAACGTTTGAGTGCTGTATGTTTTGAGTATAATTAGAAATAATAATATTAAAACAACAAAAATTTAAGCCTGTTTTTATTATGTCGCAAATATATTATAAAATTTTAAATAAACTAATGCTCCCAATTGACTAAAAATAAAAGCATGGAGTATGCAACTCTGTTAACTGATGTTTGCTAGAGTGCCTCAATGCTTTTATTTAAACATTAGTTTTAGTCAATTTGAAACATTAGTTTATTTTTTAACTTTATAATATTTTCAAATGGTCCCAACCGAACTCCTATGTCACTAATGCATTTTCAAATGCTTGTAACGATCTTCAAAAGTAAGAAATTCGGATGTATCGAACTAAAATTCACACTTTTCAGGCTTAGTTTCAGGTCTTCACGGAATATTTTACTCGCCCCGACCACATTCCTTACCCTTTGTTACTTTGACAGAAACCAGTTTCCTCAAAGGTGACAATAGACTCCCTTGCTCGACTCCTCCCCTTCCCCCATTCAACTGGTCAATGTACATTCTTTGCTTTCCTTTCATTCTATTACTGATTATCGTTTGACTTGTGGACTTCGCATAGTTTTAAAATCGCTCTTGTTTGTAAGTGAAAAGCTTTTTCCATTGAGGATAAAGCAAAAATTATTAAGAGAATAGAAAACGGTGGATTAACGTTTATCTTCAGATATTGAAGACAAAGGTGATGTAAGTTCAGGTCCTTTAAGGGCTAAGGCAGCTGTGAACATTTGGCATAATTTCTTTGCAACAGAAACTGTGGATAAGAACGTAATGGACTCTTTTGATGCTTTCGACAAAATATTACAACTTTTTTCATACTTCAGATAAATAAATTTAAGTAGCAGTAAAATGAATTTTATTGTTTAATTGTGTTTTAAGAACAAATATTTCTTTTACTTTATTATTGCCCATTACTAATTGTAATTCAGAGCAATTAATTTGTTTCACACAAAAATGTGTCTAAGGACTTTAGGAAGTTTTTATATCATCAATATTTGAAAATTTTTATATAGTAAACCCTCAACTATAGCAAACTTCTGAACCAGTCCGTTTAGGATTCATTATAGCAGGATTTGACTGAAATATGTTTTGTTTATATTTATTATTTGAAAACTCATTAATTTGTAAATTAGGCACTATTTAAGCACCACAATAGAAAGTCAATGTCACTTACTAAACTAAGGGAGTCTAAGCTTACATTATAAAAAAGTTTTTAAATAACAATACAACTCGATGTACAAAATGGCTCTGTGTTTTAAAGAAGAACCACGATTTTTTCTCTTTTCTTAGAAAATAAATTGACAATATTTTATTTTTAAAAATTACTCTTAAAGATTATTTAAATTAAAAATATTATTTTATTTGAATAACTTGTTTTAAATAAATATTTGACAAGTAGTAAATATACAACACATTATTTATAAAAGTAACTATTTTTTTAAAAATATCTTATTTGTGTGGTCTTTACTTTGTGTCCTGATAAACATTTCCATTTGTTAAATAGAACGATCCTTTTAAAATGAAAACGGGAGGTTTCATCGACATGAAGGCCCTTAATAGGCGAAACAAGTAAGTGCATTCCGTAAGAATTGTTTATTATTCTAAAATATATTTTCAGAATTACTTAATTTGAAGTGGGTCCTTGAAATTGACACACTCCTCAAAGTTCATTTCCCCCTATTACTATCATTTACAATAACTATTGAAATATGTATGAAAAAAAAATGTCTTAATACTTAATTGAAGTTGTTAAAATTTAAATTCCTTTTTCAATTTTGTGAAAATCTCATTTAACTATTTTTAAATAACTAAAACCTTATTTCAATCATAAAATTTGACATTCTAAGGACTATAAAAATATCTTTTCATTTTATCAAACTTTTAAGCCTTTTACTTTTTGATAAAGCATAATAATTATTAAAAAAAAAATTTAACCCTCCGTTTTCAAGAAGCATGTTTGATATTTGCATTCTTGTTATGGAACAGTTATATCCTGTTCCAGTTTTTTTAAAGAGGTGTTCTTTTTATGCTTAAGATGGGTAATTAAAAATATATGTGTAAAGCTCAATAGTAAATATCGTACACCAAACATGTATATATATATACATACATATATACAGTGCTCAATTTCTAGAAATAGAGAAACCGGAACCTTCCATGGGGGGTTGGAGCGCAATGCACCAGCCATCAAACCCAAGTCTGGAATCGTAAAAAAAAAAATTCCCCTAAAGAGAGGTACCGGAACGCCGGTTCGGCTGTATATATATATATATATATATATAGTGAGAGAGATGTTTATGGCATTCGTCAAATGTTTTTTTCTTAAAAAACGGGTTATGAGGAATTGATATTTGAAAAAAATTCTAGATCACCCCAACATACATGGCCCTTCTAAATGACAAAAATAATTTTTATTAAAGTTTGTGAGAGAATAACTTTTCTAACTCAAGAATATGATGTTCTCTTTCATTTTGAAGAACAGAGAAAAAATAACACAACTTTATTTTGGTGACTTAAAAGCTATACTCGAGTGCAAAGTCTTAATAAAATATGTTGATGCCCAAGTAATATAATACTTTTAAATGGAGTTAGATAAAGATCAAGCTAGCTAAATAAAAATATATTTTTTGCACAGGAATATGCAGTTTTCATTTAATTTGAAGAACAGTGAACAAAAGAACAGGTCGTCATTTTAGAGACTGAGAGTTGCTACTCGAGTCCAAAAGGGTTTAAGTAATGCTTAAATTTAAATGCAGAATAAAATTGTGCTACGAAATTTTACGACACAACAATAACTCATAAAAATGTCTGGTAAGGAAAAAGGAAAGAGGGCATTTAGAATTAACTAGGTAATTTGAACCAAAGAAAAAAAATGGTTATTTAAATAAAAATAAAGTAAAGGCAAAATCTGTAGAGATAGTAGCAAAAAATATATTTTTTTAAATAAGTTAAAAAGATACGTTGTTTTTTTAATACATATTTACTCTAATTATCACAGCAAGTTTGTATTTTCAATTTACATCTATATATTTCACATATCTTTGTATTTTTCTTATTTATATTTCTTTACTTGAACATTATTTCAGGGTCGGAACAGAAGAGTTGGATGCTGTTCATCTAGGAAGCGTGTTTTCTGCAGAGACTAACAGGAGAGACGAAGACGCTGACATGTAAGTGGTCTTTTAAACAACTTAAGGCTCAAATGTCCTCAAGTTGGTCGTGATGTGGAAGTTTTGGGGCCATCTCACATGCTATTCTTGTCATGTTATCATGGTTCAAAATGGCTAATTAAATTCTAGCTATAGTCTTTCCTTCTGAATTAGTCCTGACCTGCACCAGTAGCCTATTTTTCAGCTCTAATGTGATGATAACTTCAACCAATCTGCCATATGCTTGATACTTTAAATCTCCTGTCAAACCAATATTTCAATGCATTTAAAAAAAAAGAAAAACTTGCCGGAAAAAAGCAAACTTATATAGATGTCTATGTTACAGCATTTTGTTGCGTTTCTCCTATAGTCATTGACTTCATTTTTTTACTTCAATATAACTACTAACTATTAAAAATGTAAGTTTTCTAATTTATGTAACAAGCTTATTTTTGTTAGAGTTGTGATTTTAATGTTTGTAAAAGTAATATCTTAAAATATCAGATATTTTCCTATTTATTTTTTTTAATCTAAAAAAACTATAAGAAAGTCTTAATTATTTTTCTTAAATTAAAGAGGATATCCTATAGATTGGTTGTACATCTATAAATTTAATGTTAATGATACAATGGTTGCTTCATTTACTCTAACAATTATCAAAATAGTTAATTTCTGTCCTATTTTTATTTTAAGGTTTGTTCACAGCTTTAATTAGGATTATTTGGTATTTGACTAACAGCATGTAACTAAGGTTGATAATATTCTCAAATAGTTATAATATTTTTAATATTACATTACTGTTGTAGCATTTCTTTTTCTTTAATATTAAAAACTAGACAAAAAAAATCCCATAAAAATAAATTAGACTATGACCTAATTGAATGGAATTTGTTTAATTTGTATTAAGAAAATGTAATATGACATATATTTTATATTTTTTATTAACAACAATAATAAATAAAACTAAATATAATGTATACTAGTTGTATGTTTATTATGCTTTTTGTATTACAATTATGTACAAGTATTAGTCTAGGAGTAATCTATTACTTTCATCTTATAGTTAGTATTATTGTTAAGATGCAATTATTAATCCTTTGTCACTTTCAGGATGAAATACATTGAGGAAGAACTACACAAAAGGAAAGGAGTAACTTCATCAAAGATGGAAGCTATGTAAGTGTAATAAGATTTTTTTTAATGAAAAAACAGTATCCATGCTATTTCATGTCATTGGCGATAGTGGCAGCTATTAGGTATTGAGAGTAAAGGAGCGAATGCCCAAATTCTTTAAAATTTCTTTGGAAATTTGGTAGAAAATAATATAACTATCGCTTGAGCTAGGACTCCCATTGAGCAACAATGTATTTTAACGTGTCACGCGAATGAATGCAGTTTGGAAGAAAGGTTGACGGAATGTTCGTCCTTGGCTATGCAGAAATCTCAAAAAAATTTAAAACAGGTTTTTTTTTCGGCACCTTTTTTCTTGTTTGTAATTAAAAAGCCTTAAATATTTAACATTTAATATATTTTTGAAAGCCATAAATGCGTTTTTAAATCTACACAAACCTATGCAAAAAGACTATTTTTTCTACCTTTGCTCAAAAAGTTGTAAGTTTTTTTTACCTTCACTCAATAAAGAGTAAAGTGGTCGGCCGTGCTTAGTCCTCGCTCCATTGCTTATAGTTATATTATTCAAGCTCATTGCTACTAACTACCATTGGAGTAGGTTGCAAATAGAAGTTTGTTTCCCTACCAGAAAAGATAAAAAATATCGTTAGATAATAACTTTTGACTTTTATTATTCTTAGAATCATAGCTGCTTATTTCTGTCTGTGGGTTTTTAGCTTTTCCATGATTCTTTTAATTATTAAATTACAAAAATTACACTGTTGCCACTTTTTTTTCAAATACAATGCATTGGGGTTTCTATAGAAATAAATTTTAGAAAACTACTTTATGTGGTCTATTTGGAACAAAAGCAAGTCGTCATGTAAAGTTTACAAGTTCGTTCCTTGTCACCTACCAAAACTTCACTGTTTGGAGGAGGCTGGGGCACGAAAAAATTTTATGGTCCAAATTCTTTTGCATTGGTAATAGTTGGAAGTTTGAAAAGGGTCTATGTTAGGGTTTTTGTCATTTGATTGTGGTTCAAAATTACAAGGCGTTGCTCCCTGGTCATTCCTTCTGGATACATCCTGCATAGTCGTCAATTGCCCATTGTGTAGCTCTAGTGTAGTGCTAATTTCAACCAACCAATTAATGTTTTCTGTTTCAGGATGAATGCTGGCAGCAGCAGTGCTCATGACAGTGAAGAAAGTGCAGATTATGAGGGGTATCGAATTTCACTTTTTTGATGAAAATATATCTTTTTTTTTACCCATATTTATATTATATTAGTCGATTGCTTTCTAAATATAGAAATTGTAATATAAGGTAGAGACCATGACGGAAAAGGAGAGTTTTCTCAAATTTAGCTTAGAAATAGTAAAGAATCCATATCTGAACTAGTAATAATAACAATAGTTGTAACTATATCCGTTAATTTTTATTTATAGAAAAAATTCATAATTTTAATAAACAAAACTTTTAACTGATACGTCAATAAAAGCAAACTGTTTCAAGTGCGTATGCAGACATGGGTGCAAGAGCCAGACAGCTCCACTTTTTCCCTTTTTTATGTAAAGAAAAGATCCTCTATTGATTGGTGCAATAACCATGCAAGACTAAGCAAGGGCTATAGAAATATAAAGAAAAATTAGCTGTACTTTTGTGTTATAGGACGCAAGGAAACTTACAGTGTTTTCCGTCCTTCCTGGACAATTTTAAAAACTGGAGCTATTTGGTTCTTACTCTCACATCTTCATATTTTCAATCTGTTTCTTTCATCACTAGAAATATTTTATTAATATTAAGATTAGTGAGAGTCTGAAGTAGTAGGAGGGGGGGAGAGAGAGTAATGCTTGTCTCATTCTGAAAATTTCTTGCAGTGAATTTACTTTATCTGCAGGTACAATTTGTATACCTCACTCTAATGTTCCATTTTAAAGTATTTTGAAACACCCCTATGTTTCAGGCGTCCACTCCAAGCTGAAGACGTTCTTTTTGAAGTTCTCCGGCGACCTTCCACCAAAAAGAAGTCAGAGGAGATGTTGTCCAATCAGATGCTGTCTGGCATCCCAGAGGTAGATCTGGGCATAGAGTGAGTTTGTCCCTTTATAATAATTCTATTATTGTCCTGTTGTGTAAATTAAAAGCTCCAACCCAGTTTCTTGCAGGAAACTTAAAAGTTGCTCATAGAATTTATGAGAAGGCTTATAAAGGCATGTTTATCACTGTATCTCTTTCGAAATTCTGCAAATATGTTTGAAAGGCTAAATATTGGTTAAGAAGTCACTTTGCATCGAATTATGGATGTTTTTGATGAACACACAAAAGGGGGGGGGGGGGGGGGGGAGACAATTTAGGAGGACAAAAGTCAATAAATGTTTTTCAGGTCATGCAACTTTTGTACTATGATAGAAAGATAGAATAGAAATATATATAAAGATAGATATTTAATGAGACCAAAACATATGTTCTATCTCCTATATATAGACACAAAATCTATTGATCTATGGAAATACAACTGTACATTTATGTTGTGTGCTGGTTATAAATACCAAACATAACTTTAGATAAAACTCAACAAAAATAAAAAATAAACATACCTTTAAATATGAACATCATTTTACTATTGATTGCAAGCAGTACATTTTAGTACAATCAGGGACCGACTTAGAAACTTAGAGGCCCAAGCCAAAAGAACATTAGGGGGCCCCTCGACGTAACGCAAAATAAAACTGCTGAATTTATGCACAAGCACACAATATAAAATGACGTAATCAGTCAGCTTTAATGCAAATATAATTTTTTTAAAACTAATTTTCTTCATTTGAATTAACGTTAATGGTCAATTCTGCAACAGTTTTTTCATACGTTTCTAGTTCTGTTCTTTCTTCCTTTTTAGCTTTTTTTTAGTTGAGCCTGATTCGTATGTTCTACCCATTTTATAGCTAGCAAATCCCTAATGATTACAATATTAGGAAATTTGGTATAGGAAAAAAGTATCGGTAAACAACAAATCTACGTGAGATTAGTAAACACAGTTTGTTTATAGTCTTGGAGCTTGGTCATTAATTTAATTTTACTAGTGATCTAAAGCGCATATCTTTGAAACACGCGATGCAAAAGGTGACATACATCATGAACGTGCTGAAAAGTGAAATTGATTTAATTTGATAAAATAATATAAGTTTTGCAAAACAATTAACGATTGATTAAAAAGTTTGATTAAAATAAATTTAATTGTTTTTTAAAAAATTTGTTAGTAAATTTATTTTTAACTTTTTCACGTATATTTAGCATTAAATTACTTTTGGGGGCCCCTTTAAAATGGGGGCCCTGGGCAAGTGCCCCGAATGCCCTCCCGTAAATCAGTCTCTGAGTACAATACTGGATTATATATAGTAATAAAAGCTTATAACATAGTCTATGCAAAATTCGTTGTAAATCAAATGATGTGACATGGCTAGCTTAACATGAGGGTGGGGGTAAAATAGGACCCAAAAAATGCAACATAATAGCTGTATTCTCCGTAATGTATTATCTTTCTTTATGTATTATGACCATTGTATTGTGTTACAGGGAAATAACACATTTTTATCCGTTTCTTTATAACTGTTTCTAATGTATTATATTCCCTTATTTTGACCATTGTATTGTGTTACAGGGAGAGGATAAGAAACATCGAGGCTACAGAAGAGGCTAAGTTGCAGCTGTTGCGTGAAAAGATGCGCAAGAAGGAGAAGAGCATGTCTTTTGTACCCACCAACATGGCTGTCAACTTCGTACAGCACAACAGATGTGAGTACTTACACTTGTGAACATAAGCTTTACACTGAAATACTACTTTTTTGGTACAAAATAGAAATCAAATACAATACTTCCTTGCCCACAAACTGTTAATAAAGGAATTGAAATCACCTGATTTTTTTTTCAAAATTTGGCATTAAAAACGTTTTTTAAGACATTATATAACAATATTTTTTTTTAGTCAATATCGACAGTGGTGATCAACCAAAACAGAAGAAAGCGAAAAAAGAAGCAGCTCCAGTCGAAAAGATTGTTGCTCCAAAGATAATAACCACAGGTAACTTTTATTTATTTTAAAATGTTTTAACTAAAAATCTAAAATATACATGTGTTCTATTCCACTTTCATTGTGTGTAGTTATCCCAAAGCTGTTGGGTATTTTTCTTAAATTTATAATTTAGATGTCTACGGAATTTCATTATAGTATGACTCTTGAAACGTCAACTATTCAACTCTTGAACTATTATTTTGATGGAAGTAGAAATCAGGGAAATCGCCTTTTCATCACCCATGCAGTGTTAAGTGGTTAAATATGTGTCACCTATAAAAATTAACTCATTTTGATTTAAATTCAAAAGTTATTTATTGGCTCCAACAACCATTTTGTGCTCCATAATGGCTAAAAAGATTAACATCTATAGCTTTTCGAAACTACAAACACTCCAGTATTTTTATTATTTGAACCCAGCACTTTTGGTATGCAAAGATATTGTTGGTACTCTTATTAAAATATATTATTGTTTAAATTAATTTAAAACAAGAACCATCATTCTTATTATTTAGTGTTTGCAAATATTTGCTATCTAATATTAGGCTGTTTATATTTTATTTCAACTCTTGAATTCACTTATGTCATAGTAACCCTATCTGTCTGTTACTTATTTTAACTAGCATTCCAAACATTTTACTTTTCAGGAGCTCCAAAAGGAAAAACAGAAGATGGAGAAAAAGCAACAGACGATTTTCATTTTGAAAAATTCAAGAAACAATTCAGAAGATTCTAGAAAAATTCACCATGAAAACTTTAGGAAACAGAAACAATTTTTGCTCCAAACTTTCTCAACAGACATGATAAGAAATCAATCCATTTTAATTCTCATTATGAAGAAAACATATGTATAGAGACAGCATTTTTTTCGTATATGTATTTATATAAATGTTTTGTTTAACATATTTTGTGTGAATATTTATTTGGTACTGTTTATATTAGGTTTACATATCATTGTTAGCAATTTCCAAATTTTTTATCTTTTGTGTCTTCCACAGAAAAAGGTATCTTATTTTTTTACATAATTTGCAAAACACTACAATCATTCATCGCATGTATTGCATACAGTCAGTGGCGGCGATTCGGGGGGGGGGGGGGGATGCGGTTGCCCCCGCACTTTATTTCAGATGTTGGCCTCACTTTTTTAATATTGCACTTTTTAAAAATAAAACATAACCCTCTCCTCTCACTTCTACAGGCAATGGACGCATACCCATTCCACCCCTCTGACATTTTGTGCCACGTGAGTGCAAGGGAAGACGTTCGCAACTGCAGTGTACGATTCCGCTCGCATAAATCTCCGCATTGAATCCTTTTATGGGGATAAATAGCATATCATCATGTAGAAGAAGGTGGCTGCGTCCTCCCCCCACACCATTTCTTGTTTCCCCCTAATCTTACCCCCGCACTTTGACAACCCAATCGTCGCCACTGCATACAGTCATCTTTTGTTCCCTTATGGGCTACCTACAAAAACTTTTCCTCCCCATCCCCTTTATTTTCAAGAAAGTAGAGAAGGGCCAAAAGGTTATTTTAATTTTAGCTTGCAGATTTGCTGTAATCACAGAGCTAGAATAATATAACTATAAGCACTGGAGCAAGGACTAAGCATTGCCACTCCTTTGTCAGTGAAGGAAGAAAAAAGTTTTATCGCATAGGTTTGCATAGAATTTAAAACGCATTTCTGGATTTCAAAAATACATTACATATTTAATGTTTTTCAATACTTTCTTACAAGAAAAAGACAAAAGGCACCGAAACAATGAGTTTTAAACATTTCTGTGATGTCACGCGAGACTCGCGCATAGCCAAGGATGAATGTTTTTTCAACTTTTCTTCCTAATTGTATGCATTCGCATGGCACAGTAAGTACATTGTCACTCAATGAGAGTCTTCGCTCCAGTGCTTATATTATATTCAAACTCGGTTATTGTAATTTAACTGATTTTCAAGAGAATAAATTATCAGTTTTTTCATCAGAGAAAGTAGGACAAGACTGGACAAAAATAGCCATTAGTATTCGGGAATTTTCAGAACTGTTTATTTGGGAATTTCAAATCGTTAAGTTGGGAAATTTCTTGTGAGCTGAACTTGTGAGAAAATTGTCTATTGCACACTTCACACATGCAGTTTTTCGAGTGTGCAGAAATTGTTTAATGCATACTTCACACACAGAGGGTTCACAAACTTTTTTAAATACATCCCTAGGGAAAAGAGACCACACATCTTAAAAGATGGTACTTAAAAAATTTAAGGTCGCATTAAATTTAAGTTATCAATGCGAGTGTGACAAAATTGAAAAACGCAATGCAGCAAAGAGATGAAAATTAAAAAGTTCTATTTTCTACATAACAATACAGGCTAACTGCACACTGGCAACTATCAGACATACAACTGAATTATTTAGTCGCATGCAAACGAAAAGGAATCTGCTCACTTAGCAATCATCGGACATGCAAGTTATTGGACAAAATATCTTTTCGCTCGATACAACGCTAACAACTTTGGCAAATAATCGACAATTTGGCGATTTTGTATGGATTGTGATAATACGAGTTTGAAGATTCTTCATCTTCACCTATTGAATTTCGAAATATGGCAGCACCGAATCGATTGCAATTAAAATAATTACTTGACAGTTGCTAAGTGATTTTTTAGTCCCTCAGCTGATTAAAAGTTGTAGTTGCAATTGCTTATTGCACAATTCACACACTACAGTTTTTCATGGCTGAGAACATGTATCTGCAGATGCGGCCTTTCAGCAAATTGTTTATTGCAAACTTCACACACATGCGGTTTTTCGCCTGTATGGATAAGGAGATGGTTCATGAGAGATCACTTTACAAAAAAATTTTTACTGCACACTTCACACACATAAGGTTTTTCGCCTGTGTGGATGAGGAGATGTATCTTTAGATGCTGCCTAAGATTAAATTGTTTATTGCATACTTCACACACATGCGTTTTTTCTAGGGATGAGCCGGATAGTGCTTTTGCCGGATATCCGAACTGGAATTTGCCGGATATCCGGCAGTTTCTTTTTTTATGAAATTATCTTCTCATACACACTAGAAAAATTGGAAATCGATAAAAAATTACAAAATATTTTTTTATTCTATAATATTTCCCAATTCTTTACCTTTAAGCTGATAACAAGATTGAATAAACATTAAAAAAAAAAAAATTACAAAGGGTTATTCCAGGGTGCTGCTAGCGATGGGCGTATGTTTTGTACACTTTAAACTCAATTTCTTTTTTATTTAAACAATTATATTTTTACCATATGCCCTTTCATTCCAAACATAAAAACTCAAGTTTGCTTAAACTTTTGAGAAATTTATTTTTTAATTCAACTTTATATTATTTGTAATATGTTATGACCCTCCACCATAACGATTCGTTAAAAAAAATATAATGGAATTTTAAAGTTAAAATGTTTTAAAAAAGTGGGCTTTTTTAAAGACTCTTCAGGTAAAAAAAATTATATAAAAAAAAAACTTTTCAAGTTATAAACTTTTTAGAGGGTCATAACTTTAAGAAAGATACTTTAAGTAATTCCAACAAAAATTATGCTTCTAGATGAATTACAACTTGCATAATCAAGTTTAAAAAAAAATTAGCTAGTTAGCATTTGACTTAATTCAGTTTTTTTTTTATATAAAGCATCGGGATTTTTAAAGTGTTTTCATACATGAAAAAACTAGAGTTTCAAATTTATAATTTTTAAAAAAATGTTCAAATGTGTACGTACACCTTATCAGTTCTTTAATAAACTGTTCATATTTATAAAGATTTTAAAATGGCCAGACCAGTATTGTACAATGCGTTTGAAAATGTAATTTTGGAAAAATTTCAAATTGCTGATCTGAATTGCTCGATATTTAAATGCTGAAACTAATTTTTAGACTGGTGAATAAAACAACTAATATACAACGAATAGAGATGTAGCTATGCACTCTACACACCACCACCTATGTGAATTGTTCAAACTCGAAGATACTCCACTATAGTGGTGTACTATAGCGGCGTGTTTCGAATGTCTGCAGCATATGGGAACGTCCATTGTTACTCTTGTGACGGTCAGAGAAAATTTTCATAAAAACGTACATTTTTTACAATACTAAACATATTTCGGATAAAATTCAAAATTACTATTTAAAAGTTCATGTCATTCCGCTTCATAAAACATATCTAATATGTAATTTAGTATATTTTTGTTGTCTAGGAAATAAATCAAAATTTTGTTACTCTTGTGACCACTGGAAAAGGCAAAATACAAAAAGTGTTTTTAAGGTAGAATTCCTGTGAATTATATGAGAATAAAAAACTCAAATTTACAAATATAATAGAGCAATTATATCTCTTCAAAAGGGAAAAACTTTTGAATCTCTTTGACAAAATCTGAATTAATGGCATTGTTTTAAGTAAAAGGCTAAGCGTTACTCCTGTGACATTTTGTCCACAATTGAATTTCTGCTTAAAAATCTCAAAAAATCATTAATATATGAGCTAATTCTCGATTTGTTTTATATACAACAGTTTTAAACATTGATAGGAGTCTAAAAAACCTTAAAGGGTATAGAATTATTATATTAAAAAATAGTTTACTAAAAAAATATTTTACAAATATAAGAGTAACAAAATTAGCCACAATTTGGTTTCTTTTGTATCAAATAGCATGATCATAAGGTTAAAACTTTTGAATTATTGTTACTTTTATGTGTATTAAAGCACCTTATTTGATATTCATCATATACTGTTAGGATTAACGGACCACAACATAGTTTACATTCACCTACTGGTTATATTGCAATTTCTCGGCTCCTTTGCATTCTGCTACTGAGCAGAATTGCTCTTCGTCTTCATCATCGGTTTCACTTGCAGTTTTATTGCTGTTTCCTTTATAAAATATGAACTCTTTGTAGGAATTATCGTGTGTTCTTGAATTTGAAATGAATTCTTTGGCTATGATTTCTTCATTTGGTACATAAAGTATTTTTACCTTTGTTGCAACATGAACAAGTTCTGCAAAATCAGCAGCTTTTTGTATAATTGATTTTTACTATGCACTTCATTTCATAGACATTACTTAAAAAAAGAAAGACAGCACCGATTCCATCTACAGCTCATAAGCTGTTGAAAAAAAATGTCCATGAAAACTGTTAATATTTAAGTGCTGACATGTTTACAAAATTATATTTTTGTTTAAATTGACCTGTGCAACCATCAGAAAAAACTGGATACACTTTTGACCGATGTATTTTCTTGAAGATGCTGCATTAAAATATTGTGCAAACACATTTACAGAAAAGATGTCTTGTATTATATAATAGTCGTTCTATTATATCTTTTCAAAATGCATATTCTGAATGTCTACCAACATTCAAGTAAAGTATCAAAGCATCGGCGACATAACAAAATTGAAACAATAGGCTTGAAACAAAAAATTTCCCAACTTAACGATTTGAAATTCCCAACTCAACAGTGCTGAAAATTACCAGTTCCAACTTATCAGCATTTTTCATCTTTTCTTATATATATTTTAGGTAATATTAAACAGTTATCTCACAAGCATTGATTTGTTGCACCCATATTCCAATGCAATGTCCGTTCTGAGGTCTAATTTAAATGTAATGATACAAGTCAGGCCATTTCTAATCTGCCCTAGCTTTCATTTGCTAATAATATTAATTTTCTTCAGGCATAAATTTTCTCAAATTGGGGATTTTTAGAAGTAGAAATTCCCAACTTTCTGGGTTTCCAGATTATAGTGGGGCCGTGCTCCCCCCGGTGCAACGGGCCTGCACAGCACTTTAAATCTTTAGGAATGGAGAAAATAAATCTGCAACTGTCCTATGAATTACTTTGAAAGTTTTTATGAAAACCACAAATACACACATTCTGAGGACCTGCTGTCATAATTGTTCTGTAATTTAAAGTAAAAAAAAATTAAGTTCATTCATTTTAAAAACATTAATGAATGCAATTTAATTTGTTTTAAATTAATTATGCAATTAATTATTAATACAATTAATTATGGAAAAACTACTCAAGAACTTATTCTTAAAATGGGCAAAGCCAAATAAACTTAAAATATTGTTTTTGTTTTGGTCTGAAGACAACCTATTTGATTTACTTGCCAGAAATGTTATGCGTTACTCTTGTGACACAGTCATTTGTTACTCTTGTGACAACACAACAGAGGATGTTCTATGCATGACACACAAAAAATAAATGGTGTAAAATATGTCTTATTCCACCAAATCAGAGATTAAAAGGTTTCAAGTAAAAATGTTAAGTAGTTTTTACAAATTTGAAACTTTTATATGTTTTTTGTTACTCTTGTGACAATTAAACATCACTATTAAATAGAGTTAAAATTTTATTCATAAGCTAATCAAAATATTTCAACAATATATATATGATAAATATGTAAATGGATTATGAATTTGTATATATGATGATTTCAATTAATGAACAAAATTAAGATAATAATATACTATAATCGAAGTGACATTTTTGGCCCCAATAAAAGTGAAGAAATAAGTCAACTTTCAGAACAATTTCACTGCAGACTATTATTCTTATGAAATAATATCTTACAAATTCATATCCAGCAACTTTCTATGATTAAATTGATATACCACACTTACAGTTTGGTTAAAATTTTAATTTCAGTAAAAAGTTTCATTTTTGGTGGACGTTCCCATATCTTCCTTGCTATCTATTCTCTGTGTCTCACCGTGTCTGAGTCTGAAACGCACTCCTTACCCACCTGAATAGCCCGAGAAAAATTCAAGGGAGAATCTACACACTGTCAATACATTGGTAGAATTTTCAGGAAAATACTTAAAGCAAAAACACCGATAAATGACGCCACAAAAAAAATCTTCGATGTTTTATTCATTCGGATATCCGGCTCGGTAAATCGGACATCCGGCACTTTACTTCCGGATATCGGATAGTTAAAAATCAGCCGGATACCGGATAGTTACCGGATATCCGTTTCATCCCTAGTTTTTTCGCGTGTATGTATAAGGAGATGTCTCCCGAGATATGCCTTTATAGAAAATTGTCTGTTGCATACTTCACACACATGCGGTTTTTCGCTTGTATGGATAAGGAGATGTCTCTTGAGATGTCCCTTTTCAGAAAATTGTTTATTGCACACTTCACACACATGCGGTTTTTCGTCTGTATGGATAACGAGATGTCTCTTGAGATGTCCCTTTTCAGAAAATTGTCTGTTGCATACTTCACACACATGCGGTTTTTCGCCTGTATGGATAAGGAGATGTCTCTTGAGAGATCCGATTTCAGAAAATTGTTTATTGCACACTTCACACACATGCGGTTTTTCGCCTGTATGGATAAGGAGATGTCTCTTGAGAGATCCCTTTTCAGAAAATTGTTTATTGCACACTTCACACACATGCGGTTTTTCGCCTGTATGGATAAGGAGATGTCTCTTGAGATGTCCCTTTACAGAAAATTGTTTAGTGCACACTTCACACGCATGTGGTTTTTCGCCTGTATGTATGAGAATATGTCTCTTGAGGGAACCCATTTCAGAAAATTGTTTATTGCACACTTCACACACAAGGTTTTTATCGGAGACCATAATGGGTGCTTTTCCAGATAGTTCTTTTGTACAAATGTTTTTTATAAAATTTTCCGTGCAAAAGGCTTTATCCTTGTATGTACAACACTTTATTTCGTTAAACCGCTTTTTTTTAAACTAATTGTTGTATACAACATGCTCACATTGCATTGTTCAGTTGTTTAAACATTTCGATATGCACTCTCAAAAATTTCTAATTTGAGCATAGAGGTTTTTTTACTGACATCTTTTGGAAGCTGGTTGTGTAACCTAATTTTGCCAGATGGCACATTTTAGTAAGGCTGCTGCATGTCGGTAAATTGAGAAAGTTCCTTGAAGATAATTGAACAACGAAAATCAGGAAATCCGTGAATTAAAATATAATAATATTAAATACCTTCGGAAAAAGGAAATTTCATCACAACGTCAGTAGATGAAAAATTTCTCGTATTAGCGGTGAAATTTAAAGGCTTATGTTATTAGCGTATAGGCATTGCCAAATTTCTCCGAATTTTTTTATGTGGGGGAGGCTTACAGTTCTGGCTACCATGATTGAAAAATATGAGGGATCTTTCCCAGGTCGTTCCTTCGAGAGCTTCACTACAAAAATACTAGAAAGTCGTCCAGAATATCCAACAAATTATGCTGGCGTGTATACGGGACTGGTGCACGATAAATCTGATCGGGGTCCAAAGTCCCGACGTTTATTGAAGGCGTTGGGTGCCAGTTCAGGTGTTTCCTCGTCATCTGACCATGGTTCTAAAATAACGAGGAGCATGTATGAATGTGTATGTGAATGTGTATGTGTTCCCGGGTCTTTCCTTCGAGATTGACCCCGAACCGTCGCCAATAGCCCACTGTTCAGCTCTAGTGCGACGTTAATTAACAAAACCAAACCAAACCGTTCCTTCGAGATAATAAGCCCTCAACGTCGCCAATAGCTCACTATGCAGCTCTAATACGACGATTATTCAACCAACCACATTTATAAGTGCCAAAGTAACATCAGAAACCAATCCAATCTAACTTTTTCGTCCAATCGTCTTTTATCGTTCTTGTTTCTATCGCCACAGGTAGTGGTTTAAATCGAGTAAAAGAGATAAGGTCCTTTAATCGTCTTTATGAATAGATTTTTGATTATATATTTTTCTTTTAGCAAGTTTTAGCCGGTGAGTATAGTAAGTTCTTACAAAAGTAAAGTTAACATTTGTTAAAATGTAAATTTTGTTTTAAACTAAACGTATAAATAACGTACGATAGATATTTGATTGAAATACTAAATTTTAAAATACTAATTATTTTTTTATTTGAGTGTTGATACAGTAGGTGTCAAAAGAAATTGATAAGTTTCAAAATACATTATTTTGATTTTTTTTACTTAAAAAAAAATAGTTTACATTATGGCGTGTATGTGGACAAATGGTCTGCATGTTTAATAAAATTTTAAAACAATGCTGTTTTAATAGTTAAAAGTTATAAAATACATTAAGGCTGAGATTGACAACCGCTTAGATGGGAATCTGAACCCCCAGAATTTTCGGAGCCTTATTGTGTTGTCATTTTTTTTTTATATTGCCAATATTGCTTGACAAATTATTCCAGTGCTTAATTTGTTGTTGTAAATAGATAAATTTGATAGATTAAGTTTTTAATCTATTTTGTGAATAAAATGTTATTGATTTAACTGTATGTGTCTTGTTCGCCTTTAAGTTTTTCATTCCAGAAAATAGTACACGCTGTGATAAAATGGAATAAAAGTCATTTACCTATATATCCCAATTAACTTGAAAGTTTTTATCATTTTGGATATTGTTTTCATAACTAGACAACCTTTTAATTTTGGATGAAATTCAATAAAGTTCTCGTTGTCTAGAATCTTCACTTTGAATAAATGCATTAAACATATGATTATCTAGAAAGAATAACAATCCTTTTTTAAAAAAAAGGTAACATTAAAAAATATCATGCAAAACAATTTTATAAAAAAAAAAACATGTTTTGTAAAGTTAACATAACCTAGAACAGCTTGAATATAATATTTCCTTTGGCATTTGGTTACAAAAATCGGAACAGATGTAGTATTGGACATTTGGCACGTGTTGTTTTTTTTGCGACAAAAAATTGCCGTTAAACAGCGCTATGACGTTATAGGGTTGCCAGATTGAAAGTCGCGGTAAAGACTTGCCTTCGATAGCGGATTTGGCTGTGTTATGAAGTGGTCGCCAAATGACCCGATGCGTTGCGCACACAGATTTTTTTCTGATATTTATGGTTGCTTCCAGTGTTAAACATACAATTACAGTTAACAACTCAAGCATAGCGTCTTATTTTCGGGCTAATGGCGATGGTTTAGAATTGATTTTGAAGCTTTGCTTTGGTTAATTAACATCGCACTAGAGCTTTGTATTGGGCTATTGGCGACAGTTCGGTGCCTATCTCAAAAGTAACAATTTCCCTCCGGGCTGTCGATCATGGTGCTTACAGGCAATCCTTCGGGCCGTCCACTTTGGAACAGTTGTTTGGGAAATCTCACACATTCAATGCATTGCTATGTTCAATGCTTCATTTGTTCAATTAATATATTTTTATTTTCTAAGTTGTCAACTGGTGGTACAGTGCTTGACTCGGAGGGGTGTGGGTAAAAATCCTGGCTTTGAGAGTGTCACGAGCTCATGATAGGCTCGTTCCCAGCGTCCAAAAAAAATATTTATGTGTAGGGGACTTGTGCACATTAAATCTGTCATGATGCAAACATTCTGACATGTACATGATGTGCAGGAGAGATACCTTCTCAGATGTTGTCCTTGTTATCTAACTATTGTTGAAAATGATGAGACAGTGATCCCAAGTATTTTCTGCGGGATAGATCCCGAACCATTGCCAGTAAAGCTCTAGTGTAGCTCTAGTGGGACATTGAACTCAACCAACTTTTCTATGTAGCTCTTATAATTAGATTTACACAAATATTCTATTTTTGTTAAAATCCTATGATTTTAAATTATTTCTTCTAGACTTACAACCATGGTGCTGTTTGTTGTGGTTGGTGCCGTCATCGTTTATCTGACCTTTAAAGTCCTCTATGGAATCTTTGGAGCAGACAAAACAGTTGACAGTTTAAAAACAATTGAATGGTTTGGAAAAGGTCAAATATCCCTGCAATACTCATGTGTATAATGCACAATCTGTATAATAACCAAAAGTAAAACAAAAGTGTGTTTTAACCCTCCAAGCAGCCCGCATATTACCGAAATTGTGAAGTTGTTTTCTCTGGTAGGAGAGTTTAATTTTATTTTTTAGAAGATTTATCATTTTTTTAAAACCTCCTGCTTGTTCTTAAAAAGATAACTTTGTACTTAAATTAAATAGATTTTAGAAATATCGAAAATGAAGTATTGTGTGAATTTAAAAGTAGTGGAAAAGCTTGTGATCCCATGGCGGAATATTGCGGGATAGCTGACTGGAGGGTTAATCTTTAGTAAGATTACAAAAGAATATCCAAAATTTGAAAGACAATATCAAGCAATTTAAAGTGTGTGGTGTTTACTTTCATATATTGCTAAATCACAAAAAAGTTTCCATGACAACGTAGAAAGATGAATTTCTAAAGATCAAAGTTATTGCCAATCAATGGTTTTTATCCGAAAAACTCTTTTTTTAAAATGTAATTTTTTTACAACTTTCTGAAATATTAGCATTTTCAAAATACGATTGGTCACTAATCCATAGAATTCTCTTTCTTTTGAGACCTCACTTGTTCTTTTTTGTCATAAGGTATAAGAGCCGCTAAAGGGAACAGTTACTCTATAGTAATTTTTCTTGGAAAAAATATATAAATTTACAATTTAAAATATTTATAGATATTCATAATTAAATTAGAATGTAAACTTATTGATATTTAAATTTTTTATTAAAAAAAATATGCATTGGATAAGCATCTATTAGTGCTAAAGTCAGAGGATAAGATTATAATTCTTTTGACCCTTCGCTTTTATCAAAATTTAGAAAAAACAAGACCTAGGTAAGATTGCTGAATTTCTATCAAATGTTTTACTGGCTTATTTTGCAGATTGTGTAATAAACATGCATGTTAGAATAAATGTTCTCGAATGTTTGTTTTTAAATATTTTAAACTGTTTGACTAAAGTATAATTTATAGTTCCAACACATTACTTTTTTAACAATTTTTTTTTAAAATATATCAGTTTGAAGGTTTTTACAAAAGCCCTCCTAATTCTTTAAATTCGAAAATTAGTTTTAAAAAGATTTTTTATCAACTTTTATATTATGCATACTACCGGAAATACTCGTTTATTTAATAATTATATATATATGTATGTATGTATAAATAATTATATAACTGGATATACATGTTTGTATCCGTCAGGTGGTTAAAACAACCTACTCCGGAAGAGGTAGTTATAACTACTTCTTCAGGTCAACTACTTCATTCTTCTATTACTCGTATTATAAAAATAATGGTCTCTATCTTTCCGATTAAGTTGTGATTTGTATAGGGTGGGGATGAAACGGATAGTGGTTTTGTCGAATATCGGATATCCGACGTACATTGGAAAACAGATACCAGATATCCAAACTGTATTTTACGGGATATCCGGCAGGTTCTTTTTACTAAAAAATCTTTTTAATAAGCTGTTCATATTCATACTTATTTTAAAACGTCCGGACCTGTACTGTACAATGCGTTTGAAAAATTTCCTAATTGCTGGTCTAAATTGCGCTATATTTAAATGCTAAAATGGGTTCTGGCTAGAAAGGAGGGTTGTGCGCTGCCGAAGTGACATCAAGGACGCATGAAAACTTCATCACGATATCGCGCCAAGCCACAGCTCCTTCGTTGCCAACGATTTCCTGGCCAGGACTCGTACCCCATTGGTTCGTCAGCCTCCTACAAGCCTGATCTGGCTCCCCCAGACTTTGCTTTTGTTTCCCCGCTTAAAAGGAGCCCTGAAAGGGAAACATTAGGACACAATTGAAAACATCCAGGCTCATGTTACATCGGCTCTAAAGGTCCTCCCGTAGAAGGCTTTCCAGGATGCCTTCCAAGCAAGGGCGGATCCAGAGATTATTGTTAGGGGGGTAATATAGAACATTGTTATCATGAACACAAAATTTGACGCCCCCCCCCCCCCCCCCCCCCCCCGGAGTATTGGGAAGTTTTTAAGAGCGTTAAGAATTGCATATATATCACGATTCGCAAAAAAAAATCTGAGTTTGAAATTTTTCATTGCTTAAGGTGACTTTTGAAAATATAATCATAGATGTTAGGGGGGGGGGGTAATTTCCCCTTTACCATATGTCCAATATATGATTTTTTATGAATTTGGTCGCATTACTTATGGAACGCACCCTGTATGTCTTTATTTAATTTATGTCTGAGGCATATACCTACATTGTATAAACTCTTTCAGGTGCCAGGGGTGAGGGTAATGAGGATGTTTCTGTACGACCATTCAAGGTCAATGTCTCAGATGAAGTTCTCCTCGACCTCAAGGAAAGGTTGGAAAAGACACGCTTTGAGGCTCCACTGGAGGATATTAAGTTCAACTATGGGTGAGCAATGATACTTAAAAGTTATTGGTTGAAGTGTAACCAGTGTTGCCCAAGCTTTATGCATAGAGTTAGCTGATTTTTTCATTGTGGCGCCATCTGGTGGTTTTAGTTGGAAGCCATTTCCGCTTTAACCTCTTCTCTTAACAATTAACTCTCGGACAAGCAACATAACCTATCTTATTTCCTTTAGGTTTTATTGTGTGTCAAATTTGTAAAGATAATTCTTAAACATCCTGTATTTCTACTGAATTACCAAACTTAATTTGTTCTTTGCTGTTAACATCAATTCTCAATATCTTATATATTTAAAAAAAAATAGTATAAAATGAGAAGAAAATTTACTCAATAATTCGGATGGCAAGATACGTATTTCCTCAATATGCTGCAAAGTTAATACATCTCTGTAAAATAATTATTATTTTAGTGTAACTGGTAAAATCTATTATCGAATGCATCCCACTCTGGTTCCTGTTTGCATTTTCTCTCTGTATCTGCCTTTTGCACTGAAATCATTGTTCTGTAAAGGCAAATGATGTTATTTTAATGCATAGTTACATAACTTAAATTAATTATGGTCTGTAGTTGCAAGCACAATATGAGTTTTTTGCATCACGCTCATGTTTTACCAACGGGATATTAATTTAAACTGAAAGTTTTGGAACACATCATCTCTTAATACATCTTGATTTGGAGCAGCTTGGCCATTTTTGGCTATTGTGCCAATAAACTCCATATAACCAACCGACCTTAACACATCTTGTTACTTCTTTTTATCTTGTTACAATCATCACTGTTACATTATTAATAAAAAATTAAGATGACATTGTATCCCTTTCGATAGTTTCAATTCTGACTATCTCCAAAAAGTGGTGAAGTTCTGGAAAGATGAATACGATTGGAGGAAGCAGGAAGAAGAACTGAACAAGTTTCCGCACTTCAAGACTCGCATCCATGGCTTGGATGTGCACTTTGTGCGAGTGCAGCCTAATCTGCCCCCTGGAACAAATGTGAGTGACTTATATCTTATTATAACTGACTAAGGTGCACACCTGCTGACTTATATGTATTCTCTGTACAACGTTAAAATAACTTTGGCATGAATTTCACAAGTAACACAAAGGCAGTGCTAATGGGTTCATTTGGTCCTTCAAAACTTCTTATTCAGAGTGGCAACATAACCTAGAAAACCAGTAAATCGGAGAATTATAATAAAACTTTTTAATTCTGGAAATGTCAGGGAAAAATTGAGAATTTCACATTAAATCAGGGAAATTTTCAAATTTGGATCACTAAAACGGCAATTATCGTCTATTCTGCATAGTTTAGATATTTCCTTTTAGTTCTGAAAAAGAATTTTGAAAATAAAGGCATGTCGGACTTTGGATTGTAAACAACGAGGCTAATGATTATGCGATTTATTGCAGATTGGAATAGGAAATGTATAAAACATCTATATAATTTGAATTTTTTTTTTGCATTCTCTGTTTCTAGAGAACATGTTTAATTACTATTAGGCCTGTCGCACTTGTATGTATGAATTATTATTTTAACTGAATATAAGTATTGCTCATAATTTTTTATTTATAATGCAATATATTGTACTAGGAAGCTCCGCCAAGGTTAAAAATTCCTTATTTTTATTTTCGGAAAATGCTTATGAACCCTGAACAATGTTTCCTAATTGGCCCTTTTATTTTACATACTTTATTTGGGCTAACAATATAAATTTTGCACATGTTTTGGATTTTAATATTCCAATTTTGATAAGGCACAATAAAATCATAGTTTACTTCCTTTAAAAAAAAATTTAATGTTAATTTTTTATTTCGTAATTAGAAAATTAATGATAGTTATAAAATTGTTTGAAATAAATATATTTCATATGTTAAGGATTCCGCATAAACTACTTTAAAACCTGTAAATTACATTCAATAAATGTTTGGGCAACTAGAATTACTTAACAATAACCCATTTTCAAATACCATTTACTTCTAGTATTTAGTTGTAAAAACTAAAGACTCAATGTATGAAAATAATTTAATTTCACGATATTGTATTGCAGCACATGCGTTTTAGGAAGCCATGTCATGATAGAATTTTGGCCCCATTCATACTGTATTAAGTACCATATGCCTATTCTTTATGTACAAGTAAAAACAGTTCTATGTTACTTTTAAAATTTTTAGACATTTTTAATTAACACAACAAGTACTGCAACTTTGTTAACAACTACTGCAAAAAAATTCACATTTTCATATGTTTTATTATTATTTCAAAACCTCTTTTTATCAGGCAAAAATAGGCCCCTTTGCCCCTTAACAATTCTAGTCCCCGGATTTTTTGTCCCAGTTCCCTACTCAGGCGCAGCCCTGATTTAGAAACAGGGTGGCAACAACCTGGAAAACCGGGAAATCAGGGAATTGTCATGGAAATTTTTTATTCTGGAAATATCAGGGAAATTTTCGAAATTTCACAAAAAATCAGGGAAATTTTCAAATTTGGATAATTAAAACGGCAATTATCCTTTATTATGCACTCTATTCTGTGTAATTTAGTTGTCAATATTTCCTTTTAGTTCTGAAAAAGTATTTTTTTTTAAAAGTTTGGTTATGCACATTTTCATATTTTCAGTTTTATTTTTGTAAAAACGTGGACCACTGCTGAGGGAGCAGCAAAAGCAAAGTGCATTGGACCTTGAAATTGTGAGCAACATGTGAGGGGTTAATGAATGTGATTTATTGAAGATTGGAATAGGAAATATTAAGCATATAAAACATTTAAAATTATCTCCAAAAGAAATAGTTGGAAAAATTTGCATTCTCTGCTTACAGAGAACATGATTAATTACTATTATGCCTTGCCACAATTGTATAATTTGTGTATCCATAAATTATTATTTTAACTGACAATAAGTATTGCTTGTAAATTTTTATTTGTAATGCAGTAAATTTATTGTATTGTAGCGTGGATACTTTGTTTTTATACAAAGCATATATTTCAACGTTTCTTAATGTAATTTTAAAGTCGGGGAAATTTTGTGACACCATCATGGAAGTCAGGGAAATATCAGGGAACTTTTTTTCCAGAATTTTGTTGCCACCCTGTAGAAAGGTGGTAATTGTGTATTATCCGACCTGGATACCAAACATTAAAAAAACACATGGGTGGTTATTAAGCAAAATATTAAATATATATGCACAGTTAATAAATTCTTCTGTCAAGGAGACTCACAAAGTGTATAATAGAATAAGAAACCAAACAAATTTAATAGTTTGAGGTACGGCATATAATCTCTGTAAAATTATATCCTTATAGAACTTTAAAGTATTTTTTTTTATAATTGTTAAAATTATACATCTATTAAAATGTCTAAAGAAATATAAAGTTGCCATTATTCACAAACCACTTAACTCCAAACCACAGATTCATTACCCATAGCAAACACAACTTGGCAAGGAAATTAAAGTGATTCACTTCTGCATGTGGAATTATTTAAAAGCAAACAGTTTTTGGGATTCCTTAGTTTAATACCCAAGCAGCTTTAGCAATGGCTAATGAATCAGTGCTTTGAAGATACACGGTTTGCGAATTCAGTTGAAGATAAATAAGTTTGCTCATTAAAAATTATTTATACTTCAAAACAGAGAAAACAACTTTACAATTACAAAAATCACTTGAGCCTTGAAGGGTTGAACTGAAGTCTTGTCTGAATTGTCTAGTTGCAGGTTATTCCGATCCTGATGGTGCATGGCTGGCCTGGGTCCTTCCTGGAGTTCTACAAGGCCATCCCCATCCTCACCACCCCTTCACCCGAAAGGGACTTTGTTTTTGAGGTCGTTTGCCCCTCCATTCCTGGATACGGATTCTCTGACGCACCACACCACAAGGGTTAAGAATTTTACTTACTTTAGAAATTTATTAGGATACATGGCAGTGTGCCCTAGATTAGGCTTGAATTTTGAACCTTTTGTTCCAAAGCCATTTACTCTACCTCTTGATCAATGACAAGGTTGTGTAGTTGTAACTGCTATTTTTCAAAGTAATCACCCACATGGTTTGTTTATGAAAACCTTCCGCGAGACTGAAAAAGTTCCATGGGATTAGCATGGAACTTCAACATCTGTATTATAATTTTTAAGTTTTGTTATTAAAAAATCGCTGAAATATATATATCTACTTCATATAATGAAATAGATCCTGCTTATCTATAAACATATTGTTTTTCAATAAGATGACATCTTTTGTCATGAAATAAATTAAATTGCTGTCCTACCATTTCATTACCTTTTCGGCATACAAATAAGTATGTATTAACCCAAAACTTACTAACATTAAGGGAGTTTTAGAGTTAAACTGTGCATTGTTGATTAAAAAAACCAAAGAGTAACAACAGCTATTGTGCAATTGAACAAGTGTCAGCTAGAGAAAATGTGTCTGCTATACCAAAGAACCGAAACTACCAGTTAATAAACCTAGTTGCGATGTCATACGAGGCTCATGCATTGTATTAAACTTTCATTTAATATTTCTGTGAAAGAAGTATCTCAAAATTGAAAGGAGCTTAGAGATAAAAAAATATACAGAACATAAGTTGCTGACTTCCTGTTTAATTGATTAACGATGGAAAGTCACATGAGTTGATTGGCTGTGTAATTGATTAATATAGTAAGTTTATCTTGCACTGAATGAAACATTCAATATTAGCTGAATTAACCATTTGAGATAAATGACTTGATATCTTATTTAACTCGGCTATAAAATTACAATTAATGGAAGGAGCATGTGGAAGAAGGTGTTATTACTAACGTTTTTGAAAAAATTGCAATTTTGATGTAGATGAAGGCGTTAAGGGCTTGTTTGTCTTGCCTAAAAATTAGTTGGCTCTGCTTGCTTTATTTATTAAGCAGATATAGAGTATTACAAATTTATATGTTTAACATGTAATGGTTTACTTTAATTAAGTCTACCTAATTGGGTAAAAAAAAAATTTGTTAATTTACCACCCCTAATCATGTTTACAAATGAATGTGATAAAATATCATTCCAAATTTTTGCTTGGCAGAAGATGTGGGCGTTGAACAAAATGCACCATTTGTCTATAAGGTTGTGAATGAAAAAGCTGTTTTTCTTGGAAACTGGCTTTTGTCACACTTATCCCTTTTGTTCCTATTATTATTGGTAGGTAACTTAAGAAAACTTTATCCCCATAGAAGACGAAAGGGAAATTATGCCAGTCTATATTTGAGCTGCAGAAGAGCTATTTGTAAATGTTATTACTATAATAAATAGATTCTGTGATTGGAATTCATTTAACATTCCATTTGCAGGATTCGATGCATTAGCGGCTGCCCGAGTCTTCCGCATCCTGATGAAAGAGCGACTGGGCCACGACAAGTTCTATGTCCAAGGAGGTGACTGGGGATCCTTCATTACTTCCATCATGGCCAGATACTACCCTGTCAGGTAGAGGAGATATTTAAATTGAGACAATCCTTGTTTGGGAAAATCGGTTATTTTATAAAGTCTGTCGGAATAAAAGATTGGTGATCAAAAGCTTTGCCTTTTACACTTTCTAATATTGCCAAACCTTCATTAATATGCTAATGGATGCTTTGTTTCTCACCAAGGGGAATTGAGTGTCAATTTGGGTGTATTGGGGACTTCCATGAGTATTTTTTAGTTTTAGCTAGGGGTCCTTGGTTTAATGGTAATTGGGAACAGCTGTGCTAGACAACTGATCAAGGAATCCTTTACCTAGCTTTCTGAAAAGCCCTTTTCAAATTTATTTACACCTTGTGTACATTGGCGTTCAATCTCAATATTTTCTGCTTCATAACCTATGTGTGTGTTTCACAGTGTCCTGGGGGTGCACCTCAACATGTTTGGGTCCCGTCCCAAGGGGTGGGACGCAGTGAAGGCGGTTCTCGTGTCCTACATCCCCTTCCTGGTACCCCGCAGGGAGTACGAGGCCTTCTATCCGATCAAGGAGAAGGCTGCATTCTGGATGCAGGAATCTGGGTACTTCCACCTGCAGACAACAAAACCAGACACTGTGGGTGAGTTACCAGGAATAGCATTAACGAGGTCCGTATGGTCCTTTAAAGTCCTTAGGAAATCATTATTTGTATTACATGTTCATAAGGGCCCTTATAAAGTACTTAGAAACTCTCCATTTTCGTTCATGTTTATTATGGTCCTTAAGTCCTTAGTAACTCATTGTTTTCATTTCATATTCCTAAGGGCCCTTATAAAGTCCTTAGGAACTCATTATTTGTATTTCATGTTCATAAGGGCCCTTATAAAGTACTTAGAAACTCTCCATTTTCGTTCATGTTTATTATGGTCCTTAAGTCCTTAGTAACTCATTGTTTTCATTTCATATTCCTAAGGGCCCTTATAAAGTCCTTAGGAACTCATTATTTGTATTTCATGTTCATAAGGGCCCTTATAAAGTACTTAGAAACTCTCCATTTTCGTTCATGTTTATTATGGTCCTTAAGTCCTTAGTAACTCATTGTTTTCATTTCATATTCCTAAGGGCCCTTATAAAGTCCTTAGGAACTCATTATTTGTATTTTATGTTAATAAGGGCACTTATAAAGTACTTTGAAACTCTTTATTGTTGTGTCATGTTAATAAGAGGCCTAAGAATAAAGTACTTGGAAATTCTTATTCTTTATTGAATGGTCTTTAGAAACTTTCAAGTTAACGAAGGGTTTTAAAAAGTCTTTGTACGACTATATCATTTAAATGATTTTACTAAACCTCAATTAAAAATGTTTAATCTTATTGTGAATTAAACATAACTTTGTATCTATGTAAAAAAAATTCACAGCTTCTGTTCACCCGATAGCTTTTAGCGCTTACTTTCCTCTTTTATACTTTCCAGTTGCTTAAATTTCTTGCTGCCTAAAATGTTCGTTTATAATTTACAACTCTGCCTATGCTACTTTTGTATTGTAGTGCTAAGCATGCAAAAACTCTGTTGCAGGTTGTGGAATGGCCGACAGTCCAGCAGGGATGGCGGCCTACATTCTGGAGAAGTTCTCGACCTGGACGCTGCGTGACGGTCGAGGTTTGTCGGACGGGGGCCTACTGAGAAAGTTCACATTGGAGGAGCTCCTCACGAACGTCATGCTCTACTGGGTCAATAACAACTTCACCTCTTCGGTCAGATTCTATAAGGAGAACGCCGAAACCATTGCCAAGCAGACACATGAAAAGTAGACCTTAATTACTATTATCACTGTTTTCGAATATAACAGGGTTCCCACTGGTCCTTAAAAGTCCTTAAGAACTCCTTATTTTTGTTTTGCATTTTTAAGAGCCCTTTAAAGTCCTTAATTTTGACCAAGATCCCTTAAAAACTCCTTATTTATCTTTCTGCCAAAGAAACATTAATTTTTTTTAGTAGTTCCTTTAAAATTTCTTGCTGTCAGTTTATTTTATTTACATTGGCAATCTATTACTTATGGCTGTTTTTTTACATGAGATGCTCAAATGCTCTTTATTTTCTTGCTTCATTAATAAGTTAGTGCATTGCATTTATTATTCTTTGCAAATACAGTTTTTGAACAGTTTAACAGTTTGGTGAAGAAATAAAACAAGATTATGAATGAATAATAACTTGAAGTCAAAGAATGAGGTTCTGTTAAGATACCTTTTAAACATACCATTGCCTTTAAAAAGTCGGTTTTAAGTTAATATGAAAGTTAATTGTTGTTATAATATGTTTAATTTTTCTTACTTCAGAAGAAGCGTGATAAAAAAAGGTCCTTAAAAACTTGGTTTTTGTCCTTAGAAAGTCCTTTTTATTTTATTTTTAAATGAGTGGGATCCCTGAATAATAATAACTTTATTTACACATTGCCTAACAAAATTTGCATCCAATTATATGATATTTTACATCTACCACTTTCACTGTTGGGCAACGATGGTTAGCGTTACTAGAATAAAACAAATATTTTTACAGATAAAGGGTAGGTTTAAATTTGGCTGATTGGTTGATTGGTAATTTTACTGTTTAAGTATTATCTTTATTAAAACTGCAGAGCTCCTCGCACTGCGACAGAGAGCAAAATCAAAGGCGAATTGAATTGGAGGTGGGCCAAAATTATTCCAATAATAAGCTACAGATCTTGTTCTGACAAATAAAGAATATTAATTTGTGACTTTATTTTTGTGAATACATACATTCCCGAGGAGCCCGGTAGATAAAGGCGTTCAGTTGGTAATCAGAGGATTGCTAGTTCGAGCCTGTGCCATGGACTTGACAGAGAAAAGTAGTGATTTTGTGATAGGACGGTTGCAAACTTTGCTACAAAAACAATAGAAAGTCGTCCAGAACATCCAATAAATTATACCAGCATGTATACGGCACTGGTGCACAATAAATCTGATCGGGATCCAAAGTTCTGACACCTATTGATGGTGTGGGTGCCAGGTCAGGTGTTGTCCTCATCATCTGACCATGGTTCAAAAATATGTGGCGTTCATTCCAGGGTTTTTCTTTCCAAATAGACTATGAACCGTTACGAATAGCCCACTGTGTAGCTCTAGTGCGACATTAATTAACCAAACCATACATACCTGATAGCAACATAAAAAGAAATAATCAAACTCACTTCTTTAGAATTCTGTAAGTTTTAACAAAAAGAAAATCCTATTTCAGACATGTGATTTCATATCAGCCAAATTTTTGTTAGACTAAATGAATATATGTGTTTTGTATATTATATAGCTTTGACATACTTTAAATTTCCCTACCAGGTTACCGATCGAGGTACCATGTGGTCTAGCCCTCTTTCCCCAGGAGTTGATGGCGATGCCTCGTATCCTTTTGTCCTCCCATGTCAAGGACCTAGTGACCTACACTGTGTTACCACGTGGAGGACACTTTGCAGCCTTTGAGGAACCGAAACTGCTTGCGGAAGATGTCATCAATTTTGTTGCTGCCGTACGAAAAAGGTCGGGCGCCCATTAACGAAATTTACATATTTCTTTCGCTTAAATTCTGTACAAGGATTTAAAAAAAAGTGATATTCTGAGCAAATGTTATTTTTCTAAATTTTTTTAGTTTTTCCTATAATACTTTTTATGTTTTTATAAAAACTTATTATATAATGTGCCATTTTTAGAGAGCTTACTTGGGTACTGATGGTTTGGACAGAGGCATGGACATTTAAAAAAAAATGTAGTTTATACTCAATTATTACACATTTTTATAAAATATACCGATTGATTTTGTTGTTGTTTGTCATAATTTAGCTGAATTACTAAATACGGCTTTGAATGTCTAAATATTGTTGTCTATGGGTCTTAGCAGAATTATGAACGTAAACTCATATCTGGTTCGTTTTACATCTCTTAATAGCTTGTAAGGGCAAATATAACTAGTACAATACTAAAGTCATATTAATGGAATGTTAATTTTTTTTAAAAATAAGTTATCAGATTGAAAGTTTTCATATTTTTAAAATATTAATGCTATTTAATTTGTCTGAATACGACATGTTTTAATTTTATAACTATTATTTGTGTATATGGAATATATATGCCATTTATTTCAATTGCTCTTTGAGAGTTTAGAATATTGTTAATATCTTTATTAAAAATGAGAAAATATTTTAAATGTCTGATGCTGTTTACATATATTGGACACTTGTCTGTTAATTGTTACTGATATGTTATATTTTATAATAAAGTTATAAATAACTGGATTGTCTGAATTCATTAGCTCACAGATTGTTGTGTTTAAGTGAAATTTAGCAGCAATCGGCTTGGCAAAATATTGCATAAACCGTTATATGAATTAAGTTGCAAACATTACTAATTAACACAATAATCTGAATGTGTACTATATTCTGATATCCAAGTATTGTATCCTATTAGTTATATATACAATTAATATAATAACATTACTGATATGAATTAAATTATTGAAAAAGTTTTTATTAAATTTTTTAACTTTTTTCAGAACGAAAAGATTTAATTTGAAATTGTGTTTCACTAGACTAATATATATTTTAACTATTCATTAAGGAGAGAGAAAATTTTACTGAATACATAAAATAACGAGTTACACTTTTGTTGGTACAGAGAACCTTAACATTTACTCAATGTAGCTGTTTAGAGATTTGTTGATTTAATGTCGCACTAGAGCTGCACTTTAGGCTATTGGAAATGTAGCCAATTAAAGGAATCCAATTTTTTCGTGGACACTTATTAGTAGATATCACTGGTGATATTGGACTAGGCACCAAATTGCCGCGGTTTTCACCACAATTCAGTTGACATTAAACATCTAATTGACGAATACCATCCAATCTGCTTTTGTCTACAAGAGACTCTGCTAAAACCAACACAAAGCTCTCTTGTTAAAGGGTATACTCCTCTTAGAAAGGATTATATTAGCGGAGATAGAGCCAGTGGTGGAGTTGCTATATTTATATCTAATAGCTCTCCCTTCACCCCACTGAATCTCAACACAAATCTGCAAGCTATCGCAGTTAGAGTCACTGTAAAGACTCTCATTACAGTGTGCTCTATTTATCTACCGCCTAATAATATAATTCGACAAGCAGATCTAGACAGGTTATGCGACCAGCTACCAGCTCCCTATGTTTTATGTGGCGATTTTAATGGGCACAATCCTCTTTGGGGAAGCCCAGACTTAAATCGTCGTGGAAGTCAGATTGAGAAATTGATACACGATCAAAATCTATGTGTACTCAATAATGGGCGACCAACATACTTCCACGCCCCATCGAGGACTTTCCATTCCATTGATCTTGTCCCATGTTCACCATCTCTGTTTTCTCCCCTGATGTTTCAAGTGGGAAATGATCCATATCATAGCGATCATTTCCCCTTGTTTGTTACATTTCCAGGGAATGCTACAACCCCTGTGTCCCGCCATCCTCGATTTAAATTCGAGTCGGCGAATTGGGATTTGTTTGCTTCTGCTGCATATTTGTCAGACGACATGGTGAACCAGGACGACATTAATCAATGTGTAGAATCTGTCACTATAGCCATAATGGATGCTGCTCGCATATCTATTCCTGTCTCGTCAAAACTACCTAAACAACCGAAACCGTGGTGGAATCAAGCGTGCAAGATTGCCCACAAAAAGAGAAAAAAGGCCTGGGATACGTTTCGTAGGTATCCCACTTCCGAAAATTTGACTAAGTTCAAATTCGCAAAAGCCAATGCGCGACGAATACGTCGTCAAAGCCAAAGAGAATCATGGGAAAAGTATGTTTCTGGCATAACATCTGCCATTTCCTCAAAACAATTATGGATCAAAGTTCGGAAAGCCATGGGACTATATTCCACACATTCCATCTCGTTCGTGGAAGAAAATGGCCAGTTGGTTACTGACACGGCAGAGATCGCAAATTCTATTGCGAGAGCATTTTCTGCCGTGTCCAGTTCTACCACATATCCTGGCAATTTTCAGCGCATCAAACACCGCGCAGAGTCCCATGCAGTTAATTTTTCTTCTGATAGAGATGCCGAACTTGACTATAATTGTAGTTTTACTGAAAGGGAGTTGACGCGATGCCTTCAGAAGACTCAGATGACAGCCCCGGGTCCTGATGGCATCACTTACATATTGCTCAAACATCTGTCTAGTCACTCTCTGAGGAATTTATTGCGCCTTTACAACCGCATATGGGAAGAACATGCTTTTCCTTTGACTTGGCGACGTGCCATAGTTATTCCTTTTCCTAAACCTGGAAAAGATCCTAAGGATCCGAATAACTATCGGCCAATTGCACTTACCAGCTGCCTGTGCAAGCTTTTAGAAAAAATGGTGAATTCTCGCCTTGTCTACATGTTAGAGACTACCAACGCTCTAACACCCTTCCAAAGCGGATTTAGGGTCGGCCGCTCTACGGTAGACAATATCCTGTATCTCGAAACCCAAATACGCCATGCCTTTCTGCGCCGAAACCATATCGTAGCTATTTTCTTCGATATGGAGAAGGCGTACGATCGGACATGGCGATATGGTATACTCCGAGATCTGTATTCCCTTGGGTTTCGAGGACATCTACCGATATTTATTAAGAACTTTTTGGCATTGCGAAAATTCAGCGTTCGCATTGGCTCTGCATTTTCGGATACTTTTATCCAAGAAGAGGGCGTTCCTCAGGGTAGCGTAATCAGCGTGACTCTTTTCGCCTTAAAAATAAACGATATCCTGAAACAGCTACCTCCTTCTGTCCAAGGCAATTTATATGTGGATGACTTGAGCATTTTTTGCCAAGGAAAGGACATGCGATTCGTAGAGAGACAACTGCAAACAACTGTTACACGGTTGACAAAGTGGAGCGCAGAAAATGGTTTCAACTTCTCTATTCAAAAAACATCCTGTGTACATTTCTGCCGTCTACGAAACCTGCATCCTGACCCAGACATTTTTCTGGGTGGGAATAGGATTGCAGTAGTAGACGAAGCGAGATTTCTAGGTGTTATTTTTGACAAGAAGCTTACATTTCTGCCGCACATTAAGGACTTGCGGGTGTCATGCATGAAAAAGCTCAATTTGTTGAAAGTTCTATCCAATACTTTTTGGGGAGCAGAGCGGTTCACTATGCTGAATGTCTATCGAGCTGTAATTCGCTCCAGATTGGACTATGGCTGTGCTGTTTATGGTTCAGCCCGTCCATCTGTGCTGCGTAAGCTCGATACGATTCATCATTCGGCACTAAGAATCTGCTCTGGAGCTTTTCGCACATCACCCGTCGAAAGCCTTTATGTTGTATGCGATGAATTACCATTGGCCTCCACACGCAGTTTGTTATCTCTGCGACTGTATTATCGCATTTTGTCGCATCCAGATCATCCTTTACAAAATTTACTCTTGGACAGATCTAAGGATGTACTTTTCAGGAATCGCCCGTCCTGCATACCATCCTTTGGACTGCGAATAAGAGATACTCTGAATGGCACTCCTCTCCAATCAATAGAAGTGGCGGAACGTCCCCTGTTTTATAATGTACCTTGGAGGACTTCGACTATTTCAATTTTAAACTTGTTCCCTGGATATGAGAAATGTAGCACTGATCCAGTTATTTTTAATCAACTTTTTAATGATCATCGTAATAATTTTAATTCTAATACAGCCATATATACAGATGGATCCAGGTCCATTGATCATGTTGGCTGCGCATTTGTATGTGGCTCCGAAAATTTTAGTTTCTCATTACCACTTTTAATATCTGTTTTTACATCTGAATTTTTAGCCTTGTATAAAGCATTAAAACACATTTCTCACCAGACTGTTGGCAATTTCATAGTTTACACCGATTCCAAAAGCACATTAGAATCACTGTCATCGGATTCTTATAAACATCCGTTAGCTTTTGAGGTGCAAACTGTTTATGACAAACTTCTACGACGGGGTTACGGCGTCATATTGTGCTGGATTCCTGGGCATGTTGGCATAACTGGCAATGAGTTGGCAGATCATGCTGCCAAAAATGCCACATCCCAGCTCAATATCAGAATCCCATATGACGACCTGCGTAATGTTTTGCGGGACCTTGTACGGAAGGACTGGAGCGAAGGCTGGAAGTTACAGACGGCTAATAAATTAGCCTCTGTATTTCCCAGCATCCCGCTCCTACCGTCCTTGTCATCTCGACGGTGTGATGGTTTATTGACCCGTCTCCGTATAGGTCATTCGCGAGCAACTCATAGATATTTATTGCTCGGTGAAACTGCCCCGCCATGTCATCATTGCCAACAACCTCTCTCCATAATTCATATTTTAACTTCTTGTCCTCGTCTTAGACTTGTATATAATCGCTTTTTTAACACTTCATCTCCCACATTGTCCTATTTATTGAATCATCCACATCATCCATCACTATTTATCTTTTTAAACTATACGGGATTTCTGCCTTTAATTTGAAATTTATTTAGTTTATGTGTATATTTTAGAATTTTAATGTTGGTTTAAAAAATCTAGTGTTTGGCGCAGCTTGGCCATATTTGGCCCTTGTGCCAATAAACCCCAAACAACCAACCAACCAACCAACTAGGCACCAAAAGGGCCCCGGTTTGATTCACATCATGTGTACTAATCTGGTAACCAGGCAGTTGTCAGATATTTTTCTGTGTGTACCAAAAATAATCCAATGTATAGAGGGGACTAGTGTACGTTAAATCCATCATGGTCCAATGTTCATATGCCTATGTTAGTTTATGGGAGGACCAGCTCAGGTGTTGTCCTCATCCCTCCTTTTAACCATAGTTAAAAATTATAAGGCATTATTCCCGAGACTCCTTTGGGGTGCAGCTTTACTGTGATTTTAATTCCTAACCACTTAGAGGCCGAGCGGTTAAGGGCGTCAGCTAGGAATACAAAGGTTCCCGGTTCGATGCCAGGTGATGGACTTGACAAAGAAAAGTAAAAAGTAGTGATCTTGTGATCGGAGGGTTGCCAGCTTCGCTACAAAATACTAGAAAAGTCGTCCAGAACATCCGCAAAAATTAACGGCGTGTATACGGGACTGGTGCACGATACATCTGATCGGGGTCCAAAGTCCCGACATCTATTGAAGGCGTTGGGCGCCAGTTCAGGTGTTTCCTCGTCATCTGACCATGGTTCTAAAATAACGAGGTGCATGTATGAATGTGTTCCCGGGTCTTTCCTTCGAGATAGACCCCGAACTGTCGCCAATAGCCCACTGTGCAGCTCTAGTGCGACATTAATTAACCAAACCAAACCTAACCACTTAGATTAGGCTAAAAACTTATTATTATTGACCAATGGTTTTTCAGAAACTAAAGAGCTCTAAAAGGGTCTTTTTTTTTTACCTTGCTTTACTCAGTCGTGATGGTAATTGAACTGTCGGATCATTTTAACAGATTCATGCAAATATGACAGAAGTTAAAACAAAGGAAATTTTAGTAAAATTTAATACTCAGCATAGACTAAATATCTAGGTATTGAATGCAGCAGTTACCAACCATTTGAAAAAATATTTAAAACCGACAGCATATCGTTTTTAAAAGTCTTCAATCACAATGTTACACAAAGGCTTTTAAAATTTATGTAAATTTCATTTTACAGTTTAAAAGGAGTTCAGTAGTTATACGTTTGACGGAAATTGGTGTATTCATCGTATATAATATTTTAAAAAAAACTGCTAAATGCTACTAAATGGCTTAAAAAATGTTAGTTTTTTTTTTAATAATAAATAACCTAATTTTAAAAATGACAATTTTTTTTTTAAATAAAATATTGTAATTATTTTTGATAACCGAAATGCAATAATGAAATTACATTATTATGAATATTTTTCATAATCACATATCTTTTATTTCATAATCATATATCTTTTTTATTAATCACATATTTCACTATAACGTTTTTTAATTTAAAAAACAGGCATTTTCCTTTACAAACTTTCTTAGTGTATATCAAAAGTGACAAAAACTTACTTTGTTGCTCAAAAATAAAAATGGAAGTAAAAAAATGTCTTTAGTTTTCTACAAAATAATAGACATCTTGATGAGTTGTGACACGTAAGCCCTGCTGTCATCCATGTAAAACGGAAAAACAGATTAGCATTTTATAACAGAGAATTAATGAATCGATCTTATATAGTTTCAAAAAGGTAACACACAGATCTCGATGCTTTTTTAAAATACCTTTTCCTAGTAAAACCTTTGCAATGCGCTTATCTCGTGTGCGTCAATACATGTCTTCGCAAAGATCGCTTGTGAACAAAGCCTTTGCCGCATACTTCACAAACATGGAGAGTTTCCCCTGCGTGCGTCGCCACATGAGATTGAAAATCCCTCATTTGAGTGAAGCCTTTGCTGCAGACTTCGCACACGAGTTTTTTCTCGCAATGAACATGAAGCATGTGTTTTTTGAGGGTTTCCTTATGGTGAAAAGCCTTCTTGCACTGTTCGCACACATGGGTCCTTTCGCCTGTGTGCGTCAAAACGTGGAATTGTAGATTACCCTTTTGAGAAAAACCTTTGTGACAGACATTGCAGATGTAAGGCTTTCCTCCCGAGTGCGCCAAGACATGCGATTGCAAAGCGCTCTTTTCAGCAAAGGTTTTTCGACACACCTTGCAGGCATAGGGGTTTTCTCCTGTGTGCAACAACTTGTGTCGTTGAAGGATAACGTTTTTAGGAAAGCGTTCATGACACTCCTCGCAGGAATACGGCTTTTCGCCCATGTGCTTCAACGCATGCGTCAGGAGACTTCTCTTTTGGGCAAAGCCTTTGTTGCACACTTTGCAAATGTGCGGCTTTTCGCCTGTGTGCGCCAGCAAATGTGTTTGCAGGGCGCCCTTTTGCGTAAACCCTTTGCTGCATATATCACAGACGTGGGGCTTTTCTCCAGTATGCGTCAGCAAATGTGACTGCAGATTGCACTTTTGAGTAAAGCCTTTCCGACAGACCTCGCACACATAGTGTTTTTCACCCGTATGCGTCAACAGATGGGCTTTTAGTTGGCTCCTTCGTGCAAAGCCTTTGCCACACACATCACAGGCATGAGGCTTTTCTTTTGGGTGCTTCAACAGATGCAACTGGAGGGAATGCTTTTCCATGAATTGTTCACTGCATACTTCGCAAGCCAGCATACTTTCCTTAGTATTGACAGCAGGTTGTGGAAGAATTTGCTTTGTATAACATGTAATGTTCGAGGACATGTCAACAGATTTCTCCTCCGCCATGTGATTGAAACGCATGGGAATCCTACATTGCATATATTAAGATTCTGTGCATTGGTGATTGTGACTGCTTTGTCTGGTAAAGTTTTATAAGAAGGGATTTTTCCAGAAACATTTTATTAATAATTTATGAATTTTCTTCATTATGGTTGAGGACATGGCTCTTGTAAAGCTTTTCCTTCAGTTTGCTGCTCTATGCCTGTGAATGCCTTTCTTGATGATCAAATGCATTTCCAAAGAAGAATTACTTCCAAATTAATATTTGCGGAATTTACATATGTATGCCTTTTCATTATTCCAGTAACTTTGCAGTTGATTATCTATTTTCAAACATTTAATGTGAATTGAAATGGTTTTTTATGAACTCGGAAACTAAAATTAGTGTTGTGTTCACAGTCCTTATAGGTAGATATATTGAATACCAGACATGCTAGTTCAAAGCACAAATATATATTGTTGCCATTTATTTCCATTCTACATTAAATACATAAGAAATAATGTCAATTCATAGTCTATTTCAGAGAGTAATCATCCTTGATTTTTTCAATCAATTTTCAGCAGCAGATAAGTATTACTGAAAAGGAAAAAGGAATTATTAAAAAAAATTTAATGCAATAAAAATTAAAACATTCAAATTTAATTAAGTTAAAAGAAAACATCAATCATAACAAGCCAGTTTAGAATGCAGGAGTTATTTGAAAGTACATCAACTTTTTTCTTGTAATGACTGTCACTGAAAATCCAAAATGGTTGACAAATTTGTATGTAATAATTGTTTTTAACTCCTTACAATCTTTTATTATAATGACCCACATTGGTTCCCATGAGGATTATTACAATTATTGCATTTGGTACAATCTGAATGTTTAGTATAGGCAAGTTATTTTTAATCAAACAGACTTTTGCTTTAAATTATGGGGGGGGGGGGGGTCAAAATATATAGAATATAACTTAATATCTCTGTACATACAAAAGAATTCACTTTAGAAATAAAAAAAGGGCAGCGTTCAACTTTCAGAAAAAGTGGAAGGTAACTTAAAGTAACCTTTTAAACACAAGGAGGTAGGAAGTTAGTGAATTTATATAAAAGAGCAAGGAAGAGCTATTTTTAAGAAAAATGGGTGCACTTCCCATTTAAGAATGTCTAGAATGAACTCTTATTGAAAATGCAAATTTAAAAGAGACATATTTCAGTGATCTCTGACCCTTGATCATATTTGACGAACAAAGTTAAAACTTGGGATAATTTCAAGAACACATTGGGTTCTACAAAGTTTTAGGGAAATTTAAAGGGGTCGGGTCAATAACATTGAGTGGTTTGATTGACATGGAATCAGTGGCGGCGATTCAGGGGGGCATGGGGGGGCCCCCGCACTTTTTTCGGATGTTGCCCCTCACTTTTTTAATATTGCACTTTTTAAAAATAAAACATAAAAATAAACAAAAACCCCAACCCATTTCATCCCTCTGACGTTTTTGTACCACGTAAGGGCAAGGAGTCGTCGTCGGCAACTGCAGTATACGATTTCGCCCCTATAAATCTCCATGGAATCATTTTATGGGGATAAATAGCATACCATCATGTAGAGGACGGTGGGTTGAGTCAACCAGACTTTCGTGAGTAAAAAGTCGGTCTTAACTGCAGAATACGATTTCACCTTCATAACTACACGGGTTTAATGGTAGATCAAGATATGGAAAATATTAATCCAAATTGGTAAAAAGAAAAGGAGAAGACATACTGCTCCCAGATAACATTTTTACCGGATATCCAGTCGATACCCACTGTATCACAAATTGACGACTTTCTGAATATTATTTTTTGGGTATAACTAATGTTGCACTAGAGCTGCAAAACAATGCTACCAGTGACAGTTCGGGGTCTATCCAGAAGAACAGAAAAGGGAACACTGTCTCGTAATTTTGAACCCTGGCACCCCACTTTCCAAAATACTTACGATTACTAATTATTAGCATTATTGTGTCTTCTTGAACAACACACTATAGATAACGGTTATCGATTGATTCTGAACGGATATTTCTGAACAATAGGTACAACAGATTACTACAACTATAACAGAAATTAAATATTTATTTAATGCATTGAGATAACGTTTATAAAGTTAGCAATCAACATGTACTACATATTTACAAGAAAAACAACAAAACATGGGGAATGGATTAAGAATCAGCTTGGTTGGAGCATCTCACTTTCCTCTATATGATGATATTGCAGTGTTCACTCTAGAAATAAAAAGGGACAGGGCGCTGTGGGCAGTAAAAGGGCACCCCATTTTTGAAAAGGCACATCTTGTTTTTAAAAGGGCACTTTACAAAAAAATGTATTGTGTGGGCGTGGCCACACATTGACACATCGGATGCGTGACCAAACAAAAAAAAAATTCCGATTTGTCGGTTGACATTGCGCCAAAGCTGCATATTGGGCTATTGTTAACGGTTCGGGGCCTATCTCGAAGGAAAGACCCGGGAACGACGCCTCATATTTTTTAAAGACCCGTACAACATTGATGTCTTTTTATGAAAATATTATTTGACATTTTTAAATTATTGTGTTCCCTAAAAACCAATTCTGTAAGTAGAAATTAGATCCCTTACAAAACTGATAAAAAGGATACTTAAATCCAAAATTTGGTAATAAAATGCCTAGTCTTGCAAACCAATCCCTACCTAATCCCAAACCATATTCTCTTTAAAAAAATACTTAGTATTTCATATGCAGGCACAGGCAACCAATAGGATGTGTGGATTGCCCCTTTCCCCGAAATTACCACGGAATGATCGCGCTTTCACAACACACGTAGTTATAAAGGAGTTTATTTTTCTACTGTCATAATTCACTTAATTGTAATTTACACACAATTTTTTTTAATCGATGCCTTTATTAAAGATAACTAGGGAAGCAATGATGCTTGTGCTTGACTGAAAAGGGCAAGAAGGGCGGAATTTTTTCAAAAGAGAGCGGTATTTTTGAAAAAAAGGGCATGAGGGCGCTATTGAAATGAAAAAAGGGCGGGCAGTCCGCCCTGCCCTTCAAAAAACACCTAGAGTGAACACTGATATTGCATTTAGGCTAGAACTCTTACAGATGTCGTATTTTACTATGTGTCTCTGTCTAAGTATGTATCCCTTAAGGAAAGACATAAACATCAAAACTAATTTGTTTTAGGTCAGAGCCGATAGCAGGGGCGGCTTAAGGGCAGGGCAAACTGGGCAGTTGCCCAGGGCGCCGCCATCCTCGAAGGGCGCCAAATTTGGTTCCTTTTTTTTTTTTTTTTTTTTTATAATTTTTTTTTTTTTTTTTTTTAAACTTTATTTTAATCAATACAAATGAATAACACATTTATTTCAAAAACGTTTCGGGGGTGTTTTAAAATTGTAACCGACTAGTGAGTGCCGAACGTTTTTTAAAACCTACTCTAGTCAAGAATCGCGAACTGAACAGACTCTACCATTTTAAATATTTCTTGTCGATGAACACGACATTTCTCGTTAGGATTTCCCCCCTGCCCACATTCTGTTGTTCAAGAAGCTTCCCATCACAAACAACCGGCAGGATTGAGCACTCTCTTAAAATCCTTTTGAAAATGCTTATTACAAAATAAACAAAGGATTTAACTTTTTTTTGATTAAAGTGGAAATCCGTTAGTTTTTTTAGACTTGGGCTAGATTAATTATGCAGATGAACAGTAAAGTGATTCGCTCTATGGATAGAGTTAGCAAGAGTGCCCATACCCAAAAGGATTCAAATAAATAAAAATTTTACCCCTCAAAGGTTAAGCAATAAATATCATTTGTCTTGTATAAACAGCAGCAACTGGAAGATATTTATCAAATTTGGTTTTTGTACTATAATCAGTTCTTGAGATATTGCGTTTACAAACACTAAACAGACTAATTTTTATAAAACACTTTTTTTGGACGAGGGAAACAATACACCTATACTCAATATAGATTCATGTAAAATTGTAGGTCCATAGATGAATAGATGTTGTGCGCATAGATAACTAATGAACATGTGCGTTTTTGTCATGAAATATCCCATTTTATGTTTTAGTATGGCAATTGTATTAATTGAGTAAACGTTTGTTGACTTTTGTCCTTCTAAGTTAGACTCCTCTTACCCTTTCCTACTTTGTGTGTGTAAGAAAGACCCAAAGAATTCGATACAAAACAACTTATTATTAAACATATTTTCAGCATTTTTTTTATAAAATAAAATTTGGTACGTCATGATCCGTTTCACCCCTCCCCTTCTCACATTATTCACACATCGCACAATCAAGCGGGGTAGACACCTATTCTTCCCTATAGATGCGTGACGTAATATATGAACGGTTCTTTCCATAACGATAAAAGTAATTTTAAATTCATAAACTTAAACGGAGGCCGTCTCGGTAGAATCGATATTAAAGTAGCTCACGTTTCATTATATTTTACAGTATTACGTATAAGAAAAACAGTAACAATTGAAGTTTCAGATCAGAAAATGAGGAGCAAACATTCAAAATGTGGTTTATTCAAAATTTATAAAAATTAAATTATTATATCACTGAAATTCCATCCGAATTTTAATCGAACTAAGCTATTTTATTCGTCCACAACACTGTTCCATTTAAATTAACTTTGTAAACATTGGAATCCGTATACGAGTCAATGCATTTAGGGAAAGTTAATTGCGCGTTTACCCACAAATCCCCTTAATGTGACAAAATACGTTTTGAATGATTGCTCTTCTTATTTTTTTCTAATATAAATAAAAACTACTGCCGTTGTAACAATATATAGGGGGCCGAAGGAGCGTTAGCGAGTAGGGAAAGGAACTCAGTCCCTTATTTAATAGAATTATTTCGTAGAAATATTAAAATATATTTTTTTTCTTCGATGCAACGCCTTTGTTAGGGTGGCGTTAGCGTTTTCCCAATTCCCTCCACCCTCCCCCTCAATATCACGTGACCGTGACGCTAAAAAAATACAGTTGTTAAATGCTTTATAATAAACCCAATATTTTTGTTTTTCTGTAGTATATTTCATTAAAAATATAATTTTAATTGTTTTTTAACATAAATAATATACAAATGTCACTCAATTATTTATAATACTAACGACAATTTAGTACCAACCGTTTTCTCTATATAATTTTGTACAATCCCCCCCCCCCCCCCCTTCTTATTTAATTGATTTTGTACAGGAACGTGTCCTCCAATAACTGTTGGTGTATTCGAGGAAATGTAATCTTCAACTAAATAATAATAAAAGATTGCATTGGCGCCGGAACCGGTATGGCAGTTGCCTTACGTACATTCAAATAACGTGTATTAAAAAATATTCCAGAAAAAAGTATGTAATGCCATTTGGAACAAAATGTTAGTTTTTCCTGCCATAGCTCTTTGAAATAACTTCCGGAGCTACTGAGTTCAAATCGCGAAATTCCGCTGTTCACTGCAACTTATTTCGTAACTGAACATTTTCAAAAGCTTGAAGACCAGTCACACGCTTTCACCACCCCACTTTTCGAGCTACGGGAGATCACATTAAGGGGTTGACCTCCGTGACCTGTCTTCTATCCCCAGACCATTATAAATCTTTTTTAATGGCCGTACCGCGTACCACCTCGGGACGGGGATTCTCTTGGCTAGGAAAGAAAATAAAGGAATCTTTTTAAAGGCGAATGCGAGCCTGATACATTAGAAAGATAAGCAACGTCAAAAAAAAAAAAAAAAACGTGGGCGATCAATGGGACGATTCCCCAAACTGCCCCCCCCCCCCATCTTTTTTTTATATTTTTTTTAGCACATGCATCCTGTGGTCGACTTCGTCGTATATATTCTGTGGTCCGGTGGTCGATAAACAGTGTTCGCAAATGTTTTAATGAGCAGTCGAAAAGACCCCACTCATAAATCTCTCCTTTCCTAACCCCCTGAAAACAACAACCCCTCACATCCAAATAAATGTCCTCAAAGCCGGATGTGGATTTTTCTCTAAGAAAACTTGCAACACGCTTTTTAGAGGGACCTGAAGTTTCCATAAGGTATATGAAGTTTCTTGTTTTAGATACCCCAACTGTATTTTAGCTAGGCCATTATATAAAAATAATCTATACATGACATTTCTTATTGTTATTGCAATTTTTGCAAATATTTATGCTAACCCTTTAATAAATTTTATTTTTGAGTTGTATAGTAATCTCTTAATATGCGTGGGAGAAAAAGGTTTGGTAAAGACTTACATTCATAGGCGGATTTGGCTGTGTTTTCAAGTAGACGCCAAATGAACCGATACGGAGCGCACGCCTCTTTCTTTTCCGATGTAAAGGGTTACTTCCGGTTAAATCAACAATTACAGTTAACAACTTGAGCGTTGTGTCTTATTTCCGAATCACAATCGGATTATTGATTGGTTGATTGATCGGATGACTTCTACTGTGTAATGGGCTATCGGTGACGGTTCAAAATTCATTTCGAAGGATTTCTATTACGTCTGCACGATTGAATGAAATATCGTCGCACTTTAGCTCCACAATGGGCTAATGGCGACGGTTTAAAATTGATTTCGAAACTTTGTTTTGGTTAGTTAATATCGCACTAGAGCTTTATATTGGGCTGTTGGCGGCAGTTCGGCGCCTATTTCGAATGTAATAATGTCCTTTCGGGCTGTCGATCATGGTGCTTACAGGCAATCCTCCGGGCCGTCGTTTGGGGCATTTCGATGGCACTCTTAAGCGCACACGCGTTCCGCGCGCTTAAAGTCACAGGCTCCTGCCGTCGATTTTGTGGTCTCCGGCCTGCGGCCTCCGACTACTCAGGATCACATCCGTGACCCCCTCCGAGCAGTCGATCATGGTGATTACAGGCAATCCTTTGGGCAGTCATTTTGGGCTACTCATCGCTTTGAGCACCGGGCAATGGCGAAATTTTTCAAAGAACAGCTGTAACCAAAAAATATTTAGAAACAACTATGTACCCTTCCTAATACTCCTACGCACACGATGTCCATTTTCACCTTCGTTTCGACACGTCCACTGCCACTTATCATTCTTCACATGCACACTTTTTACCAATTTCATTTCCGTCTTACACACGGGACATTCATAACTCGTTCCTAACAAACCCACCTTTTGACACCAGTTAATCGCATTCATATTGCTAACATCATCTTTCAAACTATCAACATACATCTGATAAAAAAAAAATTATTCTTTCAACTAAACCACATTTGCTAGCCATACCAATAAGCAATAAAGGGTACTTACATTAAACAACGATATAAGCAGTTTAAAAATCTACTTAAAAATTCCAACACTAACACCGTCCGAATTCTATTCGAATAGAATATTCTTATTATTAATTCTTCCCGCTAAAAAATCACGTCACTCTTTAAACCAATCACGGAAATTCCTAAGCCCGGAAGTCACGTGACCTTCCGAACCAATCCCGCAAATTCTTATCCTTTCATATTTGTAAACAATCGTCCCTTTATTCCCATATTGAGAAGTGAATCGCCCGAAAAAGTCGCCAAAAGCTACCCGCCTATGATTCTAAATCCCAACCAAAGGTTTTTGTGTTTTCGACATTGTTTTAAGAAATAGGGCTCCCTTGGCGATGCTGTTAATTAAAAAAAAAATCGAGCCATGTTTGTTAGCAATAAAAATTAGTTTGAAAAAATATTAACAGAGAAAAATAGTATTTTTCCTTTTTGTTTAATAATTGGTTTTTACAAGTGCATTTTACCTAGTTACACTTTACTTGGACACTTGGTATAATGCAATCTATTCTTTAAAATGAGGGGTTAAGTTCTGCTGCAATATTTTTTGACCAATTTTAAATATTTAATTTTGTCAAATTCTAAGATTGGAATAATTATATGCTTCAATTTTATCTGTATAAAAATATCAAAGTTCTCTTTTTGTAATGTACTATTTTAAATATTATATTTTCGCTGCCTAGTGTTTTGCAAATATATTTGTATGCCGGCAAAATTTGTGCATATACAAAGTTCTTTGTTGTATCACAAGAAAACTTCGTGAATGAGCGATTTTGAGTGTGTCCACTTTCTAAACAATTCTGATGAATTTGGCACCCCATGGCATACCCATTCAAGAATTAAAAGTTCAAGAGTATTGCAAAAGATTAAAAAAAATTAAACATTATTGTTAAAACAGGGCTATTTAATTCGAAAATTAAATTTAAATTGTGTGCTAAAGGAAAATTACTCCTTGTATTATTTTTACATGGATGTGAAGTGTGTGTGTGCACGTCACCTTTTCAGAAATAATACTTTAAAATCTTTTCCCCCGGAGATATATAGGGAGCAATTATAATTGTTTTTGTAAAGCACTAAATAAGAAATGACAACAATGAAATCCCCAACTTCACCACGGGTGACATTTCTTGGGAGGGGATCAGGGGGCAGTGATTTGGGTAAGAAACATCTTGTGCGTAAGCCCAGAGGTAGATGTAAATTCTTCAGACTTCGTTGTAATACGAAACTAAATTGAATCGCCCCTGCGGGGTAATAAAATACTCGATAGAGATAACAAGCATTCAAAACATCAATCGAAAAGGGGTCTTCTCTCTCAGGAAAATCATCAATCTTTTAAAGAGCACTCCAAACAGAAAGAACGATAAATAGACTTTTCAACAAGAAAATGCTGATGCCCACCCCAGCCACAATATCAAGTGTCAAATTTATGGCACTGGGAAAGGTCATCAGGTCGGTGGAGAACCGAGGGGGGAATTACACCCCTTCTCATAGTGGGTGGTGTTGAATCCGTATTCGGTCTGTGATACGGTTAAGTACTGTCCAATAAAGGAAAAAAATAACATTTCCCTTTCTTTTTTTTATTTTAAAAAGTCTCTGGCAAATATGGAAAATGTTGAAACATGATAACATTCAAGATCTGTCGTTCATACTCAGAAAAATGCATCAAGAGAAGTGGTGGGTCCCACAGAAATTTTAATAACTACCCTTTTCCCTGTTTATAAGTCATTTACTACATTTTTTTAGATATTACTAATAAAAATAATTTATATGTTGATTTGTTATCTATCTAGCAAAAATATTTTTTATTTTAGTGACCATTATTCAAACCAATTTTACTAAATTATTCATGTTTTGTGTCAAATCATGCAATTGTTGATAATTTCCATCTATATACTATTAAAAAAAAAGTTTGAATAAAAGCCCCCCCCCCCCCCCGGGGGGGGAGGGGTTAAGAATGGGGGAGAGGGGGGGGGGGCGCCAAAATCTCTTCTTGCCCATGTGCAAAATTTACCTTGAGCCGCCCCTGGCCGATAGTAATTGAAATGGAGACTACCAAACCTGCAATAGCCGTTGCTATGGCTTGTGGCAGAGTTTTTCTCCCGTGTGCTTTAAGGCATGCTTTTGAAGAGCAGGCTTCCGAACAAAGCTTTTCTGGCACACGTCACACGAATAAGGTTTCTCCCCGGTATGCGTCAGCCTATGCAATTGGAGAGTAATCTTTTGCGCAAACCTCTTGTTGCACACCTCGCAAGCGTGGGGCTTTTCACCAGTGTGTGTCATCGAATGCTTAGACAGAGCGTCCTTTTGAGTGAAGCCCTTGCTGCACACTCCACAGACAAAGGGCTTTACCCCTGTATGCGTCAAAGCATGCGTTTGTAGATTGCATTTATGAGAAAAGGTTCTAAGACAGATCTCGCACTTAAAGGGTTTTTCACCGCTGTGCGTTAATGAATGCGATTGCAGAGCGCCCTTTTGAGAAAAGCTTTTGTAGCATACTTCGCAAACATAGGGCTTTTCACCAGTATGCGTCAGCATATGTATTTGTAGGCCGATCTTTAGCGTGAAGCCTTTGTTACAAGTTCTACAGACATAGGGCTTTTCTCCAGTGTGTGCCAACGCATGCAAACGTAGACTACCTTTTTGAGAAAAGCCTTTATGACAGACCTCGCATAAAAAGCGTTTTTGACTAGTATGTGTTAACATATGCCTTTTTAGCAGGTATTTTTGCATAAAACCTTTCTTACATGCACCACAGACATGACGTTTTTCCTCCACATGTGTCAAGAGATGCGATTGAAGAGCATGCTTTTCCGTGAATTGCACTTTGCATATCTTGCATGCTAGAACCTTGTGCTTTTCGAAACCTGCATCGTCGGTAGACTTCTGAACAGACTTATTTGGTGGAATGCAGCTTAGACTTGCTGGGATTCCTAATTTGCACAACTCGAGGATATCTACCTTAACTTGGTGGTTTTCACTGCTTTGTAGATGCTCTACTAAAAGGGATGTTTCAGAAAATGCCATTTTGCACATCTGGCAAGTATGTGTGTTTCCCCCATTGTGGGAAAGCATATGCTCTGTGAAAACTTTCTTTCGGTAAAGGTTTTTGCTACATAAGTTACAGCTGAGCGGATTTTTCTTATGGATAAGTAAATGTGTTGCCAAGGATGAGTTACTTTCGAAATCAACTTTACAGAATGCACAAAGGTACGACTTCTTATTATTATTTAAGGAGTTTTGCAGTTCCTTATCCATTTTCAAAAAAGTATGTTAATTTGAATGTTTTTTATTGAAATTAGTAACATTAGATGTTATGTTATTCACAGTCCTTATGGGTAGATGTATTGCCCATGCGACATGCTTGTTGCAAACACTAACATATTGTTAGATTTTTCATTTCACATGAGAATCGCAGACAAAAATGTCAAAACCAGTAGCATGCTTGTTTCGTCTATTAAAGGAGTAACCATCCTTGAAATTTTTAATCGGTTTTCAACAGCAGATATGTATTTCTGTAAAAGAAAAACGAATTACTGGGTTTGAAATTTAATAAAAATCATTCGACAAATTTTAAAAACATATGGGTTTAGGTAAACATATGGTTAATGCTGTTTGTAAGCTCAGATTGGTGTTTGAATGGAGTTTATTCGAATGACCAAGGGTTTTTTATTGGGGGGGGGGGGGGGGATTTCATTTCAGGGGTTGGTTGAATTACGTCACATTAAATCAACATAATGGGGTAATTGTAATAATCATTCAAAAAAATTCCGATTAAAGACTAGCTTGCAGGTAGTCAAGCTTATTTAAGAATAGTGAAATGTATTTTGTACATGTAATTTAACTGAACTAATAAAGACCTTGATTTTGAAACGTAATAGTGCAAATGTTTATCAAGCAAAGAACAGTAATTGTTTAACCCTTTCACTGCAGCAATAATAATAAAAAAATAGGGTACAGATGTATTATAGGACATTTGGCGTGAATTGTTTTTGGGCATGTTTTATAGGGACGATAAATTTATAGGATGGCAACCCCTCTTGATATTGTTGGTATTTCCGATTCTTGTAGTGAATTGCCAGATTGAAAGTCGCCACAAGAATCCGAAAATAACAAAAATGTCAGGTGGGATTGACATACTATAAATTTATCGCCCCTATAAAACACGCCAAAAAAAAAACTGGCGCACCAAATGTTCTATACTACATCTGTACCGTCGCTTTTTGTTTATGATTGGCTAATAGATCTTGAAATTAAATAAATCGCACATTAAAAAAAAGTAATTTAAAAAAAAAAGTTACCATAGTATTGTTTTAAAGAGACTATGAGAGAATAATCAAGAGATATAAGAAATCAAGCATACTCTGAAGCATGATATAACCTTGACAATTAAATGTTATCCGCATCTATATTATAATAGTTTTAGGTCGCAGTACCGAATGCACCCCGTTTCTCGCCAAATAAGAATTACGCCAAGCAGAAGAGCGATAAATAGTTCAATATAGCAAAGTTGTTAGTAGTAGGGGAAAAGATAGGGATGTTTTGGATGGATACAGGGGAAAGTTATAAGAGCAGTATATAGACAGGATGGTTCCTAACAAATTACTAGTATCAGTTTGAAAATATATTCTTTTTCAAAAAGATATAAATTGGACATCTAAACTTTAGAAATATTATTTTATGTTTAAAAAACCCTACTTTTAAACTTTTGTCTGCAATAATTCTTAGAAATGTTTTGAATGCTTTAACACATTTTATGAATTAAACGCGTGTTTTTGGAAAGAAAAAATTACGAAGTGAAATCTTTGCAGCTTTGAAAGCGTATCTTTAATTTTATCTTCGTTAAAAATATATATATGTATATTGCATTTCTCTATTCATATTACTGATGACTAAATATACGCAAAACTATAATACCGTTCTTATTATTTGAAATAAGATACGTTTTTATATTAGCAGTCATGCTAATTAGTATTAGTAGCCATGGTAATTAGTTATTAATTAACAAATGTTAATTATCCATAATTTATTATCTAGTTAATTGCATACATTTCTTAATAAATTAATAATTTTGTTAATATTTAAAATTAAAATGAACATAATTTGAATAAATTACATGAACATTTTCCTTGTGTCTAAGATCCTATTTGGGATATTAATAGAAAATTTTGATCTGAAATCCTATGGTTGGAGTAGGGGAAGAAAATATTGAGCCTCTACCTTTCCTTCTTACATCTATGGGAACCAACTGCACTAGAGATGAACAATGAGCTATTAAACTGTAGTAGAATGTAAATTAAGAATCAGAAATATTAAATATTAGGAACTAAGAAGTTTGAGATACTATCTTACGCAGGAACCATCATATAGTTATTATTATTGCTAATTATGATAGTATTTTAATATTAATCCCTTACAAGATATAAAAAGCGCTATTAATTATTATTAGTTAACCCTTCAATACATAAGTTTTAATTTTATTTTAAATTCATACTAAAAACATAGCCAAAATGAAAGAAAAAAAATCCTAGCATTCATTTTCTTTAGAAGTTTGTTTGGCTTTAACATGTGTTTCTTGTTGAAATAACCATCCGCCCTACAATTTTTTTTAATTTGTAACTTGATATTTATAACCAACTTAGATTTTTAAAAAGTTCTAGTTACTCTAATTCATAGTGTATTTAGCTAAGTAACAAGATTAGTTAAATTAATAACCATTCGAATCCACAAACATCTTTAGGATCATTTATTAACCCTTGAGGTATACGATATATTTGGGGGTAAAATAACATTACAATAATCATAAAGATCTTTATAGAGGGAGGAGGGACGTGGAGTTTATATATTGCCTCACGTACATATGAAGGGGTGCAATTACCGCTGCCTTACGAGTATATATAGATTACTACGTATTATCCATATAACTATCATAGTGCTAACTAATAATTCTTACAAATATTGTTCATTACTAGATTTTAAAAGAGTTAAACCGGAAAAAATTTCAATAATAGTTGTGCTTTTTTTAAAAAAAAAAATGTGACATAACTACACGTTTAAAATCAGTCCGAGAACAAGGGTCCTTGGCAGAAACTTAAGCCACATAAAAAAAAGTTGATAATAACCTTTCCTTCTTTTACTCGTATGGAAATCAGCCTACTGTGTGAAGGTGGGCCGCGTCGACCAGGTTAACCTTTAATCTCCCCCCACACCCAATCATCTGTTCTTTGCCAAGCGTGGGAGGTGAGTTAAATTTCACGCATAATTTTATGTGTTTTGCCGATGCAAATTCAGTTCTAAGCACAGGTAGTGGCGAGTGCTTGCTTAAATAGAAGATATCAACAAGTTGTACAGTTTTATTTGACTAGTTGACAATTTAAACCATTAGTGTAAAAATTGTTCATGAAGTGGAAAGCGCTGATTTGCCAAAGATTTCATTATGAAGTATGAAGCCAATATATCATTCTAAAGGTTCCTTTCGCACACCAAAAAATATCCACCTTGACCTAGTGTAGGTGACTTGTACACTTTAAATCTATCGTTTCTTCAATGTCCTCACGCCATTGAAGTAGTGTGGTGTGCCAGGTCAGGATTTTGTCTTCGTCATCGGACCATAATTCAAAATTATGAGACAGTGTTCCCGGTTCTTTCCTTCGGGATAGATCCCGAATCGTCGCCAATAGCCCATTGTGTAGCTCTAATGGGCTATTGGTGATGTTAATTAACCAACCAACTGATTTTTATCAGCAGTTACTTTACAATAGTAAATCCCATTGAACATTCATGTAAGTTATATATTACTTCAGGCCTCCATGGCCGAGTGGTTAAGGCGTTCAGCTGCTAATCCGAGGATTGGTTGTTCCGCGCGATGGACTTGACAAAGAAAAGTAAAAAAGTAGTGATGTTGTGATCGGAGGATTGCCGGCTTCGCTACAAAAATACTAGAAAAGTCGTCCAGGACATCCGCAAAAATTAACGGCGTGTATACGGGACTGGTGCACGATAAATCTGACCGGGGTTCAAAGTCTCGATGTCTATTGAAGGCGTTGGGTGCCATTTCAGGTGTTTCCTCGTCATCTGACCATGGTTCTAAAATAACGAGGCGCATGTATGAATGTTTGTGTGAATGTGTTCCCGGGTCTTTCCTTCGAGGTAGACCCCGAACCGTCGCCAATAGCTCACTGTGCAGCTGTAGTGCGACGTTAATTAACCAAAACAAAAAATATATATATATATATATATATATATATATATATATATATATATAATTAACGTCTCACTAGAGCTGCACAGTGGGCTATTGGCGACGGTTCGGGGCCTATCTCGAAGGAAAGACCCGGGAACGATGCCTCGTATTTTTGAACCATGGTGAGATGACGAGGGCAACATCTGAGCTGGCTCCGGCGCAACATCAATAGCCGTCAGGACATTGGACCCCGATCAAATTTATCGTGCACCAGTCCCGTATACACGCCAGTATAATTTGTTGGGTGTTCTGGACGACTTTCTAGTATTTTTGTAGGGAAGCTGGCAACCCTCCGATCGCAAGATCACTACTTTTTTACTTTTCTCTGTCAAGTCCATCGCACGGATTCGAACCAACAATCCTCTGATTAGTGGCTGAACGCCTTATCCACTGAGCAACTGGGGCTCTCGTGTACATAGAACCTAATTAAATATATATATATTTTTGCTATAACGTTTAGATTACTCAATTCAGGTACCATTTCAGGAAATGGATGGGTGGTCAGTTGAATTAACACCGCACTACGGCTTTTTAGCGATGGTTCAGTGCCCCCCCCCCCCTCCCCCAATAATCTGGAAATCCTAAAAGTTGAGAATTTCGAATCGTTAAGTTGGGAAATTTCATGTTTTACCCCCCCAAATACTCTTTGTGTGACTGCACTAGATGAGGATCTACCTCGAAGGAAAGACCCGGGAACATTGTCTCGTAATTTGGAATTTCGATCAGATGACGAGGGCAACACCTGAGCTGGCGCCATACGCAACCTAAACAGGCGTGAAAACTTCAGTCTACGACAGATTAAATGTGCACCAGTCTCCTATACACGGCGGAAGTTTTTTTACGGATGATCAGGAACAATGCCGACAACCCTCTGATCATAAATTCTCTACGCTGTCAGAGACGATATTCGAACTTGCATCGTCATCTGATCACGGTTCGAAAATACGATGCCGTAAATGTCTGTTTAAGTAATATCGGGTTCGAAGTAAGGGTAAAAGGTAATAACCATTTTGTTTTTTAAAAAAAGTTAAGTATTCATACCACATAAACGTGCAAAGTATTTTGATCGTTTAATTTTTTTAAAAGCATCATAGTTATTACTTTTTTACAACATGAAAGTGCATTAAGAAGACCATCTAATTACCGAATTTAGACTAATTTACCTAATTTTAGCGAGTGTAAATGTCTGGTTTTTTGTGGTCGTGAGGTCTACTCTTTCCAGAACTACTAGAAATTTAAGAAATATCCAAGTACTTTTGAAAGTTGCTCTAAAAACTAAATCACATAAAAAAAACTATTCTTGGCATGTAGATTTTGGTGAAGCTAGATTGAAAACTGCGTATATTGTGCACTAGATCTTTTCACAATGATTTCTTTATTTTCAACTTGAGTCCCCTCTCACTTGTTATGCCACTGCCTGAGTTATATTAGTAAAATATATTCTAAAGCTTTTTATTTAATAAGCTTATTTTACTCACATAATTTTAACTTATCGATCCATATCAATTTTTTTTAAATTTAGCAGTCTTTACTTCTAAGTAAAAGCTTAAAAACGTTTACTAATGTAGGTTTTTAACGAGGTTTGTAATGTTTATTCACATCTCGGAAACTAATGATCCGATTTTACTGAAACTTGTTAAAATCGTAGGTCCTACTCTAAATACTACTCTACTCCACTAAAAAAAAAAAATTCTAAATACTACATGACATTTAAAATTACACCATTTTAAAAGAAAAATTAGTTGCAGCTGAATTGTTGAAAAAGTATGCATTATTAACTACATTACGATCATCTTAAAAAGTCATTTTTATACAATTATTTTTTAGTATGAAACATGTATAAAACGCATCACATTGCAGACGTGTGTACCACCAGAATAGAGCAGGGGAAAAAATGGTCACATTAAGCTAGACATTCACTTGACCCTGAGAAAGACTCCATTGAACCCTTCGGTGGGGGACCGTCCTCCCCCTCCTTGCAGGTGGCTGAATATGCCTCCCCTTTTCCGGTTTCAAATTACCGAAATTCCTAAAGAGCGTCCGGCGATGGTTAAGAAACTGAACGCACCTAGTCGTGAATTTTATTAGGCCTGTGGGCCCCTAAAATAATCTAAAAAACCAGCGTGAATGCAATTAGGTAATTCGATTTTTTTTTTTTGGTTATTTGAGATATCGGATAAATTGAGCGTTATTCGATTATCAAACTAAACAAAAGTGTGAACATACCTTTAACTTTAAAAATGGAGTTATAATTTTCTAAAACAAAATTTACAGAAAAATTTCGAATGCGGCTGTTTTGAATCACGGACAGAAGAGCTTAATGTAAAATGTAATTTTCATTAGATTATAGAAATAGATATTGGACACCAACAAAAACTTCACCAATAGAGGGAAGATAAACAAAATGTTCTGTCTATCGCCACGGGCATCCATTAACGCTTTTTACATGTTTTGCTTTATTTAAAAAAATTTACGTAAATATGGTATCTAAATTTCTTTTGAATGAAACCAAATTTATGTAAATCGTGCTATTTGTCACAGAGTTATAATGTCAAAATAGATCATTCGAAAAAAACGAATTTCTACCCTGACATCCCATGTAGCTGATTTTAAAAATGTTTCACGTTAACATATTTAAAAAAAAAAAAAAAAACTTGAGTGTTTACTCATCAAGGGACCATTCTACCTTATTCGTTTGGGTCTTAAGCAAGACCCAAACGAATAAGTAATCGCTTAGGGCGCTGGTTAAATAAGGGAACCAAATTTTAGTGAAAACAGAAAAATATAAATGATTTTATACGGATTTTTTTTTGTCAAGCGTTGACATTTTTCAAGATTTATATTTTATTATTTCAATTATATATCGCAATACAATCAAATAATTTTTTAAAGATTCATTTCTACCCATATATTGCATTATTAAGGTTAGCTTGGATTTTATTTTCTTATCTAAAAACTACTCTTGACACTAGAGACTAGTTATTTTCCAAAAACTTTGGAATTTTGAAATTTAGAAAATTTTAATCTTAAAAATATTTTTTAAATATTGCAAAATCGCCTTAAAATATAATTTGTGCAAACTAGGCACAAAAATCATATTCGCATGTGCCACAAAAACTCCTTGAAGTGTCCATGACTATCCAGCCATCGGGGTACAAGCGATCGGCCACACGTTGTGGTTTTAAAAACTTCATTACACAAATAGATTTAGGAAAACTTTCAAATATAGCAAAATTGTATTTATAATTGAAGGTTCACTTACATAAAACCTAAATGGAAAAATTAAAAAATATTCTTACAATTGAAGACGTAATAATTTTTATTAATATTTGCAAACAAAATGTTGAAAGGCGTACTTTGAAGTCACATTAATGCTGTTTATGACACAGTTTGACTCGTTGAATTCACATAATTCCTCATATTAAAGAATAACAAATAAATTATACTATAAATCTCAATTAAATCATATGAGTAGCCCAGATGCAAAAACAGGTTTTGTCCAAAAATTCGAAATATGATATTTTGGTATCAATATGTTCTTTACAACTTTAAGGGGATTTAATTCTAAAATTTATTTTTAAAAAAAAACACCTTTTTTCAATTTTATCATCTATCCGTAGCTCTAAATTAGGAGGCAGTATTTCCGAAGGTTCCAGTTGTAAAAAGTAAGTTTTTTTAATAGAGATTATACATTAAATTAACCCATTTAAAAAAAGTTTATTCCTAAAGAAGGGCGTAAAAACAGAATTTGGAAGGGAAAAAATCAGATTTAAGAAATCGTTTGTTATTAGTAAAAAAATATAGCTAAATTAAAATAAGTTTCTGTTAAAAGTAATGTAATATTTATCACAAATATGCAACTTTTTTAATCGGTGATAAAATTTAAAATATCTTTTGCAGGGACAGAAAGGTATTTTATGGTCAAGCATGCGTTTCAGAAAGTTTTTCAAATTTGCTTCTCAAGAGTTTAGTGAACATTTTACGTTTACCCTAGGTACTTGGATTGTTTACCTGTATATAGAATTTCAAAGGAAGTCGTTATGCGGCTGCCGAATATTTGGTATTCGGCCTCAAAGTCAACCGAATATTCGGTAATCGACCAAATCATTATTCGTCACTTGCTTACTTAAAACTTTTTAAATTTTGACATTTATTAACTGCCTCTCATCGGAATGATCTTTAAATCCGCTCCTGTGTACTCGAATCCCGAATAGATATTTTTCACGATCACCCCTGCCTAGATATTAAGATTGTATATTGCTAAATATAATAATTCGATCTACACTATCCGAGTCTCGCATGCTAAAGGTACTGTACTCGAATCCCGAATGGTTTTGAACGGTCGTTCTGAATAGGAATCACTGTTGTGCAGTGACGAATTCCTAAAAAAAATTATTCCCGGTTAACATCACACCCATAGAGCACTGAAGAGCAATTTTCATAAATAAAAATCTTTTTAACATTATACAACTTCATCTATATAAACTCAAGTATTGGAATAAAATTTTACTTAATTTTTATTAAAATTGCTGAAACATTAAATCTCAACTGTGTGCGGTTTTCTTTAAAACTATATTATATAAAATTGTCTTATTTCAAATTCCATATTTAGATGACTATGGCAATCAGTGTAGTATCGAGTACGCGACCCCGGCAGGGTTAACAACAACAGTTTTTCTCTTTCGATTTCGCTTATACCGAGGTTAAAACTAGCTAAAGGCATTCTACACCGGAAAATTTGAGGCATTTTCGAAAAAATAAAATTATAAATGTTTAATTTATTTAAAATGTTCTTTTTAATACGTACTATACTGTGGTGGATCTATAGCTATAGGGAAGTATCCCCTCCGAGATATTCTAACTTAGATTACATAACATGTGCATGTTATCGATTTGGAAGGATTTTTTTAAAGGCTGATCATTCAACACACAATCTCTATGTAACGAACCCACATATTGAATAACTTTTCTAGTAAAGTAAAATGACATAATAATAATAACGATATTCGAGCTATCACACCAATATACAAATTTTTTAGGGTGGTTCGAATTTTTTTTTCCTAAACGTTTTAGTGCGGAAAAGTTGCCTCCTATAATAATAAGTTCCTGGGTCTTTCCTTCGAGATAGGCCCGAATCGTCGTCAATAGCCCACTGTGCAGCTTTAGTTCGACGTTAATTAATCAAACCAAACCTATAATAATAAAAAAAAAAACATAAAAATATTAAAAATCGATTGACATCTTCCGATCGCGCATTGTACCAAAAGTTTATAGAAATTGACGAAATTAAATAAATTTCGTAATTTTTTTAATATTAAAAATTATACGATTAAGACGATATAGTTTGTTATGTTTATTTTATAGTTCGATAAATTAAAACATTCGAGAAACAGAATTTTTTTAGTGTCATTGTTTTAATCATTTTACAGATAATCGCCTTACAACGCTTTAGTACCTATTTATAACATCAGTCGTCTAAAATAACGGTTTTACTTAAAAAAAACGAAATTTGTTAAATGTCGTAAAATTTTTAGTACAAAGCACAATCGGAAGATATCAACCAATTTGTATTTCTTTACGTCATATTCTATTATTATATGAGGTAATTTTACCACGCGCATTAAAAAAATCATTATTTTCGACCCACCCTATTTTTCAAACAAAAAACACAACGTAAAGACAAGAAACTATGTCAGTTTTAGTGCAAATAGCCCACTTCACAGTAATACCCAATCAGTAAAAAATAAAAAATACATACTTCACTTTCCTATACATTGTTGAATAATTCGCTAATGTGTAAATATCTTCGAAAAACATATTGGAAATACTATTAATGATCAACTTGAAATATTTGTGTCATAATCTTTTGTAATATTTGTGTCATAACTATATGGCTAAAATGTAAAATAATCTAAGATACATGATTTAATATATCTTAATTGATTAATGGTAAATAGCAATTATGACATTTAATTATTTTTTATTAATAACAAAGACATACAAAACGTGAAAGAAAATCTTAGTGTTCTAACTTTCTTTCCAAATATTAGTACATTTCTAACCAATAATTGCATAAAAAATTCGATACAAAAATCTTAATTTATATTTGTTAATTACACTACCTCAACAAACAATTTTACGATAACGTTTTATTTTAAATCACAATTTTTTAGTCTAATCCCCCATAAATACGACTTAAAAAAGGCAAAAGATTAATAATAATTAACATCATGCAGCGAAATCTTATCCAAATTCTATTGGTTTTTTTTAACAAAAATGCTCAATTGAACTACGTTCCCCAAATAAAAAGCTTAGGTGATTCAGAACCGTTTAAGATACAGCTACAGACAGTTCATATCCTTCCTTCTCTGTTTTCCCATTCCCCTACGCGTAAGGGAAAACCTGACGGTATACGCAGAGAAACTGGTTTTGGCGACCTTAGGCATAGTGGGATAGCCAAGTTATCGCCAACGTGGTTTAGGGCTGCCAACGGGGTGTCTGAGGAACTCTACCCTAGTTTTATAATAAACTAAAATTTTAGTTAGATAATTTCCATTTAGCGTCTGTTCTTTTTTTTTTAACGAATGTAAACAAAAAAATATAATGAAACTTTACAGTTACAGTTTATAGAACACACTACTTTTGTTTATTATAAATAAAATTTATTTTTCAATTTAAAATTAAAAATATCCTTTATGAACTTATAATAACTTTTAATAAATTTTTTGATGTCACAAATAATTATTTTATAAAGATGAGCTAATACAGCAGAAGTTTCAGACTTCGGAGGTGTTCTACTTCAACTGTTCCAAACTAGTAAGTCGCAATATTATACACCAGCAAAATAAACAATCCAATGTTTAACTCGGATGCACTCAACAAAAGACTTTGTAAGCTAAAAGAAAATATTTATATACATCTTAAAAAATCTTTCTATAGATTTTGTTTTATTGTATTAAGAATATTTCTAATTTTGAGAAATATTGGATTAAGTAAGCTTCTTAATTTAGCGTTCATTGTGCCTATAGTATGTTTCAAATTTACTTTTATTGTTGATATTTAAAATGAAATCGATTTCAAAACAAGTATTTATTTAATTGAAAGTAATATTTGCATATTATTCAATATTGAAGGGAAACTACTTTTTGGAAAGTTTCAATTGAATTACGTAACTATAAAATTAAAAAATGTTGCAACTATGTATTTTACTCTATTGTTGGTGTTATATCTTTAACCTGATTACTTTAAGGATAAAAATTACTTGAAAAAGTTCTTTGCACTCTACGCAATTTGGAGTTTCTTGGCATTATTTAGTTTTTTCAATATAAGACACGCGCCTTATTTTAACCCTTTGCACTCGAAGAACATGATTGAAATTTAATTTTTTTATGAAACAGTTACATTTCGTTCCCGTTCTTTCTAAAAGAGATATTCTATAGCGCATGTTCTTTTTACGTTTAGAGAGTGGATAATTAAAAATATATATATGGGAACGTCCACCAAAAATGAAACTTTTTACTGAAATTAAAATTTTAACCAAACTGTAAGTGTGGTATATCAATTTAATCCTAGAAAGTTGCTGGATATGAATTTGTAAGGTATTATTTCAAAAGAATAATAGTCTGCAGTGAAATTGTTCTGAAAGTTGACTTATTTCTTCACTTTTATTGGGACCAAAAATGTCACTTCGATTATAGTATATTATTTTCTTAATTTTGTTCATTAATTGAAATCATTATATATACAAATTCATAATCCATTTACATATTTATCATATATATAGTTGAAATATTTTAGATTAGCTTTTGAATAAAATTTTAACTGTATTTAATAGTGATGTTTACTTGTCACAAGAGTAACAAAAAACATATAAAAGTTTCAAATTTGTAAAAACTACTTAACATTTTTACTTTAAACCTTTTAATCTCTGATTTAGTGGAATAAGACATATTTTTCACCATTTATTTTTTGTGTGTCATGCATAGAACATCCTCAGTTGTGTTGTCACAAGAGTAACAAATGACTGTGTCACAAGAGTAACGCATAACAAATCATTATATATACAAATTCATAATCCATTTACATATTTATCATATATATAGTTGAAATATTTTAGATTAGCTTTTGAATAAAATTTTAACTGTATTTAATAGTGATGTTTACTTGTCACAAGAGTAACAAAAAACATATAAAAGTTTCAAATTTGTAAAAACTACTTAACATTTTTACTTTAAACCTTTTAATCTCTGATTTAGTGGAATAAGACATATTTTTCACCATTTATTTTTTGTGTGTCATGCATAGAACATCCTCAGTTGTGTTGTCACAAGAGTAACAAATGACTGTGTCACAAGAGTAACGCATAACATTTCTGGCAAGTAAATCAAATAGGTTGTCTTCAGACCAAAACAAAAACAATATTTTAAGTTTATTTGGCTTTGCCCTTTTTAAGAATAAGTTCTTGAGTAGTTTTTCCATAATTAATTATATTGATAATTAATTACATAATTAATTTAAAACAAATTAAATTGCATTCATTCATGTTTTTAAAATTAATTATCTTAATTTTTTATTTACTTTAAAATTACAGAACAATTATGACAGCAGGTCCTCAGAATGTGTGTATTTGTGGTTTTCATAAAAACTTTCAAAGTAATTCATAGGACAGTTGCAGATTTATTTTCTCCATTCCTAAAGATTTATTGATTTAGAGTGCTGTGCAGGCCCGTTGCACCGGGGGGAGCACGGCCCCACTATAATCTGGAAATCCTGAAAGTTGGGAATTTCTACTTCTAAAAATCCCCAATTTGAGGAAATTTATGCCTGAAGAAAATTAATATTATCAAATGAAAGCTAGGGCAGATTAGAAATGGCCTAACTTGTATATGGGTATGGGGAATATGGGTGCAACAAATCAATGCTTGTGAGAGAACTGTTTAATATTATATAAATGTATATAAAAAAAAGATGAAAAATGCTGATAAGTTGGAACTGGGAATTTTCAGCACTGTTGAGTTGGGAATTTCGAATCCTTAAGTTGGGAAATTTGTTGTTTCAAGCCTGTTGTTTCAATTTTGTTATGTCGCTGGTGCTTTGATACCTTATTTGAATGTTGGTAGACATTCAGAATGTGCATTTTGAAAAGATATCATAGAACGACTATTATATAATACAAGATAGATTTTCTGTAAATGTGTTAGGGCAATATTTTAATGCAGCATCTCCAAGAAAATACATCGGTCAAAAGTGTATACAGTTTTTTCTGATGGTTACAGAGGCCAATTTAAACAAAAATATAATTTTGTAAGCTGGTCAGCACTTAAATCAAACTTAAATATTAATAGTTTTCATGGACATTTTGTTTCAACAGCTTACGATACGAGTGCTGTAGATGGAATCGGTGCTGTTTTTCTTTTTTTAAGTGATGTCTATGAAATGAAGTGCATGGTAAAAAGCAATTATACAAAAAGCTGCTGATTTTGCAGAACTTGTTCATGGTGCAACAAAGGTAAACATACTTTATGTACCAAATGAAGAAATCATAGCCAAAGAATTCATTTGCATATTACTCTTGGAGAAATTGTATAGTGAAGGGCACACAAAAACACACTTTGTCGAAGCTACCAAAAATGCCACTATCTACCATTGACCATAACACACGATAATTCCTACAAAGAGTTCATATTTTATAAAGCAAACAGCAATAAAACTGCAAGTGAAATCGATGATGAAGAAGAAGAGCAATTCTTCTCAGTAGCAGAACGCAAAGGAACCGAGAAATTGCAATATAACCAGTAGGTGAATGTAAACTATGTTGTGGTCCGTTATTTCTAACAGTATATGATGAATATCAAATAGGTGCTTTAATACACACAAAAGTAAAAATAATTCAAAAGTTTGAACCTTATGATCATGCTATTTGATACAAAAGAAACCAAATTGTGGCTAATTTTGTTGCTCTTATATTTTTAAAATATTTTTTTAGCAAACTATTTTTTAATATAATAATTATATACCCTTTTAAGCTATTTTAGACTCCTATCAATGTTTAAAACTGTTCTATATAAAAAAAATCGAGAATTAGCTCATATATTAATGATTTTTTGAGGATTTTAAGCAGAAATTCAATTGTGGACAAAATGTCACAAGAGTAACGTCACAAAAGTAACGCTTAGCCTTTTACTTAAAACAATGCCATTAATTCAGATTTTGTCAAAGAGATTCGAAAGTTTTTCCTTTTTGAAGAGATATAATTACTCTATTATATTTGTAAATTTGAGTTTTGTATTCTCATATAATTCACAGGAATTCTACCTTAAAAACACTTTTTGTATTTTGCCTTTTCCAGTGGTCACAAGAGTAACAAAATTTTGAATTTTTTCCTAGACAACTAAAATATACTAAATTACATATTAGATATGTTTTATGAAGCGGAATGACATGAACTTTTAAATAGTAATTTTGAATTTTATCCTAAATATGTTTAGTATTGTAAAAAATGTACGTTTTTATGAAAATTTTCTCTGACCGTCACAAGAGTAACAATGGACGTTCCCATATATGTGTGAAACCGATAATCTCAGTATAATAAACATAAATCAATGTTCTATGAGATTTGTTAAATGTCAAAAAAAGAAGGGCTTGTGAAGAATTTCAATTTAAAGAAAGTTTTATATCACTTGCTGCTCCTATTTGATAAATAAATAAAATCTATTAAAGTGTGAGAATTTGTGAGAGAATAACTATTTAAACTCAATAACATGTTGTTCTCTTTCATTCTGAAGAACAGAGTAAAGAAAAAAAAATAACACGTCGTTATTTTGATGACCAGAAAGCGACACTAGAGTGCAAAGGGTTATTAAAATATATTGATATCCCAGTGACGTTATTCTTTTATATGGAGTTAGTTAAAGTACGCTCTAATGAAATAAAAGAGTTTTTAATGTTCAAGAATATTCCTGTTCAATTAAAAGAACTGAAAACAAAATAACATATCGTTATGTTGGGGACTAAGAACAATGCCTTCTAGATTAGTTACTGTCAGATGTGCTCGGACAGGAGTTGGGTGTAGGGACAGTGTCATCCGCAAGAGGGTGTAGTGTACCGTCACCTCACCGTTTCGACAATTCGTATAGGACCTTCGAGCATGGATCCTTCATAGTACAGTAAACATAATGTTATAAGCTCGCTAACATAAAAGTGAGGCCAACATGCATGGCCTCAGACACGTGGTAAATTACGTCATTCCATTCATAAATTTTCGCTGTTACAAAATTTCTTAATTCATCAGCCAATCGCAAGTATATTTTAATTCATAATTTTGAAAATAAGTCACGTGTTTAAGGCCATTCGGTCTGAGATGTTGGTTTCACGATTATGACTTCATGTTCTGTTCGGGCCTATCCGGACGGTACTTACTTTCCCAATGTATGTTCGCTCTACTACAGTTTATTCATGCTCGAAGTCTAGGACACAGTGTTTTGTGTAACTGTGAAATATTTGCATTTTTGTGGAACGTTTACGTTAAGTGAATTTTATTGATTAAGTGAATTTAAGTTATATGGAATAATATTCCATTTAACTCTTGATAAATAATTTCAAATCTTGAATAAAAAATATTATGTATATTCCATTTTACTTTAAGGTTGTCTTTTTATATATAAATAGAAGCATGAATTGATTCATTTTAATATTTTTTAATAAATCTAATATAATGTCTTAGGTTTGGGCCGAAATTATAAATCATATTCCTACGGCTATTTTGTTAATATAAAATATGCCTTAATGCTTTGAATTCTTTATTGTAGAAATAAAAAAATAAGCACAATCAGAATTTTTATAAAGAGCAGCTTCCGCTTTAATATTTATTATGGAGAAACCCCTTTTTAAATCACTAAATTAAGGAAAACCATAAAAATTTACTGAAAAAAAGTTTAATGATTATACATAACAGTTAGTATTAAATATGTATGAAATTTTTATTTTATTACCAACAAATATGCTAACATTGCTTATTATTCTTTTTAATGCAAAATTAAAGGTATTGGTGATTAAGGTTTACCTATTCAATTTATGTTATTTTATTCAATATGTGATATCCAGTACTATAAACTTTGTTAAGAGAAAATTTAGTTGTGCATGCATATTTGAATATTTTAAATGGATAATTTATTAATACTTACAAAAAAATGTTATAAAAATGCAGCAGTTTTATTTAAATTCTAAATAAAAATAATATTCACGCTAATGTATATTCTAACATTCCTTATATAAAAAAAAGTTAAGTTAAAAATATTATGCCCTGGATAAAAAAAACGACAGATTTCAATACAAACCCGGCGTTTGTTGCGAGCGCCTCTAGTGGAGAAGGGAGACACTTCTCGATGCCTTAGGTCATATAGGTAGTAAGTGACAATTCACCGCGTTTTCAGGACAGCCATTTGAAAATTTGTAGCATCACTCTGAGGAAAGGGAAACAATATTTATCAGTGGCTTCTAGTTCTACCAATTAGAATAATAGTTTTCCATATACAACAATTAAGTACAATACACAATTTTATGATTCAAAGGAGCTCTTAATACGTTCAGTGTAGTACCGTGTCATGGCCCCCTATATCCTTTAGTGTATGTGGGAAGTTTAAAAAATTTATGTAGCTCTTTTAGCTTTGAATCTTTACATGGAGTTGAAAACAGTGTGGCTGTGTGTTATAATCTCTAAAAATTCAATAAAAAATAGCACGGGGTCAAATAATCACATACCGCACTGGTATGCCCGTCGCAAGCCCCCCCCCCTCCCCCCCACACACAATAACCTGGACACCCTAAAAATTGGGAAATTCAACTTTTAAAAATCCCCGAGTTGGGAAAATTTATGCCTAAAATGTAATATTATTAGCAAATGAAAGCTATGGAAGATTAAAAATTGTCCAACTTGTAAGATTACATTTAAATTAGACTTCAGAACGGACACTGCATTGGGATATGAGTGCATCAAATCAATGCTTGTGAGAGAACTGTTTAATATTACATATAAAACAAACATTAAATATAAGTTCGAACTGGGAATTATTAGCACTGTTGAGTTCGGAATTCCGAATAATTAGGTTGATAATTTCGAATGCTTAAAGTAGGAATTTCGAATCGTTAAGATGGGAATTTCAAATTATTTACGTACAGAATTTCGAATCGTTAAGTTGCGAAATTTCTTGTTTCAACCCCCCCCCCCCCCCCCCCCCCCCCCAAATTTTTTTTGTGTGTGACGGCACTACGCACTGGACGTGTTAAGTGAATCTTTAAATAAATCGATTCATGGCCAGTAGATTACTGGTTTACAACTATGGAGTGGATAAATATATGATGTTTCCAAATTTATCAATATTCCGGGTGCTGGATACGTTTTAACTAAGTAAAAAGTACGGGGTCGATTGACACCGTGATGCATTTGCGGATAGCTACTGCACCGGGTTGTTTGTATCGACCCCCGTCGCATTTGTGGATGAATACGGATTTGACATATAGGTGAAAATTCACAGTCGCCACTCGCCACGTGGCGACTAACTTTTTAAAAGTGGCGATCGAAATTTTTTGTTGTGGTCGCCACCGCGGATTTCAACTTTTTTTTAAATCTCAGAAATTTAACAATTTCGTTAATCGATGGTACGAATTTGCCTCTCTACTATAAAATTCTCTAAAATATAAAGATAGGAAAGGTCGGACTTGAGCAACTTAAATCGCGCCGATCGCCGATTTTTTAAATCCGAGAGGTCGCGTTAAAGCTTGCTACACATCACGTCGCAAACGTAACCAAAATTGACGTTATTTCACAACCATATAAAAATAACTAAATAAAATCTAGGTTTTTCTAAGGAATAATTAGTTGGTTTATAATCTACAAAGATAGTAACATGACTTTAACAAAATTTTGGATGGAAGACTTGAGACTTTTTTACAAACATCGTAGGTAGCGAATGACGCAATATTTTGAAGTCAAAATTTTTTCTAACTTATTTGAAATAAGTAATAATTTTTTTTCTACAATGGATGCTTTATTTTTTGATAATTTTATGGAAAGATATTAACGCTAGTCTTATTAGAAATTTTGGATATAATCAATTTGATATCAATAAATTGGAACATCGCTACTCCGCGATTTCAAGTGTTGTTTCAAAATTCTCAACTTAGAAATTATCCCAAGTTGAACTAAACATTTCAAAATGAAATGTATTCATTCAAAATGTTATTTTAAATAAAAGGTTACTTTTATTTACGATTTATTTCAAAATAAATTGTTAATCGGCAGCAATTAACAAGTGCCGTGGGAAAATATTGTTAGGGACATTTGGTTATAACCCTAAATCGTTTTAATTAAATAATATTATGGAAAATAAATTAAACATTATGGTTTATATTTATAATTGAAATATAAAATTTTATTGTAAGATAATATTAGATACTCAAAAGGTCCGATTGATGGTTAGAAAGAGACATTAATATAGGCATCTGTATATAGTTTTAGGCATGATGAATCGTTGCCAATTTAAGAGCCTAGAGCATTTTTCTTTTATATCTCTTATTATTATTTAATTTTTAGATATAAAATATTAATTTTAAAATAAAAGATTTTAACTTTTTTTTAAAGTTTATACTCTGATTTTAATTGAAGTTTTCCAAGTTTGAAAACTTTCCAATTTCAATTTTGGACAACAATAAACTGCTTCTAAAATAAGGATAAGAGCTTTTTGGGGGATCGGCTAATATATTTGTAATATCGGGCATTCGCAAAATAATAACGATTTGAAATTGTTTATATTCCGAGATCGCGACGGTCCCGGTAATAGATGAATAAATTTACAATATTTGTTGATTTTTTCTTTCTAATTTATTTTTTGGGGGGAAATTTGGTTCTATCTTGATTAATCATTAATTATTGCTTACAAGATGACTTTTGAAAAAATAAAACAACAACAAAAAATTCCTCAATGCAACTATGTATTTTTTTGTTATTAGTATGAATTTTATATACATTGTTAAATTTCATTAAAGAGATGTATTATTCTTAAAATACAAATTTGTATTTTTTTTTATATTAGATAATATTTAATTTTTTTTAAAATTATAATATTTAATTATTTGTTTATGCGATTTGATTATTTTGAATAATAATTCACAATCATCAGCTTGTTAACGTAGTATGAATGAATACATTTTATAGATATTATGATTTTTTTTTTTGTACAGCATGAACTTGGTAATGTCGCCATGTAATATAAAGTGGCCACTGCATTTTTCAAGTGTAGTGGCCACTGGCCACTGCCAAATTTTCTTAATTTTCACTTTTAATTTGACAGTCCGCACTGAACGAAAAGTGTACTTAAAATGTCTGTGCAATACCATAATACAGGGAGATCTTATTCAAGTTGGTGGGTTTGGTTTGGTTAATTAACGTGGCACTAGAGCTGCACAGTGGGCTATTGGTGACGGTTCGGGGCCTATCTCGAAGGAAAGACCCGGGAACGATGCCTCGTATTTTTGAACCATGGTCAGATGACGAGGAAACACCTGAACTGGCGCCCAACGCCTTCAATAGATGTCGGGACTTTGGACCCCGATCAGATGTATCGTGCACCAGTCCCGTATACACGCCGTTAATTTTTGCGGATGTGCTGGACGACTCTTCTGGTATTTTGTAGCGAAGCTGGCAACCCTCCGATCACAAGATCACTACGTTTTTTACTTTTCTTTGTCAAGTCCATCGCCTAACATCGAACCACGAATCTTCGTATTCGCAGCTGACGCCTTTAACCGCTCGGCCACGGAGGCCTATTCAAGTTGGGGATAACTGCATGGCAGGACGGTTATCGATTGGAAGAGAAATATATAGATTGTTGGGCGATGGTCATTGTTTGGCCGTATCACATTTATCTGCGTTCGGCATAATAAAATATTTCTTCTCAACTACTTAGTTTACATTTTAAACATCACAGAATAGCCCACTATGCAGGCTAAAAAACATTGCTAAAAACTACCAGGCAGTGTTCCCGGTTCTTTCATCCGAGATATACCCCGAACCGTCACAAATAGCTCACTGTGCAGTTCTAGTGAATCCGCGTATTCAATCAACTAACCAACTAGCCGCAAAGTAGGTTTGGTTTTGGTTTTGTTAACTAACGTCGCACTAGAGCTGCACAGTGGGCTATTGGCGACGGTTCGGGGTCAATCTCGAAGGAAAGACCCGGGAACACATTCACACACACATTCATACACGCACCTCGTTATTTTAGAACCATGGTCAGATGACCGCAAAGTAGGATATTGGTGACGGTTGGGGTTTATCTCGAACTAACACTGCTTCGTAATATTGGACAATGGTCAGATGGCGATTACGACACCTGAACTGGCACCCGACGCAACCTCGATGGTCCCCAGAACATATCCCCCGCTGATTAAATTTAACGTGCACCAGTCCCGTATACAAGCCGGTATATATTTTTGGATAGTTTGGACGACTTTTAGTATTGTAGTTGCGAATCTGGCAACCATTCGATCACCAGTTTACTACATTTGTACTTTTTGTCAAGTTTACTCATTCGGGTTAGAACTCGAAATCCACTAAATGCTAGGAGGCTTCCAGTGGCCCAGTGGATAAAGGCGTTCAGCTGGTTTGGCTACTTTTTACTTTTCTATATCAAGTCCATTGCCGGGCTTCGAACCGGGAACCTTCGTATTCCCAGCTGACGCCTTTAAACCTTCGGCCACGGAGGCCTTCGGCATTCAGCTAGTAATCGGAGGATTACTACTGGTTCGAATCCGTACGATGGAATTGACAAAGTAAAAAAGTAGGGATCTTGCGATCTGAGAGTTGCCAGCTTCGCTACAAAAATACTAGGAAGTCGTCCAGAACATCCAACAAATTATACTGGCGTGTATACGGGACTGGTGCATGATAAATCTGATTTGGATTCCAATGTTCTAACGCCTATTGAGGTTGCGTCGAGTGCCAGATCAGGTATTGTCCTCGTCATCTAACTATGGTTCAAAAATACGAGGTATCATTTATCTATCCTACGAGATATGCCCCGAACCGTCGCCAACAGCCCACTGTGCAGCTCTAGTGCGACGTTAACTAACCAAACCAAAAGCGACATTTGATTGGGCAACCAATCTAACTGTAACTTCCCAAAAAAATTTCTTCTTTGTTATGTCGCACTTACAACAATATTTGATTTTGTTCTCAGTATTCCAGGTAAAATTAAAGAACGGCTTCCATAATTATTCGAATTTTACAAATTGATTTCTATAAAGGTTTTTAATTTGAAATGGCTTCTAACCCATTTGAAAACGAATCCGATGCATTCCTTGTCAATGTGCAGATGTCGGACGTACACAATGAAGACACCATTGCATCACCGTCCGGTGAAGATACGGTTGTCAGTGACTCCTTAACACCACCGATTCAAGTTTCATCAGAATCGGATAATTCCCTTTACGAAGTAATTAATTACAGTAGTCAAAATAATTATGGTTCTCGCATACACGATACGTCGTTCAATTTTCTGTACGAATTCCGGGCTGTGTTTGACGTTGTCTTCTACAATGCCGACGAGGCCATCGAAATTCCACTGAAGCCACATAATATTCTTCGAAAACATCTGTATTGCAGAAGCCCATTCATTGCCTGCCAGCTCGGTCACCGTGTAAAAGAATCAAGGAATAGCATTCAAAGGATTGTTACTTATCTTGTATCAGTCATGCCCAGGCACTTGAAAGAAAAAATGACAAACAAAGGACATACCAAAGATCTAGCTCAAAGACCTAAATCAGGACCTTCTGAATATTCTGCCCAAAGACCTCGACCAGGTCCTTCTCAAGAAATTCCCGATATCTTTGCAGACTTTACGATAGAATTGATGCCACGACTTCCTGAACAACAAAATGATCGGGATTCTGACGATGAGCTTCAAATTCCTGATTTTTATCCACAGCGGGTAGGAAATGGTGTTATCTTGTCTTTTGACCAGTGGGTAACGTTAGAACTTTCAGAACTACGCCGTAATTCAACACGGCGTCCTCCTATACTTACTGTCGATGCTCAAAGATCACTGAGCGACTACAACGAAGAATTTCGTACTAGGTTGGAAAACTTTGAAAATAAAGTAAAGAGCGACCTCAAAATGATAAAGGAGTTATCGGATTTAGTCTTAAGGCAATACGAGTCAGGCGATGGGCTGGACCTGAAGAAAACTACCGATTATTTACTTTGTTTCGAGGTAATGAGAGAAGATTATGGCGCAACGGAAAAAAGCCTCGATGAACTGGCACAAACGGTAGCAAACGATTGTGAACGCTATCAATCGCTTGCATTCAAGATACTACATCTACAAAGTATAATGTACACTCTCCAGAACAGCATTTTAAGAATTCAGTACGCGATTTTCCTTTTGAAAACCCACGAAAAAATTGGTACAGATGTAAAGAACACATCACTGAATATTAGACGACTGGTAGGAATAGCAATGAGCTTATGTTGGACGACTAAAGAATAAATGAACAAAAGCGTCAAGTACCTTTGAGATTTTGTAAATGACCAGTCATAAGTATTTTTAAAGCTGTTCACTTAAAAAAAATTATTTGCAAACATTCATGCTGTATTTGTACATAAATACATTAATTTTGTGTTTTAATATATGCCTAAAATGTTCTTTTGGTGTTTTTCGTCATCTGACCATGGTTCTAAAATAACGAGGTGCATGTATGTATGAAGGTGTGTGTGAATGTGTATGTGTTCCCGGGTCTTTCCTTCGTGATTGACCCCGAACAGTCGCCAATAGCCCACTGTGCAGCTCTAGTGCGACGTTAATTAACAAAACCAAACCAAATCTTTTGGTGTTTTAACATTTTCAATAGTTTGGGGATGCATGAGTTCCAGAATAAGTTTATGAAAACTATAAAATTATAATTTACACGAATTTGTAAAATATAACACAGAAATTGTGAATGTAGAGGTTTTCTAATTAAGGCTTTCCTTGTTTTGTAATCGTCATTCTACATAAAATAAACTAGTTATAACGTCTTTAATGTAGACCCCAAACGCCAATCTTTTCTAAATCGCTATATATGAAGAGTTCGAGACCACTTTATTAACACCCTTAAAGAAAAAATGACTTTTGAATAAAATCGTCAGATGGCGCCACTGTAAAGCAATCAGCCAATGCTCAGCGTAAATGCCGAGCACTTCAGATAGTAGATTACATAATTAACTAAGTCGCTCAGACAACTTAACAACCCACTGTGCAGCTCTAGTGCGACGTTAGTTAACCAAAACAAACCAAACCTCATGCCAAGTCACTTGTATAGGGAACGGTTTATTAATTATCGTCGCACTAGAGCTGCGAGGAAATGATAATGACCCACTGTGCACTAGGTTTGGTTTGGTTTGGTTAATTAACGTCGCACTAGAGCTGCACAGTGGGCTATTGGCGACGGTTCGGGGTCAATCTCTAAGGAAAGACCCGGGAACACATACACATTCACACACACATTCATACATGCACCTCGTTATTTTAGAACCATGGTCAGATGACGAGGAAACACCTGAACTGGCACCCAACGCCTTCAATAGACGTCGGGACTTTGGACCCCGATCAGATTTATCGTGCACCAGTCCCGTATACACGCCAGTATAATTTGTTGGATATTCTGGACGACTTTCTAGTAATTTTTGTAGTGAAGCTGGCAACCCTCCGATCGCAAGATCACTACTTTTTTACTTTTCTATGTCAAGTCCATTTCCCGGATTCGAACCACCAATCCTCTGATTAGTAGCTGAACGCCTTCCCAACTGAGCAACTGGGGCTCCACTGTGCACTAGAGCTGCACAGTTGGTCATTATTAAGCTATTGGTGACGGTTCGGGGCCTATCTCGAAGGAAAGACCTGGGAACGATGCCTCGTATTTTTGAACAATGGTCATATGACGAGGCTGGTTGGTTGGTTTATAAACGTCGCACTAGAGCTGAACAGTGGGCTATTGGCGACGGTTCGGGGTCAATCTCGAAGGAAAGACCCGGGAACACATACACATTCACACACATTCATACATGCACCTCGTTATTTTAGAACCATGGTCAGATGACGAAGAAACATCTGAACTGGCACCCAACGCCTTCAATAGACGTCGGGACTTTGGACCCCGATCAGATGTATCGTGCACCAGTCCCGTACACACGCCAGTATAATTTGTTGGATATTCTGGACGACTTTCTAGTATTTTTGTAGCGAAGCTGGCAACCCTCCGATCGCAAGATCACTACTTTTTTACTTTTCTATGTCAAGTCCATTGAACGGATTCGAAACACCAATCCTCTGATTAGTAGCTGAACGCCTTAGCAACTGGGGCTCGGCGTATATACAGGACTGGTGCATGATAAATCTGATCGGGGTCCAAAGTCCTCACACCTACTGAAGGCGTGGATGCCAGCTCAAGTGCTATCCTCGTCATCTGACCATGGTTCAAAAATACGAAGCATCATTCCCGGGTCTTTCCTTCGAGATAGACCCCGAACCGTCGCCAATAGCCCACTGTGTAACTCTAGTGCGACGTTTTTAACCAATCCAAACCAAACCAACCCGTTCCGTCGTCAAAAGCCCTTTCTGTAGCTCAATTATGGTGTTAATTCACCTAATCAGCGAGTTCTTCTCCAACCCAACTATGAAGGGCCTGTTGCCCCGAGGTAAAGTTGTCGGCTAGCAACGTGAGGCGGGTAGCGAGTTCGAATACGGCTCATACAAGAGACTTGACAAAAATGTTAAAATGCATTGAACTTGTGATCAGAGGGTTGATAGGTTCGCTGCGAAGTAATAATACGTCATCTGAACTTTCTTCCAATTTCTACGTTGTGTATACGGGACGGGTGCAGGTTAAATCTGATCGGGGTCAAATGTCCTGATGCCTATTAAGGTTGCGTCTGGTACCAGCTCAGGGATTATCCTGGTCATATGACCATGGTTCAGAAATACGAGGCATTGTTCCGGTTTGGTTTGGTTAATTAACGTCGCACTAGATCTGCACAGTGGGCTATTGGCGACGGTTCGGGGTCTATCTCGAAGGTTGTCTGGTTAATTAATGTCGCACTAGAGCTGCACTGTGGACTATTGGCGAAGGTTCGGGGTCAATCTCGAAGGAAAGACCCGGGAACACATACACTTTCACACACACATTCATACATGCACCTCGTTATTTTAGAACCATGGTCAGATGACGAGGAAACACCTGAACTGGCACCCAACGCCTTCAATAGACGTCGGGACTTTGGACCCCGATCAGATTTATCGTGCACCAGTCCCGTATACACGCCAGTATAATTTGTTGGATATTCTGGACGACTTTCTAGTATTTTTGTAGTGAAACTGGCAACCCTCCGATCGCAAGATCACTACTTTTTTACTTTTCTATGTCAAGTCCATTTCCCGGATTCGAACCACCAATCATCTGATTAGTAGCTGAACGCCTTACCAACTGAGGCTCCTATCTCGAAGGAAAGACCCGGGAACACATACACATTCACGCACACATTTATACATGCACCTCGTTATTTTAGAACCATGGTCAGATGACGAGGAAACACCTGAACTAGCACCCAACGTCTTCAATAGACATCGGGACTTTGAACCCCGATCAGATTTATCGTGCACTAGTCCCGTATACACGCCGTTAATTTTTGCGGATGTTTTGGACGACTTTTCTAGTTATTTTGTAGCGAAGCTGGCAACCCTTCGATCACAAGATCCCTACTATTTTACTTTTCTTTGTCAAGTCCATCGCACGAGTTCGAACCACCAATCCTCGGAGTAGGAACCTGAACGCCTAACCGCTCGGCCATGGAGGCCTCGGCATTGTTCCGGAGATTTTCCTTCGAGATAAACCCCGAACCGTCGCAAATAGGCCAATGTGCAGCTCTAGTGCGACGTTAACTAACCAAACCAAACCCATCCAACCATTGCTGAGAGCTTTCTTAAACTGAAGAGAACATAGTGGAATTGAATATCTGGCAACTGTAAAGTAATAGATGCTCAATTAGCCAAGTGTTGTTATTCGATGTTGCACAAGATATTAATTGATGTTAGCATTGAGTTCATAGTCAGAGCAATTTGATATTCGATTCACTAAGAATGTCTAAAGAAGATTCTGAAAATGCACCTAACCACAAGCAAAGTTATGGAGATGCGAAAGAGGAAAGTTCCGATTCCGAAGATCTTGATGAAAATTCAACTGAACGTTTTCGCAAAGTTCTTGCCGAGATCTTGAATACCCCCATCAATACCCCTACCATAGTTTTGTCACAGGTTTCACCTTGTACGGAGGCTAATAAAGTGAAAAATAGTCCTTCATGTAGTTTTGCAGCATCCGGCAATGAGCGGCAATCCACTTCGTTAAATAGCACAGGTCATGCAAGATCCAGGAATGATTCCACCCTTAAGAGAGTTTCAGAACAGATGAGTGGAAGTTCATCCACTGTCGCTGCTACAGTTGAATCCACAACGTTTGATGTATGTAACGCTGAAGAACCATTGCTAAACACATCGACGAAAAGAATGAAAATCAATCCAACAAATGAACCGTCCACTTCAACCAATCCACTTCAAAGTTCATCCAATGCTCATTTTCAAGACTCTCCTTTGGTATTCGTAGCAAGCACGACGTTTGAAAATTGCGACCGTGTGGAACATGAACCTGTTAATTTAGCTGCTGATGTGTTGATATCAGACTATTCTGTCAAAGAATCTCCCATACAAGTTCCATCATCAGCAGAATCAGATGATTCTGATTATGACGAAGTTCCTTCTGGAAGTTTACAATCGGAAAACGGGCCCTGTTCTCAAGAATTTGCTACACCAATAGATTTACCGTACGAAATCAGATCCGCGTTTGCGTTAATATCCGATTATGTTAACAAAGAAATCGGTAGGGCTTGGACTAAATCTCAAACGATTGGAGGAAATTTGTCACGAAAAAGACTATTTGTGGCATCTGGACATAGCCAAGGTACAAGGGAATTTAAGACTAACGGTGAAAGAATAGCTTCCTACCTTTTGTTAGCAATGACTGTACAGGAAAGTGAACAACTCGCTTATCAAGCACCACCTTCCCCGGAACTTGTTCACCGGCCATTTCGCGGTAATACTCAAGAATCGTCTCGAGGTTCTACCCATGAATCTCATGGAATATCCTCTCAAGGATTTTCTAGAGGACCTGCTCAAGAATCTTCTGGAGGGCCTGCTCACGGATCTTCAAGAGGGTCTGTTAAACCTTCTGAAAGATCTGCTAAGCCTTCGGGCGGATCTGCTAAACCTTCGGGCGGATCTGCTAAACCTTCGGAAGGATCTGCTAAACCTTCGGAAGGATCTGCTCAAGAACCTTCGGAAGGATCTGCTCAAGAACATTTTGGAGGGTCTGCCCAAGAACCTTTTGAAGGGCCTGCCCAAGAACCTTTTGGAGGGCCCGGATCTTCTGGAGGGCCTACTCAAGGACCTTTTGGAGGGCCCGGACTTTCTGGATGCCCTGCTCAACCACCTTCCGGAGTACTTGCTCAAGGACCTTCTGGTGGCTTATCCGAAGGTTTTTCTGGAGAGTTAAATATACCCATTAGGGAATTACCACAAGGATCTCGTGTTCCAGTGTTCCCTCAAACACCTACTCATTTTCTTGCGCATGGATATTCTATAGGATTGTTCACAGGTTCTGAAAGTTATGCTGAAACAATTTCTGCGGCACTCCTTCAAGGTAGGTTTGCTCGTGCGGTTCGACAGCATCCTCGAGATTTTCCTCAAGATTTGTTAAATCTTGCTATTGTAATGGTTTCTATGCGCTTGCCCCGAATCTCCCGTTGGATTAGAATATTGAGTCGAGAAATGCAACACGTATATTTTATTGGATTATTTGAAGGGTTTCATCGAGCTTATTCTGGATGGACTATTGAAGGACTATCTCAAAGTTTTAGACGAGGAACTAATCGTGGATCCCGTCAAGGACCTGTTCGTGGAACCCTTCAAGGACCCGTTCGTGGATCTCCTCGTGGACCCGTTCGTGGATCTCCTCATGGACCCGTTCGTGGATCCCCTCAAGGACCCGTTCGTGGATCTCCTCATGGACCCGTTCGTGGATCCCCTCAAGGACCTTCTTTAGGATCCCCTCAAGGACCTTCTCGTGGATCCCCTCAAGGACCTTCTCGTGGATCCCCTCAAGGACCTTCTCACGAATCTCCTCAAGGACCTTCTCGTAGATACCCTCAAGGACCCGTTCGTGGATCCCCTCAAGAACCTGTTCGTGGATCCCCTCAAGGACCTTCTCATGGATCCCCTCAAGAACCTTCTCATGGATCCCCTCAAAGGCCTTCTCATGGATCCCCTCAAGGACCTTCTCATGGATCCCCTCAAGAACCTTCTCATGGATCCCCTCAAAGGCCTTCTCATGGATCCCCTCAAGAACCTTCTCATGGATCCCCTCAAAGGCCTTCTCATGGATCCCCTCAAGGACCTTCTCATGGATCCCCTCAAGAACCTTCTCATGGATCCCCTCAAAGGCCTTCTCATGGATCCCCTCAAGGACCTTCTCATGGATCCCCTCAAGGACCTTCTCATGGATCCCCTCAAGAACCTGTTCGTGGATCCTCTCGAGGACCTTCTCGTGGACTCCCTCAAGAACCTTCTCAAAGACCTTCGATAGAGGCAGGTCAAGGACAAAATCTAGAATCAGAGTTGGAAGATTCTGAAATGTCTATCGAAATGAGAATACATTTTCTTCTCACACAATTGGTTATAGACCTCAATATGATAAGATCTTTAGCTGATTTAATTTTGAGTGAATATCGTAACAACGCTGTGAACTTTGAAAATGTATCGACTTATCTTCTTTGCTTTGAAATAATGAGAGAGGACTATCGTGAAAAAGAAAATCGTTTTGTTGATTTAGAAAGAGAAATTTTATCCAACATCGAACATAGCAGAAAGGAAGCATTTGCGATACTGCACGTGCAATATTCGACAGATATTTTCGAAAATTCCATTTCACGTGTTCAGTATGGAGCTCTCCTCCTGAAAATGGACGAAAAATATGATGAAGTACGATCCATTTCTGCGCGTATAAGAAAACTGGCACGAAAGGCTATGAGTTATGGAATGTGGTCTAAAGAACAATGAACGAAAGTTGCATTTAAATGCTATGAAATTAAATTTTAGTTTATAATTATATCAAGTGCTTTTATATATTTACAGAATAAATTTTATTGAACACTCGTGATGCTTTGTATGTCTTGCTCATGTAGTTGCTGATACGAAGGACGAACTTCACAAACGTGGTTTCGTGAAAAATACGTTTGAAGTTTTTGCATCAAGGTGAGCTTAATAAAAAGATTTTCGTGTGTTTTTATGCAATTGCAAGGACGAACGCCCGGGAAAAAATTATAACCATATCTTTGACGTCTTATAATCCTAATAATGTAATAAAATTTCCCCAATATTGAGTTTGACCTTCGTAACCGCAAAGCCTCGAATGTATGATTATATTTCCGTTTTTCTTTGAGGCCTCCGTGGCCGAGCGGTTAAGGCGTTCAGCTACTAATCCGAGGATTGGTGGTTCGAACCCGTGCGATGGACTTGAGAAAGAAAAGTAAAATAGTAGTGATCTTCTGATCGGAGGGTTTCCAACTTCGCTACAAAAGTACTAGAAAAGTCGTCCAGAACATCCACAAACATTAACAGCGTGTATACGGGACTGGTGCACGATAAATCTGATCGGGGTCCAAAGTCCCGACGTCTATTGAAGGCGTTGGGTGCCAGTTCAGGCGTTTCCTCGTCATCTGACCATGGTTCAAAAATAACGAGGTGCATGTGTGAATGTGTATGTGTTCCCGGGTCTTTCCTTCGAGATAGACCCCGAACCGTCGCCAATAGCCCACTGTGCAGCTCTAGTGCGACATTAATTAACCAAACCAAACCTTCAAGATAATCCCCGAACCGTCGCCAATAGCCCACTGTGCAGTTTTAGTGCGACATTAACCAACCAACCTTTAATATTAAAAAAAATACGTGAACTCTTCTTCTTACCGAGCGCCAGTTGCTCAGTGGATAAGGCGTTCAGCTACTAATCCGAGGATTCGTGGTTCGTGCGATGGTTTGGTTTTGTTAATTAACGGCGCACTAGAGCTGCACGGTGGGCTATTGGCGACGGTTCGGGGTCAATCTCGAAGGAAAGACCCGGGAACACATTCACACACACATTCATACATGCACCTCGTTATTTTAGAACCATGGTCCAGATGACGAGGAAACACCTGAACTGGCACCCAACGCCATAGACGTCGGGACTTTGGACCCCCATCAGATTTAGTCCATCAGTCCCATATACACGCCAGTATAATTTGTTGGATATTCTGGACGACTTTCTAGTATTTTTGTAGCGAAGCTGGCAGCCCTCCGATCGCAAGATCACCACTTTTTTACTTTTCTATGTCAAGTCCATTTCACGGATTCGAACCACCAATCCTCTGATTAGTAGCTGAACACCTTGCCAACTGAGCAACTGGGGCTCGGCGTGTATACGGGACTGGTGCACGATAAATCTGATCGGGGTCCAATGTTCTGACGCCTATTAAGGTTGCGTGGGGTGCCAGCTCAGGTGTTGTCCTCGTCATCTGACTATGGTTCAAAAATACAAGCCATCATTCCCGGGTCTTTCCTTTGAGATAGGCCCCGAACTGTCGCCAATAGCCCACTATGCAGCTCTAGTGCGACGTTACTTTAAACAAACCAAACCAGACAAACATTAATGTGAACTATGGCTTTGCATCTCCTTGGAAAGTTTGGGTAAGTCAAGTTTGTTTTTAATTTTTGTGTAAGAGCCACACTCAAGAGGCCAAATAACCGCATGTGGCTCGCCAGCCGCGGTTTGCCGACCATTGCACTAGGGGAACGTTTGATATTTCGTTCTTTTTATTGAACACTTAAATCCAGTGCTTGTTCTAAAAAGAGGTAAACGCGCTAGTTAAATAGAGGTAATACATCACACCGTGCACCAACAAATGTGTACATCTAATAGTCCAGTCGTCATCTGACCATGGTTTAAAAATGCGAGGCATCGTTCCCGGGTCTTTCCTTCGAGATAGGCCCCGAACCGTCGCCAATAGCCCACTATGCAGCTCTAGTGCGACGTTAATTAACCAAACAACCAACCATATAATAGTCCAGTGCAATTAGGGTTTGTGTAAAAAAAGTTTATGGGGGAAGGATCGAGATCCATAAAAAATTCAAACATTTTCAGGTAACTCTAAATTACTATATCGTCAGGTCAGTGCTACAACTGAATAACTACAAAATTGTCATAATATGAGTTTTTATGGAGATTTGTATAGGCAGCTGATTTGTAGTTATTTAATTGTAGTTATTAATTCAGCAGTTACTGACCAACTCATTTTAGCACAATCTTTTTCAGCAGTTTTTTTGTTTTGCAGGCGTGCTGACTTGTGCGGTGGCACTTGTCGCCCACCCCTAATTGCGTCCTTCTAGACCAAACTGAACCTCCATCAATTATAACCAATAAAATACGACTAATTTCTCTTTTAAGTATAGTGACTTGCAGGAAATGGGGTGTATCGTGTTGCTGCACAGATGAATGCCAAATCAGTTGTGAATGTCGGAAAAGCACACTAAAATTTTCGGGTATGAGCTTGTATTGTGCAGGACTTGATGGTTGCAGTAATAGGAACATAGTCGATGATGATTTTCAAGCCAATATAAATGGTGCGAAAGAATAAGTATCCTCAGATGTCAAACTCTCCAGTTTGGTATTAAACTGACAATGCATATTTACATTCTTATTTAATCTAATTTGATTTTACAACTTGTTTTAAATTTAAATATAGCATAAAGTAAATGTCAATATGCATAAAGTTAATTTATTTAGACGTTTATTTTATGCAAGATGTGTATAATAACTTAGAAAAGAGGTCAGCTGCTCTGGACGTATCAGCCTTGGAAGATGCGGTGTTAATGTGTTTTTCAAACTAGCTTTCAAAATATAAATTAACCATTTCACAAACTTTGAGATTGCATTTGTGTCTCAGGTCAAAGTTAAATTGCAATATACTGAAAATTTAAAAATTCAAAAATCTCCATAATTAAGCTACAAAAATAGTGCCATTCATAAAAAAAACCACAACGGGATGTGCTGGAACTTTTTTTTAGGTTGCTAAATAAAGCACCCCAAACACTTTTTAAAAAATCGAGTTTAATTCTTGTTTATGACCGCGTTAAACGGGAGAGTTGCACTCAAAGAAAAAGAAGATCTCAGTTCTACTGAACATGGAGAACAATTCTAGATGCCGGAAAAGTTCCTTAGAATTAACATGGAAATATGGCTTCTGCAATATAATTTATAAGCGTTTGCTTTTAAAAATACAAACATTTTAATTTCGAATTAACAAACATTTTAATTTCGTGTAATGCAGTCGGTTGCTCTAATCGGATTGCACTGAGAGAAGAATTTCTTTTCACCATTTTCCTTATTCTAATAGTTGCTCCCAGATTCCCAGTTGCTCAGTGGATAAGGCGTTCAGCTACTAATCAGAGGATTGGTGGTTCGAATCCGAGCGATGGACTTGATAAAGAAAAGTAAAAAAAGTAGTGATCTTGCGATCGGAGGGTTGCCAGCTTCGCTACAAAAATACTAGGAAAGTCGTCCAAAACATCCAACAAATTATACTGGCGTGTATACGGGACTGGTGCACGATAAATCTGATCGGGGTCCCGACGTCTATTGAAGGCGTTGGGTGCCAGTTCAGATGTTTCCTCGTCATCTGACCATGGTTCAAAAATACGAGGCATCGTTCCCGGGTCTTTCCTTCGGGATAGGCCCCGAACCGTCGCCAATAACCCACTGTGCAGCTCTAGTGCGACGTTAATTAAACAAACCAACCAAACCAAACCTTATTCTAATCTCTAATTTAATGAAAGCATGGTTATCTAATAAAGCGATACCAATATTGTTTTTTTGCTCACAAAGTCAAGATTACTACAGTACTCATATTATGAGCTCGTGCACTCTCATGTCGAGATTCACTCTCCGATTATATGAGTTTGCTACTAATTAACCGATCTGTCACTGCGCCGCGGGCCTCTATTGAAATGAAGTTATATAATGAACAAGCTAACGAACGAAAGCGGTTTTATGTCCTAGAACATACAGTTCTCGTTTAATTTGAAGAACATTGACAAAAGAATATTGGATTGAAGGGAATATTTTCCTGACTGGGATTCAGTAACCGTAGTGAATGCTACTTGACGAAGAAAATCAAACGATTCATTTCTAAATGTTTTCAAAGAAGGATCGATCCGAGCACAATTGCCTCTTCTTGAAACGTCACTGAAGTGAAACCCAAGTCAAATAACAATTGAAACACTTAAGATTGTACCCCACTTACTAAACTTTCACTATACATCCAACGTGTATGTTGTTATTACAAACCAAACCAATCTGAATTTTGTTCATTCTTTTCACAGCACATTATATATAATAACACAGCATAGAAGTACTTTGTGAAGTTTTTCATTCGGTTAGGATATTTTCTTCTTCTAGTATTCGAAATCATTTATTTTTATATTTTGATTTTTTATGTAAATATTTTGTTTTATGATTGTTTTATTACAAAAAAGTGGGCAGCAGTTAGTACCGGTTTTATGACTGGCAACGTACGGCCCGCCAGGGACAATTACACTGTCTGTGGGATTTAAATTATTATTTTTTCATTTAAAAGTTTTATTTCTCACTAATTTATAGGTAAAACATCCTTGTATTTTAAGAAAATAACCCATATAATTTGCGCAAACGCTTGATTAATTTCTTTCCATAGCTGTCTTCTCGTTACCGAGAAAAGACGTTAAACTGTCACTTTTCTTTTTTATTTGGTGTAGTCAATGTACGTATTTCAAATTAATTATTATTTCTTGTTTTTCAGTATTTAAGTGTCTTTACCGTTGATCCCCGCACAAATTTTGTTCCACGATATGGATGGCGAAGTATCAAACAATTTGCGAATTGGCCAGAATGTCAACATTCAACGCACAGATGGTAAATTTTCGCATATTTCTTCTTTAAACTGTGTCTACTATCAATCTTTTACATTTTTAATTTGCATGTTCGGTTAAAAATGTTCAGTTATTTCGATATGATACAGAAAATGTTTGATAAATACTGGTCAGATTTAGTATTATCCTGACACAATTCAAACTAATTATATTACTATATTTGGCAATATAGTTCACTTAAGCACTTCAATCGCAGAAAACCAACCTTTGGCTACTTTTGGGAATGTTTCCGCAAGTGTGCCCGCGGTATTTTCCCCGCCAAATCTCGCGCCAAGCAGGCGCGAGATATGGCGGGTTGCCAAGATGGCAGACTAAGACTAAAACAACGAAAAGAATCGATTCTACGATTCTACTTACTCGCAGGCGATTCTTACATTTTTTAGATCGACTCTTCAAAGAGTTGGGAACTCGGCAATTTTTTTTAGCAATCTTAACTTACCATCCATCACGTAGCGCCATCTTCTGCTAATTTGAAACGTTATACGTTATTTATGGAGCGTTATTTTTGACGTTATTTATGAAGAAAATAGAATAGATAAACATTATACAGACTGTACTCTAACTGCGAAAATAAGAATAACTAATGCTTTTAAAAAATATTTTAGATATAAAATACTAAGCAGGTAAACTTTTCGAATGTTTAATATTTTCATTAGGGTTAAAAATTTATTTGAAAACGTACTAAGACTTTAAATTAAATATTGGTAGTTTTCATAATACTAAAATATATTTTGTAATACTAATAAGAAATGAAATTTTGCATTCAAATTGATATTAACTTGAAATTTTGAGAATTATTTTCTTTAAAATTCCTCCCATACATTCTAAAAGTATTAAACAATTCAAGAATATTTGATGGATCTAAAAATTGAATTTTTAAAAGAAAAATATAATTATTAAATTTACTACCCAGAAAATGAAATTATTTTTAAGGTTTTCTAAATTCAAAAATAAGAATAACTAATACTTTAAAAAAATATTTTATATATAAAATACTAAGCAGGTAAACTTTTCGAATGTTTAATATTTTCAATAGGGTTAAAAACTTATTTAAAAACGTACTAAAACTTTAAATTAAATATTGGTAGTTTTTATAATACTAAAATATATTTTGTAAAACTAATATGAAATTAAATTTTGCATTCAAATTGAAATTAACCTGAATATTTTGAGAATTTTTTTTCTTTAAAATCCCTCCCATACATTCTAAAAGTATTAAACAATTCAAGAATATTTGATGGATCTCAAAATTGGATTTTTAAAAGAAAAATATAATTATTAAATTTACTAACACGAAAATGAAATTATTTTTAAGGTTTTATTTAGAATTTTGTGGCAAATTTAAAATAACATTTTTAGGAATCTTCATATCAATAAGAATGTGTAATGGGTTTATAAAAGTAATAAATTATTAAAAATAATTCAATTTATTTTAAATAACAAATAAAATGTACTTATAAAAATCTAAAAAAAAGTTTCCAAAGCGTATAATTTAAATGATTTTATTTTTACAAAAACAAAACTCAAATAATAAATTAATCATAATAATAATATATTTATTTTTTAAATAATAATTAAAAACATTAACATTCTTATTGTTAACTAATTATTCTTATTGTTAATAAGACTAATAAATATCCATTCTCACGTACATCTGAACTAGTTTATAACATATTAAAAATAAATAAATTTAATATATTAAAAATATTTAGCTATACTAAGATAAAAAAATATTTTACATAAACTTACATATAAAAGTAATTTATTGTTAAAGGCTAAAGATGATTTTTTTATAATCATTACCTTTATAAACAAAGCCGAAATCCTTTGGAAGTTCTGTCAAAAATTTAATATAATATTAAAACTTCGATGTTGACATTATCAATATGAAACAATTCAATAGCTTTAAAATTCCATAATATGTAGTTTAAAATAGATGAATGGTTATTAAATCTATATCACGTTGAAACACATTACATAAAAAAGCGCGCCTTTCTCCGTATGTTTTGGGTTTTTTCGCGCCCGATGGGGTTGCCGCTCAAACTTGCAATTGATGCCAAGCTAGAAAAATAAGGCCAAAGTCTGGCGTCTTTTGTTCATTTGGCGTCATTTGTAAAACCTAATGTTTTTTTTGTAAATGCATTTAAAGACATGAAATCAAAAGGTATGTGGTAAATATAAATTAAATATAAGTTTTTCAGAAAAATTCTGACTTTATAAAAAAAGTAAGTTAGATTTTTTTTAAATCAAACTCCCTTTTGAAACAAAAAATTCACCATATATGGGCTTTATTTTAAAATATGGAACAAGAGTTGAACCTTGGTGGAGGAGGACAACGGCAAACGACTAAAAAGTTAGCAGACGGTGATTGGTTTACACGGCATCACGTGCAAGTTTCCAGTTTGCCTGTGTATATGACGTTCATTTCGACCAATCACAGCGTGGAATTCGTGCGCTTGTTACCTGTATTTTTTCTCCACGAAACGATTTCAGCAAGAAGAAAGGGAGGTGGGGAAGGGAATGCTACTGCCTTATTTGGGCATAGCCATCAAACTCGTTATTGGAGGTTCTCGCGGCGTACGATTTTCGTAAGTAGATTTAAATTTTTAAAAAACATAATACTTTCTTAAAACTCGTTATCATTTCTAAATAATGTTTTTATATAATCTCTGCTTTTGTAAATTGCTGCTCCGACAACTTTTGTCGCTGTTCCTTTAGCTGCAGAAATTTTAGCACTGAAGGGCAGTGATTGAAAAATGCTGTTCCTTTTCCATTTAAGCCTATAATGAGTCTCTTATTAATTGCTTCGAGGTTATATGACTGCCTATGATCTGCCATCAACATGTTGTAGCAGGAAATTACTCTTTCCACTTGCATGGAATCTGGTGCGACCACGAGTTAAAATTACATGAATGGAACTCCTCTTTCAAACTCAACTTCCCTTAAAGCCCACATTTTTTGAAAATATTAAAAAATTCCTTTTCAAGATTAAGACAAATAAATTATTCTGGTGGGGAAATAGAAGTTTATTGTGAATCCATGCACGTAGGTAAGGGGGTGGTGCAAGGGGTTCAAATCCCTCCTATTGGAAGTCAAGAAAAAAATTCAAAAAATCGAATTACTGTAAAAATTATAAAAATACTTTAAAAAACTAGAAACATTTCAATTTCTAGTATAGTACTCCTTGTTGAGTTGCATGACTGAAAACCTGTTATTTCCCGAGGGTCTTACCCTAGTTTTCAAAAACTTGTTTAGTAGTCATTTTTATCTCAAACTAAACTAATTCTAACATGACATCATCGTGTTACATTATCTAGCATTTGAATTTCGGCGACAGAGGAAAAGGTCGTCAGACGGGATCTATATATTATTTTAAACAAGGAACCTTAAAGTTTGTATTTGTTCTCTAAATTTATTTCATAATTAGTGGCGATATTTACTAATTTTTAAAAATAGTTAATGACTCATATTGGTAACAATTTTATGAAAAATAAATTATAACTGTTGTTGTTTCAATCCTTATATTCCAACATATTTATGTCTACTTGAATAAAAATTAATAAGTTAAAGAAGTGAGGGGGTAGTTTTTTTTTGGGGGGGGGGGGGGGGTGCGGGGAATCAAGTTAATCAGTCACTGAACCACCCCCATGAAAAATCTATACCTACGCGCATGTGTGAATCAGTTATTTGAGATTTATAATAGCATTATTAAAAAGAAAAGTATGGGAAGCATTGCCGTTTTCATCGAAGCATGCACATCTAAAATAAAAATCTAAGATAAGTAGTTGAATAAAAAAACTAGTATTAAATGGCATTTACAAAAGTTTTGAGTTTTTTATTTTTTATTGTTTTGCATTGTTTTGAAGTAATTTATTTTTTTAATCATATTTCAGACACTTTTTCATTTCTACCAACCTTTATTAAAGTTACTCATATATTTCATGTAACCTACGCATAAACGTAAGCTTGTATTGGGCCCACGGGCTTCCCCCCCCCCCCCATTTCCTCCGTAAAAAAATGAAAGAAAAAAATTGAAAACTTCACGCCTCTGAACTTACGAAATAAATATCCAATGAAAGATTGGTGGCGAGACTAAGACTTACTTCCCAGAATTTGAATGTGTTACCGAATGGCTTTTTATGTAAGATAGTTGGCGATTTTGTTAATAGTTCCATTAATATGGCATATTACATTGTTAAAAAGTAATATATCCATTTTTTTTAACTTTTTGATTAATTTATATTGGTATCAATATATTGAGAATATCTAAAAATAAAACATTTTCATAACAATTTTCATAAAAAATATTTGATCTCTTTTCGATCGTACGTAAGTAACGAAAAAAAATATATTTTTCAAATAAATTATTTTAACCTTATTATTGCTGTCGTTTCACTCTAGACATTTAGTACAAATAACTTATATATGCTAATTTTGGTTACCTTAGAATTATACATCCATGATATATTTTGTTCATATTAAGATACCAATCAAAATTAAAAAAAAAAAAAAAAACATATTCATAAGCATAATCTTGTATAATCTTTTGAAATACTGGCTATACGTTCATATAATTTATACATTTTATTAAAAATTAGAGCTACCCCTCCCTAATATTTTTTAAAAATTTAGGCCTCTATTTATATGTATTAAAATTTGTAAATAATGATCCCTTCAAAATGTTATTAACATCGGGAAATACATTTTCAGTAAAAGTAAAAATTAGAAATCTCTTAACTATTCAAATAAAATTTAGTTAAACTACACACCGTAAAAGAAATCTACATAAAAAAATAAATGTAATTTACTTACTTTTTGTAGCTGTTAAATGCAGGAAAAAATATCTTTTAAAATTGAAATGAAAAATCGGCCTAAGGAATGATACTGACACGTCTGGTTTGTTTTATGACTGGTGAGGCATTTCTACACACTGGTAGGGAAAAATCCCCACCAACTCTATGTTAAAATAGGCCCTGGTCCGAACCATTGCCAATACCATCTAATGCAACGTTATTTCCATCAAACAAATATTCAAATGACCGCGAACCACTGTATAAAATTTTAGACAACGTCCACATTTTAACCCAACTCAGTCCTACCAGAAATTTTTAAGATAGCTCTTTAAGAAAACGGAATTTTTAAAATAATATAACGAACAACAATATTTAGGCCCCGATTGAACATCGAAGTGAGAGTTTGATGGTTGAATTAAAGTCGCAACACAGCTGCACAGTGAGCTATTGGCGACGGTTCGGGGTCTATCTCGAAGTAATGACCCAGGAACACTCGATCGTATTTTTAAACCGTATAGTCAGATGATGAGAACAACACCTGAGCTCTCGAAGCAAGACAAGTCAGTCTTCAAACGTGGATACCATTGTTATCATATGGACTCGGGAATATTAAATCTATTTTTTTTACCTGCACTAAAATATGTACTATTTTTTGTTATTAAAACTAATCAATTTCAAGAAATGTGTTATATAACATATTAAATTTTTTTTTTCTAATCTCGTATTTATAGAGTTTTTCTTTTCCGTAAACTTGAAACTCAGTCTCTGTAGTAATTCTGTAGCAAACTAATTTTAGAAATATTTTTTTTATAGTATATGGGTGATTTAAGAACCTTGAGCTGTAGGGGGAAAAGAAAAGTAAATTTACGAGCTTATTCGAAAATCGGGCTCTGACAATATAGTTTAATCAACTAAACAAATTATTGTCTTGATAAAAAATAATATGTGTTTATTTTTTGCTCTTGAATATTTTTTCTGATTTTATAAATTAGAAAAATAAAAAAATATTTTGGAATTTAAATATTAATTAATACTCTATTGATAACTTAATGTTTCCCATTCAAACTTCTTACAAATCACACCTTGTCGACGGACTTCCGATTCGTGTAAAATTTTGAAATAAAGCAAAGCCATATGCGGCGTGGATGAAGAGACATGGAGTCAGAAGTAATCAGGGCCGCCCATACGGGTGTTCCACAGGTGCATTCTCACATAGCAGAACTTAATATATATTATTTAAATCTTAAAAAATACCGCTTCGTGCGTCAAAACTCAGATTTTAATTTCCAAGTGTCTTGGGCTAGCTCCGAAATAATAATCTTTATGTAATTCAGGGGTGCTCGCGGCAACAGGGACGGATCAATGAATTATTGTAACACAATCGAACACGATTTTGTCGCCCTTATTTATAAATAAATTTTAAGTCAATTTTCCAATTTGGGTAATAATTTTTTTTAATAATTGAATTTTCTGACTGACTTGTAAACCAACTTATATTGGTTTCACTAAGGTGCAAAATTTTGGGGAAATTACTGCACTGTATGGTCAGTTTTCAGATAATAAAATCCAAGCTACATAATCTCTATTAAGTAATACACAGGCAAAAAATAATAATAAATGAATCTCAAAGTAATCACTTTAAATGTAATATATAATTTCATTTAAAATATAAACCTAGAAAAATGCCAAATGTTCATAACAAAATTCCAACTCAAATTATTTCCCATGTGTCACTAAAATTTGGCGCCCTTCTTACTCTGGCACGTTGGCATACATTGGTAACCAATTGATATTTTTATAATCATCTGCTAGTTTCCCTCCAAAAAAAACACCTTCTGGTCGTAACACAGCCACAGGTGACTACTTTAAGTATTAAAAAAAATCCGTTGTGGCTGTCTCGGATGACGGCGATTTTTAAAGTAAAATCTTTAATAATGTTTACAAATAAATTTAGAAAATCGTTAGCTTTGTTTTAATAATTATAAAATCGGATGCGGCTGTGTCGGAGAACGGCCAGAAGGGTCTTACCTAAAACATTTAAGCATATTATATAAATAAGAATTGATCGCCTACGGAGAGAAGATAAAGAAGCTATTCCGTTTGACTCCTTTGATCCCCATCCATCCTCGTTCGTGCTTTGCTTTATTCCAGAATGTTCACGTATTGGTGCCTCAATTGAAAGAGACCCAATTCATGTCAATCTTGTTATTTTTTTTTTCAACGGGGTTAAGGGTCGGAATAGATCACAATAAAAGTGTTTGGTGTTTTTAGCCTGATATGCCCTCTATACTAGTGATTTTAAAGAAGTTTCATGCCAAAAAGCAAATTTATCTAGAAACAATGTTTACTTTATCCCATATTAACAAAGGAAATAAAATAAAAATTCTAGACTTCTGGCTCGTTCAAGATGGAAATGAATATCTTTAAAGCTTTTTGAAAGGAGCTAGTATGAATGTCCATTGTTAAACACTCACTCCCTCAGTACAGAATTGGCAACTTTAAAACAGGATATTCCTCTTCTCTGTGAATAGTGGTAAAGACAAGAGAGTCTATGGTAAAGACCAGGTCTGCCAGAATGAAATTTCAAAAAATTGCCAAATCAATTAACGAATGTCGCCAATTTCCGGAAAAAGTAATAACGTATATTTTTAAAAAATATATAAATTATTTATAAATATATTTAAAAATACTCTTGATATTTTTAAATACTGTTTTAAAAAAATCGTAGATATAAGAGGTTGATAGTTTAAAAATATTGCCAAATTAACAATTCTTTGCCAAAGTTGCCAGCCTTCTCCACATGTGGGGACATTATCTCTCCCTTCTTTTCCTGGAAGCGGATTTCTATGAATGGAAGGAATGTTGCTAGCTGCGACCCTCCGTGGTTGCAACCGGTTACCCCCCCCCCCCCCCCCCCTCAATCACCGCAGAAAGCTGATCACTTTTTGAAACACCCCAGCAACAACAAAAAAAGCACGTACAGAAAGAAGTTTAATACAAATAAGATAAGATTAAAATAGTAATTTACAATTATTCACTTTATTCAGCGGATTACAAATTTAAATGACAAGCTTATTTTGTATTTTTTTATCATTTAAATTTTCAAAAATCTATTTATGCATTATAATGGTTTTTGTTACTATTTATTCTGTGTTTCGGGAAATGAATTCAAAATTGTATTAAAGATCAGATAAGATGAGTGAAATAAAAGTTATTGAAATTAAGTTAACATCTTTGTCTGATAATACAGTGAATTTTTTTTTGCAAAATTGCATGTTGTTGCACTCATTTGCAACAAATATCTTCAATTTTATTTAAGTTTGAGATTTTTAAATTGAATTTATTCATTAAATGAATAAACTTTTCCTAAAGTATGCAGTAAAAATGAAATTAGGATTTTTCGTTAAAAATATAATTTTGCTAAATTGAAGTATTCTTGTTACACTTCTTCAATCATTTAAAAAATATTTATTCCAATTTGTTAAAAATTATCTGTAAATAAATCATCTAGTATTTCTTTTGAAACTTGTTCCTTACCTTAAAGAACTTATACTCTTATGGATCATTGTTTAAGCTAGGGTTACTTTTATATAAAATGCTAAAAGAAATTCTATTTGCTATAATAGACCTTCAATTAAATTTAAATAATAAATGGTTAAACACATTGAATTTATGCTAAAATGTTCATGAACAAAAAATAAAATTATTTTTGAGTTAATAATGGAAAATTAAACATTTTTATGTACAAAATCAAACTTTTATACCTATGAGAAATGAAACAATTACAAATGTATGACGATCTTAAATTTGCTTAGATTGCTGAAGTATTTTTTTGTCCTAAGAGAAACTGTAAGTGCATATTTGCTATTTCTTTTCTTAATTAACTGTTTTTGAAAAAGGCCAGTTCCTCTTTTTTGTGCTACATAGTGTCAAGAATTAAGAAACATAAAACTATTTTTCTTTTAAATTTCTTCACTAGACTATTTTTATTTTTATTTAAAGATACTGTTCATTTTTAGATTAAAAAAAATCAAAGTGCATCAATTTTAATAATGAAAGAGTGTCCTCATTGATTGAAAATAAATAAAACAAAACTATAAATTTATTTATAATATACAAAGGATATTAAAAATTATGGAATAAGGAATTGTCATTTTGTTTTAGAAGAATATTACATAATAGTCAAAGATATTTTTTTTATGTCTTTTGCATGCAAGTGTTCTTATATGAACTACCATTAAAATCGCATAAAGCCATACTCACAATGCAAAATATTAAACATTTAAATTGTTTAAGAGAGAGGCATTGGAAAGTTCTTTTTTGTAATATATACAAAAATCACAATGAAAGAGAAGAAGACAAAATGTTTTGGTTGGTTTATTTATAAAAAAATAATTCATAAAAAAATACAATGATTTACAAACAGAAGCAAACATTTCAATACTTTATTGTTTTCTTGTATCTGTACAATAAAGAAAAAATATTATTAATTAAAAAGTAAAACATAGATAAATTTATTGATGCACCTCCTTATGTAAAGCTTAAAGAAAAAGAACCAATTTCATAAATATAATATTTAAAAAAATATTTTTTTGGAGCAAATCACGTGCGGGGCGACGATGGGGGACCGCGGCGTCATACGAAACAGCTTGTTTATCTTCCTTATGTTAGCGACCAATCCTCTTATCGATCCATACAATCAGTTGAAATGAAATCCTTGTTTATACCTGTTCCCCTACGTTTTTTGTTTATGAATAATTTTATTTTTAATTAACACTGCTTCGCTACGAATTTTTAACTAAAAATATTTTAAATAATAATTTTAAAAACAAAAAAGTTACACCATTTAGTGCAAAACTGGTCTAGCTATAAAAAAACACCTTTATATCTGGTTCAAATGATCTAAATAATTATCCCGTAATTAACTAAATTACTTAAAAACATTCTTTAAACAATTAAATTTGTTTTCGACTATAAAAATAAAAGAAATACGGCTTCAAAAATAAATAAAAAAAAACATTCACTTTTATTTTTTAATGCACGGAAAAGCATCATCCGTTAAGCTATTTCTTCTCGCTGATTGAAAAACGTCGACTAAGATATATGCCATCTCTAGCGCTTGTAAAACGAATCGATCTTTTAACATCAGAATAGGTCGAAACTAGAAAAAGATCGGTCAGACGAAAGAACGAGTCGATCCTTGAGAAGAAACATCGGGGAAACCAGTTTGAGCAGTGAATCGCCATGCACTACTGCTTACTGTGCCAAAGTGTCGCCAAGCGGGCATAGATACGGAAACCATCCCCTACTTTTTGAAAAAATTGGCGAGCGACTTCATACTATTGATTATTTTTTTTTATTGTTAAGGCTTTTTCTTAATGACAAAGAGGTGCCAAACATCCTAAGTTTTATTATTTCATTTGACTTTCAAATTGATACTTTTTTGTAATAAATAAATTTAATTTTTTTATATAATGTTTTACTGTTATCGTATTTTTATTGATTCTTATGCGATGCAAAGTCTGGTTATTTTAGCCCGTGTTCATTGAATTTTTACAATCGTAATAAAAATATAAAATTTTAGTTAATATGATTTTCAATGCTTTAATATGATTTTTCTTTATATCCGGCAATCCGCTGCCAAATTGTGTTTCTTCTCATTATAAATCGGTTTTGAGAAACCTATTGTTTGTAATTTCTAGGCCTGTGATTTTTTAGATTAAAATGCATTGAATGGTAATCCTGATTTCTCGCCAAATCTGTGATCTTTTTTGACAACATTTCAAAGAGAAAAAGGACTTTTTTGATTGACAACAAACCCATTTTTTTTTGCCAAGTTGTACATGCTAACGTCTGCGAATTTAGAAAAATTTCAGAAAAATCGCCAAGGATTACTGTTTAATGCATTTTAACCGATTTTTCTGTGAATTAGTAGAAATTAAATAATTTTATTTTATTAAATGATTCATTTCAGCTAAGTAATGTAATTCTTTCACCATAAAAAGTAAATTTAAGTTAAATATTTTTATACCCGACTAAAATAGTAACTATGAAAAGTGATAGATTTTTGTTGATAAACTTTTTCAATAACCTTCGAAAGATTAAAATTTCTTGTTTAAAGTAAAAATAATTTGCTTATCAAAATATAAAAAAATGTATTTTGTAAAAATTAAAAGGAAAGTTTGATTATATTAATAAGTATTAAAGAATTTCCGTTCATGTATGGTTGTGGAAAATAGGGGGTTTCACATGATTTCGTCTGTGCTAACATTTTCGACTACGGGCCGCCACTGCAAGGGGTTGGAAGGCGAAAATAATTTGTAATTTTATTTCTGTAGAGTTTGTGTACATATTTAAATATGTAATGAGCTAAATATTTCAATTGTGTTTAGCAATTTCCATGAATGACATCCATTTTCTGCTTGATAGCAATTAAAGCATCGCAAAAGGATACGTGTGTGCTTTTTATTTGAAGAGATTCAAATGTGAATAGGGGTAAATTGTAAATTAAAATTTGTTTTCTTTTAACACAATCTAAAACAATTATTGCAGTTTGGTTAATTGATATTTTTGGTTAATGGAATCGTAGATAATTTTTTATTTTTTTACAATATAAATAGAATTTGAAAATAATACTTGTTTAATTGAGATTTCTGGATAAATAAAATGCTGCAGAACTAAATTTTTTCTTTTTAAGAGTTAAGCTCTAATAAATAACAGGTTGGTAACATAACCTGAAAAATCAGGGAATTATCGTGGATTTTTTTAATTATGGAAATATCGGAGAACTTTTCAAAATTTCACAAAAAAAAATCAATGAAATTTGGATAATTAAAACTGCAATTATCGTCTATTATGCCCTTTATTCTGTGTAGTATAGTTGTCAATATTTTGTTTTAGTTCTGAGAAATAATAAAAAAAAAGCATGGTTATGATCATTTGCATATTTTCAGTCTTATTTTTGTAAAAATTTTAACCACTGCTGGATGGAGAAGCAAAAGCAAAGTGTGCTGAACTTTAGATTGTAAGCAACGATTGGAATAAGAAATAAGAAGAATATATAACATTTAACATTTTCTCCAAAAGAAATAATTGAAAAACTTGCGTTTTTTACATTCTGTTCTTCCAGAGAACATGTTTAATTACAATTATGCCTGTAGCAATTATATGATTTGCATTGTATCCATAAATTATTTTAATTGCCAATAAGTATTGCTTATAATTTTTCATTTTTAAGGCAATATATTTATTGTGTTAGTATAGTGTGGATACTTGTTTCTATACAAAGCATGTATTGCAACATTTCTTAATGTAATTGGGGACACTTTTGTGACTTCATCACCGAAATATCAGGGAACTTTTTTTCTAGAATTTTGTTGCCATCCTGAATAATCAATATAAAGTTATTATTTCAATTTGTGAAATATTATAATATGGCCTAATTATCACATTTAAACAAATAAAAATAATGATAAATATTAATATTTGAATAAAATTGTTGCTAATTAAAAGTATTACTCTATTTTTTTGACAAATATATTAAATGCTTAGAAAAAAAATTAAATTTTTATTTGATGTTGCTGATTTATCTCTAAAAATGTAATTAATTTAATATTAGTTTAAATTGTTTTGTTTATTGCTAAATCTGCTTTAATACTAATTATTAGATTTTTTTTTGGCCCAGTGTAATTTTGTTTTATCAGTTAATGTTAAGTTTAATTATTTAATGTTTATGAAGTGATCATGTATGTATGTGTTTCCTGTGCAGGTCGTATCCATTCAGCTGTTATTAGTGGCATTAACCCTGTTAATAGGAGCTTGACTGTGGAATGGTTTGAAAGTGGAGAAACCAAAGGAAAAGAGGTTTGTTATAAATAACCGTTAATTCCACATTAAATAAACATCACTCGCTCATTTTTCGAAATTCCCTCCCTCCCGTTTCTCTGCAGTAGCAGAAAAGTAGTTCTTCCTTCCTTTGGGAACTGAATCTGCCCTAATTGAAAACTGGATTTTCCGCAGCTATTTTTCGACTTTGAAGATGAAATAAGCTCGTTTCCAATCAGTTACTGTTACATTTTTTTAGCTTTAATGAAATTTTTTAAGTATTCGTTATATTTGTTGGGTATTTTATTATCAACAAATAATCAAAGCTGTGAAGTTTTTGAAAAATCAGCAATTTGACACAATTATACCGACTTTGGTAAATGTTGATTAGAAAAAATTAATCGCGTCTTCATGAAAGTACCCTTAGGGATTTCTTCCCAAAATAACGCTCTGTTCCCTGAAAACGTAATAAATTGTTTTATTAAAAAAAAAAAAAACCTTTTTTAAGTTGTATTGATACAGTATTATAAATATTTTGTAGTTAGATTTATTAAAGTTTGATTATTATATTTTATAGATTGAGTTCAGTGTTGTATTGAACTTGAACCCTGATATTTTTTCCTCTGATTCTGGGAAGAACACTGCAAATACCATAAACAGTGTGAGAAAGGTAATCAATTTTGAACGAAAAAAATTCTCTAAATTTGCTCAATTCTGGGTTCGATTTAATTATTTTTTATTTTGTAGTAAATAATATTATTGCTTATGAGGGCTTAGCTAATCTTATATTTTAAATATGCTTTATTAATGTAAATAACTTGAGTATACAAGCTTGCTAACTTGTACAAATAATCCATATAATGTATGCGTTTCCTTCATAAGAGGGAAATTTTTGAAAGCTTAAAAATAAATAAATATTTTTTAAATGATTTATTTGGGACTATTTTACCACTGCCATCTTTATAGGAGCTGCCTGTCCGATTCGCCGTACTTCTATTGTACTTGCTGATGACGCTAGTTCACCTATTTGCCGCTTGTGGCGCTAGCACCGTATAACTGCCTGTCAGTGATTACGTGCGGATGATTGAATTTTTTTAATTGTTTTAGACGATAAAAAAAAATTCTGCTTAAGTTACAGCTTGAAACTTTTTATCAAATGGAAAAGACATTTTATTTTATAAAGAGCAAAATATTTAATTTAATCTAGCTTTTAGAAATAATTTAAATTTAATATAATAAAAAAAATATTTTATAATAAATTTCTAAGCAAGAAATATTTTTATTTGTAAAATATATAAATATAAAATTTATACATACATCTCAATAATATTTATATTTTGCACAACAGGAAATAGGTACATCAGGAAAAGTGTTTCATCAAAATATAAGGATATAATCTTACCATTTTATAGAGATTTGTTAAGACATCTTGAGTATGATGTACAGTTTTCGCACCATATCTTAAAAAATACATTGATTTGTTCGAGAAAGTTCAGCACAGGGCTACTAAAATAGTTCAAAGTTTTTCAGGCATGGATTATGCAGATAAAGACATTTGAATATGTACACTCTGGGAGAGAGAAGAGACTTATTTCAACTGTTCAAATTTATTAAATAGGAGGATGTGGAGAGTTTAGATTTAAATACGAGTGATAGAACTAGAGGTCATGCAAGATGCAATACTTGTTAGTATAAAAAACAACATATTTTTATGTAACCAATTTTATATAAAATAAAACAATCAAAATATTTCAATATACTTTTTTTTAACATTGTAATGAAATATTGAATATAAACTATTCTCATGGAAAGGATAAATAAGAACATTTTTAGACCAGGTGTTTTTAAACCTGATTATACATGAAGATTTGAAGACAGTACTTTGTTATTAAACTGAAGCAGGCAGGGCCGGATTTAGGCAAAGGCTGCAGCCTAGGGACCCGCACCACAAACACCGTAAAAACAATAAACTTGAGAAAAAATATTAAAAAAGGATGATAATCTAAATCCTATGAAAATGGATACTACAAACTCTTTATGAGGGAGAAAAATTATATTTTCTTAACAGACTTGTACAGCACCCTAATACTTTTATTTTATTTTTAAAAAATATATATTTAATTTGTGACATTACAATGAGATTCTTTGAAATATTGTAAAGTATTGAAAATTTACAAAAAAACAATGTATCCTACTTTTGTTTGAACATTTAAAAATGATTTAATTTGCAATTCTGTAATGTATATATTTAAAAAAAATCCCCCTCCCCCACTCGTTAGGAACACATGTACATATTCAGTCTAGGGATGATAAGGAAGAAATAAGATTATAGATGACACGATGAGCAGGTAAATAGGCACGATGAGGAACAAATAAGATTATAGATGACACGATGAGCAGGTAAATATATGTACAGAGACAGTTCGTCTTCTATGGAGAAGTGGGGCAGGTTGGTTGCAGAGATATTGCAGTATACACGATGAGGAACAAATAAGATTATGTAGACACGATGAGCAAGTACATATATGTACAGAGACAGTTCATCTTCTATGGAGAAGTGGGGCAGGTTGGTTGCAGAGATATTGCAGTATACACGATGAGGAACAAATAAGATTATAGTAGACACGATGAGCAAGTAATTATATGTACATAGACAGTTCGTCTTCTATGGAGAAGTGGGACAGGTTGGTTGCAGAGATATTGCAGTATACACGATGAGGAACAAATAAGATTATAGTAGACACGATGAGCAGGTAAATAGGCACGATGAGCAGGAAATAAGGTTATAGATGACACAATGAGCAAGTAAATATTTGTACAGAGACAGTTTGTCTTCTATGGAGAAGTGGGCCAGGTTGGTTGCAGAGATATTGCAGTATACACGATGAGGAACAAATAAGATTATGTAGACACGATGAGCAAGTAAATATATGTACAGAGACAGTTCGTCTTCTATGGAGAAGTGGGGCAGGTTGGTTGCAGAGATATTGCAGTATACACGATGAGGAACAAATAAGATTATAGTAGACACGATGAGCAGGTAAATAGGCACGATGAGCAGGAAATAAGGTTATAGATGACACGATGAGCAAGTAAATATTTGTACAGAGACAGTTTGTCTTCTATGGAGAAGTGGGCCAGGTTGGTTGCAGAGATATTGCAGTATACACGATGAGGAACAAATAAGATTATAGTAGACACGATGAGCAGGTAAATAGGCACGATGAGCAGGAAATAAGGTTATAGATGACACGATGAGCAAGTAAATATTTGTACAGAGACAGTTTGTCTTCTATGGAGAAGTGGGCCAGGTTGGTTGCAGAGATATTGCAGTATACACGATGAGGAACAAATAAGAAGTGCAGTTTGGCACACAACAGTAAGCCATATCCTTAAAATTATATTAAAAATCTTTAAAAATAATAATAGATCTTTAAATAATAGTTGGCAAAACAACTTTCAAGATAAAAACATCGCTAACGATTGTATTCAGCTATAGAATATCCACAATATGCAACATAAACAATGGTTTGTTTACATATACTCCACTAGCGCCCTCTAACGTCAGATCGCAGCACTACAGAAAATCAAGTCGAATGGGTGAACGGACAGGCAGCTCCTATAAAGATGGCAGTGATTTGACGTACATCGAATGAATGTTGTATATATAGGGCCTGATTAAAATCTTGAAACTATTGATGAATTATTACTGAATTCTGAACTGAATATTCGGTTTAAATGAGAAATATTTTCATTAAAAATAAAACTCATTAATTTTTATTACTTAATAGTCCTTGTCCTAAGCTTTAATAAATTATTTAACAAGTGTTTATTGTAAATCGTCCTAAAAATTTAATATATTTTTTAATTGTATTTTCTCTTTGAAAGTGTATATGAATATAGTGTTATTATTGATAATTTATTTCATTAATATTGATAATTTATTTCATTAATATTGATAACTTTTTTTCATTAATGCTGATAATTTATTTCATTAATATTGATAATTTATTTCTATTAACTTTCAAATATCTTAACTTGAGACCTACTGAAATAATAATTGCAATATTAGCAATACCTGCCAGTAGTATTGATAGATAACTTTTATTTTCGAATGCTGGAAAAGTTTACGAGAGAAAATGTAATAGGTTGCAACCCTTGAAAATTTAGAGAAATTAAATTTCCTGTCCCGTGATTATTACGTTTTGATTACAATTAATCTATAATGATTAGTATACATATATTGAAACTATATCTGTGGCATAGAATAAGAAGAACTGTCAATTTTATAATTTTTAAAAACCATTTTGAATATATAAATTTTAAACTTCTAAATGAAATAAAATCCAATGTCATAAGGCTTCCTTAACCCTTAAAATTAAATAACTGGGATTTTCATAACATTGCGACAAAGCTGAGCCTCGGACTTTGAAGCTATTTTTAAAAATTGTCAATTATGACATTTGTCCTTTCTGTTCCAAGCTAAATGTATTTCATGTTATGTCAAACTTCAGAAATTAAAAAAAAAAGATAGCGTTTGTCAAGTGTTTGATATTTACTTTTCTAAAGTTCAATAGATTTATTTTTTATATCTATTTTTTTTTTACTTTTATTTATTGTATAAAGTTTTTTTTTTGGCATTTTTTACAAACATTTTAAGTGTTGCTATTCAGTTGCTGAATAGTAAACTAATTCTTCTTCAAAACTCAGTTGTCATCAGAACGGTTTAGGATATTTTAAGAAAAATGCTATATTCACCTTTAAAAGAGAAGTAAGAATTTTTGAGAAACACAAAAATTAACCAAATACTTTGATAAATATTCATTTAACTTTTGAAAATTGTTTGCCGAAACTGTTTAATTTTTCACACAATATTTAGATTTTGTGGGGCATAAAATATTTGGACTTTTAAAACTTTATTTTGAGTGTTGCCCTGGGGTTTTTTTTGCATTTACTTTGCATCTATTAATACATTTCCCTCTTTTTTTTTTTTTTTAGGCCAACCGCCAGACTGTATTTACACCAAATAAAGGTTAGTGAAATATTTATCAATTTACTGTATTAATTTTTACCAACTGTTTTGAAAGCTCTTTATCTCTTATCTTATTTAAAAGCTCAGCTTTAGGATTAGGTGGATTAAAGACTTCCCACCTTTGAATCCCCCTATTAATGCATGGTGGGGTATTTTTACCTTATCTTGAATACCCGAAATTATTTAGAATACGAAGTTTAACATTTTATTTTGGGTTTGTAATCCAGTTAGCCATACTAGAAACTAACAAAAAATCTAAGTATAAACCAAAATTTCAAAAGTTAAAACTCGTTATAATTTGTGCTTGAAATTGGTGTGTTGTACAATTTGGGCCCTTTTCTTTTACCTTAGTCAGTTTTAGATTATAAAGAAGAAAAATTTTAATGTTACTAACGTTTTTATTTGGAAATTTCTCTTATAATAACTTTTGAGTAGATTCAGCTTTCATTAACAGCTGTTAATAATGAACATTTTAAAGTCTGTATTTTAGTAATGTGAAAGTTAAAAATATTTGACTATTAAGTTTGTAGAAAGGTATTAATCTGTGATACTTATTTTTTTCAGCTTCCATTTACTTCAATAAGTATTAATTAATTTTTCAGCCAATTAATAATAAGTTAAAGTGTTTTTAAAAAAAATTACACTATTTTCACAGATTTTATACACATACTGAACACCCGTTTTCATACCTGTTACTGTTCAAGAACTGTTATGTTAATTGTTTGTTCAAATTTAAGATCTGGTATAAGGAAATGCGAGTAATTTTTTAATGTAATAAAAAAACAAAAATATGCAACATAAAGTAGATATAAAAACGCATTTTTATCAGTTTTCTAGTAAGAATTTATCTGTAGTTTAAATATGTTTAATGTTGAGTTATTTATGATGCATTTAAAAATAGCAAAACAAAGTAAAACTTTTGCAAATTGTGCATTGTTCCACTAGAATTTTTTTAATTTGTTCTTTTTGTGCGTAAATTACTTTCAGGAGTTGAAGCATTGCGTTCAGATGTTCAGAAGCTCAACAAGCACAATTCGGGTAAAAATTCAGGTAAACTATCACAGCGATTCTTCTGCTAGTTGCAGCTTCAAATGGAATTGCTAACAAGTTTTCTCAAAATACATTGTGCAACTATCTTGCATTTAATCAATTCTTAAAGTTGCATAAAATTCAATAATTTCACTTTTTTTTTTTTAAGCACTAAAAAAAATGTCTTCTATATCTAAGTAACAATTTAAAAAAGTCTCCATCTTGTAACACGCTCCTTTGGCCTGTAGTTGTGATGCTTTGCTTTTAAAATTTTGCTTTTTTTTTATATATATATGATGCTTTTTTTTATATATATGATCTCATAAATAATATGTCATGTTTACTCTTTTTGTTTAACTTGCTTACTATTTGATATTGTTGTATCATGCAACTAAATTAGAATTCATTTTCTTATATTCTACAGAATTGAAAAGTTTCATTTGTAATTATGGTAGTCATTTGTAGCTCTTTATTATAGAAATGTAGTGTTTACATTTCTATAACAAAGGGCAGGGTGGGTGGATTTATCAAAAAGATATTTAGTTATCTTAAGCTAATTAAAGGTTTTATGGAAAATCGGCATATATGTCTGGACTTTATTCTAGAGCATTGAAATTCCTCAACCTGAAATGTTATATACATGTCTACTTTTAAAGATACTTTGTAAAGATGCATTCTAATTTTTAGGTAATTGCTTATGGTACTCGGTGATCTGTCTATAAGAATTTGAGAACGTTTACTAAAACCCTTCACAAAATTCCATTTGCGAAAAACTGATACTACACAAAATTCTGTTTTCAAAAAAACAAGACCCATCACAAAATTAAAAAATTGTAACCTTCTTGTCCTTCTTCTGCAAAACTAAAGACACAATCTGTGTGTGACGTCCTGCACAAAGTAAAGCCTGTGTTATAATATATAGTTGTGAAAATTTTCTTCGAATCTGGTTTTCCCAAATCTTTTTATTAATTAAAAATCGTGTTTTTTTTAAACAAAAAAAAATTCTGTGGGTATGTGAATTTTGGTCCTTTTTTTCAACTTGAATGCAAGAACACTTTTTCTTGTTTTTATCACTGTACAGAGCACTCATTACTTTAAAAAAAAATTTATTCCGTTGGCTGTTAATTTTTTGTATTTTATTTCCTCAGTGCTTTAATATGTATTATTTAGTTGTGTTTAATAATTCCTTTAAAAACAAAAGTCTCATCATTTTTTAAGATATGTAGCACTTACTTCAGCAAAGTTTTTAACGTTATTTTTTTATTCTAACATAGGATTTTCACAAATATTTGAATATTGGAAATTTTCACAAAATTAAAAAAAAAAAAATCGCGAGCGTAGGACCCTGTTATAAAAAAACCTGGACAGACCCCTGATGCTTTGATTTCTTTTTGACCGTCAGGCTCTTCGCTGCCTATGCGTGCGAACCACAAGAAGCAACCACCATTGGAAAGCACGCACCTGGAAATCAAGTACCCTCCCCCTGCTACCCCAGCTGCACCTGTGATAGCTGGAGGACCCTTGCAGCCCATTCAGAAGCAGCAGCAACAACAACAACAGCAGAATGCAGCTCAGCTGGCCGCTGGTCAGTGGCGTAGAAACTTGTTATTTTCAGGGGGGCTGAAAATTTTCTTTACGAAAAATGTTTTTTTGTGATTATAATAGCCTGGAGTTTATCTATCAGAAAGTAAATTAATATTTGTTTTAGTTTGGACACCTTTAGAGCATAAAGTAACCACGAAAACGTATTGTAAGCTAAAATATGAATTTATAAATGTATTGATTTTGAGATTAGTGGTTGCTTGAATGAATTTATTTAAATTTAATTTTCTTTATAAATATTTTTTTTCTAAATAGGTCATTTCAACTACATAATCTGTTTAGCAAATAAAGTATAAATGTGATGTTTTCATTTATAACAAAATTATGAAATGCCTTTCATATTCTTTTTTTGTCATTGATGTAAAATCATAAAAATGCTAAATTTTTGGTTTTGTATACTTGCTAGGTTATTATTTACAAACACTTGAGTTTTCTCAGCTTCCAGATATTTATGTAAAGAAATAATTTAATTGGTCTGAAATTTTCCTACACCCTGGAAAAGTCAGGGAATTTTGATCTAAATATTGAGTGGGGACCCTGGCTGGAATGCATAGAGAAAACAGGGAAAACCTGAAATTGCCATATGGAACAAAAGTTATCTAATGTCAGGAAAAATAATTTTTTCAAAAGTTTCTTCAAACTCAGCATCTTTTTAAAAATGTTTAATGAATGTGCCTGTGGTATTCCTTTAATTATGTAAATTATTTTTCATTCTAAAAATACAAACTTGTAAAAAATTAATAATTTGTTTATCTGTTAAAATAGGGGAATGACCCAGTTGCGGCCGAAGGGAGCCGGGTTACCATATTTTTTGAAAAAAGAAAAACAATGCGCTTTTTCCTTCCCCCTCGTACGATATTGAAAAGAAAGTGTACGCAAGGTCGAAAGACAGCCATCTTTGGACACAATGAGTTAACCTTCATTTGTAACACAAATGAGTTTACGCAATCTTTGAAAGTTTCATGCATATCAAATAGTAAAATAAATAAATAACTTTTCCCAAGAGAGCGATAAAGTAAAATATTGAATTGCATTTATGAAAATTGAAGACAAAATAAAACGTTTGTCTGACATAGATCTTTAAGATTTATACTATGTTCTCAGAAGTATAAAAAATTAATCTGACTTTAAGTGAGAAAATGTACCTTAAAAACTTTTAAGCACTTTATTGGTTATTTATTATATAAGAGTAAAATATAACAAAAATATCAACAAAAATATTTTGTGGATAATTAATTGGACTATGCTTTAGGTTTATGCAGTAAGTAGTTGGGATAGTACTAAAATATCAAAACATATAAAAATCATACTTATTGATTTTGAACAAGACTAATTTAAAAAATTTCATCCTGAAATACTAACTATGTGTATAATTCCTATAAAAAGTACTACTATTCATCACGCAATGCATATAAATAACATAAAATATTATATATATTTATTCTCAAACGGCATTAACATTTTACAATTTGGATTAATAATTTACTATTTGGATTAATAATTAATTTTTTGACGTGAAACACCTTTAAAAACCCCTAATACTTGGAGCATCAGATTGAACACCATATATTACTCTTTTAGGATTATCCATTCCAACACTTTTATTCCCTGAAAAATATAACTATGTATTTACATAAATTTGTTTTTGTTCAAAAGGAAATTAGCCGCCAATGCGTGTAAAATGTGGTAACAATGCAAAGCGTGTACGGAACGTGGATGGGCGTGGACAGTTTGTTTATCTTCATTTATTGGATATGTTTTGGTTGGCGACTTTTTCCTATTTTTGATGAAATTTGCTAAAATTACGTATAACGTATAAACAAAGCCACATCGTAATTTTTTAGGATAAAATAATTTTATATGTACAATTTATGTCGAGGATACTAGCACCCCCGTCGGCGAAAGTCAGCCTCCGTGCCCACCGGGGAATTTCTGGTCACCACTGTCTGAGCAGTCGTTTTTGCCTCTTAACCCCATTTCGTTTAGTCGTTTTGAGAGTCTTCTATAAGATTAATTTTTTATCACTGAAATTACACCTAAATTAAATTCTGCAAATAATATAGAAAAAAAACATGTACAAATTCAATAAAACCTCCCGAAAAACGCATTTACAACTTTGTTACATATTCCCTCGTAAAAGGAATTACATTTAAAAGATCAATTTAGTGTGTCCAAAAATGGCCGCATTTCGACCGTGCAAAAATTTTCCTTCCAAAATAAATTATTTTCAATACGAGGGGGAAGGAAAAACAGGTGTTTTTATCGCTCAGGAAAAAGGTTGCCAATAGCCGCAACTGGAAGTTTCCGTAAAATAGTTTGTGCATAGTTTTAAATTGATGTGTGCATTTGCATTTATAAGGCAAGTGTGGAAGTACAATTTTAACCAATTTAGTATTTAAATAATAAGTACATTTAATTTGATAAAATTTTAAAAATTATTTTATTTTACATAAAATTCACTACAAACTTTTTTAATGTTGCACATAATAATTTATGCCTATTTGTCATAAAAAAAAAATTATTGTATGGAATTTTTGTTTAATGTTCACAAATATTGCATTTAGTCTTGTTTTAATAGAGGATGTCAAAAACTAGTGTAGAATTATTCAGGCAAAATAAATTTGGTCTGCTACACTACTCTAATGAAATCAAGACCAAATTAGGGTTAAAATTATGTTAATCCTAGGTACTCTAAATAAATTAATGGATTACAAATAGTTAAAAAGTAAGCATAAGATTTAATATTGCAAAATTTTTAAACAGTTCATATAACGTTAAAGATAAATTTTGTTGTTTATTCCGTTTAATCAGCTTATTATATTTCAAATAATTTAAAGTGCTAACCTCTAAAAAATATGAGATTAATTTGAACGAATCTATTACTTCTAGCTCTATTCCGTTTAATCAGCTTATTATATTTCAAATAATTTAAAGTGCTAACCTCTAAAAAATATGAGATTAATTTGAACGAATCTATTACTTCTAGCTCGACGTTGCTCCAATGTTGTCAAAGAAGTGGACAAAATTAAGAAGCAACGTGAAGAACGACGAGCAAGGCAAGCTGAAAAGAAAGCTGAACAACAAGGGCTCATGAATATGGATCCTGGAAATCCAAATTGGGAGTTTATGAGCATGATAAAGTAAGAAAACTACCTTCAGTAGACCCTCTTTACAACCTTGATTATAATTCCTTGTGTATCCTGGATACTGAAGTTTGCGAGGGAAAACTTCCATATGTGCAAAATAATTTTTGTATGAAAATTTTCTTCAAAACTCATACCATATAATTAAAAAAATATTCCAATTTTTTTTTTAAATAGACTGTGCTACTTTTTCAGAAATTGGCCACTCTTCATTTGGGTCATTCCATGTCAAATCAACACAAGAAATGGCATTTTTTTTCATCACCATCTTTGATTTTTATGAAATTTGGTGAACTTGTTGTACCTACTAAGAATGTAAAAAATGCAAAATTTTAACCTCCTCGGCCTATTAGTTTTTTAGTTATTTGCATTTCAAAATGGCTAATTTTTGAATTTTTTTTTTTATGTATGATCCCATTGTTGTTTCACTCTCAAAATTGGTATACATGTAGTTCAAATGTTGTAGTATTCAGGGGAAAAATATAGTGAAAATTAAGAAATTCGTTTTTTGGAAATTCAAGGTCAAAGGTCAAATAATATGACCTTGAAATGTTTTTCACCAAACCTGCATATGTTTCATATCATTTTAAAAGTCATTTAAAGAGCTTTAAAACGATACCAATTTTATTTCTATATGTTAATTAGAACAGAAGTTATGGTAATTTAAATGCAGCCATCGGAGGGCAGATTTACGTTTTTAGCCATTTTGAAATGCAAATAACTAAAAAACTAATAGGCCGAGGAGGTTAAAATTTTGCATTTTTTACATTCTTAGTAAGTATAACAAGTTTGCCAAATTTCATAAAAATCGGAGATGGTGAGGAAAATGACTGTGTTGATTTGACATGGAATGACCCTTTTGTAATGAATTTCTAAAAATTCTCCCAAGTATGTCTAAAATTTCACTTTTTACATATAAAATTGCGAAATATTTAGTAGGTGCCTTCATTGGGTGCAAGATTTTACATAATATAGATGATTCTCTGACAATAATGCTCTTTCTTTCATGCCATAGGTTAACCCACCCTATTTTTTTTTTAAATTGTCAATTGAAAGCTATAAAAGCATACTTATTTATAATGCACAATATCAGTATTTTCTCGCAAACTTTAAAAAAATTACAAAACAAAATTTTAAAAATGCCCAAATGTGACATGAGTTGTATTTTTTTTAACAAGAATTGTAAATATGAGGCCATATCTTTAGAATTGATATTGATATAACATTATTACTTTTTAACACTTATTAATTTTTTTTAATATCTCTTATTTTTGAGTATTGATTTTTTAAAGCAAGCTTTACTTTTAAGGTTAATTTTAATTTTGGACTGTATTATCATTTATTTACAGTGTATTTTGAAATAGGAAGGCAACTTTTAATTTCTGCCGTGTCCAATAGTACACTTGATTCTTATCCAAGTTAAAACTTATATTTTTCAGGGAATACGTAGGTCAACTTGATTATAAACCCATTAATATAATGGATCCCATCCAACCCCTTCAAATATGTGTTGCTGTGAGAAAAAGGCCGATGAACAAAAAAGGTAAATATTACCAACTTCCATTCAAATCTTGGATCCACTCGGTACGTTCAATAGCATTTGCTGAAAGTTATACGGGATGTTCTAAAAGTATCTTAACACTTTAAAAAAAATCCTTAAATTTACAAATATGCAATTAATGTTTTTTGCAAGTAAATTAAGAAAGCATTTTTAAACAATGCCTATACTTGGGGAAGAGCTATCCTGGTCCTAGGCATTTATGCTGTAGAGATTATCCTTCCGCTAAAAAATATAGTTCTAAAAAAAAAAGCAAGGAAAATACATCCAATTTAATATGAATGTCATTAACTAACTTTATAATGTTCTGGATACTATTTTGAAATTAAACTTTTACTTTTAAATTTGGAATATTTTGGTAATTAACTATGACATAATGCCAAGTTTAAAAAGCTTCGGATCATTGGTGGCCATTAACTCTTGAATTTGGCAATTAAATAGTTAAATCTCCGAAGGGAACAGGAAAGTGTATTATTAATAACATGTTTTGAGCAGTTTTCAGAAAAAGCAGCGATAAAGACATCACATTTGAAGGCTTCGATACACACTCATTTCTCGTTTGTATTTTATTGCAGGGAATTGCATTGTTTTTAACCAATTAGAACCATAGGCTTGTGCAGTTGAGCCCTTTTACAAATCATAGCCTTCAATTTATTGTCTTGTTAGGTTGTCCTTGAGTATCTAACATTTAAATGTGCATGCCATTAGTGGTATGCCTCGGGTCCGGAAGTTGTTGTCTTCGTCATCTGACCATGGTTAAAAAGTAGGAGGCAGGTTCCCTGGTCTTTCCTTTTAGATGGGACCCAAACCATTGCAATAACCCACTGTGCAGCTCTAGTGTGACAATTAACTAACCAGATAAGGAAGTTGAGTTGGACAAGGAAGTCTATACCATGGCTACCTTGATATCCGGATATTATGCTGTTGGGCTTTTATTTATAGGGATAAATAAAAAACATTGTTTACTAATTCTTAATTTGTGTTAATGACAAACTGAAAAGGCAAATTACAGCAGGCTTTAAGGCGATTGATTCTCCAGTGCTTAACAGAACCTGTTTTTAAATCTTTTAACGACTTGAAATGTTGTATTCCACCTATCGCACATTGAAATATTTTAAGTGTAAAAAAAAAAAATGATTCTTCCTTTATTTAAATAAATTATTATAAATTGATGAATAAACATTTTTTTTTTTTTAAGATTTAATAATATTTTATGGAAACCTTGTATATTTGGCATTTATTCGTCATTTTTTTTTATATAAAAGTTTTTTTTCCCAGTGCAATAGGTTTTGAATGTTTTTTAATTTAATTTTTATATTTTGGAATCAAAATGTTTTATTTGAACCATTTTATTATTTTGCAGAAGCCATTAGAAAGGAAGTTGATGTAATCACCGTTCCTAATAAAGAGCATATAATAGTACATGAACCTAGGCATAAAGTAGACTTAACAAAATATTTAGAAAATCAACTATTTAGGTATGACTATGCATTTGACGAAAGTGCTGACAATGAAATTGTTTACAGGTCAGTAGATTTTATTTATTCAGCTTATGTTTTTAAATTCGATTTTTGCTTTCAAATTGGTTAGCAGGATCAGTGGAATAGAGATATTTAAATATTGGAGGATGCCATCTGTTAATTAAACATTTTTTTTAAATGATATATTTTTATAGTTTGAAATTTAATCGTCACTACATTTATAATGTATTTTTTTTTTGCTTGTAGTAACTAATCGTATTCATGGCCATAAATTTGATTCAAGCGTGGGATTTTTTCTGATAACTAAAAATAGACTTCATAATCTTTGTTACCAGTTCAGGGTGGTAACATAATCTGGAAAACCGGGAAGTCAGGGAATTGTCATGGATTTTTTTTATTCTGGAAATATCAGGGAAAAGTCAGTGAAATTTTCGAAATTTCACAAAAAATCAGGGAATTTTCAAATTTGGACAATTAAAACTACAATTATCCTCCATTATGCACACTATTCTGGGTAATTTAGTTGTCAATATTTCCTTTTAGTTCTGAAGAATTTTTAAAAAAAAAATATGGTTATGCACATTTTCAGTTTTATTTTTGTAAAAACGTGAACCACTGCTGAGGGAGCAGCAAAAGCAAAGTGCATTGGACCTTGAAATTGTGAGCAACATGTGAGGGGCTAATGAATGTGATTTATTGAAGATTGGAATAGAAAATATTAAGCATATAAAACATTTAAAATTATCTCCAAAAGAAATAGTTGGAAAATTTTGCATTCTCTACTTACAGAGAACATGATTAATTACTAATGCTCCTGCCAGAATTGTATAATTTGTATATCCAGAAATTATTATTTTAAATGACAATAAGTATTGCTTATAAATTTTTATTTATAATGCAGTAAATTTATTGTATTGTAGCGTGGACACTTTGTTTTTATACAAAGCATATATTTCAATGTTTTTTAATGTAATTTTAAAGTCAGGGAAATTTTGTGACACCATCATGGAAGTCAGGGAAATATCAGGGAACTTTTTTTCCAGAATTTTGTTGCCACCCTGCAGTTAATTTAGCACAGAAGTTGTCTTACTTATTCCGCATTTGCTGTTTTTTTTTGTAATATTTCCAATTAAATCATAAAAATTCTCATTCGATCACTAAATGCTTGCAACTGGAATGCGAAGCATTGTTTTTATTCAAAGTTGATTGAATTTTTATTTATTTAAAGTATTGCATCTATCTACATTTTGTGGTAGTTCAGGGTAGGAATTGGGTAATTTTTTAAAAAAGCATATTTTCGTTCTTTTAGGTTTACTGCCAGACCCTTAGTTCAATCTTTATTTGAAGGAGGCATGGCCACATGTTTTGCATACGGCCAGACAGGTAGTGGAAAAACACATGTAAGTAACGTTTTATTTGATATGCAGGCCTCGCAACAGGTCCCTTTTTACCCTAAAAGTCCTTTTTGTTACTCGAGGTACTTAAAAGTCCTTTTTTTCAGAATATGGTCCCCTTTTCCCTTATTTTAGCAAAAATATTTTTTCCACCCTTTATGACTATAATAACACATTTCTGGCCTTTCTCGTCCTTATTTAACATTTTTTTTTTATTATATAATGGGCATTACAATCATTTTCGTATATGTGTTGAATCGGCTGCTAGGGTGTTGCAACTCTCGAATATCATTAAACCAGAATAAGGCTCGCTATTTTGTGTTTACGAATGTAATTAATCACATGAGTGTGGAATGTGGGCTGGAACTAAGTATAAACTGTTCTCTCAGGACCACTGGATCTTGTTTTTGCATTGCATAAAAAACAAATGTAAATGACGCAGGTAAAAGTGTAAATTGGAATTACACAATTTCCCAGTACCTCATATTCTAATTAAGCAAATACTGTTCGATTGACTTTTGATTTGAAAAATAGACTTTACCTGTAGTAAGTAACATCCCTGCTGAATTTCAAGAAATTTGGCCAAAATTTAAAAAGTTAAATATAACTTGAGATTATGACGAAATGAATTTTTAAAAAACATTTTCGCACAAATTTACTAACTATTTTAATAATGCTCCGATTTTCTTCAAATTTGGTTGAAATAATGCTTGAAATATTAGAATGCTATGTAGTTAAAAAAAAACTTAATTAAATTATTTTTTCAAATTTTTACTGAGGATACTGGAAAAAAGAGTGAAAGAAAGGCAAAACGATTCAATGTATGTTCCTAAATATAGTTTTGTTGCTGCAACAAAACGCATGCATTCATTCACTGATTTATGTTATACTAGCTATTACACGCGGTTTCGCACACGTAAAATATGGTCCCTCATCGGTTCTTTCCACCCCATCCCCCCCACCCGTTGTATTCCTACTCTTTTTTTCCCCTTAACAGCAAAAAAAAAAAGTAGAGCAGGCACCCCACTATATAGTAAGATTTTATCGTGGAAACATTTGGGCCTATAATTTGGTCAACATAAGGTTTAAAATATTCATGAGATTTAACAAATTATTTTAATGTTAATAGTTTTACGGTGCGATATTTATAATGGTGATAGTTAACGAAAATTTAACGCAGGCTTAAATTTTGTAGGTCCTTTTTTGTCTCTTTTTTTTAAGATATTTGGTCTCTTTTTCCCTAGGGACAAATGAAAAAAGTGTTGCGAGCCCTGGATATGGTATTGTCCATTGATATAGACAAATCTTGCATATGTAGAGAAACATTTGACTTTAACCAACTGAAGCTTTAAGAGTTTTTCACAATTGAAGAGTTGTTTTCCCTGCTATAAGGGTTAAATAATTTTCTTTTTACAAACTTTTTAATTAAAAATATAATAAATATGAAATCGAAAAGATTTATATTATACATTAAACCATTAGATTTGATAAACGAGTTTCTCCAATTGCGAAACTCGTTAAAGAAATTGAAAATTTTGCGCTGTTTTGTTTGTTGAACCAACCTCTATGGAGTCCATAGCTCAAGCTGTTGCAAAACACTTCTAAACATTAAAAAAAAGCTTCTAATGTCCGATATTGCTTCAAAACTCTTTAAATCGGACTTCCGTGCATATATGTTAAATCCATTAGATTCAACCTGTGTTAAAATTTATTATATCCTTAACTTTAAGTGCTTGGTACATTTGGTTTGACTGCAAAACTCATTAAATCCTCGATAATTTCTCCCGGTTTTTTTTTTCAGTATTATTAACTTCCTATCAGTATTTTCCACTTATATTTGTGTAAAAGAATGGCAACCCTGTTTCATGCAAGGGGAAATATTGCTGTAAAATTTAGTAAATCCTTCATATTCCAGCAAAACATCTGCAAATTATTTTTTTAAAAGTAAAAACTATGCCAAATTTAGGAAAAGTACTTATGCAATCGGATTCAGAACGCACTTGTGCTAAAATGCCAAATTTCAAGCAGTTTGCTCGAAAATTAAACTCTTCAAAAGTTTTTTTGATTTCCCGTAAAATAATCTAGATGTCGCTTAACGAGTTTCACAACTGGACGACTCAAATATTGTTGAAGTTAGTATTTTTGTGAATTAAAAACTTAAGGGCACTGCTAGAAAAAGTAAAAATCCTTAGATATGATATCAAATTAGTGGGTTAATTAAAACTACTTTGAAACCTGAATTTCTTATGTAGCCTTATTGGTTAACTTAAGATTTTCTTTTACTAAAATAGTAGTTTATTATATTTAAAAACTTAAATTGTCTGCTTTTAGCTTTTTAATCTTGTATTCATTATGATTATTGTTCAGAAATGTCTACATGACAATAAATTTTTATGACAAAGTTGTTTTTTTGTTAAAATGAATTGTTAAGTTAGTTGCAAATGAGTATATTTTTAATCGTTATATTTTTGTTTTAGACAATGGCTGGTGATTTTATTACCAAGTCATCACAAGATTGTAGTAAAGGAGTTTATGCTTTATCAAGTAAGTTCCTATTGTAATTCAGCTTTAAAAACTTTTTCGAGATGTAATTTTTTTTGTAAAATTTTAGCTTCAGAGAAGCAAAATACTAGACGTTAATGTCAAATTGGGTTTATGCCAGTTCTAATATAAATGTATTGGTATTAAATAATTTAGAATACTAGTTTCTGAAAAAAAAAATATATAGTGTGAAAGTAGAATAATTTTTTTTTTGTGATTTTGGAAAAAATAATTAGTAATCTTTTTAGGTTTTAATTTACCTGTTAACTTCAGTTAAATTATTATTATTATTATTATTTTTTTTTTGCTTTTTAAAAATTTAGACTATGTAGCCTTGTTCACAAAATGTTATTTTGCTAACGTGTGGATAGTTGATTATTATTTTATTAAAAGGTCTAAAATAAACTATGGTACTAAGTGATTGATATATATATTTAATGCAGTGGTTCTCCACCTTCCTTTCGCGTACTCCTTGACAAAACTTTTCATTTGACAACATTTCCCTTTCCCTTATAACCAAGGCCTCCCTTAGCATATATGAGGCCCTGTACAAAGGAAGCCACAGAACTCTTTGACCAAATTAAAATTATAGCTAGACCAGTTTTGCACCATTTTTAAATGAAAAAACGCATTGTATAAATTATCTGTAACAATGTGATAACTCTTTGTTTTGGCTTTTAATTTAATTTTTTTTAATTAATATTTAAATATTTTTTAGTTAAAAATCCATTACAAAACACCCTAATTTAAACAAAATTAAATTAAATTATACCTAAAAGAAAACAAAAAAAGAAGAGGTCAGATTAAGGATGTCAATTCAGCAGATTGTAGCGATACGGATTGGTCGCCAACAGAAAGATAAACAAGCTGTTTTGTCTGACGCCGCACTTCCCCATGCATGCTCTGTATGTTCTTCACTTTATATCATGATTTTATGTGCATGGGCACTTAATTTCCTATTGAACAAAGCCAAATCTAGGGCTTTGTTCAATATTAAATTAGGTGCCCATGCACATAAAAGCTATTTGTCATGAAGTTCTGTTGGAATGGATGCCCTATCATGATAATTCTGTCTTGATTTTCTATTAAAGACTCTTCCATGGTTCGCACGGTCCTTAAAAGTCCTTAAGAACTACTTAATTTAGATGGGTCCTTAATTTTCAACTAAGGTCTTTAATTTATGTCAAACATGAGTTTTTTTTACTGATTCACATGGGTGGTATTTTTCCGTGTCTAATCCGAAATTCCGAGTTTTTTTAATTTTTGGAATCCAGAATTCCGTGTGCATTAAAAAAAAATCTGAATGTCGATTTTCCAAATTCTGGATTTTAGTTGGATCGTGTCCACACTTTTGACTTATACGCGAGTGTAAATCGGCAAGACGAGAAAATGTGGTAATAGACAGATTTAGTGCCAGAAAAAACAATAGTGAACTTTTTTACTCTGTTGTTCAATTTTGTAGTCAATGATATTTCATTGTCATACACGACACTTCATCGTTAGAAAATCTCAGTTCGTTTGTTGTTTTGCGAAGAATTGATACTCATTCTAGAAAAACGGGGAAATTCATAAGAATGTAGCATCTTCAACATTTACAGGGATGGGAATTATGCTCCATAGTTTGCCAGAAGTGGCATCCTGTTCCAACTTGCTTATAGAACAACATTTACATGCGATTCTGCGCCAAAAAAATATGAGGTCCTTAAAAAATTGTCGAGAGGTCCTTAAAAAGTTCTTAAGAACTACTTAATTTTTACTTTTGGAAATCTGTATGAACCATGTCTTCAGATTAAAAACAGATTTCCTAATTTTTTAAAGAAATTGTTCCCTTGTCAAAGCAGACCCGGCACATCAAACAATGGGCCCCTGTGGTATACTCCTAAGGGCGTAACCCTTTTGAGTCGTCCACCTACACATAATAGAAAGCTGGGTTTTGTTAGGCAGTAATGCTCTTAAATTCGCTGGCAAATTAGTCAAATGTCTCAAATTGATGACACTTTCAAAGATTTATTTTACAGTTTTTCCGCCATTACTAATATTTTTTTTTGAGAACCCCCGCGTATCCCCAATGGTACACATACCACAGGCTGATTTAATGTAACGTGCAATTTTCTTATTTCCGAAATTTATTCTTTTTCAGCACGAGAAGTCTTTAGTCTGTTAAATAGTCCACAGTACAGGCACGAAGGTTTTTCTGTCAACTGCAGTTTCTTTGAAATCTACAGTGGAAAGGTGTGTACTAAAATTTAAATATTTCTAAGACTGCTCTTTGTAACTAAATTATTTCAAATTAGCTTGTTTTTAAATAATTCTTTATAGCTTTAACTTTGATAATTTTATTTGTAAATTTTTAAAAAATTAAAATATTTGGTTATGTTTCAATTTACAATTGACAATATTTTGTCTATACTAATAAAATTACAGGACTGGTCTGTGTTTGTGCTAATCTCTTAAACTACTTTAGATTTTGATGAGTTGATTACAGATGTTGATTATAGTTTTCTCTCAAATGAAAGCTATAACCCTTTAAGGTCAAGGGACTTGTTTGTTATTTACATTCTTTTTTATGGAATAGTTACATTCCGTTTTCATTCTTTTCAAAGAGACGTTTTGCGAGTTATTTTTATGTTTTGGGTATATTATTATAAAAAATCTATGGGTGGAAGCTGACTATTAATCTCAGAATACCAAACATATATTTACTGGTTTATGACAATAGTTAAATGTTAAAAGTAAATGTGTTGTGAGGAATTTCAATTTGAAGAAAGTTTTCTATCACCCACATACTTGGTGCTTCTAGATGACAAAAAAAAATTGTATTTAAGTTAGTGAGAGAATAACTGTTTTAGCTGAAGAATATGTCCTCTTTTATTTTGAAGAATAGATAAAAAAAATGCCGTTATTTTGGTGACTTAACCCTTTGCACTCCAAGAACTCTTTGAGTTTTCCGTTCTTTCTACGGAACAGTTATTCATCCTTATGTTCTTTTCCCTAGCATTTGTGATGCTTATAGAAAAAACAAATTTAATCTGTTATAGATCTGCAAAAGAACGAGTTGAAAAAACTATGTTTTTTAAACACAAGATCAAGCTGTTCTCTTTTATTTTAAAGAACAGGGAACCAAAAGAACGAGTCTTGTTGTTGTCACCTGAGCGGCGCCAATGGAGTGCAAGGGGTCGAAGGTGACGCTAAGTGCAAAGGGTTAATAAAATATGTTGATTCTCAAATGATTTAATACTTTTAACACTTTGCACTCCGCGAACACTTTGCGATTTGTGTTCTTTCTATGGAACAGTTATTCCTTTTTACATTCTTTTCCGCAGATTTTTTTTATAATCATAAAGGGGAAAAAATCCTAATCTGTTTTGTATTTGCAAGTGAACAAGTTGAAAAAAAGATTGATGTTCTGAACACAATTTCCTGCTGTTCTCGTTTATTTTAAAGAACAGGGAAACAAAAGAACTGGTCGTTATATTGGTGCCTGAGAGGGGCCTTACGAGTGCAAATGGTTAAATGGACTTAGATAAAGAGCAAGCTAAATGAAATCGCCCCAGCGTGTCATCATTGCCAACAACCTCTCACTATTCATCATATTTTAAGTTCTTGTCCCCGTCTTAGAATTTTATATAATCGCTTTTTTAACTCGTCTCCCACGTTGTCATATTTATTGAATAATTCACCTCATTCATCACTATTTATCTTTTTAAACTACACAGGATTTTTACGTCTACTTTAAAATTAAGTTTTGTTTATGTGTATTTTTAGAATTTTAATGTTATTTTAATTCACTGAGTGTTTGGTGCAGCTTAGCCATATTTGGTTTGCACTATTAAATCCCATGCAACCAATCAATAAAGAGCAAGCTAATGAAGTAAGTGTTTTTATGTTGAAGAGCACACAGTTCTCGTTCAATTTTTGAAGAACAATGAACGAAAGAACAGGCATTATTTTGGTAACTGAGAGTTGCTACTAGAGTCCAAAAGGTTAATGTTGAGGGTTTTCGATATCAATAAATTAGAAGATGAGTTATAATTTAGGCATTTTATTTTTTTGAATTTTTTGTTTATTTAATTTTATTTAAAATGTAAATAAATTTTCTGCTAATTTTTTATTTGACCAATCATTGTCCTACATATGGTTCGTAGGTGTTTGATCTGCTGAATAGCAAAGCTAAGTTGCGGGTCCTGGAAGACGGAAAGCAGCAGGTACAAATTGTGGGACTGCGAGAAAAGGAAGTGCATACCGTGGAGAGCGTCCTGGACCTCATTCAACACGGGAATAATGTCAGGCAAGTGCATGCGAACTCTTGACTTTTAACATGGTGCAGCATACGTTGATTGGAATAATAGTATTATAAAAGGCTTGTATTTGTTGTAGTTACTATTACGGGTTAAATAAAACCTACTAACAAAAGAAAGAAAAGAAGAACGATAATATTAATCGTTGTTTAATTTAAGAATTTACCTGGCGTGATCGTATAGTTTTGAACAGAAAGTAACACAAGACTAAAAATTGTGACCAAAAGAAAACAAATTTATTAAAACACTAAAATTAAAAAGGGAACGGAACACTTAAGAACCTTACAAAATGCCAAACAAGTTAAAACTAAATAAATTAAAAGGGGGAGGGTAAACTAAAATTAAAAACTACTACCTTCAGCTGATTTCGTCGAGAGAGATGTGGCAGGAGGTCAAGGCGAATACAATACGAGTGCCCAAAAAAACCAGAAAACATGGCCAAGCCGCTACGGCCATACTAAAAGTGTCCAAGATTGGGAGGTGGACGAAAAGGGGGGTTGTACTTAGCACATCCTTCGACGGAGTGTCAACTCCGATGTCAGCTTCAGGGTGGTCGGTCACAAGGCGTCAGCCAGTGGTGGTCGTCTAGCAGAGAAATCCAGTTCAGAGGTGGTTGGACCTTCTCTGGGCGAGGATCACAGGCCTGACTGGTGATGAGGGAGGCGTCCAGGGCTGACATCAGAGGCAACGGCAGAGGACGGGAACATCCCTCTGGGTGTTACGTCGATGGGTGGCTGGGGTTATTGCAGTTAACCCGGCAACATCTACTGGAATGGGTGACTCTCGAGCATCGTTGAGGTTGGCGGCGGCGGTTACGTAATTCTTCTAACCCCGCATCAGCATCGGCGGCTATTGCACGAGATTAACCCATCGGGTTTTGAAAAAGGACACGCGGTCCGCGTTTATAAGACGGGAGCTACACTCCTGTACGTCTTGAGGCTTCGAAAGATGCGTTAAAAAGTCTCGTCAAAAGCTGCGCTTTTTTATAAATCGCCAAAACCTCCTTGCCAGATCCCTCAAAACTAGCACATCAATTTCCCTCTCAGCCAATCAGAGAATTTAAAATTACAACTTCGGTTACAGTTAAACATAATTCCAGACCAGTACGTAAAACGGTCTCAAAAACACGAAGTCAAACTGACATACCAGACTCCAGAAGTGTAACATGATACAGGAGGAGAGGCCGATGTGGGGACCCAAAAGGGTGGAAAAGACTCTAGACAGGGGTTATCACCCCATTTACAACTAAAAAGCTCTTAGGGGGTTATGAAAAAGGGGGAAATCTACGTTTGTGCTTAAATGGAATCAAAAGTGCAGGTTCCCAAGTACAAGTTTGACAATTAAATAAGATACATCAATATTACATAAATTAATTAATACAATTAGGGGAGTCTGAAATTAAATTAAATAAAAGAGGAATTAAAAATTAACCAATTATGGTTTTAACCATAACATATTGATTTAAAAAGTTCTTAAGAATCCTTATCTTTTCATCTTCAAGACCCTTATGAAGAACTTGGAATCTCCTTATTTTTGTCTTTATGATTCTTAAGAATTCAATTTTTTTTCTAAAGGCTTTTGAGCAATTCTTTAAATAACCGTTACAAATATTTTGACATTAACAAAATTTATGATAAACAGGGATGAAACGGACTATCCGGTATACGGAATATCCTTCTACGGATTTCAATTCCTATACGGATTTCAACTATACGGTAATTATCCGTTACCTGGAAGCAAAGTGCCGGATATCTGGGTGAATAAAACGCTGCCGACTTTATTTGTGGTGGTCAATAATCTTTAGTTTTCGCTTTAAATATTTTCTTGAAAATACAACCTACCAATGTATTCTGCAGATTCTCCTTTGAATTTGTATAGTGCAGCACTGGCCGTTTCAAAATTAGTACGAATAAAGAATGTTTAAGAGAACATATTTTCATTAAAAAAAAAAGCTGCCCAATATCGATCGGATATCCGGCAAAAACAAGCTCGGATATCTAGTATCCGGTTTGTAATGTTTGCCGGATATCCGTCAAAACCACTATCCGGTTCATCCCTAATAATAATTTATATTCAGCAGTATTTGATTTTAATTTTAGCTGTTAAAGTGTCCTTTAAAATTTATCATAGAATGTGATAATTAACTTGTTTTGCATTTTAGCATATAGACTGCTTTAAGATTTATAAAACTGTTCATGTTTGTTTGACAAATATACAACTTCCGAACTGCAATACTTATAAAACTATTATTTATATTTAAGTTTATCTCAAACACAAATTTAATACTTTTGCTTATAAAATAGATGTGCAAATCAATAATTTGTTTTAATTTATAGTCAATATTTTTTCTTTATCACTATATACAGGACATCAGGGCAGACATCAGCAAACCAGCACTCTTCACGGTCACATGCTGTTTTCCAAATCATTTTGAAAAAGTATACATTTTTCTACTTTTTGTTGAATATTTTGCAACATATCTTTTATCTGAAATATTTGGTAGACGGTGATAAAATATTATTGTAATATCAGTGTTGAGAAATAAGGGAGTTTGTAACCAAATGTATTTGGGAATTTTATTTTCTTTATTGATGTTGAATTGAAAAATTAAGCTTGGCATATAATGAGGCCTACTCTTGAATTTCATTTACTAATGCTAATATTGTCCATAATCAGAGTGGCAACATAACCAAGAAATAAATTATCATGGAAATTTTTAATTTTGGAAAAGTCCGGGAAATTTTCAAAATTTCACAAAAAAAAAATCAGGAAAATTTTTGTGTTGTATATAATTTGTGTTGTATCCATAAATTATTATTTTAACTGTCAATAAGTATTTCTTATTTTTTATTTATAATGCAATATAGTCATTGTAGCATGGATATTTTGTTTCTATACAAAGCATGTAATGCAACATTTCTTTATTTTATTGGAAAATCAGTGAAATTTTTGTGAACCGTCATGGAAATCAGGGAACTTTTTTCCCAGAATGTTATGCCTCCCTGATTATGTTTCCACTAGTTCATGTTAGACAAGTAGTCTTCAGAAATAAGAATAGCCAACCAAATATTAAGTGTAGATGTTCTTTTGAACTCATAGTAGTATAACCGTTGCCAAATGTAAAATATTTATGCACGAGTACATATTTAAGTGCTTGTGGCATATGCAATAAATGACCTTTTTTATGGCTGAACGCCAGTTTATTTCAAGTACATATTATTCAAGACATAAAATAAATTAAACATAAATATCTAATGTAAATTCAAGCTATCTACAATATTTTTCAAAGTTATGCGTAATTTATAGTACTACGACAATTACTATTTGTAAATATGGTTACATTTGCATGAATTACAACTCTCCGTTCTTTCCAGACCGAGTGGCCGTATGCACGGCAAGTTCTCCTTGATCGATCTTGCCGGAAATGAACGTGGGGCCGATACATCCAGTGCAAATAGACAGACTAGAATGGAGGGTGCTGAAATCAATAAAAGCTTGTTAGCATTGAAAGTGTGTATTTCTTTTAATATTTCATTGTTCTGTGGAAGGTAGGCTTTTATATCTATGTAGCCGATGTAACTTCAACAATATCTAAAATATTTTGAGATTTTCACCAATACTTTTGAGTTGCAGCTTTAGTTAAACATTTAAAAGTTATTAAAAATTAGTCTAATATTTTAATTCCTTATTATTTAACCAATCAAGCAGGGCTTTTATTTTTTAAGGACTTTGACTTGTCTTTTGAAATATCCTTGGAACAATCATTGCAGTTTCTCTCCATTAATGTTTGTGCTGAAACTTGAGATTGAGAATTGATTGAATATAATTTCCTCCAATAAAGCTTTTTTCGGGATTCGTACGGTCCTTGGAAGTATTTAGTTTTTATTTTATGTTCATAAGGGCTTTTATAAAGTTCTTAGGAACTGTTTATTTTTGTCCAAAGGGTCCTTGCACACTTCCAAGTTATTAAAGTATCTTTTAAAATTCTTAAAAAGACTTATTTAAATCATTCTACTAAGCCTTTAATAAATATGTTTGATATTAATGTAAATTAAAAACAACTTTGTATCTAAGTAGAAAACAAAGTGCTTCTTTGCACTCAATAGCTTTTAGCTGATTGAACGTATTTTCCTTTTATATTCAAATTTTTATTAATGTTTTTTTACTAAGAAGCTTTTATTTTCTGATTTTCGAACTAGCTTTTCGTTACAAATGTACACAAGTCTTCGCATTAAAATAAAGGAAATTATAAATTGCTTTTAAGGTATTTAAAAAATACTTAGAAACTTTTTATTTTGGGAACATGCGTATGAGCCCTGTATTTTTGCTTATTGATCACAAGGCCCTTTATAGTTTGCTCAATGACTTGTGCATGTTGCAGGAATGTATCCGAGCTCTCGGAAGGAAAGGTGCCCACCTGCCATTTCGAGCGAGCAAGCTCACCCAGGTGTTGAAGGATTCATTCATAGGCGAGAACTCCAGAACTTGTATGGTGAGTGTTGGGCATTTTGATCCATTCATGATTGATTTATACAGTGGACTCAATAACTCGAATTTTTCGATATCTCGAAAAAATCTATTTCCCTGCACCTTCATTACTTATTTAATGTAATTTTATCTCTTTAATTCGAAGTTTTTCGTTGTTATTTTCGATAACTCGAAGTTTCCTCACAACTCAAAATTTTGCATATATGTAATTGCCACGTTCTTCTTTATCAGTTCTCTTTCTTATTGTGCGTTATTGAAAGGGTATACTTACAATGGATTCCTACCTGTGCCTCACCCTTTTGTTTGAATGTCGCAAGACTGGATTCCCTGAGCTGTATCCCCTTCTCTTTAACGCAGAGTCAGTCCAACAAGGAAGATTAATGGTTATCGTCCTTCAAGCCAGCTGCCGTTTTCGGTAAAGTGCGAGTCACTTTCTTGGAACATTACCGACCGTCCAGAAAGCAACTCACTTAAAATATGAAGACGACACTCGACCCCCTTCTCATTTTTGTTTAGGCAAATGCACTCTCTATAGCAGCATTTGATGAGAGATCGCTCTCAGAAAAAGAATGATAATTAAGAATGCTAACCTCCTCCAAAGATAACTTTGTAAGAGGCTCTATCTTCGATAAAATCTATGCCGTGAATTCATTGAATCGAGGCCAGAAATGAAAACATCAGAGACATTTCAAGCAATCGTGCATTCGGAAAATATAATTGATTTCGAAAAAAATATAAATACTTACCAAACTATTTTGGATAGATATGTTAAATAAAGTCGTGTAAGTATACTATTTATTTTTTACAAAAAGAGCTTTTTTATAGGATTTTCGATAACTCGAATTTTCGATATCTCGAATTTTTATACACTTCCTTTCGAGATAACGAGAGTTGTCTGTACTTTGTTCAGTTATTTGCAATAGTGTTTAGATGTAATTGAGTGGTTATATACAAAACAAACAGATATTTAACGCTTTTCACTCCGTCGGCGCCGCTCAGGCGCCAACATAACGACTTTCTTGTGGTTCCCTGTTCTTTAAAATAAACGAGAACAGCATGACCTTGTGTTTAAAAAACATCAATATTTTTTTCAACTCTTTCTTTTGCAGATTCAAAACAGATTAGGTTTCTTTTTCTATAAGCATAACACATTCTAGGGAAAAGAACATAAGAATGAATAACTGTTCCGTAGAAAGAACAGAAAACTCAAAGAGTTCTTGGAGTGCAAAGGGTTAACCCCTAGGACTTGAGTGCCGACTTTGTCATCAAAATAACAACCTGTTATTTTGTTCCCCGTTTTTTAAATTGACTGAGAACTAAATGTTCCTGAACATAAAAAATGCTTTTGTGAAGTACATGAACTTTTGTAATATATACCGTCTTGTAAATCATACTTAAAAATAAACTGTTTATTTTCCTTAAGGTGGGGAACATGCCCCTGCTTTTTTCACAGGGTTGTCATGCACCTGGATAACAGGAAAAACATGGAATTGTCAGGGGAAATTGACTTTAAAAAGTCCGAGAATTGTCAAGGGAAATTAATAATTTTTCAATTTTTCTGGGAAAAGTCAAAGAATTTTTCTAATAGTTTTAGCTGAATGTTCCTTGCCATATTCATTCCTCACCATCAATAAAAGTGTCTTTTTGTTAAAAATATATAAATTTGTAAAAACACTATATTGATTTTTTTAAACATTTTGATACGTTTGCAGGAATTTCATTTTTATGGTCCCAACATTAATCTTTTAAAAAAACGCTTTACTTTTTATGCCTCGAGTTTTTTGAAAATCTTCTGGAAAACTCGAAAATTTTAATTTTAATGTTTGGCAACCCTGTTATCACCCATAGATAGACATGTCACTAAACATTGGAAGATAATAGATTGGTTGGTTTCGGATGGAACCAACCTATCCACTGTTTTCTGACAAGCGCTGTGTCTACAGATGAAACAGTGTGGTATATTTCCCACCTTTATTTGATCAAAATATTTTGAGTGACCATTTTTTTTTTTTATAGCAGAATAGTGCTTCATGTTATTCAGTTATACATCCACTATCTTTAAAAAGAAGATCCTTAAAAACTAAATTTATTATATAAAATCTGTTTAAACTGTGACATGCAAAATTATATTTAATAAACCCTTACAAATTTGATTTTTGATATATTAGCATGTATGTAATTAAACTAGAATTTTTAAAAAACAATTCTAACTATTGCATTCTTTCAGATTGCTATGATATCGCCAGGAATGAATTCTTGCGAACATTCACTAAATACACTACGATATGCAGACAGGTGAGTGTGACTTCTACCTGTTGCTTTTAATAATAGCCTGAAATGATTGCCTTACTTGTGTGTTTTCTCGTTTTAGAGTGAAAGAATTGGGTGCCGAAAATCCAGAATTGAAGTCAGCAGGTGGGGACGAACAAAATAATAAAAATAACGACTTAGCCCTTTTGTGCTCTTCTAATGTAAGTTTACTGTCACTTTAAAAGTTTGTTTTACTAATTGCTTGCTTAACTCAATTGTATCCAAAATGTGGATCTCGATAGTAATTTGCCAATGGACATTTTACAAAAATAATAGATGATTATGATGTAAAAGATATGCAGGATGGTGATAAGGGGACCACACTAAGAAAATTCCTACAGTTTTAGAAAAAGGAAACTTCAATGGCTGATTATAAAAATAGAATTAGTACATTTGGTTCTGGGAAAACTTTTCAGCAAAACCAACTAGTTTCATTTAGCTTTGAAAATGCTGAACATTTTGTGTACTTAAACAAAGAACTTCTTTACAAAATTTTTCTATGACCTAATAGTCTAAAGCTAAACGGGTATTGCTGTATGGTTTAATTTTTATCTGCAATATCAATTTGGGAAAATTTTAGTTTTTTAAGTAATGGCTTAAGAGTAAAAGTTCTATTATACTGCTCCATTTTCATTTTGGTATAATTCTTGTTGGACATTTTTCAAAGAGAACCTTTCTTTTTTAGAAGTGAAAAATGTGCCCTGCCCTTTTATCAGTATCTACTTTGGGCTTCATAACTTTTACAAAATATTTTCCACTTTTTCTTTTTTGCAGCAAAAATGCTGTATTGTATGGGCATATTATCCAGAGGGAGGTAAGGAAAGTGCCCTTTTGTTGTCACCCTATTTTTTGTCCAGTTTTGTGCCCAAATAAGATATTGGTATCAATGTAAAGGAATCCAGCTTTTCGTCCCAAGTTTGAAATATTTCTGCGTTTTCTGAAAGTTTAAAAAATATACATACAATGATTGTGCTTATAGCCATCAATATTATTCAGACAGCCTGAACATTGATTACTACTTTTAAATATGTTAGATTGTACATCTTGCATACTATAAATATGCAAGAGTTGTTAATAAGCAAATTAGTCTAAATAAGTGTGTCAATAAGTAATAAGTTCAGTTTACTGTTAATGATATTTCGTATGACACTGTATATTTTTCAAATAAAGACTAATTTAATATATTTGTAGGAAGGGGAACTTTCTGCTGATCTCTATTCGTTTCATGAAGCAATTTCCCATGTCCAAGAGATGGAGGAAGAAGTTCTGGATTCCCATAAAGCTGTGATAGAGGTGAGGTTCTTCTACTTCGAAGCGAATCGTCTTTCAAACTCGCCAACTTGAATGCATTTCTCTATGCCATGTATAAAATTTAACTAGTTTGTAGGTGTCTATCTCTCAGTATACTGTTTTACTCCATTCTTGATGAAATTTTGCACACTTGACCTTCAAAGGAAGCAATGTGAAGGTCACTGTCTACATAAAATATAGAACACCCCCCCCCCCCCCCCAATCCCTTAACTTGATTAACCCCTTTGACCCCTTTTTTTAACCCTTTAATATATTTGCAAATATGCAGACCCCTCCCCTCCTTCCAAAAAAAAAAATACCTTGAATTGTAGACAGAGGCCATATTACAAAAAGCTTTATTTTTTTATTACATAATTTCACTAAAAAATTATTTATTGATTTAATGTGTTTTAAGAAGCACCTTGTTTTGTCATTTCTTCATTAAGTAAGTTTATTTAAATGGTTATTTATTTGAAAAAGGTAAAACTGTAAACTTTAATTTCTGGATGCAATTATTTTTTTGAACATTTTAGCGAAATTTATGTTTAAAAGAAGTGGGGAAAAACTTTGTTTCCTTCAATTTGAACATTATTAAACTTAATTAATCCAAGTTTAGTTTTTAAAATGCTGTAATTTGATATTGATGGCATAATTAAATTTAAGAGCATCCAAAATGTCATATTTTTACTTGAATCCTCGAAATGTGCTTATAGAGAATATAAGTATTTAAGAATCAATAAGAAATTAATATACGATTACATTGTTAAAAATATGATTGAAATACTTTTTGTTTAACATAATTTTTTTAAGGTATCTGTAATCTGTTATATTTAAGTTTTCAACAAAATAACTAGTGTATTTTTAAACTTTCAGTGTGTATGTTAAATAATTTTGGTGTAAACAGAGTATTTTGAATTATTACAAATGTTCTTTTTGTCATTAGGCATCTGAGAAATGGTTCAACAGAGATAACTTATTACTTGCAATGTCCAATGATGTAGATTACGATGTTGACTGTAAGTATGCTTTTAATGATCTGATTTAAAATTATTTTAATTATTTTCAATTAAAATTCGATTTGAATGCTTTTATGCACAAGGTACAATCCCACATTTGACGAACTGTGTTATCATTCTGTCAATTTTCAACTGATATAGGTTGGTGTTATATAGAGAATAGTTGCTTAAACTTTTTACTTTTTCTCATGCTTAATATCCTAGAATATTATTCACCTTGCACTTCCCTCGTATTTGAATTTTAATATTGACATGTTCCGTGCGGTACAAGGTCAATTGACCCTTTAGCTAACTATTCCTTAGTGCTGACCATGTGTTAGGTAAACTTTCAAAAATTTATATAGCTGTTTTAGCTTTGAACCTTTGCATAGAGTTGAAAACAGACATGTTAAACAAATTTTAAACGCATTTTTTGTATAGTGTATGGAAAGGTTGACTTTAACAAAACAGTTTCTATCTAAAAAAATTATCATTTTGGTATTAAAAAAAAATATAGTTATTGGATAGTTTTTAAATTTTTTCTCAAAACTAAGTTTAGGGAGACTGAGCACCTTTTTGCATTAATCGATTCAAATGCCTTAACACTTATCCTGTGCTTCAAGACACGGAAAATATTATTTAAGGTTTTAAAAACTTGTATATGTAATATTTGTGTATTAATAAACAACATGATTTTGTGTGTGTATAAATTTTCATCTGACAAATTCTGTTTATTTTTTTAGCTTATGCACAACAATTAGAATCCTTAATATCCGAGAAAATAGATGTGTTGTCTAAACTTAATGGTAAGGCTTTTTTATATTAGTTTGTTATCTAGCTTTGTATTTAGTTTTTTAATTCATAAAACTTCAACTTTCACTTTTTCTCAAATATAATGGTTTAGGATACAACACAAATTCTTTCCATCTTTTTAAAATTTAGTAACACTTTAAAAAAAATATAACAAAAATTGCACAAAAAAAAGTTAAACTTTCATTAAGAGAACAATTTTGAAATTGTGAAATTTGCTTGAGCATCAAGGGATTAAAGATGTTAATTCTAAAGAAAGTCTCCGAGAAACTTAACTTCTACTTAAAGAAAGTCTCCGAGAAAATAAAATTGTTGCTAAAGTTCTTTTAAATAAAACTCAAATCGAACAGTGGCTGCTGTATTTTATGGTAACATGTTGTTTCCTTTTAACCCTTTGCACTTGAGAAGTGACCCTGGATCACCAAAATAATGATCTGTTCTTCAAAATTAAGCAAGAACTGCCTGTTCTTGAACATAAAAAACTCTTTTCATTCATTAGCTTGTTCTTTATTTAACTCTGTTTAGAAGTAAGACATTACCTGCAGGGTGGCAATATAACTAGGAATGAAACGGATATCCGGTAACTATCCGGTATCCGGCTGATTTTTAACTATCCGATATCCGGAAGTAAAATGCCGGATATCCGATTTACCATGCCGGATATCTGGATGAATAAAACATCGAAGATTTTTTTTGTGGCGGTCAATTATCTTTGCTTTAAGTATTTTCCTGAAAATTTTACTAATGTATTAACAGTGTGCAGATTCTCCCTTGAATTTTTTTTGTTTTTAACTTTAAAATTCTATTAATTTTTTTTTTTAACGGATCGTTATGGTGGAGGGTTATAACATCTTCCAACTAATATAAAGTTGAAATAAAAATAAATTTCTCAAAAGTTTAAGCAAACTTGAGTTTTTATGTTTGGAATGAAAGGGCATATGGTAAAAATACAATTATTCAGAAATTGAGTTTAAAGTGTACAAAACATACGCCCATTGCTAGCAGCACCCTAGACTAACCCTTTGTAAATAAAAAAGTTTTTTGAATGTTTATTCAATCTTGGTATCACCTTAAGGAATTGTGGAATATTATAGAATAAAAAAATATTTTGTAATTTTTTACCGATTTCCGTTTTTTCTAGTGTGTATGAGAAGATATTTTAATAAAAAAGAAACTACCGGATATCCGGCAAAATCCAGTTCGGATAACCGATATCCGGTTTGTAATGTGCGCCGGATATCCGGTATCCGGCAAAACCACTATCCGGTTCATCCCTAAATATAACCTGAAAAACCGGGAAATCACGGAATTACCATGGAAATTTTTAATTCCGGAAATATCGGGGAATTCAAAGTTTCAGAAAAAATTAGGGAATTTTTCAAATTTGGATAATTAAAACAGCAATTATCGTCTGTTAGGCCTTCCATTCTGGGTAATTTAGTTGTCAATATTTCCTTTGAGTTCTGAAAAACTTTTTAAAAAAAAAGCGTGGTTGTGCGCATTTATCTGATTTGTGTCCAATGCCCTGAAGCCTATTGAGGTTGCATCAGGTACCAGCTCAAGTGTTATCCATGTCATCTGACCATGATTAAAAATTATGTGGCAGTGGGGTCTTCCTTCAAGATAGAATCCCCAAAACAATGACAATACCTCACTGTACAGCTTTAGTGTAACGTTAATTAACCATCCTTGTTTTTATTTCTGGAAAATGTGTATGAACCCTGTGGGAGTAAAATAACAGGGTGGCAACATAACCTGGAAAACCGGGAAATCAGGGAATTATCATAGACATTTTTAATTCTGGAAATATCAGGGAAATTTTACAAAAAATCAGGAAACTTTTCAAATTTAGATTTTTTAAACGGTAATTATCGTTTTTATGTCCTCCATTCTTGGTAATTTAATTGTCAATATTTTCTTTTAGTTCTGAATAAGAATTTAAGAGAACAAAAAAGCAGATTATGCTCATTTTTAATTTTGTAAAAACGTGAACCACTGCTCCCGGGAGAAGCAAAGTGCTTTGGACCTTGAATTGTAAGCAACATGTGAGGGGCTAATGAATATGGGATTTATTGAAGATTGGATTAGGAAATATAAAACATTTAAAATTTTCTACAAAAGAAATAATATGAAAAACTTGTTTTTTGTTGCATTTTTTGCTTCCAGAGAACATGCTTAATTACTATAATGCCTGTCGCAATTGCGTCATTTGTGTTGTATCCCTAAATTATTATTTTAACTGTCAATAAGTATTGCTTATAATTTTTCATTTATAATGCAATATATTTATAGTATTATTGTAGCGTGAATACTTTGTTTCTATACAAAGCATGTATTGCAACATTTCTTAATGTAATTGTAAAATCAGGGAAATTTTTGTGACGCCATCAGGGAAATATCCGGGAACTTTTTTTCCAGAATGTTGTTGCCACCCTGAATAATATATATATATATAGGGTGGCAACATAACCGGGAAGTCAGGGAATTGTCATGAAATTTTTTTATTCTGGAAATGTCAAGGAAAATTTCAAAAAATCAGGGAATTTTTCAAATTTGGTTCATTAAAACTGCAATTATTGTCTATTCTGTTTTGTTTAGTCGTCAATATTTCCTTTTATTTCCGAATTAAAAAAAAAATAATGGTCGAGCGAATTAAAGATTGGATTTAAAGACAGCTAAGGACTTTGAACTTTATTTTAGTAAAAATAAATTATACCTTTTCTATTACACCCTCTTCATATGCAAATAGTTTTAAAGACTTTGAGTTTTTTTTTTCTGGATATTTTATGGAAGCTTTTCAGATTTTATTAAATATAAATTTCATCTTATTATTTTTCAAAATAATTCTTCAATATCTTGGGAATTTAACAATTTTAAGAATTCCTCCAGTGTATCTCATTTTGAATTATTCTTCGTTTTTACTTAAAAATAGTACAGTTTTGTTATTTTCTGTATTTATTTTATTTAAAATTAATGATTAGATACCGTACATACTCGCGTATAAGCCGAGTTGTATTTTCGTACATGAAAAATTCTGATTAAAATCGGCAAATCATCGAAAAAACAATGACATTTTAATTCTTAAAATAAATATTTAAGTCGAGAAATCGAAAATTAAAAAAAAGGGGCTGAAGAAACGACCTTTCTCAAAGTTCGCGACTATTCGTCGTGCATAAAAAATATATACCATTCGCGATGTTCTTGTGTCTTTCAAACCGCCATCGGCCTTCTTAAATTAAATCTCGCTTATTATCATAATAAAATATTTTAAACTGTACATACTTAAATACCAAAATGTGCAATTTCTAATTATTAGCATCGTTTTTTAAAGAATTAAAAACTTAGAAAACTTCAACTGTTTTCTATTACATTGATTACTGTCACTATTAAATACAGATGAGCATTTTTTTTATCAATCTCGAAAGGAAAGTATGTATTATAACATTTATTTAACATAATTGCAAAGTCAAAGAAATTTTTTGAAACCATCAGGGAAATGTCAGGGAACTTTTTTTCCAGGATTTTGTTGCCACCCTTATATATATTTTTTGGAATGCTGATATATCTTTTGCTAAAAGTAAATTTCTTGCAAATAAACATATATCGTTATCGTTGGTGGTTTTATATTCTCCATGTTTCCCCCATAGAGCGAGTGTCCATCTTCAGGCAGCAACTGGCCGAAGAAGAGAAGATCAGCAAGACGATGAAGAAAAAGTGATCATGGTCTCGTGTTTGTACAGAAAATAAACGCTTGGGATAAAACAAAATATCTGCACTCATAGGTTTGTAGGTAACGGCCTCAGCCTAGTCAAACTTTCTGTGCCTCTCTGTATATACATCAGCTGCATGTACAAACTCTTTGAACTCTGCTAATCAAAGTTTACCTGACCTGAAAGAGTTATGTACCTGGGTGGCGACTTTTTATTAAAAATGCCTCGATTCCTATTTTTTACTTTTTTAATTTTCCAACCTCTCTTCCTCGAGCTTTGAGTTGCTCGAGGCCATCTTTAGTGTGATATTTCTTCTTTTGTATTTGTTCATAGCAATAATGTAGCCGTCTTAGTGATTATCTCTTTAATGTCAATTAGAACCTCATTATAATGAGCTAGTAGGTGCTAAAGGTTGTCCGCTTTAAGGAAAGTCCAGTTTATAATAAATAATTCTTATAGTGGTATAATGCAACAGGGTGTACATCAATGAAAGTGCAATAGTTAACTCTAAAAACTGTTTATTATATATCAAATAAAAACAGCCCTCAACATGCAGGTTCCTACGGTCTTTAGAAGCTCCTTATTTTAGTTTCATGTCCCTAAGGGCCCTTAAAAAGTACATAGAAACTCCTTTTTTTTTTTGTTCAAAATGTCTAGGAAATTTCTAGTTAGAGAAGACTTTTAAAAAGTCCTTGAAACGACTATCATTTTAATAAACCTCTATTAAGAATGTTTGATTTTTAGTGTGAATTAAACACAAATTGGTATGTGATTAAAAAAAAACTACATAGGTTTTAGCTGCTTACACATATTTTATTTTTAAATAATTTTTTACTAAGAAGCCTATTTGTGACTTTAAAGCTAATTTTTTGTTTCAAATGTATACAAGTTGTTTGCATTAAAAAATAAAGTCCTTATAAGTTGCTTTTAAGGTCCTTGAAAAGTCCTTAAAAACTCTTTTTTTTACCAAAATGTTTATGAACCAGGACCATAGGTTGAATTATAAATGTTTACATCGCAACTTTTTGTTAATCTTTAGATTAAGAAGTTCCTGATTCAGTTTGATTGCTTACATTAATTATTTTGAAAAAGTAATTTCTTTCTTGTGTGGTTTGTTTGCAGCTTCTTTCTTCAGCTAATAACTAGAGGAGTTGCCATAAGCTTTCTTAATACAGGTTTCCCACGCACCTGGAATTGTCAGTGAAAATTAAAATGGCCTAAAAAGTCTGGGAAAAAGAAATTTTTTAAAATTCTTTGGAAAAGTCTAAAATTGTGAGCTATAAATGCCAGTTATATTTTCTTTTATTGCCATTGATGTAAAAATAAAAATGCTAAATTTTCGATTTCGCTTACTTTGCTAGGTTATTATTTATAGGCACTTTATTTTCCTCAGCTCCAAGATTAATATGTGAAAAAATAATTTAATTCTTTGTCTGTAATGTTTTAAAAATCTTCTGGGAAAAATCGGTGAATTTTGATCTAGTTATTGAGTGGGAACCCTGTTAATATGTAAACCCATTTTCATTTACCGATTGTTCATTATATTGAACAATACAACGATAGATGTTTAATCGCTTGCTTGGAAATGTAAAACTCTTCAAATGAAAATAAACATCCATTATTATTAGTATTGTAACTTTTCTTAGCAGTCCATTGTAAGTGAAGTCTGTTATAATGAGGTTCAATTGTAGTTGAAATGCGATTGTATTTAGCTGCTTTATTTTGATTTCAGGAGCTTTGAAGGTGTTTCTTCTGTAATCAGGGGTCTGTTTATACGAGAGATTTAGGATTTTTTAATGACCCTTAACAAATGATAAATGTAAATTAAAAACTTTTTGAGGTCTTGAAACAATCAAAATTATGTGCTTACAAAGTTAGCATTGTATATGGTTGCTATGTATCTGAAAATATGGAAATGATATATGAAAGTATGGAGAATCAAATGTTTAAAATTTTCTACAAAGTCGTAACTTACCCTCTCTGCCATTTTTTTTTACTAGACTTTTAAATTAAAAAAATATATAGTATCATAATTATTAGCTTTTTGCGAGTTTAGTTTTTAAAAGTATGTCTTAACAAGTTTAAACTTTTACTTGTGACATATAAAAAAAATTCTGGTATAACTTGGCTTGGAATTTTTTTTTTAAATTTCTATGCAATATTCTAACATTTTGTGTAGCAACCAAAACATTAAAAAAAAAATTAAGTCATCAAAGAAAATTGCACCTTGCATGTTGGGAAAAAATTTATAATCTACTTTTAATGTTTTGATAAAGTTTTTCTAAAGACATTTTAAATCTTTTTAATTATTTAAAATTTTATGAAAATATCCGGCTAGGACAAAACTTGAACAGACCCCTTATAATAACTTCACAATGTATAATGCATATTAAAATGACTTTATGTTTAATATAGTTAGTTTCATTTTTCTTACAAATCTCATCTATATTAAAACTATTTATACATAAAAATGTTTGATTGTAAATTAAATAATTATATAACACTTGCAATAATTCTATGACAGGTTAAATGTTAATTATTCTGATATGTTAATGTATGTTGGCCTTTAATTTAAAAAAAGGCTTTTAAAAGTTTAATTTGATATGAAAATAGTACGATTGTTCAATAAATTGAGTAAATGTTTTATATAAACTGTTGAAGAAGATTTATACTATAAATCTTCATATTTGTGATTGTTCTCAATTTTGAAATATGAAGCATGCAATCCGAGCATTTATTTTACCATCCATGTAAATTTTTTTATAAAAAAAATATAATTTATTTCACACACAGCATTTCTATTTTGCAGTTTTTTATTTCCTGTACTAACTTTTATTCACCCAGTCTTTGTATATTGTAGAATTGTTTTTCCGGTGTTTTTTTAAAAAAAAAAACTAAATGGTTTTTAAATATGTTTTGTCGGTAATGTAAATGATGTAGCAGCACAAAAATTGCATTTTTGTGCATTGAATAAAACTATTTATTTTTAACTGCTTTTTAATTAACGGACAAGCTTAACAAATAATATTCAACATAATTTATTACATGAACAAATGTCTGTTCTTCATATAAGTAAATGCGTCAGCGTGTATCTGTTGTATTTAATGGTGCCAATTTAATATTTGGATATATCACAATCGTGACTTCTAAAATACTTAAATGCTAATACAATACTTAACAGGAAAAAAATAAAATAAAGATGGTATTTTTAACACTTGTTTGTTGTTTCACTGTTTATTTTGGATTTTTACATTAACTACTATACTTTGGGACAGGCCTCCTGGCCTTAAGCATTTATGGTGTAGAGCGAAAAAATATAGTTCTCATAGCAGTAAAAAAAATACATTCACACAATAAAAGATGAACAAAGCTTTCAATGGAATTTAATTACCTTAATACTGATTGTGAAATTAAAATGTTTTTACTTTTAAATTGTGTGTATTTTTTAAAATCAAATACAGTATAAAATCCATTTATAACCATACGCCGGATATATCGATGTAAAGGAAATTTGGGTGTCCATAGTGGTCCATGTTAATTTTTCCGGATATTGCGATGCCGACTATAACGATAATTCACATGTAACGATTGAGTTCCCCCGTCTTATGCTGATAAAAACCGTTTATGACAACGAAGACAGAGAGGGATTGCCGTTTGGGCAATAAACAAGGGTCAGGCGAATAGCACGTGAACAAGAATTCCCGAAATTTGCATAGAGATCTCCTGTTCTATTATGTTTGCAACATTAGGAAACTTTATGGAAATTTCCTGTTACAATGTCAAATCTAAGCAAACAAAAATTACTGAAAATTCCTCAGCAAAATAGCAGCTTATATAACTAACCTTATCTAACTAGTTATATGTAGTATATAAAATCATTTTAAAGTGCGTAAAATATATCTATATTCAACTGTTCTGTGTGTATGAGTATTATACTTTCATATTAAGCGATATTTTTCGTGAATCTGATATAACGATTAAATTATGACGGTCCCTTGAACATCGCTATAAGCGATTTTTTACTGTATTATCGTAAGACGTAATGTCGGCTTTAACGAATAAAAAGCTTCAGATTGTCGGTGTGCACTAACTTTTGAATTTGGCAAGGGAATAGTTAAATTTCTAAGGGAGGGAGATTTTGGTTTGGTTTGGTTAAATAACGTCGCACTAGAGCTGCACAGTGGACTATTGGCGACGGTTCGGGGTCTATCTCAAAGGAAAGACCCGGGAACACATTCACACACATTTATTCATACCTGCACCTCGTTATTTTAGAACCAGATGACCTAAGGGAGGGAGGAAAGAAAAGAAAGTGTATTATGAATGACGTGATTTGAACAGTTTGCGGAAATGACAGCGATAAAAACGCCAAATATGATGGCTTTGTTCATGCTCGTTTGATGATTATTTTTTAGCCGATTGGAGCCATAGAATTGTGCAAGTCATTTTACAAATCATGGGTTCAACTTGGGTTGTCCTTAAGTTTTACAAACATTCAAAACATTGTTCAATTTTTTTTTTTAAAACTAGATTCTTATAGCATTGAAATCTCCTGATTTCGAACTAAACTATTTTGTTGGTACAAAGCATTTTTTCCTCATTGAAATTAACTTCCAAAGATTGAAATAGATATGAATAGAATATGAGCGTATATTTATAAAAAAAGTTATTTGTATTTTCCAACGAATCACAATGTGACGAAATACATTTAGAATGTTTGCACATCATTCATCTCGGCACCAGTGGCGGCCCGTGGTCAAAAATGTTAGTGCAGCCGAAAACATGTTACTCCCCCCCCCCCCCCCCCCTCCCCTTTTTCACAACCATACACGAACGGACATTCTTTAAAATTTATTAACCAAACCAAAGTTTCCTTTCAACTTTTATGAAAGATAACATGTAAAAATAATAGAAAACACTTATTTTTTGAAAATAAAATCAATCCTCCTATAAAACTTGCGAATCGGTCAATTTTAATATTCATTTAAGTAAAGAAAAAACAACACACGTGCAAACTTATCGAAAACTATTTCCGTTTGGAGAGATTCTTCGAAATTATCGTTTTCCTCCACCCCGCCTCGCCGATTCAGCAATGAACCAATCATTTATTCGAAATCCCTAGTACAGCTAATTTAAAAAAATCCTTTTGCGCTACGTTTGTGTTGTCACATCCTCTATTTTAGCGTGCTGGGGAAGTCATACTACGTAAGGTTGCCATGGCAACGATGCAGCCGATTTCGAACTTTGCTTTTTAGCTGCAATTTTATTTAAATGGAGTTTTTGTTTTTTCTTCTCCTGAATTTGTGCATTACAGAAACACGCTTGCTATTTATCGGAGATTTTTTTATTTAGAGTTGAAATTTAATCTCCATTTCCAATTCTAATCTTCATTTAAGAAAATTAGTAAAATATATAATTTTAGTTTTAAAATATAATAAAATTAGGTGCAGCCCGGCTGTACTTGCTGTAGTGGGCGAGCCGCCACTGCTCGGCACTGTTTGAGACCAAAAAATGAATATGGATTTGTAACAATTGAAAGGATAAGTGGAAAAAGGCGGTATGCAACAAAAAGTTTTGAGATATTTATATTTTAAAAGTATTCATTTCGTATTGTGTTGTGGTCACATACTTCCATAACGTTAGCATCTCCGTTAATAAGACAGTGTTATTGTCGGAGTACAAAAAAGACAGCTTCGTACCGAAAGATAATGGACAGGGAAATATTGCCCAAAGTACATGCTGAGAAGTGCACAAAAGAGGCAATCAGCGCCATGCATCTTGGGATACTGATAAGTTTCGTTTTCAATGATAGCAAGTTGTAGACAGCTGAGAGTTGAATAAGAGTAATTCCGAAACAAGGAGGAGCATAGAATCAATTGACACGTACAGACGGCTCACTCTCATTTGACGCCGTGTTAACACTGTCCCACAATGCTTAGCGCTTTGTTATGCACAGAACTTGGAAAACAGGTCAGCAATACTTCATATTCCGTCAGAGGGGAAGACTTCTTTATCCCCATCTCTCTTCTCTGCTGTTCCTTTATTCACTTACCCTTTTTCAAATATGATTGCCACATTCCTGGAAAACTAGGAATTGTCAAGGAAAGTTAACTAAATTCAAGTTTTTTTTAAAAATGTTTTTACTCTATCAATGTTTATTAAATATAAATGATATTTCAAATTTAATTTCTCTATATTTTTTTATGTAATTCGATGTCGTCATATTTAATTTTTATAATATATTTTTTTACTATAATTTTTTAAAGAGCTAGGTTGGCAAACGATATGGCGGTTTGGTTGCCCTGTAGTACAAGTCACAAACAACTGAAAATGAATGAAATTTTCCTTAACTACCCGGCTGGATCTATCATTTTACCCAGTGGTAGAACTGTAAGTTTAATAGGTAGCCAATAATGAGTTAAATGTCGAAATTGTGACATTTTTCGTCATATTAAATTGTAAATCAGTTAAAAATAGTCAATGCAGGTTCGGGTGAAATACATAAAAATCGTAATTTTTTAAATATTGTTCTTAAAAACCATTTTCCTCTTTAGTGCATCTAAAAATTGAATAAAGCAAATTATCTTCAATAAATCTTTAAAATTCATGATTTATACATATAGTTGACCATTTTAAGTGAATAAGATGTATTTATTGAAGAGAAAAATTCAATCAAAAATTTGAAGAACTTTCGACTTTTTAGTTTCTATCGCATTATATTTCTTATCAAACCATACCAAATATTGGCCCTTCTCACAAAGTTATAGTGTATAATGAAATAAAAAAAATCTGGTAGGTACAGGCCAGACTGTAGGTTTGATTTGTGATTACTTTTGAACCCCACCCGGAACGAAATTCATAGGGGAGGGGGAGTATATAAATTATCAACCTGGCTGACGCGGCTCACCTTCCTATACACGATGGTATGGTATGTATCCCTATAGACTGATTCTCCGTAGCCTTATGAAGGCGAAAGCGCATACTGCAGTCAAGGGCAACCTTCCCCTACATGCGATTCAAAAATCGAAAGGGATAATGGATTAATAAATCAATCTGATCGACTCGACCTACTTGCTTCTGCACGATGGTATGTGATTTACCTATTGAATGATTCCACGTGGAGTTATATGGATTTAATCGGTGTCAGTTTTTAGTATAAAACTCCGTGCGCAGAGATACCTCATGTCACACTGTTATAGACATATTTACGTCAAAAGCTTGTTACATGATATTTTTATTGTGATACCCCATGTAAAAGTACAGGGTGGTCACAAATATATGGGCGATGGTCATTGTTTGGCTGTTAAACTATACACTTTGTTTATTTCTACTAAATCTCAGCAACTTGTTTAAAATATAAGCGAAGTAGTTGGGTAAAAATAATGTTTCATTATGCCAGTACTGTTATTTGTGGTACACGTAATGACCATCGCCCAACAATTTATGTCTAATCTATATAACTCATATAAACTGTTAAAAATAAGTATTCAAATATAAGTAAAATGTACTCATTTTTGATTACATTCGATGTTTATCATAGCTCCGAATACATAAGTTACATTTTTGAAAAAGACAAGTACTCAAAAATGAGTAAAAATGAATGAAATATGCAGTGGCTTGCCTACATAAGCTGCCTTCACAAACCAGTTTCAATAAATACCAACAATTACATCTTTAACTTAACGGGAATCGAACCCATGTCTGCAGCACCACTGTCCACAGTCTTAACCGTTCGCCTATCCGAAGCGACGCGAAAAAGTTATAAACGGAAGTAATGTTAAAATGGTGTGCCAAAAAAATAGGAAGTAAGATTATTGAATTGTAATAACTCAGTTTCCATTGAAGTAATCGACATCAAAGAATGTGGAAAACTATCTTCTGAACAAATATTTTAAGTGTGTCAGGTAGCTTTGTTAAGATGGCTTGAACAGAATTAGATATTAGTAATATTAAACCACACTGCTCATTTTTGCGACAGTACGGTTGCTTAAATTTGAGTACGTTATCGCTCATTTACGATGCGATTGTACTTAAATAAAACACGTACGTTCATGTACTCATTTTTCAGCTCAATTTTTTTTATAGTGTACTTATGTCTTAGTGCAAAGAGATGGTACAATAAATTACGAGGCTGCGTTCCTCGGTCTTACGTAGGATGGGAATAGTTCCCTACTTTCGCCAATCTGTGTGTAGCTCTGGTGCTACTTTAAATTCAACTAAGCTTAATGAAAAGATGTTGTAAGTGTCAATTCAATTTAATTATTCAGAACAGCCATTAGAAAATCTGTAGTGGTGTTATAAGAAATGGAAAGGCAACAAATGTCACGGGTCCCTGACAAATGTAACAATTGTTTTTTAACCTACCACAAGGGACACTATGTAGATACAAATGAGCTCGAACTTAACTTCAAAATCACGAAAATTTTACTTAACACCTTTATGCATTTGCAGTATGTGACACTGGTTTGTTAAATTGTATTTAAAATATAGAAGATTCGTAATAATGAAAGTTTTTGGCGCAGCTTAGCCAGTTTGGCTCTTGTGCCATTAAACAACATCCAACCTTCGAGCATGAAAGGCCAGAAGTAGAGAGGATATGACGTCATAATCGTGAGGCAAACATCTCAAACCGAATGGCCTCAGACACGTGACTTCTTTTCAAAATTATGAATTAAAAAATACTCGAGATTGGCTGATGAATTGGGAAAGGAGTAACAGTGAAAATTTATGAATGTAATGACGTAATTAACCATGTGTCTGAGGCCATACATGTTGGCCTCACTTTGATGTTAGCGAGAATATAACATTAAGTTTTCTCTACTATGAAGGATCCATGCTCGAAGATTTTAACAATAACTTAATTTTTGACGAACCATCCATGCTCGTCATCTGACCATGGTTCAAAAATACGAGGCATCGTTCCCGGGTCTTTCCTTCGATATAGGCCCCGAACCGTCGCCAATAGCCCACTGTGCAGCCCTCGTGCGATGTTAATTAACAAAAAAAAAAAACTTTCCAAAATATTTTACTATCTCGAAAATCCACTTACACCTCATCCTAGGCAACACAACATTTATACGAAAAATATCATTTAGAAAATTGTTGCAAAAAACAGTTGTTGGCAACAAGCGCTACGCACAATAGGCAAATTGTGATGTGACGTCAGTTATGTTTTTCGTAATAAAAGTAAGAAGCGGAGTCTCGGTTTTATGAGATCCGCGCTATTCACCTAAAGCATGACTCGACTTATTTCTTCCACAATTATCCAACATATGGTAGCGGAGCAGCGTGGTTACGTCCGTGGTTGTTACGTCCGTGGTTACTGTCGTAGTTCTTTCAATGATTCGAGAATTTTAAACTATTACTAAACGGTGTTTCGAGAATTGTCAAGCATGTCTGAATATAAAAGTTTCGACTTCGAGAAACTGAATGAACAAAATTATCGTACGTGGGAGTTCAACATGCGACTACTGTTGTGTAAAGAGGACCTGTGGACTATTATCGACGAATCTGAAAAACAGCCAACTGCAGATGCCGACGCTAAAGAGATGCAGAGGTATCGTTCGAGGAATAACAAAGCCTTTGGATTGATTGGTTTGGCTCACAGAGTATATAGCTACGCGTACAGAGGTTCCACTCAAGCATTTTGTAGAAACGCCGACAGCGCGCCAGTGAGAGATATTGGAACTAAACCCCACCTGAAATTAGTTTCTCGCACGTTATGACACGGCAAATTTGCTATGTGTCAAATTATTTTTAAAGCGTTTTGGCTGAATTAGAGATTATAAATTGCCGATATTGCTTTTATTGAAGGGTATTATTTGTAAAAAGGATAATTATTTGTATTTCTTGACGGATTATAGAAAGGAAACCCGAAATTATTTTGTAGTTACCTATTGTTATGAAGAAACACGAAATCAATAAATTCAACTTAACACTTCATAATAAAAAATGTAATATATAAAATAACGAAAGTAGGTTTAAGAAAGTAATAATTTTCAACTTTAAGTATTTAGCTTTTTTTTAATAGAAATTGAAATTTATGATTTATTAGAATGTTTATTTGATTAAATGAATGGGTATTCAAAATTAATTTTAAAAAAGTCATTATAAATATATATTTGTATAAATATTTTTAAGTTTTTCAAACATTTATTTTGGAATTTAATTTTAATAAAATTTTTATTTGACAGTTTTTTTTTATCTTAATGAACATTCTATTTTGCAGACTTGTAATTTGTAGTTTATGCATATGTTATTAATTCTAAATTATTTTTTTAAAAATAATAATAATTGTGTTAATAAAATCATGTTTAGTAAAAATGTTTAATAATAATGTTTACTTGCAATTTTTTTTTTAATAATTGTACGTTAAAATTTATTTAAAAAATTTAAAATCTTCAGAAATTTACTTAGAACATTGGTCATTAATCAAAACTTTATTTAAAAGTTTTAATTTTATTCAAATTTATTTCTTTGTAATTAAAATGAAATTTGTAACTGATGTCTGTGCAATTTCATTTAAAATTAATTTTAATCAAAATTATTGTTTTTTAAAGTTATTTTTAATGAACATTTTATTTTGTCGATTTATTGAAATTTGCAGCTTATATGTTTATGTAAGTTATATCTAAATTATTATTTTTTTTAAAATAATTGTAAGTAAATATTTGTTTAAAGTTTTGAATATCTTCACACAATTACTTAGAGCATTCGTCATTATTCAAATATTTTTTTAATATTTATTATTTCATTTAATTTTTATTTTCTTTCGAAATAAAATTAAATGTGTGGTACTACAATTATTTGTTTAATTATTTTAATTAAACACGTTAAAAAATTAATTCTTTCAAAAATTTATTTAGGAAGATTCCTTTTTATATAATTTCTTTAAATCAACATTTTATTTTATTCAGCAAATTGTTCTTGGAAAAAATAATGTCGTTACATACGTATATATTTTTACTCAACTTTAATTTTAAAATATTAATTGTAATTAAACATACGTTGAATTAAAAAAAAATATTCATTGAACCAATATTTTAATTTTTTCAGAAATTATTAAAAAATATCATTTACAGCAAATTTTATTCGAAATTTATATTTCAACTAACGATTTATTTTTTGTACATACGTTAAAAACAACTTATTATTTTTTTTCAAAATTAATTATTAAAATTTAAATCCAATTAAAGATTTATTTAAATATAAATATATAATAAATATTTATTTAATGTTAAAAAACTTAATTAAAAAATAAAATTGTAATTACAAAGATAGTTGACAATCTTATAATAAAAAGAAATATTCCTTTTTTAATTTTTTCCAACGAATCAAAATTGTTTATAATATAAAAGTTTTTACATATTCAATATAATATGCGACGAAATTTCGCAAGACCCTACGGCCGCGAGGTAAAGCACGCGTTTTCCACCCGAAAGGTCCCTGGTTCGAACCCGCTCTATTGCTTTTTTTTTATTTTTACGCTGCTAGGCATAGTTCCGATATCTACCACCGGTGCGCACCGTCTATGCGTAGTTCCATGCTAGGAAAATTGTATAGGCGGTCAATGGGAGTGAGACCTCTGTACGCGTAGCTATATACTCTGTGGTTTGGCTGTGGACGACCGACTGAAGGAGCACCTCATAGAATCGAAAGATGCGGTTGCTGCGTGGAAGAAATTAAAAGAAGTTCTTGAACCGTCATCAATAGCACGGCTGGCTTCTTTGCGGAGGAAATTTCTGGAACTCAAGTACACTGGAGAATCAATGGCTGCGTTCATCAGCAAAATTGACAGAGCGGCTAAAGAAGTATGCGAAGCTGGTGGAAAGGTGGAAGACTGTGATTTGGCTTATCAAATGCTGGATAAACTTCCGGATGAATTTGAAGGTTTGGTATCTCAAATATACCAGGAGCCTAAAGAAAACTTTACCTCGGAGCTGGTAAGATCAAAGTTACTAGCCGAGTACGACCTTAGAGTATTGAAGAACGAAAGGTTCGCCAGTCAAATGAACTCTAAAGCTTTTGTTTATCGAAATACAAATGCTGGACTCGATTATCGACCAAGTGAAGCAGCTAACTACTCGAATCGAAAAGTATCTAACCAAACGTCTCAAAGAGAATATAGAAGTTCAGTTCCTCAACATGGGAGACCAGACTGGAAACCAAGAAGAGGTATTATATGCCACAGATGTCAACGAAAGGGACATTTTTCTCGGGACTGCTTGTCAAACAGACCGGCGTCTTACTCCTCTCCAAGACAGGGGAACTCTTCCTTATTTGCGGATGTGAATTACACGCAAACCCAGGACTTGTCGGACTGGATAATAGATTCGGGAGCAACGGAGCACGTCTGTCCTCAGCGAGATTTCTTCACGGAGTATGAAGATATTGAACCTATCGAAATGGGACTTGCTGAAGGTACGTCTATAGTCAAAGGCAGAGGGACAGTAAATCTAATTGCTAAATTTAGGAATGAATATAGAAATATTGAATTAAAAGATGTATTTCATGCACCTAATTTAACTAAGAATTTAATTTCAGCATCTCTAATAGATATAGCAAACTGTAGCTTGATTATTAAAGATCGAACGTGTAAAATATTTGAATCGGATGGGTTAATTTTAGTAGAAGCAAAATTTGTAAATAAGTTGTATATATTAAAAGCTAAGGTTGTTAAACGTAACTCTTGTACTAAGGATTTAAAGTACAATAAAAGTTCTAGTAATTTTGTAACAAGGTCGATGAGTCGTAAAATTGAAGCTGAAAGATTAAATAAAGATAAAGAGTTAATAATTCGCGAACTTAACCCTACATTAAAAGTTGAAGAGGCTATTGTTCCGAAAAATATTAAAAGTAACTTAGAAATCGAGAAAGAAATGGTTAATAAAACGTGTGTTCCGGATAAATTAAGCTTATGGCATACAAGATTTTGTCATCAAAATATCCCTACTCTAAAGCGTTTAAGCTGTAGTAATTTAATAAGAGGCCTAGACAAACTTGAAAGATATCACTACGTGTGTTCTCCGTGTTGCGAAGCAAAAGCAACTCGCGCGTCATTTCCAAAAATAGACCGTAGAATCACAAATAGTAAGTTAGAAATCGTGCACATGGATTTATGGACTTCACCCGTGGGTTCGTTAGGTGGTTCTCGTTATCTATTAATTATCGTTGACGATTATACTCGATATTCTTTCGTGTATACATTAAAATATAAGAGTGATGTATTTAAAACTTTTCTTGAATTTCAGGCGACTGTAGAACGATCAACTAATTGTAAAATAAAGTCAATTTTAAGTGACAGGGGATTAGAATTTTGTTCCAATGAATTTAGTCAAAAACTTCAAAAATTGGGCATAAGGCACAGACGAACTTGTAGTTATAGTCCAGAAATGGATGGCGTATCGGAAAGACAAATCAGGACATGTATTGAAGGTGTTCGTACAATATTGTGTGAAACTAATTTACCTTACTCATTATGGGCTGAATTAGCAAGAGCTTTCATTCACGCGAAAAATAGGTTCCCTCATAAAAGGTTAAATGGGCAAATTCCCTATAATTTGTGGTTCGAAAGAGTATGTAACGTATCTTATCTTCGTGCCATAGGATGTGTGACATACGTGTACATTAACAAAAGGTACAGGCATAAATTAGAAGGTAAAGCGTGGAAAGGGATTTTAGTGGGTTATGCAACGTCTACTCAGGGATATCGTATATGGAATCCTAGTAACGGGAAGGTAGATGAGACTAAACATGTACGTTTCGATGAATCGCTTAGAAACTATCAAAAATTTCAGACGGGAAGTGTAAACGTAAATATCTTTTCGAACGAACCTGAAATTGATAGCGACAATGAAAGTGTTTTCGACTCAAAAGAAATAAAAATTGACCCCGTAGTAAAAACTGAAATGAGTGAAAATGATCAACTTGAATTAAGGTTAACTTCTGCCCCAACTATCGATGAGGTTAAAAATATCCCGTGTTCATTTCTACCTCAAATTCCGACTACTTCGGCAATCGAAATACCGAAGCTACCCGATGTTAAATATGAGGAGAAGGAAACTATTCGTGAAATTCAAACTAAAGGATCTAGTAAAGATTGGGTGCGCGAAATAAAATTTCGTAAAACTGGTAAAACTGCAGGGAAAGCGGATGTTTATTATTACCCTCCAGGTCATTTAAAAGAATCAATCAGATATAGGAGTTTCAAAGATATTTCTCGATATTGTGATGCTAATCATTTAAGCTTTAATGAACGAGATTTTTCATTTAATGGAAATATTTTATATCTAAATGAAACGGAAAAACAAGATTTCCCAAATATTGAGGCAAATTTTTGCATAATTCCAAATAATTTTTTAGAAAGTCAAAATGTACCCCAAAAGAAAGAATGGTTAAATTCTATGATTGACGAAATTGAAACTTTAAAATCGCGTCAAGTTTTTCGGGAAGTCGAAAGGCCGAAAAATAAGAAAGTTTTAGGATCGCGGTGGGTGTACAATGCAAAAGAAAATAGTGAAGGGAAAATTGTTAGGTTTCGATCAAGGTTTGTAGCACAAGGATTTAATCAAAGGTTTGGAATAGATTACGAAAACGTTTATTCACCAGTGATTGATTTTCTATTTATAAATTATTTTATGATTGTATTGGTGGTTAGGAGAAATTGGGTATCTCACCATTTAGATGTCAAGTGTGCATATCTTTACGGGCAACTAAAGGAGGAAATATATGTTGAACCCCCTGAAGGTTTTTGCAAAAGTAAAAATACTGTTTGGTTATTGTTGAAATCATTATATGGGTTAAAGCAAAGTGGTAGAGTTTGGTTCGAAACTTTACAAGAGACTTTACAAATGTTGGGTTTTTCGAAAGCTAAACATTACGATTGTATTTATTTTTATTTTAATAGAGCAGTTATTCTATTCTATGTTGATGATATTATTGTATTTTCTGATAATGATGACACTTTACATGAAGTATTGGATTTATTGAATTCTCAGTTTGATATTAAAGATCTAGGAATTGTTAAAAATATTTTGGGTGTATCGTATATGTATGAAAATGATTGTATTTATTTAAACCAAGAACAATATATAAGTAAAATCATTGATAAGTTTGATATAAATGTTTTCAAGGCAAAGGTTCCAATTCCTGTAGGTATATCAATTAAATCCATAACGGAAGAAGACGAAATGGTTGATACAACTTTGTATCGTAGCATGATAGATAGTTTATTATTTTTGGCGATAAGAACTCGTCCTGATATATTACATGCTGTTGTCTTATTATCTCAATATTGTTCTAAACCTGGTATTCATCATTTAAAGTTGGTGCAACAGATTTTTGGTTATATTAAAGGTACGAAAGGTTATTCAATTAATTTATCGAATGCTTCTGAAGATTGTATAACGATGTATGTGGATTCGAGTTGGGCCAGTGATCAAGATGATCGCAAAAGTTTCAGCGGTGATATTTTGTTAATTGGAAATGTTCCTATTTATTGGTCGTGTTGTAAACAGAAAGTGGTAAGTTTGTCAAGTATGGAGGCTGAATATATAGCGATAGCAAATAGTTCAACGACATTAAGTTGGTTTCAAAATATTGTTAATGATTGCAATGATAATGGTATAAGTGTTTCTATAAATGTACCTATATTGTATTCTGACTCTTTAAGTGCAATTCATTTTTCAAAGAACTTAATTTGTAACAAGCGAACACGTCATATTGACATAAAATTTCATTATATAAGAGACTGTGTAAAATATAAAAAATTTTCTTTGCAATATATTCAAGGAAATATGAACTTGGCTGATGTATTCACCAAACCTCTTGCCTGTAACAAACTTTCAGAATTTTGTGAATGTATTTATTTTTTATGTCACATCAAAGGGGGGAATGTTGGCAACAAGCGCTACGCACAATAGGCAAATTGTGATGTGACGTCAGTTATGTTTTTCGTAATAAAAGTAAGAAGCGGAGTCTCGGTTTTATGAGATCCGCGCTATTCACCTAAAGCATGACTCGACTTATTTCTTCCACAATTATCCAACAGATCGTATAAAATTCATTCATGAAGTACTGGATATTTTCATGAATGAACTAGAAAAAATTTATGAATAGAATGACGTCATTAGTCACGTGTTTGTAGCGATACATGTTGACCTCACTTTGATGTCAGCGAGATGATATCCCGATGTTTGCTCTACTATGAGGGATCCAACCTTTCTGCAGTAGATCATGAAAAATATAGAGATCTGGCAATGATAAGGTCATTTTAACGCACGCACTAATTTTCAAAATATTGACAGATTGGCACTTTTTGAATCTATTAAAGTTGGAAAAAAAAGTTTTGTTCTGAGAAAGTAATTCTTTCGAATTAAAAATCTAAAAATGATTATTATATAAATTTTTGTAGCCTGTTAGATGTTACGCGTAATTTTTCGTTCTGAGAGTTCGTGCTGTATACACTGGTAAATTTTCTTTTTGAATTTAACTCGCATAAGTTGCCTAGACGAATTGTATTTTACTGAGTCTCATTATATTTTAATGTGATCCAGTCTCTCTAGTTTTGTACTAAAATTTGATTTTGTAGGAATAATTGATTGAAGAACATGTTAATCAATATAAATTTTAATATTTAGTCAAATTAAATTTACAATGCTAAAATGGCGGAAGAAATTTTCGATCACCATTTCTAGTGACTTAAAACCTACGGTTATAAAATAATTCACAAGCTTTAGGTATTAAAGGAAGTAATATATAACATTGCGTAGAAGTAAAATAGTTATTTTATTGTACTTGGCGATACCACTGTAAAATGTATTTAACCAATTTATATTTTAAAATTTTAGTCCTTAATTGCTATTGCCATACTAATGTGTCTGAAACATCATGTCTGAAAAAGAACGATTCGTGTATTTCTTAGGTAAAACTTAAGAACAAGGGGGCTCTCCGCCAAATAAGTTTTCATAACCAACTTTACTGTGAAAATCTTAGAGATACCATTTCCAACACACTATGAATAGTATGAAGTAATTTGCGCAGCCGAGACAAATTGAACTGAAATCGAATTTGGCGACATTGATTTAGACGCCTTGACGGAGCGACCTCCGTATTCTTAAGTTTTATCACTTCTCACAGCACTGCCAACGAAAACGAATAACAAAAATTATTTAGTTCAGTTTAATTCATTAATTTAAGAAGACTTGATTTCTTGGGAATGTTCTTAGAAGAAAAGCAGGAACACAAAATGTTTGCCAAACATCGCCAAAACTTTAATCTTTTTACCAAATCAACGAATATTAGTAATTGCAAATACGGCAAGAGCAACTTTCAAGTTGAAAGTTAAAATTTAGTTATTCTAACCAAGATGTCTTGGTTAACAAAATTCTGGAAAATTAACCAATTTCTATGGATATCTGATTACTTTATCACAAGAATATTTTAAAGGTATAATAACGAAAACAAATGGGTTGGGTATGTCTTGGGTACATGTAATAAACTGACATTTTATGCAATGCCTGGTTATTTCATGAAAGGGTAAACTTTTTCTCTCAATTGTTTCATAGAGTAATCAATAATTTCGTAAAAAGACTTTTCATTGAAGAAAATGTTCGCTTATTTGTATGCGTTAACAATCCTTAATGAAAAAAACTAATTATTTTTTATTATATAAATTTACTTGACATTTTTGTTCACTTCTTAGAAAATGTTGGGTTACCTTTCCTACATCGTTAGTAAAGTATGGAAACCTTTCAAGAATGAAAAGTGCGAAAGGAAAAGCAGAAGGGACAGATCCATCCGAACAACACGTTTAAGACGTAAGTAGCTTATCATATTATTGGCGGTAAAGATGTTGGATCCGGGGCGGATTCGGACCAATACACTTTACTTTATGCCAATACACTTTACTATCGCCAAAAAAAAATAAAAAAAATCTGCGGTGGTCAATTTGATTTCCCGATATTAAAGAAACACGGTACCATCTAAACTTCATTTTTATTTTTGAATCAACATTTTAAAGATGTTATTTAAATTTATGTATGGGAGAACACTACGAGGGTGGGGTAAAAAGTTTCCGGCCTGAGGAACAAAAAAAATTATTTAAAATTTTTCTTATTTTATTTTTTAACATATTCTCCATCAAGTAAAATGCATTATTCATAACTGTGCTCTAATGCTGTGATACCATTTTTATAGGACGATTTGTCGAGTCCTTCAAAATACGCATTTACAACATTGATGACTTCCTCGTTCCTCCCACATCTTTTACTTCCGAGCCATGTTTTGAGGTTGGGAAACAGATGACAGTCTCTGGGAACTAAATCTGGTGAATAAGCTGGATGGGATAACAATTAGAATTTCAATTCCTTGATTTTAGCCATTGCAATGACTGACGAATGAGCAGGTGCATTGTCATGGTGAAACAAGATCTTTTTCTTTGCTAAATAAGGTCGTTTTTCCTTCATTTCTTCATCTAAACGATTTAATAACTCTGCGTTCTGCCCTTCGCAAGGTAGTAATCAATGAAGATAATACCTTTTGAGTCTCAAAAAGCAGTCGCCATAACCTTTTTCACTGATAAAACTGTTTTTGCCTTCCTTGGGATTGGTTCACCTGCTCCAGTCTATTGTTTTGACTGTTGTTCAGGAGTGTAATGGTGTATCAAAATTTCATCACGTTATAAATCGACGCAAAAATTCGCAGAAATTTTGCTTGTATAGTGTCAAATTCTCGTTCAAAAGAGGCTTTCGATGCAGCTTTAGTTAGCAAACACGGTACCCACCTAACACACAGCTTCTCCATGCAAAAATGTTGCTGTAAAATATTGTATACGCGTTCAGTTGACATCCCAGTAGTCTCAGCTATCTCACTCACTTTCAATCTGCGGTTCTCTACTACGATTTTATGAATTTTCTCTATCATTTCGCCATTTGTAACCTCAGCGGGACGTCCTGACAGTGGTTCATCATCAGTGCTCGTGGGACCTTTCTTAAATTCAGAAACCCATTGTTTGACTGTTGAATATGACGAAGAAGAGTCTTTTAATATTGAATCAATTTTTTGTTTGATTTGAAGTGGTGTTAATCATTCCAAATATCAGTATGTGATGACCGCTTGATTCTCCACTGTTTCCATTTTCACGGAAGTAAGCGAGGTGTCTTATTCAGTAGGCTGCTAAACATATACTAACAAAGCAATTGACGTGAAAGTTATTATATAATCTAGTCAAGGATTGTACTATCCAATACGAGTCAAAAATGAGACCTGCAGGTGCCATTTCTGGGTCAGGCCGGAAACTTTTCACCCTACCCTCGTATTTTACACAAAAATTTCCGTAATTATTTGAATGTTTTAAAATTTAAAAGTGCGATACTTTGCATTTGCTGTACGAAGCAACCAGGCCCGGCCCAGGGGGGAGGGGGGGGGGGGAAGGGGGGGGGGGAGGCCGACCCCTCAATAATCTGGAAACTCCGTAAGTTGGGAATTTCAACTTCTGAAAACCCCGAGTTGGGAAAATTCATGCCTGAAGAAAATTAGTATTACATTAACAAATGAAAACTAGGGAAGATTAGAAATCGCCCAACTTGTAAGATTACATTTAAATTAGACCTCAGAACGGATACTGCATTGGAATATGGGTGCAACAAATCAATGCTTGTGAGAGAACTGTTTAATGTTACCTAAATATATATAAAAAAAAGATGAAAAATGTCGATAAAAGTTGGAAGTGGGAATTTTCAGCACTGTTGAGTTGGGAATTTTGAATCGTTAAGTTGGGAAATTTTTTATTTCAACCTCCCAAAATATTTTGTGTGTAGCGACACTGGAACCAACTTGAATTAAACGATAGACATCAGTTGTAATTTTATATCCATAATAAGTTTTTTTGTACAAAAGAGAGCATCGTCCGGAGATAGACTCAGTTTCAGGACCTAAATCAGTTCAGAAATCATGGTGTACACGATTCTGTCGATAATATTTGTTGCGATCATTCGTGATTGAAAACGTTGCACTGACCAGGTTCTCAATCCCCAAATACCAACAACAAATATTGAGATATCAGATAGTTCGTCGATTCGAAAACGTTGAAACACTGTACTAAAACAAACATCGAATCGAGTGCAATTCTACCCTATAATCGAGCTCTGCACTGTTCAAAATAGGTACTCAAAAATAAGTAATATGTACTCATTTTTGAGGACATTCGTTGCTTATCATAGCTCCGAATACATGTTTCATTTTTGGAAAAGACTTGTACTCAAAAATGAGTACAATGAATTAAAAAGAAAACTGTTCTTTTGCTTGCTTTGCTTGCCTACATAATGCCTTCACAAATCACTTTTGATAAATATTAACAATTACAACCAAGACTTACCGGGAATCGAACCCAGATCGTCAGGCACCGCAGTCCAGTGCCATATAAAGTTATAAACGTGAAGAAGTTATAAACAGAAGAAATGTTAAAAAGGTGTTCCAAAGTAATGGGTAGTAAGATAATTGAGCAGTAATAACTCAGTAATAACTAACCATCTTCTGAATTATTATTTTAAGTTTTTATAATTTAAGTTACTATATTTTTATTTAAGTTACTATATTTTAATTTAAGTTACTATATTTTAATTTAAGTTACTATATTTTAATTTAAGTTACTATATTTTGATTTAAGTTACTATAATTTAATTAATAACTATATTTTAAGTTTGTCAGGTCGCTTTGTTAAGTTGGCATGAACAAAAGCTGAGATTACCAATAGTAAATCACACTGCTCATTTTTGAGAAAGTACGATTACTTAAATTTAACTACGATAACGCTCATTTACGATGCAATTGTACTCAAAGAAAAACGAGTCTGTTCGGGTATTCATTTTTAAGTATATTTTTTTTTACAGTGTGCTTTCTCTCTTATTTCTCTCCAAAGGATCTAACAGCGTGATTGAGGACAGAAGACTGAAAGAGGCATTTGCCAGGCGCACACCTGACTACGATTTCTGGAAGGCCTCTGCTGCTTCCTCAAAGAGAACCCCACTCAAAGTGGACCCTCCAGAGAGGATCCCGCCCGAAATGGACCCCATCCATGACCGGCCGAGCTCGGACGATGACGAAGACGAAGTGTTCCACACCCCAGAAATGGAAAGAAGGTTCGTTCCCAAACCGGAGTGTCATTCCTGCCAAGGTAAGTTGGAGCCAGTGACGGCTCGCCCGGGAATCAGCCAATGGGGAATAAACACATATCATCGTGTAGAGGAAGGTTGGTCGCTTTCAAGATGCTTTGAGTAGTAGGTGAAACGAACTGAAATTTGACGTCACTGCAGTTCAGGGGCCATCACTTATTATGACATGCTCCGACACACCTCGAATCCAATTCTAACGTACCAAGCTGTTTTTCTTGAGTGGAATTGCAGTGATTGGGAACGCTGAAATAATTGCCAATTATACATATCTCTGTATATACTTCTCTTACGCGGTAATTAAAAAACGCCTTTTTTTCTTTTGCGGAATGGCAACATCAGTCGCCAAACTGTGTTGCGTCAGTATTTGTATTTTGCCATTATGTAAGTCATTTTGACGATTAAGCCCTTCAATTTATTGGTGAATAATTGTTTTAATAATGTCAGCTTAAATTAGGAAGAATATGAGCCTTATTATATTAACTGAAAATAAGTTTTGTAAAACTTATCCAAACTATAAAAAAAAACAGGAAATTGAGGCGGCGCCATCTGTATGTTTTGAAAACTAGATTACCTTAAACTTCATCTGTATGACGTCATTAGCCATCAAAATAAACATTTTTAGTAGACAAGATTTGGTAAGCTTAACATTAATTATATCCAAAACAAACTACCAATAATGTTAGAAATTGAGCAAAATCGCATGAAAAATTGGCGAAGCCTCCTAGTAGTATATATTTCTACAGATGATAAGGTATAAGTGAAATAATAAATTTTAACTACGTATATTTTATAATTTAACTTTAATTAAAAGAATTTTACCAGCAAATATACAATATTTTTAAGGAAGTTATTAGTGTGAAAATGATCAAAACAAATTTATGATCTACTCGAGTGAAGATTGAAAATTATTTTTTCTGTTACATCTCTCTGCCCAAACTTCCCTCAGAATCGGAATTTTTTAAAACGGAAAAAAATTTAATCCTACTAAACGTTTTTTTTTTGTTTTGTAATAAGAATTGTAGCATGCAGAAATAGCACACCTAATTCCAGGCATTTTGGATGAATTTTATGTTTAAAAAATATTATGATAGCTTTCTAAAGAATAAGTAATACATGTTACCAAATAATCTCACGCAAGGCAAAAATTTCATCGACAAAGAAAATATGCGCTTCAAATACTAATCTATAAGAACTTCAATGTAAAAAACGACCAAACAAATATTGATTCAATATTCATTAAAACCTTACAACATTAATAAAATAGCTATACCAGCATTTTAATAATTAGCAGAAAGTATAGTAGGTATACAATCCGAGCCAACAAACTTATTGATGCAAGCAACGTCTTTGCATTAATATGCTAACATCTAAAGACGATTATAGCCTTGTTTCTGTAGAATCCGCTGTTTGCAATGAAAAGTGAGAAAATCATGTAGGTCAACAAAATGATTTGTTATAGCAGGATTTAAATGTATTGCGCAGCGTCGGCTGGGTACTACGTCAATAAACGAAATTAGCACAAAAGGAGTGAGCAAGCTTATTCCTTATATCAAGTCTATATCTATTTTCAGGAGACATGGTAGATTTTCAGCATGCCCAGGTCTTCTGCCAGACAGACATTCCAGTACGTGGTCGAGATGCAGACAGGAACGAGGACCGTTACGGACTGAGGCGATCCCAATCATTCGACTCCAAAGAAGTCTTCACCAACTGCAACCGTAACACGGATTGGCACGAGAAGTTCAGAAGCCTCGGTCCCAGCAACGAAGGTGAGAGAAACTCTGATATCGTAGCCTCGATTAATTGGCGTTTGAGTAACGTCCCTCAAAACTGGTTTCATCGAATTGAGAAACGAGTCGGAGGGAGTTAGTTAGTGTATCTGTTAGCGCGCAAGTGCGAAAATTAGTATATTTGCAGACACTAGTGAATCTGCAGATAGACTAGGCCGATAAGTGTAAGTGCGGATTTTTTTTATTTCGCACTTTCACTAGTGTATCTGGAGATTTCCTAGTGTATCTGGAGATATACTGATAGACACACGTTAAAGTGTAAATATGACCGTTAATCGAACAACAGAAAAGTTTTTGTACGTTCATTAACACGTTGACTATCACGGTATATTTCAACTTTCTAATTATCTAACTACTAGATATCTCGTAGCTGGCAGACAACGTGCTAAGCTTATAACTTTTGACAATTTAAGCAAATCACGCCCGTTCAAGAATAGACAACTCCGTTGACCCCTAGATCTGTATTACATCATTAAAAATTAAGTTTAAAAAATGGCATGAGATTTTTGGTAGTGAGAAGCCAAAACCGACTGCATGGAGATAATGAAAAGCCCAAAACAACTGTTTCAAGGGGGTACCAGCTATTTTTGAACAGTTATTATGATGCGAGTTATTAGAAAAACGGCTGAAATTTAAAAAAAAAAAATTCTGATAATTGTTGGAACAATTGTAATTGGCGGTTGAGTAAACGTTTATTATTACTGGTTTTAGCGAATGAACAAATGAGTTTTAGCGAGTTAACCAATCGGCTTATCCAAACCATATCAACAAAGTGTCGTCATTTAAGCCATTTAGTCAGAATCTAACTATACTAGCCACAGAAATCTTACTTAAAGTATAAGGGTAACAATCATCCCTTAATAGTGGGGCAGGAAAGGAGCAATCTTGATATTGCTTCTACCGGTTTCTAAATCCGTATTTTTAGTGTACGTGCGCCTAAACAGCAATAATTTTAATCTTGTGGTACTCGGCCTAGAACATATCATGTCTACCCATGGAGGAATGCTAACAGGAGACGTTGAGAGACGATTTTTGAATCGAATCAAATTAAGTTAATTTATAGTATCTCCAAAGCATTGAGTCTATGGGCGAATAGAGCAACCCTGTACTATACAAGCTGGCGGCCGTGAAAATTTCGTTGGAAGCCTTATAATGATTTCTTCACATAATCAAGAAATGAGGTCGCTGGAGAAAGTAAAATTTCCTCTTATTTTTCTCTCCTGGTTTTTTTCATTTTCGACAATTTGGCGAGAAAGTATATATTCCACGGTTACGATTTTAGCTTCAATGAATGCGGTCGATTAATTATCCTGTTATCTTTGCTCCATATGTCTACCAACTCAAAAGTTTAATCATCAACCATTGCTAATCAGCGACTATTTCTAAAACATTTTGCGAAGTGTTTAAAATGTAAATATCTTATCCGTAGTTTAAAAAATCCCATGTCCTCAACAGCACCCAATACGATCCATTCCAGTACCTGAATAATGAATCCTTTATTAATTTAAATTAGATTTCTGTGATACCAGCAAAAATACCCGTTCTTCTCACGGGTTGAATTAAACGATAATAATAAGTAAAAAAGCTAATATTTTTACAGATTTCCCAGGCACTTCTAGATTCTTATTAGAACCCACAAAAAGAGAAGCGAGGCCACGGAAATCTGTTCATTCTATGGTGGATTCATTCGAAAGTCCACTAATACAAGGTACACCATTTTTTAAATATATATATTGTGTGTTTTAAATATTTGGTTTAGTTCAATTATTATGCTTATTTTTTTTAAATTTACTTTTCTGAAATATGATTAATAGTCTTTCCACTTGTCAGCAAGTTCAAAAGTTGCCACAATTTTAGTGAAAATGTCATTATTTTATTCGTAAAAATCATTCGATTTTTGACGTGTAGCCATTCGATTTTTGACCGAACTCCAATTCTTAGTTTAGCTTAGCCACTAAGCTAAAATCAGAACTGGAGTAATGACTCTCATTGGGCGTGGCATGGGGAAGAATACAGTTCAGAAGACCAAGTAGATAATACATTCTACATCGGCACCTGCACCGTTAGTCGTCTGGCGTCGGTTTTAAATATGTGTTTGATTAATATTTTTTCTTCTTCTTCTTGTAAGAAAGAAAGCAAATATGGCAAAATATTTAATTAATAGCATTTTATGTCTTTTTAATCCTGCACTTTATCCTATGCTAAACACCATGCGAAAGGACTATATTTTTCGACCTTGGCTCATGCGCATGCTAAGTCGTCTACTCTCTATTTTTTATTTTAACTCAGTGGTAACGTCTTTGAAAAGAAGTGGACCCTAACGAAAACGTAACATTTTAATTTACACATAATTTTGTAATTAATAATGATACTTTAATGATGCTTCTATCGTTGTTAACTTTTGAGCGCCGCTACAAATATAGTAATTGCTTTACCCGGAATCCAAAAAGGTGGCTGTTTCAATAGATTTCCACCTGATTTATATATGGAAGAATGAGAATATAAACATACCAAGTAAATTTTGTTTTTCATGATTTGAGCTATTGATATCCATGGATAGGACTTGATGGCCCCATACCTCTAGTGGAAATCCATCTTTGGGGATGAATGACGCATCATCGTGTAGAGGAAGGTGAACAGCGGCATACAAAACAATCACGAGCCAAACCTTATGATACACTGGGGATTGTGCTTGCCCGATTTGTTCTAAGGTTCCATTGTATTGCTTGTCTTTTTACAGAGCTCAGGAAAGGCAAGAGCAGGGTTCCAGTGCCCAACAGATATATCAGTCTCGATCTCCAAGGTGACGGGCCAAACATCACCCACGAGCCAAACATCACCCCCGAGCCAAACATCACCCCCGAGCCAAACAACTTCCCCGAAGGAATCGAACATCTGTTTCATTCCGCAACCCCCCGACAAAGGGCGGGCAACGTGGCCCAGAGGAGCCGTGTGAACGCGGCCTTCGACGGAACGTTCTGGCACTACTGCGACAAGAAGTACCGCGGCAACATCATCAACTGCTCCAGTCACTGCAGGTGGCTGAGTGAAGCGGGCGTTCACATGGACGAGGAAGGGAAGGGTTTCAAGAAGTGTGCCAAGTAAGGGAGAGTTCACACCAGTAGCCAATTCTCGAATATATTGTCGCTCAGGAGGCGTATCTTCCTCGCTTTAAGTCTTCAGGAAAGGCAATTAACCCTTTACACTCGAGGAACGTGTTTGATATTCATGTTCTTTTTATGGAAAAGTTACATCCCCCGTTCCTGTTCTTTTTTAAAGAGGTATATTCTTTATGGCAGTGGTTCCCTACCTCTTAATGGCTGCGGACCACTTAGTCTAAAATTCAACAAGTCGCGAACCACTTAGTCTAAAATTCAACAAGTCGCGAACCACTTAGTATAAAATTCAACAAGTCGCAGACCACTTAGTCTAAAATTCAACAAGTCGCGGACCACTTAGTCTAAAATTCAACAAGTTGCGGACCACTTAGTCTAAAATTCAACAAGTCGTGGACCACTTAGTCTAAAATTCAACAAGTCGCGGACCACTTAGTCTAAAATTCAACAAGTCGCAGACCACCTAGTCAAATATTTGACAAGTCGTGCACGATTACCTTTTAATATTACTAACACATACTTAGGAACATTCTGAATGTAAATTAGGTACAATATAAAACAGATATTGACGCATTTATTTTGTAAATAAATTTATTACTTAAAATTTAAGTTCTCAACTTGAAACTTAATTATTGGAAATGTGCGTCGTTGTTATACTTATAATATCAATATGACACTTGGACTTGCTATTTGTTCACCAAGGAACATTCCTTCCAAGCTGAAAATTGAAGGATTCAGTTAAATTTTTTTCTTTTCAAACACATATTTTTTATCCGTAAAATATACGGCAGTACATTCGACAATGGTGACATTCGAAAGAAACGCGATACTCTCTTCAACAAATACATTGTACTCATTTTTAAATTCATTGATAATTCAAGCAAACATATGAAATAATTAAAATGGGGCACACAACGTTGCTTCTTTTATAGAGAATTAATTATCAATTAAATTTGGTTTATTTCTCAAAGTAATTATCTATACAGAGCTCAAATTTGGTTCAGACCTGTGACTCTCTACTACCACTTTGTAAAAAAAAATAGAAGATAAATTCTAATATAAATAATGCAATGGGGAAGTTTCACGCCGAGAAGAAGAAGACCGCTGTTCCAACCGAACATGGAGAAAAATTGGCGACGCCGCAGAAGTTCCGTAGGATTAGCATGGAACTTCAGTTCCTGTACTATAATTTTAGGTTTTCGTCATTAAATAATACCTCAATATAGAAATATCTACTTCATACACTCATAGATTATACTCATCGTTTATATAGCATATTTTGTGTTGAAATAAAAGTATTTTTCCGTATTGCGTTGTAATTCTAATTATAAGCCATTATATACAGATATAATATAAGTATTTCTGTATTTAAATTTATTCAGATATAGAATAAAAATATTACTTATTTAGCAAAAACAAATATTATAAAATAACTTTCCTATAATTGCAAGCGTAGAGACTCAACAAATAAAAGCAAAGTTGTCTGCTGTAGGGAAGAAATCGAAACTACTAGTAGGTTTCTATCATGATACGTCACGTGAAACTCCCGCATCAATACTTTTTTTTGTTTCTCTTTATAAATTTATTAAAAGTTATTTTTCTGGTTTAGAAGCTAGATACCTCATCGGCGCCAACCTACTATGCGCAACCATTTTCTTTTAAAAACTATTTTTTTAGTTATTGCAACTAAAAATATTAAATAAACTTGTTTTGTTTTTGTATTCAGGGGGAAAATCGCTCTGAATATCACCGAATACAAATGCGGAATCAAGAAAATGTGCGACGAGGCTGGATCCGATTACTGGGAGGTTCTTGAGAAAATGACAAGCTGCAGCGATGCTGGTACGTATCGTTCCTCTCAAATCACACGCACTTTATAGGCATGTTTCACACGAGCTGTTTGAACAGACCTTCCATTGAATACTACATAATGGTTCGCGATGATATGTGTGAACGTGCTCATTTGATACACGGTCCCCCTTAGCAGCCATGGGGTCCAGTGTAAACTTAACAGCGGTGCACTTTTTAATATACACACAAATTTATGAATAATTTTTTGAATGAAACTTATGATTCATTTTTCATATTTTTGAAAATCCGATCGAATGTTTTATCCACTACATTTGGTTCGACTACATATAATTTAAATAGAATATTTATTAGAGAACTTTGTTACATAAAAAGTCTGTATTATTTATATATTTTTTTATTCTTTTTACATCTATGCCTGAAGCCGGCCCTGCACTGTTAAAAATAATTACGACCTTGCACTAAAATTTGGTACCTATTTAACTGCAACCAACATTTGGCGCTTAGTTTCACGATTTTACGATGCTACCGCGGATACCATTTAGTGGTGAAACATTGCACCATAACTCATATCTTCGCTTCACTATTGTATAGTGAAACGTTGAACCAAAATTCGAATTTTCGCTACCTCATATTTTGGTGAAACGCCGGTATAATTTGTTTGATGTTCTGGACGATTTTCTAGTATTTTTTGTAGCGAAGATGGCAACCCTCCGATCGCAAGATCACTACTTTTTTGTCAAGTCAGTCCAACGCACAGGCAAGAACTGGCAATCCTCTGATTACTAGCTGAACGCCTTTATCCACTGAACAAAAGGGCCCCTGATGGAAGAGGATTGAGGGGATTCCCCGGTTTGTAGATTCAACGAAGGTTTCGGTTTCAGTTTAGGAGATTGCACCATTTTTTGGTAAAACCTGCGCTATTCTCGATCAACGATTTTTGGTTCAACCTAGATTGCACCATAATTTTGTATAACTTGCTGCCCAAGATATGGTGCAACATTGAACTGAAATTTTTAACAGTATTGTCTCGACTGTCGATCGCTATAATGAAGTTGTTTACTGTAGTTTACTGAAGTTTAAACATTTCAGTTCAACGATGTACCATATCTTGGTGCAAAAAACAGAGGTCTGAAGTTTTACACCGTATTATGGTGTATTTTGCTATGTTGAACCAAACATCCTTTATCGGAAAGAAAGCGGAGGTTTCGTCAATAAATGGTTCAACCTCTTTAACCTGTTTTCAACTTGTATATACGGCACCGTTTTGCAATATTTTACCTTTGTCACCGAAATTCAAATGCTATACAGGTATATTATAAAACACGATGACGTCATGTTATGCTTAGTTTGAGATCAAAATGCCGTCAAATCGTGTTTTTAAAGCCTTTTGAAAAGGCAAGATTTTCCCACATGCAACTCAACAAGAAATATTACACTAGAAATTGAAATGTTTCTAGTTTTTTAAAGTATTTGTATGATTTTTTCAGTAATTTGATTTTTAATATTTTTTCTTGACTTTCACAATGGGAGGGGTTTGAACCCCTTGAACCACCCCCTTACCTACGTGCCTGGTTGCTGTTAAATGGGTACCAAATGTTGGTGCAAGGTCGTAATAATTTTTAACAGTCTATATAAAAATACTAATATTAATATATTGACTATAACTTCATGATGTATTTAACATCTAATTGCATAACTATAATTTTCTTTTATTGTTAGACTCTACCTCGGAACACTTTGGTGTTGTTCTTAGCGTAAGAAGTGGAACAAGTTTGAAGAAAAATGATTTGACATTTTAAGCATCTGCAGTGAACTGTTTAGACATTATATTTAGTAATTTGTTGAGAGATGAAAGAGTTTTTTTAAATATGATTTTTGAAAATTCCTATGTTACAAAATATTGTTTCAAACCTGTATTAGGTATATGTTTTTTAATAAACCAAATTTTTTGTCAGTTTGCTCTTAACATAAGAAGTGAACAATTTCGAAGAAAAATTATCTTAGTTTTTAAGCAGCTGCAATAAACTGTTTAGACATTATTCTATCATGGATTTTAGATGAAAGAGGTTTTAAAATTGTACTTGTTTTATGATACTTGATTATTCCTATGTTACAAAATTTTATATGAACCTGTATTAGGTATATGCTTTTTAATAAACCAAATTTGCCAATTTTAACCAAGCTGAATTTGTCAATTTTAATTTTAAAGTTTTGAAAATTATAAAGTAATTAAAAATTGTTAAATTTAAAGCAATTCCATTTTCCTTTGAAAAGTTTTATCGAATTTTAAAACTCAAGTATCAAATTTATTTAAAAAATACTGTACTAAAACAAACAGAAGATGGATTAATAGAATTTATAGAACATTCAATCTTCATAAGCAAATCTATAATGCAATATCATATAACCCAAGCAGAGTTTTGGGATAATATTCTCAACACAAAACAACCTTCACTTCAACTGTACACGATTACATTTATAATTTTTAAATAGATTGGAATGCGCACTTGCTATGTGGCTTTTGTATGGTTTGTAAGGTATTGTGAGCTTCGAGTATGAATGGTCTGTAGTAAAGAGAATATGACATCAAAATCGTGAAGCCCACACCTCAGAGCAAAAGGCTCATATCACGTGCCATCTCTTCAAAATTATGAATTAAAAATTACACACGATTGGCTGATGAATTGGGAAATGTGTAACAGTGAAAATTTATTAATCTAATGACGTAATTAACCACGTGTCTGAGGCAATACATGTTGGCTTCACTTTGATGTTAGCGAGAGTGACATCATGACTACTCTACTACAAAGGATCCGTGCTCGAAGATTGTGAGCGACGACAAACGAATCAGCCTATGGGAATAAATGATCTAGTATCGTGTAGAGGAACGGGCGACAACCAGGTTAGCCATTCATCCACTACCTTATAATCAAATCAAAGTTTTTTAATTAAATATTAAAAGAAAAGAAAGAAATCGTCCAGTGAGAGAACTAAAATTGATTAATTAATAGTTAACTAGAAAATTGAACTCTGGCGCTGAGTGGCATTCCTGTTGCAACGGATTCCCGGCCAATAGGGTGGGTTGAAAAAACATTTTTTTTCGATACCGTTATTCTGATAGTGCGGAAAGGGTGGCCAGTGTGATCAATATACAGGCTGTAAAATATTTTCTTGATCAGATAATATCTTCTGCATCCTCATCGCACTTGAAATTTCGAACTTTGGGTAAAATTGGTCTTTTTTCTCTTATTATAGAAAAAAGAATATTTTCCGAAATAGTTATCCTAATAGTACGGAAAGGGTGTCTAATATGATCAATATACTCGATGTAAAATATTTTTTCGATTGGATAATATCTTCTACCTCCAGATCGCACTTGAATTATCGCTATTTTTGTTAAAAAGTGCACTTTTCCATGTGATAGAAATATGGTCCTAATACTATTTAATGCACGCACTTATTAAATAGTATATATATATTCGTACCACACTCCTATCACATGAAAAAAGTGCGCTTTTTAAACAAAAATGGCGATAATTCAAATGCGATGTGGAGACAGAAGATATTATCCAATCGAAAAAATATTTTACATCGAGTATATTGATCATATTAGACACCCTTTCCGAGCTATTAGGATAACTATTTCGGAAAATATTTTTTTTACTATAATAAGTGAAAAAAGACCAAATTTACCCAAATTTTGAAATTTCAAGTGCGATGAGGAGGCAGAAGATATTATCTGATCAAGAAAATATTTTACAGCCTGTATATTGATCACACTGGCCACCCTTTCCGCACTATCAGAATAACGGTATCGAATATTGTTTTTCGACCCACCCTACCGACCAACCATCCAAATACTGTATCCCTTAGGGCGGGCGGGCCAGTCTGTATACATTGGATTCATATACTCCTTCTCTGACCTTTGTATCGCGTGGGGGCGAAAATGAGTAAAACTACGGCATACTCTGGCCTGTTTAACCGCTATAACTTAAGTTTTAATCGATCAGACTTAGAGAATGTGCACTGCAACCAAAAGGAACTTAAAAATTAGTACCAGAACATATTCGTTTTTCTTTGTGTACGATTGCATTGTAAATAAGGAATGATGTACTCAAATTTAAGTATTCGCACTTCCTCAAAAATGAGCAGTGTGCTTTAATATTGCTGACTTCAGTTTCTGTTCAAGCCATCTTCACAAAGCGACCTGACACACTTAAAATAGCTGTAAAGAAGACGTTTTTTCACACGATATGATGTCGATTGCTTAAATGGAAACTGAGTTATTACAATTTAATTATCTTACTTCCCATTCTTTTGGCACACCTTTTTAACATTTCTTCTGTTCATAACTTCCTCACGCTGCCTGATAGTACAAAGGATAAGGCATTGGGTTGCGGTGCCTATGGATCTGGGTTCGATTCCATGTAAGTCTTGGTTGTAATTGTCGATATTTATTGAAAGTGATTAGTGAAGGCAGCCTATGTAGACAAGCGACTGCTCTTTTTATTGATTGTACTCATTTTGAGTTCATGTCTTTGAAAAATGTATTCGGAGCAATGATAAGCATCGAATGTAATCAGAAACGAGAACATTTTACTTAGTTTTGAGTACCTATTTTTAACAGTGCGCGTTTAAATCGCAGATTTTTAGAATATTTTTTTGCAGATTTTGCCTAAGTGGATTTATCTCTATCCAACGAAAAAAGAATTTTCGAAATCGGACAATATTTTTTTTCAAACGGTCCGGTTAATTGAAAATTCCAGATAGTTAAATGCCGGATAACGGGATTTTTTTTTCAAATGGCTCCCAAGTGAAACCTCCCCTATCCGACAAAAAAAAATGTCCAAATATCTGAATTAAAACCGAATTTCTGCACAAACATACATAAAATAATAATTAAAAAACGTAACAGTCGAGAACCTCTCTCCTTGGCGAGCGATTTGGCGGTTTTAGTTTAAAGTTTCTGGAAGTTTTTTTTTGTTGTAGTTTTGGTTGGCGCGCTGTTCAGAAAAAGATTATTTTTAAACCAGTGAACTCTAAATGTAACTTCTGGAAGGCTCAAACCTTGTTTCCTCTATGGGCGCGTTGAAGCCAATTAAAAGCAGCCATGCTGTGCCCCAATATTTTTTTAAAGTGATTTAATGGTGTTTTTTATTACCATAGCATTGTAGAAATATTAAATGTATATAAATATTATATTTTCTTCCTATAGAATTTATTTTTATATTGCCAAACAAATAGTTTTTGCTCTTGCTTTTTAACCACTTCGACTTTGACTTGCAAATGATTTTCTATTTTAATAGCAGATTGCCACGGAGTAAAGAAAAAGGGGGAGATGATTTGGCGAGATTTCTTTAGACGTAAGTTAGCAACCCCAAACTAGGCACAAACAAATCTAGTTTGCAGTAGTTTTTCTACGAGGGATGCATTATTTTCAAATTAAGAAAACGCATGCTAAAACTTAAAAAATGACTGTTTGTGCAGTTGTGGGATGCAGTACAAGTTCCAAATCGATAAAGGATGCTATTATTTCCACTTCATAGGTAAATTAAATTATAAAATAAATTATCGCCAAGTACTGGTAGAAAGTAGTGCTTTAGAATAGCGCCAAATACTTCGCCAGTTCCTACTTTTTAAGCGATTGCTTACTTCACATTGCAAACCGGTTTTAGACTTGTTCGCACTTCCACCTTCTTCTTTACTCCGTGGCAGATTGTATTTAAAATGGGTTTAAAAAGAAAATAGAAAAAACTCAACCAAAAGCAATACACGTCGGCTTATTTTAACATGAAAATATACGAAATATTGCAGTAGCAAAGAAAGTGGAGCACATCATGACTGCCGCTACATCGGCTTCAAGTCAACAAAATGGCTTGCCCTATCCAGAAGTTACAGTTAGAGATCAGTGTTTTATACCAAAAGACGCGACATTTTTCAACACGTGTTTTTGCTGATTTGTCTGATGACGTAACGTGCACCGAGTTCATTTAACCTAACATCTTCCCTCTCTTGTTTGTAACCGTGCCTTCAGCATTTAGGCACGGGCTTTCAATTAAAAAATATTTTCGTTTAACGAAAATTATTGTTTTGGTCTGATATATCCCAGTTCATATTCTTCATTTTTCTTTCGAAAATCAATAAAATATTCTGTTTTATTGTCTTCATCATGAATTCTGCAAGGCTACATAAAAAATTGAAAGAAGACACATGGTTCAAGCGCGTTCTGAGCTACGCCGAGGAAAAACCGAATATATCAGGTATGTTCACACAATTGTTGAAATTTTGTTTATTTGTAATTCTTCTATACATATAAAATGTGAAATTGATTTTAAATAAACGAATCAAATGCTTTATCAAAGGAACAGCCGCAATACTTGTCTTCGTGCTGTTGGCGCATTTTGGCACTACAGTGATTTCTGGATTTATTGGATTTCTTTATCCTGCATATAAAACGTAAGTTAATTTTTGTAAAAATAAAGAATAAGGGTGCACTCCACCAAATCAATCAAATTTGGCGAGGAAGGTCTAGGGTTCCCATTTCCAACACCGACGTCACGTAAACAAGTGAGGGGAACTACTTGCTTAGATTAAACCAATGAGAGACAAGAAATGAAACATTCCCCTGACGTTATTTTGGTGATGGTTTATAACTTATACGAAACTACAAATATACGAAGTAATAAACAATTATGAAATAGCAAATGCTTAAATTAGCGATAAGTAATAACTAATAACAAAATGGCGATTGGAATAACAAAACTATGAAAACTAACGAAATTACGAATTCGAATCGAATTTGCGGATGCTTGTAAAATAACATATTACGTAGGTATTGCGCATGGCTATCGATTTTAACTGAAATCATATTTGGCGAGATTAATTTTGACTGATTGATGTATTTACAACTTATTATGTTATTACGAATTATTATTTTTTAATCCCAAGATGTCACTTATTTCTCGTTTTTTAAGAAATGCGTCATTCGGAACAACTTTTAAGTTAAAGAAGTTTATTGGTGAAACCTTCGCTTTTTTTCTGTTAAAAGAATTTTGGTTCAACCTCGAATCTACTATAATATGGTGTAATTTGCTGCAGACCTCTGTTTTGCATCCAGGTGTGGTACATCGTTGAACTGAAGTTTTTAACAATGTATATAGAAGTTTTTGAATTATACTATATTTCGATTATTTAACACATTCTTCTATTCTACAGCCTCTCACTGTTTCACCATCCATACGATCTGGAATGTGGTCAAAAGTGGATGATATACTGGTTTCTTTATTCTGCTTTGCATTTCATCGAGATGATCTGCCTCTTTTCCTTGGATCGGATTCCAACTTACTGGATTCTTAAGGTACTGTTCTAAACACAAGTCTCTCAGTGCAAATTAAAGTAAGGGAAGGTTTTATTCAGATACATGTACAATGTAAAAAAAATGTGCTTAAAACTAAGTACATGGACGTGCTCGTTTCTTTTTGAGTACTGTTGCATCGTAAATGAGCGATGTCGTACTCAAATTGAAGTAATCGTACTTTTGTAAAAATGAGCAGTATGGTTTGATATTGCTAATCTCAGCTTCTGTTCAAGCCAACTTAACGAAGCGACCTGACCTGCAGAAAAATATACTCATTTCTGAGTACATTCGATGCTTATCATATCTCCGAACACACAAATTCCAATTTTGAAAAAGGCAAGTATTCATAAATGAGTAAAAATGAATAAAAAGAGCAGCTGTTTACCTAGATAGGCTACCTTGATAAATCACTTTCAATAAATATCAACAATTACAACCAAGAATTAGCGGGAATCAAACCCATATGATCAGGTACCGTCATCCAGGGCGTTATACGTAGTACTACCAGTGCGACTGAAAGAAGTTATAAACAGAATAAATGTTAAAAAGGTGTGGCAAAAGAATGATAATTAAAATAATCGAATTGTAATAACTCAGTCTCCATTTAAGCAATCGACCTCAAGTAATGCTGAAAACCATCTTCTGAACAAATGTTGTAAGTTTGTCAGGTCGCTTTGTTAAGATGGCTTGAACAGCAAATTGATATTAACGTCATCCCTCATTTACGATGCAATAGTATTCAAAGAAAAATAAGTATTTTCAATTACTCATTTATAAGTACAATTTTTACAACGTATATTTCGACTTGATGATTCTTGTAATTTGTTCCAGTGTTTCTTTCTCGTCTGGTGCTATGCTCCTCCACTGCAGACGAATGGTGCGGATTTTTTTTGCCTCTACATGATCCGACCGTTTTTCCAGAACCAGAAAGCCATCACCAATGCCATCAGTCACGTGATCAGAACGGCTCACTGCGTCTACTCCAAATCGGCGCCACTTGCGTTTGATGGCATCCACACTGACAGCCGTAAGTTTGAATGCCAAGCTATAGTTTTGAGTAATTTACTTCAGTTGTAACACTTGATAGGAATTCTAATGACTAAACTTATCGTAAATGTTAAAATACTGCCTTTATTGATATATAACTTACAATCAGTGCCGTTACACAATTTTTTTTTTTTCGTATCAAGAAATTTTCCAACTTAACGATTCGAAATTCCCAACTTAATTATTCGAAATTCCCAACTTAATTATTCGAAATTTCCAACTCAACAGTGCTGAAAATTCCCAGTTGCAACTGATCAACATTTTTCATCTTTTTTTTTAAATATATATATTAGGTAATATTAAAGAGTTCTCTCACAAGCATTGATTTGTTGCACCCATATTCAAATGCAGTGTCGGTTCGGAGGTCTAATAAAATGTAATCATACAAGTTGGAAATTCCCAAAATTCAGGGTTTACAGATTATTTGGATATGGGGGGGGGGGGGGGGTCGTGCTCCCCCAAACCACCGGTGCGACAGGCCTGCTTACAAGAAATACTTTTTTATATTTTTCGAACCGATGTGCTACTTTTTATAGGAAATGCCTTTTTCTACAAGGTTAAGTTTCGGTTATTCTTGTCTAAACAAGGCGTATTTCAAAGAATAAACGTTATGTTCTTGTTATATTGGAAAGGCAAAACAGGTTTTGATGACAAATTAAAAATATACGAATATAAAAATATACGGATTGAAAATATGCATTATAAGAATTTTTTATTTATAAAAGGATATTTATCGAAATCGGGCCGATAGTAATCTGTAACTTAGAATGCAATAAAATAGCTTCTTTTGAAGGATTACCGAAAATTAGCTGATTATTGCAGAGGCATGGTTCATAGGGTAAAAATATTTTTATGGGCAACAAAAATATACGCAATATGAGTGTATATGAGACATGTCAGTCCAATCGTAAATCGCAGGAAAAAGCAAAACCTTTTGGTGGATGCATGCATATCTATGAACCACCAGATTTTCAAGTTATATATAAAAAAAGAATATTTTTAGAATTTTTAAAGGAAATTGCAAAACCGGATGCAAATAATCATTTTTTTTTAAAATAAAATGTAATGCTTACTAATAAAAAATAAATATTTGTTGAGATGTTTGGTTTCGCATGCACGTTCCTACTGTAATCCTTTTATTGGGCCAGTTATTGTTTCTTAGATATTAAAATAGATGACAGCACGAGAATTTGATAATCTAGTTGCATTCATAGAGTTGCATTTTCAGAAGTTGTGACATGACTCGTGGTGAAAGAAATCACCGTGATCTTTTTTTATAGCTTTCTATTGTTAATAAATTTTATATTTGTTAATAGAAGAAGCTTGCCTTAGCTGTTTTAACGTAACTTAAAGTCCATTAATCAACGAACGAATAATATATAATCATGGTTTGTGTAAAATTTTTATTCAATGTGGAAGCATAAACATTTACTAAACAGTTATTTCTAAATATAATTTGCTTCTTTTTTTTATACTGAATTCACTGAACCCTTATTGATGATAATTTTTTTTAATCCATTATATTGAACATCAGGAGAGAAAAACTACAACTTCTTGACAAATAATACTAATGTCATAAATTTGATCTCGTTTGAATCTTCAAATAAAACTAAGAACGCATGAGGTGTAACACAGACAGCTTATTTATTTTCTTTATGTTGGTGATATTTACATTGGCGACCTATTCATATTTCCATAATCTGCTGATTTCTAATCCTAGCAAACAAATTTCAACATATTCCTGGGTTGGAAGCGTCGGTATATTTAATAGATTTACAGTGTCGCCCATACCAAAGTATGCGCTTCTTCTCCCATAAGTCTACTTGGAATCATCCTATGAAGATAAATGACATGCCATCGTGAAGATAAAAGTTAGACGTTTCGATCAGGTCTCTTGTTAACCCGTTCCTCAAACTGACGTTTGACTCACACACCCATAACTCCACGTGGAATCAGCCTATGAGGATAAATGACACACCGTCATGTAGAGGAAAGTAGGGCATTTCGAACAGGCCGAGTGTTAACCTATTCCTAACTCTGAACTTTGTACCTTGGGGGGATGAGAAGTATCGCTTACAACTGCAGTATACGATTCTGTCCCTACAACTACACACGGAATCAGCCTATGTGGATAAATAACATATCATCATGTAAAGGAAAGTTGGACGCGTCGATTATGCCATTTGTCAACCCAATTCTCCCCTCTCACTTTTGTACCGCGTGGAGGGGACTGTCGCACTTGGCTGCAGTATGAGTTTCCGTCCTCATAACTACACAGGTAAAAAGCTTACGGGAATAAATCACCTACTATCGTGTAGAGGAATGTGGACCGCGTCGACCAGTTGGGTCGGTCACTCGTCCACTTCTCCCTCTGACCTTTTAAATAATTAGCCAACATTAAATCCAACACTGTTTTTGTGTATCAGAAAGCTTATTCTATGTTCTGTGTCTCAAAATACAGAGGAATGCAGAGGACGGTTCCGAAATGCGTTCAATATTATTCTCGACGCATTTTCCGATTTCGACGTCCGCAGATGGTTCGTTGCTTGCATCCACCTGTTAAAGATGGGGGAGGTATGCGCAGGTTACCTGCCAGTTTTATAAATAACTAGCTGTTACCCGCGTTTCACACCTGTTAATTCTTTTTACCCCATTGGTACTTCATTTTCTTTTCTTTCTCTTTCATTTTCACGAATGCAAAATAACTGGTCTATTGTTCAGACATCTCCGAGATCACCTCCAAATGTTAGTTTCTCCGTTAGGTTGTCGTAAAGAGTTTTTACGCCAAAGCTATTTTTGATCGCCAACTTTCAATTGTGTAAAACAATAAATATACACTAATTTATTTTAAAGTATTTCATTGTTGATAAGATCTTATGATTTTATAACGATATACGTAAATACTATTTTCTTTTCTAATGGCCATTTAAAAAAAAATAAAACAGTTCCTTACAGTTTGGTGTTAATTCTTCTCTCTCCCTAAAAGTTTGGTTCATTCCCCCCCCCCCCCTTGCCCCCGCAAGATTAATGGATCTTTGTGGAGGGACGAATATCGGAGGTTTAAGCACTTGTGCCGAGCTCATTTTGTGCGTTGTGGTTGTATCTGACTTGCGGTTGCGTGTGCACGAGATCAAATGACCCCGTGTTGGTCCAAATTTTAAACTCTATTGCAGCACGTGGTCAGTTGACCCTGTGCTAATTTTATTTAGTTTTAAGAGATTATTGGACTTTATAACACACATTCATACTGTTTTAAACCAGAGAGTTGTAATATTAAATAGAGAGCGCCTTCAATACCAGACTCTCGTAAGGCCGCGGTCAACATTGAAAAGAAAAACTCGCATCACGTGGTTATAGCACTGCCACATTTGGCGTTCAGACATCTGCAGGAGTTCCAAATTTGGCGCACTTTCTTCTTTTTTGGTGATAAGGAGTTCTGTCCGTATTCAACTTCTTAATAACATATATGTACGTATTTACTTATTTTCAAACAATATGCGCTAAATATTTCATCTTCATTAACGAAACGAAAATATTTTATTTGTGTTCAATACTCGTAGAAGCGAAACTCTTTATATTTCTCAGGTTTTATTGTTTATATATTCTTATTGAAGTATACAAAATAACAATTGAAAGAACTTCGCTTATGGTAATTTTTTTACATAAAAACGTAACGCAATTATTTCAAAACTACAAAGTAAGAAAAATCTCCTTAATATATCTGTTAAACTCCCTTAAATTGTGCCACTCTTAAAAAAAAATAGGATATTTAAATACAAAATTAAACACAAAAATATATTACAATACTTCGATCTCGTTTAGTTCTTAAAGTCGCCAAGGCCTGCCAAGTAATATTGGCGCATGAATGAATTGGCATTTCCACATATCACGTGGTTTCAATGATGCACACACGGAAATCAGCATTTTTATTCCTATATTTGTATCATTACTCTATGTTTTAAACCCTATGTTAAGGATCAAATCTAAAACAACCATCGAAGTGCTCAGCGCTAGGGAATAGGCAACTGATATGTCATGTGACCCCGTACGTCATGGAACGTATTCAGGTCACGTGATACCATAGATCTTCCCTACACTGTAAAAATGGTGCTTAAAAACGAGTACATTAACGTACTCGTTTTTTAGTACAATTACATCGTAAATGAGCGATGACGTACACAAATTTAAGTAATCATACTTTCTCACAATTGAGCAGTGTGATATAATATTGCTCATGTCAGCTTCTGATAGAGCCATCTTAACAAATCAACCTGACAAACTTGAAATAGTTATTCAGAAGCTTGTTTTCCACATTATTTGATGTCGATTGCTTAAAAGTGAACTGAGTAAGGTAATTCAATTACAATTGAATTACCCTACTTCCCATTCTTTGGGCATACCTTTTTTTTAAGATTACTTCTGTTTATAACTTATTTGCCTCGCCCTGGTAGCTTGACTAATAAGACTCTGGACAGCGGTGCCTAAAGATCTGGGTTCGATTCCCGGTAAGTTTTGGTAGTAATTGTCGATATTTATGGAAAGTTATTTACGAAGTCAGCCTATGTAGACAAGCTATTGTTCTTTTTATTAATTTTTACTCATTCTACTCATTTTTGAGTACATGTCTTTTTCAAAAATGAAACCTATGTACTCGGAGCTATGATAAGCATGGGATGTACTCAAAAATGAGTGTATTTTACTTAATTTTGAATACTTATTTTTAACTGTGTAGTTCCTGGATAAGTTAAACATATTCAACACTATGTTTGAAGATATAAGAACTCGGTTTTGTGTAGGTGCGATCCTCCGAAGCTGCCCATTGATAGAAGACGAAGGACAAGAGCTGCGTCCCCCCGAGAATGAAGGATCTTCGTCCTTCGTCTATGAGAATGACTCATCGTCCGGACAGAACGAAGGCTGGATATTCTTCCCGGAAATCGAGGATATCATCTGTGAACCGGATAGTGATGGCGGTCAGGACGACCCGGTTGATGAACTCTCGGAAGTAAGTATCGCTATCAGGGCCGTGTCGCACCAGGGTGGGTTTGGGGGTGAGTCCGACACCCCAATAATCTGGAAACCCTAAAAGTTGGGAATTTCAAGCTTTAAAAATTCCCGAGTTGGGAAAATTTATGCCTGAAGAAAATTATTATTATTAGTAAATGAAAGCAATGGAAGATTAGAAATTGCCCAACTAGTAAGATTACATTTAAATTAGACATCAGAACGAGCAATACATTGGAACATGAGTGCAACAAATCAAAGCTTGTAGAGAACTGTTTAATATTACCTAACAAATAAAAAAGATGAAAAATGTCGGTAAGTTGGAACTGGGAATATTCAGTACTGTTGATTTGAGAATTTCGAATCGTTAAGAGGCATCCGTGGCCGAGCGGTTAAAGGCGTCGACTGGGAATCCGAGGATGGTTCGATCTTAGGCGATGGGCTTGACAAAGAAAATTTAAAAAAATAGTGATCTTGTGACCGGATATATTTATGTACTTTAATATGTAATATAATTATGTACTTTAAAAACAAAAAAAACTGTAAAAAAGAATAAATTTATCATAACACCAATTATTTTGCACACCAGTATTTTAGTATCCGTTGGAAGATATTCATAATATTTTAAACGTAATAAAAATCGTCTGTGGGTAAAAAATAACATAAATAGAAGATAGACCTACAACTTAAAATAACAACTTTTGTTGACGATAATAAAATAATCACATATTCGATTTTTCCAAAATGGCGGAATCAACTTGTTTTCGGAAAGACTATCACAAAAACAATTTATCTATATTCCAATGTATTGTGCTTTTATGAGTTGATTATTGTTTATCTTTCTATTATTTTCGATTTACTAATTTGACTGAAAAGTTTGTTTTCACAATATTTTTTTATACATATTCCATGACCCATTTTTTTCACCCGTTAATTTGAAGAAGAATTAAAGCGGAAAACAAATATTAAAGATATTTATAAACCGCAGAATTAACTAAAAATAAAATCTTGTGTTCTTAATAAAAAAATGAACATTTTTATAAAACTTTTGTAAATTTACATTTTTTTAACACAAAGAAATTTGACTTGAAACTTAAAAAAAATGGAATATATACTTTCGTGTGAATTGACTTTTCTGTATTTTTCTTTCAGTAATATTACATTTGTCTATTTTCGAAGTAAATCGCTTACATTTTTTTCGCCAAGCTACTTAGGCAACAGATGTTGAATACTTGGCTGGAAGTTACGTGGTATCACAGCTTAAGTGACGATAAGTTCTTGTGTCTACGAATGTTTTTAACAAAGTTATTATTAAATTCGGGAAAAAACATTCTAAAACAGAAATGATACTGGTAAAGACAACTGTCGTTATCTCGAACTCGAAGGGAAGTGTATAAAAATTCGATATATCGAAAATTCGAGTTATCGAAAATCCTACAAAAAAGCTGTTTTGGTAAAAAATAAATACTAGTATACTTACACAACTTTATTTAACATATCTATCTAAAATAATTTGGTAAGTATTTCTATTTTTTTCGAAATCAATTATATTTTCCAAATGCACGATCGCTTGAAATGTCTCTGATGTTTTCATCTCCGGCCTCGATTCCGGCACGTATAGTTTTTAATCGAAGATAGAGCCTCTTACAAAGTTATCTTTGGAGGATTCTTCTTCTGAGAGCGATCTCTCATCAAATGCTGCTATAGAGAGTGCATTGCCTAAACAAAAATGAGAAGGGGTCGAGTGTCGTCTTCATATTTTAAGTGAGTTGCTTTCTGAACGGTCGGTAACGTTCCAAGAAAGTGACTCGCACTTTACCAAAAACGCCAGCTGACTTGAGGGACGATAAATCATTAATCTTCCTTGTTGAACTGACTCTGCGTTAAAGAAGAGGGGATACAGCTGAGGGAATCCAGTCTGGCAACATTCAAACAAAAGGGTGAGGCAGAGGTAGAAATCCATTGTAAGTATACCCTTTCAATAACGCACAATAAGAAAGAGAACCGATAAAGAAAAACTTGGCAATTACATATATGCTAAAGGTTCTTCAAAATCCGTAGTTTTGAGAGGAAAACACAATTTTGAGAGGAAAATAAAATTTTGAGTAGAGAGAAAACTTCGAGTTATCGAAAATAACGACAAAAAACTTCGAATTAAGAGATAAAATTACATTAAATAAGTAATGACGGTGCAGGGAAATAGATTTTTTTCGAGATATCGAAAAATTCGAGTTATCGGGAGTCTACTGTATTTTATTTTACCTTCAAAACTTCCTACATGTTTTATCGATGAGTCGGCGATCATGATAGATTTGACGTAAATGTGTCTTTTTTTCGGTACGGGTACATAGCTGAACGAAATATTAAAGAATTATTTTAACTATTATGCTCTCTTTTTTAATTAAAATTATTCATTTTCAGAGTGAAGTTTCCAATGTTGTCCGCATAGGTGGCGCGACGAACGATGCAGCTGCAATTGCTGCCAGTGATTACGTATGGTTTTGATTCGCAGCAATTTGCGTTTAATCCATCATGAGTTGTTTTCTTAAAAAAAATTAATCTTGGGAACTTTTGATGTTGGTTGTAGTTATTTGAAAATTTAAATTGGTATTTTATGTTAAGTTTTGTCTCTGCATGTGCCATTTATTGTATTCGTTCTGTAAAGCCATTTTTAAAATTTTAATAAAAAAAGTATTGTTGAGTTCTGTATATTTTTTTATTTAACACATTAACTTCCAACTTTTTTGTCGTAGTAAAAAAAAATACTTTTAAATTGTGTATTCTAGTCTTTTAAATATGCCACCTAATTTTTTTACAGAATATTTGGATCACTTATTTAGAAAACTAACAGTATCAATGGAGCGTGTTAAATGATCAATGGAGCTATCTTTAAAGCATCCAATTTCCATTTGGAACTTTGGACCATTTCACAAATTTCAAACCTATTAAAATAATCTTTTTAAAAAAAAAAGGAAAAATCGCCTTTAATGAAAATGCGCTAAAAAGTAAAAAATATTTTTTAATTTTACGAACGAGTTAAAAAAAAATTTAATTATTTATTATCAATTTTATACTTTTTAAAACTTTTTTAAATAGGCGCCAAAATTTAGGTATGATTTTTGTAAATTAGCACCAACTTCAAAAAGTTGTAATAAGTATAAAATTGATATTAAATAATTCAATTTTTCCAACTCGTTCGTAAAATTAAAAAATATTTTTTTACTTTTTAGCGCATTTTCCTAAAGACGGTTTTTCCTTTTTAAAAAAAAAGATTATTATATTTTTCCCATCTTAGATTTTAGTTGCTATTATTCACCATTACAAATTCAAGTCGCATTCAAGTAACAACTTGTGCTCACATTTTGTCTGCACAATGTATATTGTAAAACAATCTTTATCCAGTAAATTCTGGGTGAATGAAATTTTATTGTTGTGCAATCTTTATTCAACAGTGAAAATATTTTGAAATAAAAGAAAATGTTTAAAAAAACTCTAATTAATCGATATTTCCGGATATATAACAGCCGAAAAACGGATTATTATTATATTTTGTGCAGTTTTTGCTTAAGCGGATTTATCTCTTCAACAAAAAAAGAATTTTCGAAATTGGACAATATTTTTTTTTTAAACCGTTCGGTTAATTGAGAATTACGGATTAATGCCGGATAACCGGATATATTTTTTAAAGGTTTCCAAGTGAGATATCCTCTATCCAACAAAAAAAGAATTTTCCAAATATTTGTATTAGAACAGAAATATTTTTGCAAACATACATTAAAAAAAATACATAATCTCTCTTCTTTTGGCGCGCTTTGGAGGTTTTAATTAAAACATTTGGCGTTGTCATTTAAAAGTTTTGGTTGAAGAGTTTTGCAGTTGTTTAAAAAAGCAATTTTTTTTTAAGTTTCCACGCATTAACAAAATATTTTCACCTTAAATGTTTGTTTCGAAAACTACCGATAGATGTCGTCCTTTATTTTACACGGAAAGTCAAGAAATCGTATTCGAAAAAAAACTCTCAATGAAATTTTCTTCGATTCCCATTTTTTACGTCTGTGATTCGCGACGAATAGCGTTCAAAGTCAAATGACGTAACCATCCTCGTAGCCAATAGACTACACGGAAAGGTGATATTGTGTGATGAATCTTTTCCCCGGGAATATTTGCATTCGATTTCAGTGTTTATTACAATTTAGTTGTGACACCTGCCATTTTGACAGTTAAAGACAGTGAGTGTGTTTTATTTTTAAGTTGGCAACATTTTATTGTGTCAATCTGCACATTCTTCGAACGTAATTGAAAAGAAACGTTAAAGAAAGAAGGGTTACCGTTTGAAGTTGAATTATTTTTAAAAAAAACTTTGCTCAAATTGAAGTTGGAAAATTGATTTGGAATAATTTAGAGGTAAGAGATTTTTTTTTTGAAATTACAATAGAATGTAAAATATGTGTTACAATCTATTACAGTTAGTCTAATTTTACATTGAATTACATATTCTAATAGGGGTACCACGGGAAATCATGGCGCAAGTTGGGCCATTAGAATGTTTTGGGGGAAATTTATTTAAAAAAAAGTTCAATTATTTATAAAAGATTATTTTAAAGTTAAATTATTTTTTTAAAGTTAAATTATTTTTTTTTAAAAATTTGCTTAGAGGTAAGAATTTTTTTTTTTGAAAATACAATAGAATGTAAAATATGTGTTAAAAACAATCTATTACAGTTAGTCTAATTTTACACTGAATTACATATTCTAATAGCCAGTGGTACCACGGAAATTATGGCGCAAGTTGGGCCATTAGAATGTTTTGGAAGAAATTTATTTAAAAAAAAGTTAAATTATTTTTAAAAATTATTTTAAAGTTAAATTATTTTTTAATTTTTTTTTTGCTCAAATTGAAGTTGGAGAATTGATTTGGAATAATTTATAGGTAAGATAAATTATTTTTAAATACAAAGAATGTAAAATATGTCTTAAAAACAATATATTACGGTTAGTTTAATTTTATACTGAATTACATATTCTAATAGCCCCCCTGGCTAATAGAATATGTAATTCAGTAGCCAGGGGGGCTATTAGAAACTATTCCACGGGAAATCATGGCGAAAGTTGGGCAATTAGAATGTTTTGGGGGAAATTTATTTAAAAAGAGGTTTAATTATTTAAAAAAATTATTTTAAAGTTAAATTATTTTTAAAAAAAACTTCGCTCAAATTGAAGTTGGAGAATTGATTTGGAATAATTTATAGATAAGATAATTTTTTTTTAAATACAAAGAATGTAAAATATGTGTTAAAAACTATATATTACGGTTAGTCTAATTTTACACTGAATTACATATTCTAATAGCCAGGGGTACCACTGGAAATCATGGCGCAAGTTGGGCCATTAGAATGTTTTGGAAGAAATATTTTTCATGACATTTTTAATTTTTTAATTGGAAAGAGTTTGTGCAAAAAATTATTTAATATATATAATGTATTATATAATGTGTCCTCAACCACTGGAATTTCCAGTGATTTTAAGCACAAAAGCTGACGACATTGTAAAAAAAATTCTCTTGCTTGTAAATGCAGGTCTTTCTTTTGTTAAAAATAAATGCCATTTCAGATAGATCTTAAAAATAAATTTCAAAATCTATCTGATTAATGGCTTTGGAAGAATTTAGGACAGGTCTTAGGAGTGTGCGACCCGTGCCACCGCACAGGTCGCCGACCCTTTTTTTTTTGGCCGCGGTTTGTAAAAAAAAAAAAAAACGACAAAAGCATTTTAGAGAAAATTAATTATTATTTTTTGAAACTCCATTAGGATTTTTTTTCTTTTTTTTTTTTAAATTTGTGTTTATTCTTATATCTAGGACATACACGTTTACTGATCTTTGTTCGGTTCAAACATTCCGGATACACTTCAGATTTATATTTAAAAACAATGTGAGGCAATAACTTTTCCGTTAGAAATGTAAACTTAATAATAAATAGGAAGATTTCTATAAACATGGAACTAGGAATCTCATTTCATATTCTCAGTGTTCACTCTAGGCCAGGGGTCGGCAACCTATTGAAACGGAAGAGCCAAAAGTTACAATTTACAAAATTTCCCAGTTTTTAAAGAGCCACTAAAATTTTTCGTTTCTATATTATAGTATTTGCTTATATATATTTGATATTTGATTTAAAATAAACGGCTTTAAATACGGAATAATATTTATTCATATAAAAACACAAATATAGATAGTTACATCAATGGGAGCATTGGCTTTGCATGCCTTTTGAAAGTTTGATTAAATCTGGCTTATAACTTGTTGTTTTAAGTTTCAAGCACGACTCTAGATTTTTATTTGTAAGTTGACTTCTAATTTTACTTTTCATTATATTCATGCAAGAGAACGCTTGCTCGCACGAATATGTCGACCGATCGTCAGCACTCCATATGCCAATTTCTTCACCTCACTGTAGCATTCTGGAAAACTGTTCCATGCGCCGAATATGACGCGGAATTTCTTTTAGAGCTGTCCACTTATGCTGCGCGATGTTCATGCATTTCTGGACCTCCAACTCTTCCAACTTGCTCTTGAGTTCTGTGAACTTGTAACTCCACAAGTCTTTGGTTTTCAAATCTAGCAATTGCATTTGGTGCGATCCAGCATCAATTCCAAATGGCTCAATGTTGATCTCATTTGTATTTGTGTTGAGAGGATTTACTATGAACGCGAGAGTACTTTTGTCTGTTTTGAATTGCTCGAATCTCTCAGCGCCTCCATTCTTCATGTTTTTTAAAGCTATGCTAAAGTAATTCGTGTCAATAGTTTCATTGGTCTCATTGCGATATTGCTTCAGATTTTTAAAATGAAGTAATTTACCGTTCTCCATATCTTCAACAAAAAAGAAGTAATTTTTTTTCGAAACAAACTACTTTTTCAAGCAAGGCGTAGGCTGTCACGGAGTCTCATCTCTAAGAACAAAACAATAGTTCAAATTTATCTCATTACGGTCATGTTAATCGTAGCGAATTGTAATTAACGATTATGAAAATAGAAGCTATTGAGAAATTAGGTACTTAAAAATATATTTTCTTATTTTTTAAGGGTTTTGATAATAAATTATTATTTTTTTCGTATGGAACTGAAGAGCCGCAACTTTACATCAAAAGAGCTGCATGCGGCTCGCGAGCTGCAGGTTGCCGACCCCTGCTCTAGGCGGTTTTTGAAGGGCGGTCCGCCCTGCCCGCCCTTTTTTCATCTCGATAGCGCCCTCCTGCCTCTTTTTCCAAAAATGCCGCCCTCTTTTGAAAAAATTCCGCCCCTCTTGCTCTTTTCAGTCAAGCACAAGCACCCTTGCTTCCCTAGCCGTCTTTAAAAAAGGCATCGATTAAAAAAATGTGTGTGTAAATTGGAATTAAGTGAATTATGACAGTAGAAAAGCAAACAACTTTTAACTACGCGTGCTGTATAATTGCGATGATTCCGCGGTTATTTCGAACACGGGGCATTTCACGAATCCTATTGGTTGCCTGTACCTGCATATGAAATGCTATGGTTTTTTTTAACGTGAAGATGGTTTGTTGTGTGTGGTTACAATATTAGGCTTTTTATTACCAAATTTTAAATTTAAGTAGCCTTTTCATCAGTTTTGTAGGGGATATGATTAGGGCTACTTACAGATTTGGTTTTTAGCGAAAACATTAATTTTTAAGTGTCAAATTTTGGATTTTAAGTAGCATCTTCATAGAGACATCAATTTTGTACGGGTATTTCCTTCAAAATAAGCCCCGAATCGTCACCAATATGCAGCTCTTGCGCAATATCAATCAACAAATCGGAACTTTTTTCTTTTGGCCACGGGTCCGATATATCAACGAGTGGCCACGCCCATCTCAAACTGTTTTTTTAAAAAAGTGCCCTTTTAAAAACAAGAAGTACCTTTTTAAAAACGGGATGCCCTTTTACAGCCAACAGCGCCCTGCCCTTTTTTATTTCTAGAGTGAACACTGAATATCATAAATAGCACGTCTCTGCACTGTGCCTCCCCTCTTCCTTTAGTACGTCTTTGTACTGCCCCCCCCCCCTCCCCCTACTTGTTTTTTGTAACTATACTCCTTCGAAAATCCTTGAATTATGAATCGCCTTCCATAAATTGTTCGATGAAGATCCCAAAATCTGCTTTGCCGGTCAACGATTACCTCCAAGGCGGTGCCTCTGAACTGACCAAATGAACCGGTAAATCCCTCAGCAATCAATGTCTTCAAACTACTTTCCCCCACAAAGGAACTGGTAGTTAAAACTGGCTACCCTAAGTAGTTGCGTGACGTTGCAAAACTTTGTAGAAAAAAAAGATGAAATTCTTTTCGGAATCTTTGATGCAAGTAACTTTTTATAGAAATCCCCATCTTTTCAATAAGATAAAAACTCGCCATGTAGAGCATTATGGGGAGAATCAAGGCCCAAATTCCGAAAAATGTGCTACATTTTTTTTTGCAGAGAACGATGCTATACATATTTAATAAGGTGTACACAATTTCGCAGCATTCGAAGAAAAAGAACATGTGTTTTTTACATGTTTTTTTACATACCATTTATCATTTGTCTACCTACTTTTCGTCTGCAGCATTCGTCATTTACTCTAATATTTTTTTTTTTAATTTTGGTCATGTTTAAAATATTAAGGCTTTGTAAAAAAATTACTTAAAACTAAACTGTTAATTGTTTTTTTAAACTTTAATTGTTTTATAAACAAATATTATATTTAATATATATATATATATATATATATATATATATATATATATATATATATATATATATATATATATATATATATATATATATATATATATATATATATATATATATATATATATATATATATATATATATATATATATATATATATATATATATATATATATATATATATATATATATATATATATATATATATATATATATATATATATATATATATATATATATATATATATATTTTAATTAAGTTATCAATTTTTTTTTTGCGAATTAATAAACATGAAAATGCGAATATTTTTTAGTATTTTACCTTAAAATAGGGTTTTGAACATAATTAAAACACAAATTTGCAAAACTCACTCGCCGTAGGTCTATAGTTTATACTTTCTGATTATTCATTCAATTAAAAAAAATTTAAATATTAAAAATTAAAGGAGGAGTATTTTTAAAAAAACATATTTAAGTTTAAAAAACAAAAAAAAGTGAAACAAAAAATATTTTTATTTTCTCCGTTTTTTCCGTTTGGTAAAAAAAAATAATCAAAGAAAAAGCTTTAAGCTTAAAAGCTTTTTCTTAGATTATTGTTCCGAAAAAGTTCTTCTAATTATGCAAAAAAAGGTATTTCTGAATTTATTAATAAAAATATTAAGATTTGGTGCTAAAATCTCCATTAAGTATATAAAATACAGATACAACGCAAAAATACGCAGTTGAAACATTATTATACAATCTTAACATGTTTTGAAACACACCGTCTTCGGTTATCAGCAGCAGTCACTGACTCGTGTTTCGGAAGAGGGTGTCTCTCGAAACATGTGAAGAAGTTACATTGTTTTAAATTGCGTATTTTTGCGTTGTTTCTGTATTTATATCACAACATTTCTAACAAGGTGTTCGGTAAAATACACAGAAAGAACATTTTAATGACTGTTTCACAAGTACAAAAATGTATCACGATGTATCATGGAGCGGGGGGGGGGGGGGGGGGGGGGGGGAAGGTTAACGCAAAACGAACAGGGCGTGACATAGAGGAAGGGAAGGGGTGCATAAAAGGATAAAAAATAGCGTGACGTAATAAATGGCTTAGTTAATTAACGTCGCACTAGAGCTGCACAGTCGGATATATTGGCGACGGTTCGGGGCCTATCTCGAAGGAAAGACCCGGGGACGATGCCTCATATTTCTTAACCATCATTAGATTTATCGTGCACCAGTTACGTATACACTCCAGTATAATTTCTTGGATATTTTTAGACGACTTCTTTTTGGTTTGGTTAATAACGTCGCACTAGAGCTGCACAGTGGACTATTGACGACGGTTCGGGGCCTATCTCTCGGGAAAGACGTGCCTCGTATTTTTGAACCATGGTCAGATGAAGAGGACAACACCTGGGCTATCACCCGACACAACCCTCAATAACTCCCAGTCCCGTATACACGCCAGTATCATTTACTGGATGTTCCGAACGACTTTCTAGTATTTTTATAGTGAAGCTTGCAATCCTCCGATCGAAAGATCACCACTTTTTTACTTTTCTTTGTTAAGTCCCTCAAACTAGAAATCCTCTGATTACCAGCTGAACGCGTTTATCCACTGGGCCACTGGAGGGCCCACGTAAAAAATGAACGTGTCCGATTGGTCCTTTTCCTATTTGACCTCTATTTGACATTGAGTATTCTTGTGAAAGCACAGATCTTAATTTAATCACGGGTGTTTTTTGTCGCATGAACTATTAAACAACATTAATTAATGTATATACATTTTATTACTACATAAAGGGGCGTATCTCATTTTGTGACGACGTGGTGACTAACTTTTTAATGAAGGTCAATTGATATGTCGGAAATATATTCTAGGAACTTTTGCAACATTTTGTTTATCATTCCGTCGGTTTAACTATACTTAAATAACCAGTTGCAAATTTTATTTTTTTAAACTACTTACGTGTTTACTCTTTCATTTTAAGAATATCCTGTAAGATTCATTTAAATGGAACGCTACAGAGGAGTTTAAAAATTCTGCAATTGTCTACCAGAAGTTGTTGTCAGTGTCAGTGGGAAGCTACTATAATCTGAGAAATAATTCTATCATTTTTAAGCATTCAGCGATCGCCAAGGTTATATTCGGCAATTTTGAAAATAATTTCGTCGTTGAATCACTTGACTTTTGACGAAACAAGAAATTTCAAATATTTCACGAAAGTAATTTATTGCGATTACTTTCCGATGGCATTGATTCTAACAATTCAAACGAGTTTTTCTGGCACGGTTGATAGCGTGCTCGACTTCAGACCGAGAGTCTGTGGTTCGTGTCGAGCCTATGTGAGATCGTCGTTATTTTGCTGAAACAAATTTCTTGGGAAAAAAAACAGAAAATGAATTTCCCCAGTTTGAAGAAATATTGGATCGGTTTCGTCAAAAATGACTAAAGTTTCGTCAAAAATGGCAAAACTTTCGTCACAAATGATTAAACTTTCGTCAAATATGACTAACGTTTCGTCAAAAATGGCAAAAGTTTCGTAAAAATTGACAAAAGTTTCGTCACACATGCGAAATGTATTTTTATCAGTGTAGCAACTCACAAGAAGTGTACTTTTCAACTTTTTGGTACGTCTTCAAAAATGTTAAGTTAGAGTTTTCAACTCTTATTTATTTTTATTTTCTTAAATTTATTATTTTTGTTGTTGAAATTTATAGAATTATTTCATGAGCATTGTTAAAAATAGGTATTCAAAAATAAGTACAATGTACTCAATTTTGATTACATTCGATGCTTATCATGGCTGGACAAGATTAATAATAATTAAGTAAGTAATAAGTTCCAATTTTGAAACAAAAAAGTACTAAAAAGGTACTTTCCATTTAAGCAATAGACATCAAATAATGTGGAAAACGGTCTTCTGATCAACTTTTTTAAGTATGTCAGGTCACTTTGTTCAGATGGTTCAAACAGCAGCTGCTATTAGAAATATTACCCCCCCCCTCCCCCGAATCGCCGCCATTGCTATTCGCATCGCCTTGATAGCTGAACGGATAAGGCTGTGATCAGATCTGGGTTCGATTCCCGGTAATTCTTGGTTGTAATTGTCGACATCTGTTGAAATTGATTTATGAAGTCAGCCTATGTATATAAGCTACTGCTCTTTGTATTCATTTTTGAGTACATGCAGGGACCGACTTACAAGCTTAGGGGCCCAGGGCAAAAGAACACTAGGAGGCCCCTCTACGTAATTCAAAATAAAACTGCTAAATTTATGCACAAAGCACACAATACAAAATGACGTAATCAGTCAGCTTTAATGCAAATATAAATATTTTTTTTAAACTACTAATTTTCTTCTTTTGAGAATTTGAATTAACGTTCATGATCAATACTGAAACATAGTTTTATCATACGTTTCTAGTTCTGTTCTTTCTTCCTTTTTAGCTTTTTTTTTAGTTGAGCCAGATTCGTATGTTCTACCTATTTTATAGCTAGCAAATCCCTAATGATTACAATATTAGGAAATTTGGAATAGGAAAAAAGTATCCGTAAACGACAAATCTACGTGCGATTAGTAAACACATCTTGTTTATGGTCTTGTACCTTGGTCATTAATTTAATTTTACTAGTGATCCAAAGCGCATATCTTTAAAAAACGTGAAGCAAAAGATGACATACATCATCATCACGGTGATAAGTGAAATTGATTTAACTGCGTTAAATAATATAAGTTTTGCAAAACAATTAACGATTGATTTAAAAAAAAAATTAAAAATTTTGATTAAAATAAATTTAATTGATTTTTTTAAAAATTCGTTAGTAAATTTATTTTTAACTTTTTTACATATAATTAGCATTAAATCATTTTTGGGGGCCCCTTTAAAATGGGGGCCCTGGGCAAGTGCCCCGAATGCCCTCCCGTAAATCAGTCTCTGAGTACATGTCTTTTTCAAAAGTGAAACTTATGTATCGGAGCTATGATAAGAATCGAATGTAATAAAAAATTAGTACCATTTTACTTATTTTTGAATACCTGGTTTTAATAGTGTACCTACTAATATCATATTCCTTTTCAGATATCAATAAAGAGCGAAGCCTTAGTATCATGAGGCAAGCCACTCGGTACTTCATCCTGTGGTACGGACTCTTCGAGACTTTCGTGTTCACGGGGAACATCTTCGGATGGACGGCCCTGCACTACATGCTGAGACAGGAGGGCATCTACGAACACCTGTGCGACGATGACGTCACCAACACCACGCTCAACACGAGCAGCTTTACGTCGCCAGCATCCGTCGCCAACGACTCCTCTGGGATCGAATTGAAGGTGAGCTTCCACGAGGGGAATGTAAAAGAAAAGAGTTGGGTATAAGTCAAGTTGGCGTATATTTGAAAACCATTTTTAACATTATTGCGAATTTATTGAAGGCGTTGGGTGCCAGATTTGTGAAGATTACATGATGATTGTTATCCACGATTTTTAGATTGGTTTTTGAAACACAAAGTAATATTGTTACTTGATATTTGGCGGAAAGTATAATGCTACTTTCTTGTTTTTGAAACATTACTTACTTTAAATATAAGTATTTTCAAAACCGTTTTGTGGCATGAAATATAATGAGAAAAAATGCTGCCTAAACAAAAGATACTTAAAGATTAAAAAGTTCTTAATGTATGATTTTATAATATTAATAGCAATATGGCCCAGAGTTACTCGTTGTCAATTTGCGGAGACAGAGCTGCTCGATTTTTTTTTGTTAGCGTAGCAATCGCATACACCTCAGTGAATTGTAAAAAATAAAGTTTATAAAATTCTAGATTTATTCAATTACTTTAAGTAGTTTTCGAAAAACCCAAATCCAGTACTTTTTAATTTTTATGTTTACGACTAAAACACTTGGCGGTGTTGCTGCAATGCCAATTGGCGTTAAAAATTTATATTATTTTAAAAAATGCATATTTTTTTCGGCAAAAATTGCCCGTTTAGTGACAATAAACACATGTAGTAAACTTCACATTCATTAGTTTTAATACTGGCGGTGCAATAATATATCAAATAACAAAATATTGCATTTTTCCAAACGGAAGTAATTTATCGTATTTGGCGAAGGTTTTTTTGGTGCCAATTGGCGACCGGAGTCTATATCTTTGCACATAATTACTGAAGAAAATTAATTAGGAATTATTGTTATTTATAACTGTCCACCCTGCATTTTCAGAGAGTTGTAAAATATAAGTTGATCCGGATATACTTAGGATAGCTTTACATTCACTGGAGAAGAATTTAATTTCGAGTTTTGATGAAATAGTCTCTCTATTTTAAAAAAAAAGTAAGCCCTAGGGGGAAAAAGTCAGTCCTAGGTGGAATTTTCAGTTCTTTCAATGTTATTCAAATCGTATCTCAAAATGTAAAAGTCCTAAAATTACGAAATTAAGTGAATTTGTTAAGAAATGTTTGATAAATCAGCAGAATATATTTTTGTTTCAATACTGTTATTAGTTTATAAGTTATTTAATATTAAAGTCGTCGTTGATAAAATTTCGCTTACAAGTAATTTTGTCCGTCGAGTTTCTGAAACACTATTAGGAGGAGAGATCCAATTTTTTTAGGGAGTGTACTAGGGATGAGCTTAGTAGTTATTTTTAAATAACGACAGTTATTACGATATTATAATGAAATAACTAGTATATTTAACTGTTACTTGATATCTTGAGCGATATTAAATGACCCAACCTCAGAATTAGGCGGTTGAAAATATCAAATGCTAAATTTTCATGAATTTTTTTTATCAGCTGATATTGACAAATCTTTTCATTAAAATAGTTTTAATGATCCAACACTTAATAATATTTCAATAAATTATTTCTATTATATAAACATATTAACTTTTCACAGCCATTTTTACATCACTAAATGCCCATTTCTTATTAATATTTCAAAGATAATAAAAAAATTAGATTTTATGATATTGCATGCAAAAAATATTAAAAACAAATATTGTAAAACTTATAGATTTTATTAGAAACAAAAATTCTAGTTTTCTTTTTGAAAAATGTTAATACTGATTTTATAGCAATATATCATCATGTAATAAAATAAATGTCTTATTATTAAATATGATTTAAAAAGATACTTTACAGGTAATAAAATGGCGCATTCAAATTGGCGATCTCTATAAACACATAAAAAAATTCAGCACTTTCCATCCAAATGTTGTTTTTAGTTAATATTGCGCAATATACCAGACCGTGATAAATAAGAAAGTTAATATTATTTCAAATTTATGCCTTTACAATGCGACGAGGAGTACCAAAGAATCACTTCTAATTAAAAATCTTTCACCTGAATGCGAAACGCAAACAAAGTATATTTCTCCAAACAGAACCGCACCTAACCAAATAATTTCTATAATGTAAAGCGGATTCACACATTCATTCATCCCAACCATTAAAAAAACACATCTTCACTCCCCCCCCCCCCCCCCCCCCCACACACACACATTACATGAATTGAACCATCCTATCACGACCCTTCCCACAAAACAATAAACTTTCGCCCACTAAAACCTTCGAGCATGGATTCTTCATAGTAGAGCAAACAACGGGATACAATCTCGCTGACATCAAAGTGAGGCCAACATGTATCGCTACACACATGTGACTAATGACGTCATTCCATTCATAAATTTTTTCAAGTTCATTCATGAAAATATCCAGACTTTATGAATGAATTTTGTATGTCGTATAAATGTTGTATTTGTTAGGATGAGGTGTAAGTGGATTTTCGAGATGGTAAAATAATTTTGGAAAGGTTTTCTTTTGTTTTTTTCTTAAATAACGTCGCACTACAGCTGCACAGTGGGCTATTGGCGACGGTTCGGGGACTATGTCGAAGGAAAGACCCGGGAACGATGCTTCGTACTTCTGAACCAGGTCAAATGACGATGTTTTTTCGGGGTTTTGGTTTTGGTTAAATAACGCCGCACTAGAGCTGCACAGTGGGCTATTGGCTAGGGTTCGGGGCCTATGTCGAAGGAAAGACCTGGGAACGATGCCTCGTATTTTTGAACCACGGTCAGATGACGAGGTTTTTTTGGGAGGTTTTGGTTAATTAACGCCGCACTAGAGCTGAATAGTGGGCTAGTGGCTAGAATTCGGGGCCTATGTCGAAGGAAAGACCCGGGAACGATGCTTCGCATTTTTGAACCAGGTCAGATAACGATGTTTTTTCTGGGTTTTTGGTTTTGGTTAATTAACGCCACATTAGAGCTGCAGAGTGGGCTATTGGCTAGGGTTCGGGGCCTTTGTCGAAGGAAAGACCCGGGAACGATGCTTCGTATTTTTGAACCAGGTCAGATAACGACGTTTTTTCTGGGTTTTTGGTTTTGGTTAATTAACGCCACATTAGAGCTGCAGAGTGGGCTATTGGCTAGGGTTCGGGGCCTTTGTCGAAGGAAAGACCCGGGAACGATGCCTCGTATTTTTGAACCACGGTCAGATGACGAGGTTTTTTTTGGTTTTGATTTTTGTTCATTAACGTCGCACTAGAGCTGCACAGTGGGCTATTGGCGACGGTTCAGGGCCTTTGTCGAAGGAAACACCAGGGAACGATGCCTCGTATTTTTGAACCATGGTCAGATGTCGAGGTTTTTTTTTGGTTTTGAATTTGGTATTCAATTTCATCGATTTGTTCGATTACATCGATTTATTCGATTTCGTCGATGTTCGATTTCATCGATGTTCGGATTCATCGATGTTCGATTTATTCGATGTTCGATTTTTTCGATGTTCGATTTATTCGATGTTCGATTTATTCGATGTTCGATTTATTCGATTTATTCGATGTTCGATTTATTCGATGTTCGATTTATTCGATGTTCGATTTATTCGATGTTCGATTTATTCGATGTTCGATTTATTCGATGTTCGATTTATTCGATGTTCGATTTATTCGATGTTCGATTTATTCGATGTTCGATTTATTCGATGTTCGATTTATTCGATGTTCGATTTATTCGATGTTCGATTTATTCGATGTTCGATTTATTCGATCGAATAATCGAACATCGAACATCGATGATGTCGTACTTCGATGATGTCGAACATCGATGATGTCGAACATCGACGATGTCGAACATCGACGATATCGAACATCGACGAAATCGAACATCGATGAAATCGAACATCGATGAAATCGAATAAATCGATGTAATCGAACAAATCAATATAATCGAACAAATCGATGAAATTGAATACCAAATTCGAAACCAAAAAAAAACCTCGTCATCTGACCGTGGTTCAAAAATACAATTGCATCGTTCCCGGGTCTTTCCTTCGACATAGGCCCCGAACCATCGCCATTAGCCCACTGTGCAGCTCTAGTGCGACGTTAATTAACAAAAACCGCTTCATCTGACCGTGGTTCAAAAATACGAGGCATCGTTCCCGGGTCTTTCCTTCGGCATAGGCCCCGAACCATCGCCATTAGCCCACTATGCAGCTCTAGTGCGACGTTAATTAACAAAAACCAAAAAAAACAAAAAAACTCCTCATCTTACCGTGGTTCAAAAATGCAATGCATCGTTCCCGGGTCTTTCCTTCGACATAGGCCCCGAACCGTTGCCAATAGCCCGCTATGCAGCTCTAGTGTGACGTTAATTAGCCAAAACCAAAAAAAGAACCTCCTCATCTGACCGTGGTTCAAAAATACAATTGCATCGTTCCCGGGTCTTTCCTTCGACATAGGCCCCGAACCATCGCCATTAGCCCACTGTGCAGCTCTAGTGCGACGTTAATTAACAAAAACCGCTTCATCTGACCGTGGTTCAAAAATACGAGGCATCGTTCCCGGGTCTTTCCTTCGGCATAGGCCCCGAACCGTTGCCAATAGCCCGCTATGCAGCTCTAGTGCGACGTTAATTAGCCAAAACCAAAAAAAGAACCTCCTCATCTGACCGTGGTTCAAAAATACGAGGCATCGTTCCCGGGTCTTTTCTTCGACATAGGCCTCGAACCATCGCCAAAACGGCCACTGTGCAGCTTGTCGCTTGTATGTCGATGTATTAAGATTCTATGGTCAATGTTCCACTTAACAATTACACAGCTACTAAACATGGCTCTGTCTAGGTGATGTTGACTGTGTGTAAAACGTTTTACTACAATTTACGTTTTACTACAATTTTGAAATCAAAAGTCAATCGCGAACGTTTTTTCATTCATAAATATTGAAAGGTAGTCACGTGTGAGTAGCGATTTGGTCTGAGATGTTTTTGCATCACGATGATGACGTCATATTCGCTCTACTACTACTATTCATGCTCGAAGACTAGAACGCACAAAAAAATATAAAAAATATCCCGATTCAATAATCGTATGATAAACACAATATCGAAAACTTCCCAAAAATATATTTTGAACCAACGAGTTCTGATATTAATATATATATTTTTTTAATCGTAATCGCAAATATCAAGAGTATTTCTGAAATTATTTTGATCGTATTTTGGACATTTGCCAATAACGAAGTAAGTATTCTAATAATAAAATATATTTTATTATTAAAATATAAAAATACCAACATTATCCTGAAATATTTTGGATCTCATTTTGGAAATGTTCCAATAACTAAGTGACGTAAACATCTCAATTCAGTAATTTGCGATCATTCTGCGGTGAATTATATCATGATATTGTATATCATAGAGTAAGTTTCGTTTCGACTTTCGACCAAGGCCCTTGCATGGACTTTTTTTTTCTCAAGGCCGTTTGTTTTGTTTTTGTTCTTGTTTGGCGGTGTAGGTGTTTCTGGTTAAAATTAAACAGCACATTTATTAATTGTTTGAAGTACGCATTTTTTAATTTTTTTTTTAAATTTTCATTTCGAAATACTGTTTTTTTTAAGCAAGTAAATAACTGTTATTTCTCATAAATAATATTTTTAATTATCAGAAATTGAAATAATGATATTTTATACCTGTTATTAAAATATATCTCATCACTAGAGTGTACAAATAGGTTTGAACTGGAAATCCAAGTAAGCATTTTTTAAAATTCGAATTAGTTTTGGATTTATAAATTTTTTAAACATTTAAACACGCTCCACTTTTTGAAGTTTTTTCACCCTCATTTTTGAAACGTGATTTCTAAATTGCTATAAGTCATTTAAAATTACATATTCTCTTATTCAAAAAAATATATTAATGTTCGATAAAACTTCCTCTTTCTGATGTTATAAAGATTATATTTCTATCTTTACAATTAAATTAGATATGGTCAAGTAAGATAAGTATAAAAAATAGCGAAGAAGGATAAAAATGTCGGATATTTCGAGAAAATTTTAATTTGCGACTTTTTGTCTCATTGTCCCGCTTGCATCTCAAAAAGTAAATGTCCTAAAATTATGAAATTATGCCAGTTTATTAAGAAATGTTTGGGTAATAAGATAAATATTTTTGTTTTTCAATACGATCAGTATATTAGACGTTATTTTATGTTAAAGTCATGATTTTAGAAAATTTTGAAAACAATTCATACATTTTTGTATACTTGTCTTCCAATTTTCAACAAAAAAATAAATAAAAAATTAGGGGTATAGATTAAACTATTGGCTACAAATGATCCAGAGCGTTTGGGAAATTTCGATTTAGTTTTGTAGTTATAAATTTTTAAATAACTGACGAAATGTCTGAAATAATCGTCAATTTTACGCGTTTCTTCACAAAAGATAAATTAAAACTGCTCTAAGTAATTCAAAAATATACTTTTTTCCTGTTAAAAAAATATAGTTATATTCGTAAAATCTTCCTTTCTTGAATGGTATCAATACTGAAATTCTATCTTAAAAAATAAATTAGATGTAACTATTTATGTAAAGTACTATAAATATAAGAACTAATAAATAAAAGATACTTCGGAGTGAAATGCCAACATTGGCAAAATGCCATCATGTATTTGGCTGCCAACGGCGAATTATTATTAGCGCCAATTCTCAATTATCTTACGCGAGTAGGCCTATTTATGCTTGGCGCGTTTATACTGTTGTTTGTTTACACATGTTTCGCTTTTCAATGATCACAATTGCGTTGAAGCAGTCTACAGTTGAATTTTTCCAGTTATCAGGCCCACCACAACGACGGGGAGGGGGGGGGGGGGGAAGCATGCCGCAGCCCCTCCCCGTGGGAAAATTTATGCCTCAGGCAAATTGATATTATTAGCAAATGAAAGCGACGGAAGACTAGAAATTGCCCAACTTGTATTAAGATGAAACTTAAATTAGACCTCAAAACGGACCACTGCATTGGAACATGCGTGCGACAAATCAATACTTTCGAAAAAAAACTGTTTAATATTACCTATAAAAAAGCTGAAAATGTCTTATAAGTTGGAACTGGGTATTTTTTTTAGCACTGTTGCGTTGTGAATTTCGAATCGGTAAGTGTGGTCTGGTTAATAACGTCGCACTAGAGCTGCACATTGAACTACTGGTGTTGGTTCGAGCAAAGCGCCCTTGATTTGTTATTGGTACGTATTAACTTACTACATCAAGGACGCTTTGTTTTGAGGCCTTTCTCGAAGAAAAGACCCAGGAACGATGCCTCATATTTTTAACAGTGGTCAGATAACGAGGACAACACTTCAGCTGGTACCCGATGTTCTTAAGTTGGGAATTTTAAATCGTTCAAGTTCGGAATTTCGGATCGTTAAGTTGGGAAATTTCTTATCTCAACATACGAAAAATAAATTTGTGTGACGGCACTGCCAGTAATAATTTATATAACTAAAAAAAGTATTATTGTTAGGACACATTGTCATTGTCTACAGTGTATGAAGCCGGTATTGGTTTGCGAAGCAAACTAAAGAGGATTGCGTAGCAATCCTCCGGGGGTTGGCGGAGCGTTAGCGGAGCAGGGGGCGGAGCCCCCTAGTTCTTTAAAAAAACGTAGTTTGTAGTCACCAAAACTATTTTTTTTAATAATATTTCATTAAATATGGTAATTTGTAAATATTATTTCTTCAAAGCTCAAAATTCTGCGTCAGTGAATGTAAAATTATCCTAAGTATATTCATATGAAATTATAAAGTCATACACTGAGCATTTTTTAAAAAAATCTTATAAGTAACTATAGACAATATTTTTTTTATTACATTTCATGTCACAAAACGTTTTGAAAATACTTATATACATTTAAAGTAATTACAGTTACAAAAAAAAAAAAAGAATAGCATTATACTGTTCACCAAATACAAAATAACAATATTAATTAATGTAAACAACACGGTGTAAAGCCGTCACGTAATCTTTATACTCGCCTTTTAAAAAATGTGAATACTCTGCGACGCGACGTTAAAGCAATCGCCGTTACGCAATTCCATTGAATAAAGAAAAAAAGTAAATGGAGGCTTCACTTATTACAGGTAATTAGACCTGCCTCTTTCTTTTCTGAAAAAGAAAGACATTTGGCGAGGATAAGTATCGTCTTCAACCCTTAATGAAGGTTAGGAAGGACATGTCTGGTGAGGATGTGCAGAAGAACTGTGTGTTATTTTTCACCTGTTCTCATTACCTGTTTTTCTCTTTTTACAAAATTCTGATTTTTTCTCATGTGTTCTTTTTTCATAAATTCGTTCGTTAAGGGGACTTGGCACCTCGAAAATTATTTTTATTATTTGAGATAAAAATAAATATTTTTGTGATGGTTAAACCGTTTTAAAATCTGTCTGTTATCTCCCGGATACCAGACTACGGTACTCAGTGCTGTCGCACAATTTTTTTTTGGGAGTATGTGTGTGTGTGTGGGGGGGGGGGGGGGGGGGGCAAGAATTTTTTCAACTTAACGAAACGATTCGAAATTCCGAGCTTAAAGATTTGAACTTCAACTCATATATTCGAAATTCTAAACTTGAACAATTCGAAATTCTCAACTTGGACGATTCAAACTTCCCAACTTAACGATTCGAAATTCTCAACTTGAACGATTTGAACTTCCCAACTCAATAAAACTTGACAAACTTGAAATAGAAATTCAGATAAAGGTTTTCCTTTTTATTTGACGTCGATTGGTTAAATAGAAACCGAGTTATTACAACTCAATTATCTCACTCTTTAACCTACATTTAAAAAAAAAAAAACCTGACTTTTTCTATAAGCGCCGATAGCCTAAGAATAAAAGACACTGGTCGCTCAGGACACTGCATTGCTCAGCATATTGGTTCGATTCACAATTAGACTTGTTTGTAATCGTGCATGTATTTGATACTTCTGTATGTCTATTGATTGAAATTATTTAAGTTGTATTATACATCAATGATAATGATGTATGTACACAGCATGCTATGTACGCAGCATTTACTCATTGTACTAATTTTTGAATGTAAGTCTTTTTCATGTATTCGGATCCATGATAAGCATCGAATGTAATAAAATTTGAGTACATTTTATTTAATTCTTATGTACCTATTTTAACATTGTAACAAATAGTAAGTTTTGAGATATTTTACCTTAAAGTTTTCATTTCGTACACTGTTAAAAATAGGAACTCAAAAATAAGTAAAATGTACTCACTTTTGAGTACATTCGATGCTTATCATAGCTCCGAATACATAAGTTTCAATTTTGAAACAGAAATGTATTCAAAAATATGTACAATGAATAAAAAAATAGATGTTAGCCTACATAGGCTGCCTCCATAGATCACTTTCAATACATATCGACAATAACAATCAAGGCTTACCGAAAATCGAACCCAGGTCCTCAGGCAACACAGTCCATAGCCTTATCGTTGTACTACCAGGACGACGTGAAGAAGTTATAAACAGAAGACATGTTAAAAAGGTGTGCCAAAAGAATGGAAGTAAGATAGTTGAGTTGTAATAACTCATTTTCTAGCAATCAACATCAAATAGTGGAAAAACATCTTCTGAACAAGTATTTTAAGTTTGTATTGTCGGTTTGTTAAGATGGAATGTACAGAAGCTCAGATTTTCAATATTAAATCACGCCGCTCATTTTTGAGAAAGTACAATTACTTAAATTTGAGCACGTCATCGCTCATTTACGATGCAATTGCACTCAAGGGAAAACGAGTATGTTCAGGTACTTAATTTTAAGTAACTTTTTTTTACAGTATTATTAAACCTAAAAATGTTTAAAAGTCATCTGGTAACATCGGAACAATTTTATATTTATTTATAATGGTAATCCTGCAGCAACTATTATTTCAAAAGAACCGAATGATCTCATCTCTACTGCCAGACTTGTGTGGTAATAGTTGTCGTGTTATAAATGTTGTAAAGTGATTATATCAGGGAGCTTCCTCTTGTTTAAAAAAAAGAAATGAATGCCAAGACTATGATTATTATTTCACAACAAGAAGTACGTTTAATATACAAGACGCCCATTAAAGATTTAGATTCTTACAAAATGATCTTTAGGCAGTTCTAAAAAAAGTGCATAATGACAACTTTCAACGGGACAACTGACAAGTTGACAGGCAATTATCGAATGCTATTTTAGAAGAGAAAGATTACAAAAAGCTGTTGTCATTGAATTTAAACTATTCTTTTATTTTAATATACTAGTTTTGCGATCCCACGCTGTTGAAATCGCTGAGATTTCCAATTTTTGCAAAAAAATTGCATGGATTGAAAGTCGGATTTTTCTGATTTGAAGGACGGAATTGGTTTATAAAAAAATCATTGAGTAGATGTATTTTTATTTGTCTGAACAGCGCGCCACCAAAACTCTAAAATAAAACCACCAGACATTTTTAATTAAAACCGCCATGTCGAGAGGTTATAGATTCGACTGTTATGTATTTTTTTTATGTATGTTTTCGGTTCTAATTCAGATATTTGCAGAATTCTTTTTTTGTTGGATAGGGGATGTTTCAAAGGGGAGCAATTTGAAAAAAAATATCCGGTTATCCGGTATTTAACTATCCGGATTTCTCAATTAACCGGCGGACCGTTTTTAAAAAAATTTCGCCCGATTTCGCAAATTCTTTTTTTTTGTTGGATAGAGAAAAATCCACTTAGGCAAAATCTTCAAAATAATAATAGGTTATCCGGCTGTTATATATCCGGAAATGTCGATTAAACGGATTTTTTTTAAACAATTTATCCGATTTCAAAATATTTTCATTGTTTAACGGAAGTTGTACAACAATGACATTTCGTTTAACATGCATTTATTGGCTTTGTTAGGGATTGTTTTAAAATATACATAGTTGAGCACAAGTTGCTACTAGAATTTCTTGGTGAATAGGGGGCAAAGCCCCCTACTAAATTAAAAAGTAAAAAGGGACAAATAAAATAATCTTTCTAAAAAAAAGGAAAACCGACTTTAAGAAAAATGCGCTAAAAAGTAAAAAATATTTTTTAATTTTACGAATGAGTTGAAAAAATTGAATTATTCAATATCAATTTTATACGTAGTACAACTTTTGTAAGTTGGTGCCAATTTACAAAAACCATACCTAAATTTTGGCCCCGATTTCAAAAAGTTGTACTACTTATAAAATTGATATTCAATAATCAATTTTTTCAACTCATTCGTAATATTAAAAATTATTTTTTACTTTTTAGCTCATTTTTCTTAAAGTCGGTTTTCCTTTTTTTTAGAAAGATTATTTTATAATATACTAGTTCTGCGATGTATTGGAGATTGGAATAGGAAATATGAAGAATATAAAATATTTAAAATTATCTTCAAAAGAAATAATAGGAAAAACTTGCTTTTTTTGCATTATCTGCTTCCAGAGAATTAATTACTATATGCCTGTTGCAACCAGTGGCGGATTTAACGGGCGGCAAATGGACAGTTGCCGCCTGGGCCCCCTTGTCTTGGGTCCATTTTGGGCCCCCCGACTCCAAAAATTAGAAAAGGGAGGAAGAAAAATAATTTTTTCTTTTCTTTTTTAACATATTTTAATTTTACTAAACATTTCACCGAAATTATCTGTTTGGATTTCTTTATCGTTATGCATACGAGTAGACAGGTGCCCCTTCTTCAACGGGCCCGGACCCATTCCTCCTCTTTACCTCCATTATCGAATAAGTCCGTGCAAACGGACCCCAAATCGTAAGTCCCCAAATCATCTACGACGCGGGGGCAGGGCCCTGCTTTTGTAAACAGACCAAACGTGGGGCCTCTTACGAGACGCAGGGCCCTGTGCGAAGGTAGCTGCGAGAATCCATGAACTATGATTTAGATTTAAGAATTATAATATTTTTAATAGATTTTAAGATTATTATTATTTAGGAGTGGGGCTAAACAACGACTCTCGAAAATTAAACTCTGAGTTTAAGTGCATAGAGCATCATGAGAACGACAGTTTCTAATCATTATTTAAAATATTTATTTTAAAATAAAAAATGTAGCAAAACGGTCTAATCTAAATATTTTTTTTAAAAAAGGGGTTTAGAAATTAAAAGACAGATTAAGTTTTTTCTTGTTGGCAAAAGGCAACCAATCCAAAGCACGGGACCCTGTGTCACAGCGCTAAGGGGGGGGGGGGGGGGGGGGGGGGGGGAAAGGTGAGAGTATTCATTTACAGAAGTTACAATTTTATAGTATTCCCCTATGCTATAAAATATATAACACTTATCAAACACGTATCTAGAAACTCGAATTGATGCTTTAGAGTCTATTTAAAAGCGTAAGAAAAATCGTTGAAAATATTTCATTTAATAAACTATGAAGTTTGGGTTGAACAGGGCCTAATTTATCATTAAGCACGTTAGTCTGGAGCTAAGAGCCCTGGATGTATGAGCCTAACTTTTATTGTAGGAAAATTGCCTATGTTTTTTAAAATGCGTTTACTGCAATTTTGCATAGCTTTACAGCAATTTTTCCAAAAACGTTGTAATTTCTTGTTTTTTAAAAGAATAATTAACTGTATATGTGGGATTTTTTAATTATTTTAATCCATTTTTTGCGAGAGTAATGGCCCCTATCAGTGCTTTTGTGCCTATAGTAATGAATTTTTTTAATCAATCCCGGGCATATGCTTAGGGGGGCTAGAGGTCTAGAGCCCCCTTCAAGAAATATTTTGAAGGGGCTGAGTCTCCCTCCCTAATATAATAATCCTCTCTACCTTTTTTTTTTAAAAAAAAAATCTCATTTTAAATACCAATTGTAGGAATAGAGAATTTGTACAAAAATCCGCCTTGGAAAGGAAACCCTTGTTAATTCACAAACGTGTTTTACGTGCGCATGGAATGGGAAAGAGGTCGTTTTGAAAAGAACAGGAGAAGAATGAATTGTCGTAGCTTTGACAATGAAATCGCTTGCAAACCTTTTTCAATAGTTTCCTTTCGAAGACGATTTGTATGTATCATTAGTCAAATGCCCTTTTGTCCAAACAGGTGTCCAAAGCACCTCTCAAGACATATGTGAAGGGTCACAAAGGACTGCTTTTCGGGGAATTGTAATGTGTATAGTCCACTTCGCTTCGTCCTCTTCTGTTTGAAATTAGTGTCACTTGGCCGTACTGGTTGATAGATGCTCTTTCCATTGTGACATGAGTATTGCCATTTTATGCTTGTGGAGGTTTAGAATGGACTACACTACAACTATATTGTCCCGTGAGGTCGTAGGGAGCTACTTGAAAAAAAATACCTAATTTATGAGATCGAACAGCTTCCATTTCACAGCTTCTTGAGTAAGACGGTAAATTTAGGAAGTAATTTTTTTAGTATTAATAACAAATGTAGGAGTTTTTTAAATCAGCATATTTTACTGTTTTGCAAGTAAGTAAATATTTCTATATTCTAAAAATCAATTACAAATCAGAACATCTTTCCTAATGAAATGGGCTTTTGTAATTATGTTAATCAATTGGCAGTGACTCTAATTAAAATGTTTGTTTTTGCTATACACCATTAAGTCAATAACACTAAGAATGTTTATGTATAGAAATAAGTCGAAGCTCATTTTAATCTTGAATAATATATAAATTACAATTAATAAAAGCAATTTCAATGTAGCGAATTATTGCAAATACTAGGAAAATACGGTTTATATAAAGTCTAGATTTCTAATGGTTTTATTGCATCAATTGAATAATTATATATTCAACAATTTATTATTTATTTCATTTGTTAACAATTTATTATTTATTTCATTTGCTAATATTTAAATTGATAATTTATATTTATTCAAAACATTATCCAATGAAACTTTTCTTGTACTCAATAAACTATGACTCATGCAAAATCGTATATATTTTTTTATATTACTAACTTTTTATGTTTCCTAAAAGCAAAAAAAGTTTAAGTTTGAAAACTATTTATAAAATTTATCCATTTAAGTAGCTGAAATAAACATAATTTCAGATATTTATATGAATATCTACAACACTTCGTTAAAAATGTAAAAAGTAAATATAAGAATAATGTAAAAAAAAAAGATTATAGCATTTTAAATATCGAAAAATCTATTGCAAATAAAATTAACTTAAAATCAACAATAGAAATTTTTTCTGAACAAAAAGCAAGGCGAGGCTGCAATATTAAAGTGTAAAATTTGAATATATAATAGTATGTAAACTTTTTTTAATATTAGTAAATATATTTTAAATGTTATTATAATTGTTTTGTGCTTGAAGCTATTATTTTTGTTAATATTACAGAAAAGGATGATTTATGAACAAACATTCAAATTGTGTTTTGCCACATTACGTGAGCCTACAGAATTTGAGAAGTTTGTGGGAAAAACCGCAAATAACTTTTTCTTACTATATTGACTGATTCCAAACTTTGCTAGATAAATTCAAAGGATAAAACGAGTTTTGGACAAAGAAAATAGTTAAGTTCTACAGAAAATTTCGGAAGCAAGTTCAAAAGATGTAATAATCCTATTTTTAGAAATTTTAGAAAAAAAACACGTTTTTTGAATGTTTGCTCCTAAATTATTTATTAGAAAACGGGCCCCCTTCAAACATTTTTGCCGCCTGGTCCTTTTGTCTTAAATCCGCCACTGGTTGCAACTGTATAATTTGTGTTGTATCCATACATTATTATTTCATCTGACAATAAGTATTACTTATAATTTTTTATTTATAATGCAATATATTTATTGTATTATTGTAGCGTGGATACTTTGTTTCAATACAAAGCATGTATTGCAACATTTCCTAATGTAATTGTAAAATCAGGGAATTTTTTGTGACACCATCATGGAAATATCAGGGAACTTTTTTTACCCAGTATTTTGTTGCTACCCTGGTACTTGAACTCTGCATATTAAGGTGTGCCAAAAGAATAGGAAGTAAAATAATTGAGTTGACTGAGTACTAAAAAAAACGAGTATACTCAGGTACTTATTTTTAAATACCTTGTTTTACAGTGATATAGTAAACATTTTTTCAACACTTGTGAAACCGCGTGTATTAAATATAGGGAAAATATAATATTAAATAAAAAAGAAAATTACTATATTAAATATTCAGGGTGGTAACATAACCTGAAAAACCGGGAAATCAGGGAATTGTCATGGAATTTTCTTATTCTGGAAATATCAGGGAAATTTTCGAAATTTCAAAAAAAAATCAGGGAAATTTTCAATTTTGGATTATTAAAATGACAATTAGCCTCAATTATGCACTCTATTCTGGGTAATTTAGTTGTCAATATTTCCTTTTTGTTCTGAAAAATAATTTTTTTTTAAAGTATGGTTATGCATATTTTCAGTTTTATTTTTGTAAAAACGTGAACCACTGCTGAGGGAGCAGCAAAAGCAAAGTGCATTGGACCTTGAAATTGTGAGCAACATGTGAGGGGCTAATGAATGTGATTTATTGAAGATTGGAATAGGAAATATTAAGCATATAAAACATTTAAAATTATCTCCAAAAGAAATAGTTGGAAACATTTGCATTCTCTGCTTACAGAGAACATGATTAATTACTATTATGCCTGCCACAGTTGTATAATTTGTGTATCGATATATTATTATTTTAACTGACAATAAGTATTGCTTATAAATTTTTATTTATAGTGCAGTAAATTTATTGTATTGTAGCGTGGATACTTTGTTTTTATACAAAGCAAATATTTCAACGTTTCTTAATGTAATTTTAAAGTCAGGGAAATTTTGTGACACCATCATGGAAGTCAGGGAAATATCAGGGAACTTTTTTTTCCAGAATTTTGTTGCCACCCTGATATTGTCTCGTTGTCCACCAAAATGCTATGGAACACCAGCCGGCACAAAAAAAATATTTGAATCTTAAAAAAAGCAATATTTTAAAGATTACCAACCCAGAATCACTCTCACAGTTTTCCACGGCACACCTGAGCCTCCTTCAGACGATTCAACGAAAACCACTTCTTCCCCCCAGACGTAAACAACGACCCATTAAAAACTGCACAAATACATTAACTTTAACTTTAACTGCAGTTAACGACCGTATATCCTTGTTAATGCGCGTAATCCCCGAGCCCATCAAGGATTTAACGCGTCCACCCGAGCGGAACAGGTAAAGAAGAACGCGTTGTTATTATTGTGCTTTACTATATTCGCAGTAATCTGTTAGTCATGAGAACAGGTACAATTCTATCGGATACGGTTGGCGAGGAAAGAAAGTGATACTTTGTTTCGGTCTGATGTATGATCGTTGCAGAATTATAAACGATGAATTTGGTTAATGCAAACTTTCACATATGTAGAGTTTACTAAATGGATAATGTTATAGCTTGTGCCGTTCATATCTAAGCCTAATAAGATATTTGGAAATTTTAAATTATGCACAAATCTTTTGACTAACTATTTTCTTTAGATTACAAACCTTTTTATTAATATGAATAAAAAATATCTTTAAATAAATTAAGAATAACTAACATGGCCATGGAATAATTATCGCGTGAACAACCCTTCTCACCCGCTCACGCATATTCGTTGTGACTACTCATTGATGGCACTACGTTCGAAGAATTCTACCCATAGATGGCACTTCGTTCGAAGGATTCTACCCATAGATTGCACTTCGTTTAAATAATTCTTCCCATAGATGGCACTGATTTCGAAGAATTCTACCCATAGATGGCACTTCGTTCGAAGATTTCTACCCATAGATTGCACTTCGTTTAAATAATTCTTCCCATAGATGGCACTGATTTCGAAGAATTCTACCCATAGATGGCACTTCGTTCGAAGGATTCTACCCATAGATTGCACTTCGTTTAAATAATTCTTCCCATAGATGGCACTGATTTCGAAGAATTCTACCCATAGATGGCACTTCGTTCGAAGGATTCTACCCATAGATTGCACTTCGTTTAAATAATTCTTCCCATAGATGGCACTGATTTCGAAGAATTCTACCCATAGATGGCACTTCGTTCGAAGGATTCTACCCATAGATTGCACTTCGTTTAAATAATTCTTCCCATAGATGGCACTGATTTCGAAGAATTCTACCCATAGATGGCACTTCGTTCGAAGGATTCTACCCATAGATTGCACTTCGTTTAAATAATTCTTCCCATAGATGGCACTGATTTCGAAGAATTCTACCCATAGATGGCACTTCGTTCGAAGGATTCTACCCATAGATTGCACTTCGTTTAAATAATTCTTCCCATAGATGGCACTGATTTCGAAGAATTCTACCCATAGATGGCACTTCGTTCGAAGGATTCTACCCATAGATTGCACTTCGTTTAAATAATTCTTCCCATAGATGGCACTGATTTCGAAGAATTCTACCCATAGATGGCACTTCGTTCGAAGGATTCTACCCATAGATTGCACTTCGTTTAAATAATTCTTCCCATAGATGGCACTGATTTCGAAGAATTCTACCCATAGATTGCACTTCGTTTAAATAATTCAACCTATAGCTGGCACTCCGTTCAAAAAATTCTACCCATGGATGGCAGCACTAACAACGTCCCGTTTAAGAATTGCTCGGAAACTAATTATTTTTAAATGCATTTAAAAAAAAATCTCTTAATATTCATGAGATAAAGTACGATTCGTCACTGCTCCGAGAAATTCCCTTTTTTTTTAAATCTCACATCCGTTGTATATGAGACCCGTAAATAATATATATATATATATATATATATATATATATATATATATATATATATATATATATATATATATATATATATATATATATATATATATATATATATATACCGTATATATACCGTAAGATTACCGTAAGGTTCGGTTCGCGAATACTGTGTCCGCTCTTGCTCTTTTCCGCGCCTTCGGTGAGCTCTCGATCTCCCCGCACTTGTCATAAGTATATATTTCTTTGCATCATTTTATTCATCTTGAATCGCTCTTTCAACCTGTTGAAGTGTCTGATTCTGCAATTTAATCAGCAAATTGTCACTTTCACTCAACGCAATTTTAATACAAATTGTTTAAACTGTTAACTAGTCAAATGGAATTGTTGAACTCGTGGTTCTCTTCATTTTAAAAAAAGCACGCCACCTTCCGTCGATTAGAACTATAGGTACATTGGTTAAGTAGGCCAGAGTATGCCCGAATTTTGACTTATTTAACTTCTAATTATAATGCGATATAAAGGTCAGATAGAAGAGTGGATAAATGAACGACTTGTTAGGTGCAAAATATATCTTTTCCTCTACACGATAGTAGGTCATTTATATCCATAAGATGATTCCCCCTGGAGTTATGGGACTTTGAAATATCAACACTTTATTTTTGTTGCGCAAGTTTCTGCCAATAACCTCTGTACTCGGGCCGATTTTTAATGAATTTTTTAGCATGACACTCTGCCGTAAATTTTCTAACATTCACCAACTCCTTAAGATTCTTTAAGGTATCTAATAAACGTTATAATGTAATGTATGTATTCTACTAAACGTTCTTAAGAATTCAGTTTTTAATTCAATTCATATATTCGATTTTTGTTTCCGATAAAACATAATAGACTTTACGTACAAATGTCTGTCGACATTACAATTCTGGAAGAAAAGTAAAAGCACGAAATAAAGTACAGCGATTGGTGAAGACAAACCACGTGGGTTTTATGTGCCAATTTCCGAAAAATATGATTTTGTTTTTCTCTAAAAATTGTAAACTTGTCCCAAGTCGTGCTAAAATGAATTATTTGCAAGTTTTTGTTAAAAAAAAGATACATTGTGGCCTAGAAAGCTAAAAATACCACTCTAAATTTTATTCTACTAAAAGTTTTTTTTCTTTTCATTTCAGTTCCCATATTCGATTATGTTGCCAAAATCGAACATGCTATTTCACAATTTTCCTTGAAACACAACGAATTATACCGAAGAATGTGTTTTTTACTAAACTTTTAAAAACAAAAAAAGTTCTATTGTTAGTAAACCCAAATAAGGCCAGGAAGGATAAAAAACCCTTCCGAAGAACACAAAAACTCTTCTAAAGAAATCGTCTGAACTTCTGGTCTTGATGCTTCAGCGGACTGTGAAGGAACAACGCTGAAGGTCCTGTGCGCGGTTGATTGGCGAAGCGACCAATTTTAGGAATTGATTTTTGGTATCATTTTTTCACATCATTTGCATCGTTACAAGAAACTTAATCGTATTGAAAGGGAAAATTGATTGGTGTCATATTTATGCAAGTTCGTAATAAATATGTAACGATGTAGTAAATGGGTTTGAAAAGTGTGTGAAAAAACTTATTCAAGGATGTCTTTTGTATATATAAGTGTAATGAAAGTGAGACTTGGATTTTTTTCCTTCCAATTTTAGCTTTTTTAAATAATTGTTCAAGGTGGTTTTATTGTTTGGTGTTTTATTATAGAATGTCGAAATTTTTTTTTTTTACTTACACCAAGACATATTTTCAAATTCTCACGCGAAGAATACCGACACTGTTAAAAATAGTTACTCAAAAATAAGTAAAATGTACTCATTTTTGAGTATTCGATGCTTATCATAGCTCCGAATACATAAATTCCAAATTTGAAATAAAGAGATGTACTCAAAAATGAGTACAATAAATAAAAAGAGCAGATGGTAGCCCTACACAGGCTGCCTTCCTAAACTTTCATTAAATATCGACAATTACAATCAAGACTTACGGGGGAATCGAACCCAAATCAACAGACACCGCAGTCCAGAGCCTTATCCGTTAAAAGGACAAGGTGACTTCGAAAAAAATATAAACAAAAGAAATGTTAGAAAAAAGTGTGCTAAAAGAACGGGAAGTAAGATAATTGAGTTGTATTAACTCAGTTTCCATTTAAAGAATCGACATCCAAGAATGTGGAAAACCATCTTCTGGAAAACTATTTTAAGTTTGTCAGGTCACATTGTTAAGATGGCTTGAGCAGAGGCTGAGATTAAAAATATTAAATCACATTGCTCATTTTTGAGAAAGTACGGTTGCTTAAATTGGAGTACATTATCGTTAATTTACGATGTAATTGTACTCAAAGAAGAACGAGTAGGTTCAGGTACTTATTTTTAAGTACTATATTTTTTTTATAGTATAGATAGAATGAAGTAAAACTTTATAAATTATTAATAACAAGTTTTAGTGAGAAATTAAGTTTCTTTCAGAAATCAGTTGTTTTCAGTTTTCAAACATTTTTTTTGTTTTTGTTTTGAGCGGTGCATTATTTTATTATCACTTTCATACATTCCACCTTAAAGTTTAAAGACTGTTGAAATTTTTTAACATAGTAATGGAAATTTACAAAAAACAGTTTATCCCAATTTTGTTTGTACGCTTAATAAAATAATCTTTCTAAAAAAAAGGAAAACCGACTTAAAGAAAATGCGTTAAAAAGTAAAAAATAATTTTTAATTTTACGAATGAGTTGAAAAAATGTAATTATTGAATATCAATTTTATACTTAGTACAACTTTCTAAAATCAGCGCCAAAATTTAGGAATGATTTTTGTAAATTGGCACCAACTTCAAAAAGTTGTACTAAGTATAAAATTGATATTCAATAATTCAATTTTTTAACTCATTCGTAAAATTAAAAATTATTTTTTACTTTTTAGCGCATTTTCTTGAGGCGGTTTTCCTTTTTTTTAGAAAGATTATTTTATTTTTCCCTTTTTAGATTTTAATTTAGCAGGGGGCTTCGCCCCCTATTATTATTCACCAAGAAATTCAAGTAGTAACTTGTGCTGAACAATGTATATTGTAAAACAATCCCTATAAATGGCAATAAATGCTGGTTAAACGAATTGTCATTGTTGTACAACTTCTGTTAAACAATTAAAACATTTTAAAACAGATAAATTGTTTAAAAAAAACTCCGGTTAATCGACATTTCTGGATATATAACAACCGGATAACCGATTAGATTTTGCAGATTTTGCCTAAGTGGATTTTTCTCTATCCAACAAAAAAAGAATTTTTGAAATCGGACAATATTGTTTTTCAAACGGTCCGGTTAATTGATAATTCCGGATAGTTAAATGCCGGATGACTGAATATTTTTTTCAAATTGCTCCCCTTTGAAACATCCCCTATCCAACAAAAAGAAAATTGTGCGAATATCTGAAATAGAACCGAAGTCCCGCGCGAACATACATAAAAAAAATACATAATGGTCGAATCTATAACCTCTCGACATAGCGCGCGATTTGGCGGTTTAAATTTCTGGCGGTTTATTTTGGAGTTTTGGGTTGCGCGCTGTTCAGTCGGTTAAAAATGATTAAATTTGCAATTCTTTAAAATATATTTTCCAAAAAATTTCCGGTCACACCCCCTTTAGTTGGGGAAGGTGGGTTGCGCCACATATTTAGCCTAGGGTCCACTAAATTTCGGACTCTGAACTAAGCCCTGCCTGATTACCTTTTTCGAAACATGTTTAATACGCAAATAGAAACCTGCCATTATATACCCCAAGAATTAGATTTGTAATATGATATGTTGCCATTTTAGTGTTAGGGATATTAAAACTAAACCTTAATTTAGAAATTAGTAAAAATACCTAAAAAGTTTAAGCGATTTATGATTTTACGAATTAATCACTCTTATTACTTCTAAGAAGTTGGAAGCAATCAAGAAACACTTTATAAAGCTCTTGAAATAGCATCCAGTTTGGTTTGGTTAATTAACGTTGCACTAGAGCTGCACATTGGGCTATTGGCGACGGTTCGGGGGGGGGGGGGGACCTATCTCGAAGGAAAGACCCTTGAACGATGCCCCTGTATTTTGAACAATGGTTAGATGATGAGGACAACACTTGAGCTGAAATAGACTTCGGTCTAATCTATATCACAGTCAGGGTCACTAGACCGTAAAACAATTTTTTTTAAAAATGAGTACATGGACGTACTTGACTTTTTTTAAGTACAATAGCATCGTAAATGAGCGATGACGTACTAAATTTTAAACAACTGTACTTTCGCAAAAATGAGCAGTGTGGTTTAATATCGCTAATATCAGCTCCTGTTCAAGTCATCTTAACAAAGCGACCTGATAAACATAAATTATTTTCTCAGAAGATGATTTTTCACATTATTATTTATTGAAAGTGATTTATGAAGGCATCCTATGCTGGCAAGCAACTGATCTTTGTATTTATTTTTACCAATTTTTGAGTAAATGTCTTTTTTTCAACAATGAAACTTATGTATTCGGAGCTATATGGTAAGCATCAAATTCAAAAATGAGTACATTTTACTTATTTTTGAGTACCTATTTTTAACAGTGTCATGGTGCTGTTCAAATCTTCGAGCATGGATCCCTCATAGTAGAGAAATCATAAGGTTATAATACATCAAAATGAGGCCAACATATATGACCTCAAACACGTGGTTAACTACGTCATCCTCTCATTCATAAATTTTTTCTAGTTCATTCATAAAAAATATGCTGTACTTCATGAAGTAACGCATTTACTATTATTTCCAAATCACAAGTCAATCGCGGACGTTTTTTCATTCATAAATTTTGAAAAGAAGTCACGTGTCTTTAGCCATCAGGTCTGAGATGTTTGCATCACGATGATGACGTAATATTCGCTCTACTACAGTCCATTCATGCTCGAAAGTTTATATCGGATAACCGCAGGGGCAAGTTACACGAGGTCCAACATGTGTATAGGTCAAGTAACCAACCTAATTCTCATTTCGACGTGCACAGGTGGGGTACAGGACGTGCGATCGCCAGGACAGCATCCTCAACCTGGCCTACACCATCGGCAGCTTCTGCATGGGATCCACGTCCTTCGTGTGGGGCTTCCTGCTGGACACCTGGGGACTGAGGAACGTGAGGCTCATCATCAAGTGAGTCAGTCCTCCATATTCTTCTGACTTCTTTTCTTGCTATAGGACAGTGGCGAATGTAGGACAATAGAGATAGCCTCTGGTTGCCCAGTGGATAAAGGCGCTCAGCTGGTAATCAGAGAATTGCGAGTTCGAGCCCGACTGATGAACTTGACAAAGACGAGTAGTTTGGTTTGGTTAACTAACGTCGCACTAGAGCTGCACAGTGGGATATTGGCGACGGTTCGGGATCTATCTCAAAGGAAAGACCCGGGAATACATACACATTCATACATGCACCTCGTTATTTTATAACCATGGTCAGATGACGAGGAAACACCTGAACTGGCACACAACGCCTTCAATAGACGTCGGGACTTTGGACCCCGATCAGATGTATCGTGCACCAGTCCCGTATACACGCCGTTAATTTTTGCGGATATTCTGGAAGACATTCTAGTATTTTGGTAGCGAAGTTGGCAACCCTCCGATCGCAATATCACTACTTTTTACTATTTTTTAGTCTAGTCCATCGCTAGGTTTTGAACCTGGGACCCTTTTATTCCCAGCTGACGCCTAATCCACTCGGTCACGGAGGCCTAGGACAGTGGCGAATTTAGATGTAGGGTGCCAGCTCAGGTGTTGTCCTCGTCATCTGACCATGGTTCAAAAATACGAAAAATACATCGTTCCCAGGTCTTTCCTTCGAGATAGGCCCCGAACCGTCACCAATAGCCCACTGTACAGCTCTAGTGCGACGTTTATTTAATCAATCCAAACCAAACCAAAGAAACACGTTAACAGACATTTGTTTTACAATTGCATCGTAAACGAGGGATGACGTACTCAATTTTAAGTAATCGTATTTTCTCAGAAAGAAGCAGTGTGATGTAATATTTTTAATCTCGACTTCTGCTCAAGCCATCTTAACAAAGTGACCTGACAAACTTGAAATAGTTGTTCAGAAGATGGTTTTCCGCATTCTTGGATGTCGATTCCTTAAATAGAAAATTAGTTATTACAACTCAATTATCTTACTTCCCATTCTTAAAGCACAACTTTTTTTTTAACATTTCTTTGTTTAAAATTTCTCCAAGTCACCTAGGTATTTTAACGGATAAGGCTCTGGACAGCGGTGCCTGCAGATCTCATTCATTAATATGTGTGTGTTATTTTTCTCCGTTTCAGCGGCCTTATTACGAGTGGGTGCATTCTGCTTTCTCTTACAATTAAAGGTAAGAACGATTACAATTTTATTGTAACTGCAAAATTGTGTTGTGTTTTCTTCTTTATGTTATTTAATTAAAAATAAATGTAATTAAAGTGTAGCGATTCACAAAATGCACCATTACATAATGGAACATAGTGGATTACTCCTTTTTAATTAATTTATTATTTTTAAAGAAACGAGAGAATACTTGCTTACACTTTTAAAACGAGAAAAAATTGCATACATGCCTAAATAGTTATTTTGGAGAGTTAGTTTACTCAGAACATTGGAGAATTTTAAATATAGATTACTGATTAAAAACACTGATTGTAAATAAATTGTCATTAATTGTAAATATTTTTTTTAATTAATTGTAAATATTTTTTTAATTAATTGTTTATATTTATTTAATTAATTGTAAATATTTTTTTATAATTAATTGTAAATATTTTTTTAATAATTGTTTATATTTATTTAATTAATTAAAAATAAAATTTAGAAATTTCGTACAATTTGATTAAGTCATGAATTAATTTAATCCTTTGCACTCCGAAGGCGCCTCTCAGACGCCAACATAACAACCAGTTCTTTTGTTTCCCTGTTCTTTAAAATAAACGAGAGCAGCATGATCTTGTGTTTAGAACATCAATCTTTTTTGCAACTTGTTCTCTTGCAAATACAAAACAGATTTGGATTTTTTCCCTTAATGAGCAAAAAAAAATATGTGGAAAAGAACGTAAAGAAGAATAACTGTTCCAGAGAAAAAACACAAATCACAAATCGTTCGTGGAGTTCAAAGGGTTAATGATTAGTACCCCTAAACGACTGCACTAAGGGGGTACTAGTTGTTTCTAAACAGCAATGTGCTGTTTGCTGGTTTCAAAATCGACTGTTCATCTGACTACGGTTAAAATATACGAGGCAGTATTCCCAGGTAATTAATTTGTTTATTATTTTGTAAGAATGCTACTGTCTGTTTCAGAAACGTCGTTCCTGCTTTTCCCATCTCTCATATTGCTATGCATAGCAGGGGTTCCCCTTCGGTTGGCCAACATGCAGGTAAGAGGTTCTACACTATATTTTCAAACTTTGACACGTCGCTGCTTTTAATACCAATTTCATAATTTTATGCAGTAACATGAATGATTTTACGTTCGACATATAAAATGATTCGGAGAAACTGTTGTACTCACTGTATATAAAAAAAAAATCAGCTGTTAACAAATAATTTTTTGTAAACTTAAATTTCCATTCATGTGAATAGTTCTAGGATTTAACAATCGTGTAAATTAGGGGACCCAATTTTCATTCCTAAAACGTGGGGGCCGGATAGCCCAGTGGATAAAGGCGTCAGCTGGGAATCGAAGGATTCCCGGTTCGATCCTGTGCGGGCCAAGTGGTGCCAACAAAATGTCTTGCCCAATCCAGAAGTTACAGTTAGAGATCAGTGATACAAACCAGCTGTTTGGATCCACGTTTCAAGGGAATTCATTAAATTATATACATTAAAAGAAAAATGGACGTGTCGAGACTCGAACTCGCGACCTATTGTTCCGCAGTCCTAGCTAGATCTTGGAAATATTTTATTAGAGATGTTTCTGTATGCAATATTTCCAAAATAGTTAAAATCATTTAAAATTTGGAATTTTAAAAATCCGGGCTTCAGGTGCATCTTGAGGATTGTATATTAATTTGAAGCCATTTATACCCAGAAGAAGTAGATGTATTGCGATCCACAAAGAGACTGCTTTTATTATTATAGATTTTAGTAATTATTAAAAAAAATCCGAATTAGGCAGTTTTAATTTAAATAGTCATTACATCCATTTTATTTATTCGCACTATAATTTTATTGGTTTTGGTTGGTTTTGTTAATTAACGTCGCACTAGAGCTGCACAGTGGGCTATTGGCGACGGTTCGGGGTCTATCTCGAAGGAAAGACCCGGGAACACATACACATTCACACACTCATTCATACATGCACCTCGTTATTTTAGAACCATGGTCAGATGACGCGGAAACACCTGAACTGGCACTCAACGCCTTCAATAGACGTCGGAACTTTGGACCCCGGTCAGATGTATCGTGCACCAGTCCCGTATACACGTCGTTAATTTTTGCGGATGTTCTGGACGACTTTTCTAGTATTTTGTAGCGAAGCTATCAACCCTCTGATCACAAGATCACTACTTTTTACTTTTCTTTGCCAAGTCCATCGCCTGGCATCGAACCGCGAATCTTCGTATTCCCAGCTAACGCCTTTAACCGCTCGGCCACGGAGGCCTCCACTGTAATTTGAAAAATCAATTTATGTCAGTTTCAGTCAATAGCGAAATATGCTAATTAAGACTGACAATAATTCCTCACGTAAGCTTTATTTGAATAAAGCATTAAACTATCTCTTAATTTCCATGAATTATGAGTAATCTACTGTCTAAATTAACTCATTTAATTAATTAAATTTCTACTTGATAATCAAATTAAATTTGCATATCAATTCATTTCGTTCCATGCTCTTGGGCAGGCAATCTCACCCATGCATAATTCCGCAAACACAAATGAAAAAATATCGAAAATTACGCGAATCATTATAAAAAAAATAAACTTTCAAGGACAGTATTGTTCTTAACTTCTTGAAAATGTTGATTTTATTTTAGGCTCAGCGTTCCGCTTTGTCTGATTTAACATTACAAATGGAAAAAGCCAAGATCAAAGACACGGCGGTCAGTGAGGGAAGACAGAAAAAACCGTTCGATGTCTTGACATTGATTGGCACAGTCATTGAAAGTCATTTTCTTTTCTTCTTATTGTTGAATTGTGTATGGAAACAAGTTAATCCTAATTGAGCGCTTTTATACGTGAGATTGACTCGTTTAAAAATCAACCAAGTATAGTAATTTAATTTTGAAGTGTTAAACAATAAAAAACAGCTGCTATTCAACATAAGGACAGTTTTTTTTAATTTTCCCTCAAAATAAGGGGGTCCTCTAATTGCCCAATGGATAAAGGCGTTCAGCTAGTAATCAAAGGATTGCTAGGAGTTTCCAGGATCGTGGCGCCAAAAGAAAGGAAATCTATTGGACTCTTGAAAATTTACTATTCCAGATTTTAACTTTGAAGTTGAATCATAAACTCATTTATTTCAGAATTAGGAATAAAAAGTAACCATTTACTAAGAGAATTTCAGATGAAGCTTTTAAACTAATGCTACTATCATATATGACGTACAGCCACGGAAAAAAAACGAACCACCGATGATTATTTCGTTAATTATACCATATATACCATTTTGTAGGGAATAAAGTCTACTATACATTGATATACAAAAAATTTGCATAGGGGACTATCTTCATACTCAAATCCACACCAACTTTAAAATTTTCAATAGCAACACCTACTTTTGATAGCGCAGAAATGTTCTCCGCCCTCAAAATAATCTAAATATAAATTTTTGTTAATTTCCTACATTTATATGCAGATATATTAGACGATATGTATCTATCTTATTTGAGGGGCTACTTCCACATTGGACAAATTATTAGTGAGACTTCGAAATGAAGTACGCTCGTAGAAAATGTTTTGGCGTTAGCCGTGGTTCTTCTTTTCCCGTGGTCATTCATTCCCCTACTCCCGTATACCCCTCGCCTTTATATAAGAATTTAGAATTTTATGCCAACGCGATCACAGCGCTTTTAATTCTCAAAATTAGTAGATTTCTGTTAAGTTCCGCAGATTTTAAATTTGTGTATGACCCCTTAAATTATCATTTGATGCACATTTTAATATAGCCAAAAATCTACAAAGAGGAAAATCATGAAATTTTAAATATGCATATAAAACGTTTTTCTGAATCCATCACTATCTAAATATAGCGTGGTTGCTATTCATAAATTTTATGAATATTAATATCCTAATTTAAATAAAATTAAAAAATATACATATAAGTAATGAAAGTTAGTGTATTTTATTTGGGTTGTTTAGAAGTAACACAGATAAAAATATCAGCTCAATAAAATTATTATTTCGAAAGATATGATTAAAAGTTTAAGACATTCATATAACATTACGAGTTTTAAACTTTCGATATTCATAATTAAAAAACTACCTAACCAAATGACTTGCAAATTCAACGATAAATTTTGTCGTAGATTCTAAATATTGAATCAAAATTGGGTGTTGCTATTGGAAATTTTAAAGTTGGTGCGGATTTTAATATGAAGAGTGTCCCCTATGCAAATGTTTTGTATATCAATGTGTAGTAGACTTTATTCTCTACAAAATGGTATATTAAGTTTAGCTCTACTATAAAAACTAACGAAATAATCATTGGTAGTTCGGTTTTTTTTCCTCGGCTGTACCCAAAGTGTTTGATTTTCCAAAGTAACCATGTCAAACTTAACTGGTGGTGGAACGATGCGTTAAATTAGTCGTAGAGAGAGCAGCTGCGGTTTGTGATGCAACGAAGAGAGGTTCAGTTTGAAGTCTAGACAACTTATGCCGCAATTAAACACCCACCAAAGCAGAATATCGTTCATAGTCAAGTCACTCATCAAACTATGTTCAGTTGTTTGCATTGTGGTTATAGTTTAAGGTCTGGAAAGCACAATAATTTTTACTACCATTTTTAGTTTCAATTGCTTACTCTTGCAGCTGGATTCCTAATGACTTCAATCTTTCTTCTATATTATAAGAAAATTTAATAATATATTAATTTAAATTTCTTGAACAATGTAAGTAAATGATTTTATTTGTGTCAACTTGACTATATTAAAAACATGAAACTATATTAAAGCTAAAGTTTCCACAGTATTAAATGCTAATACATTCTTCTTATTCTATCATGCATTACAACATTATTCAATATTTGCGCATCATTGAATCTTCGTGGTTTGAGTGGAACTTCTAGATATTGTTTGCTATGAAAATGCTTTTGTATGGTAAATAATATATACGAAAGACAACTTTTCTGCTTTATTACATCACATTAATTACATTTTGATTTTTCACACCACCCTATTAACCAAACAACCAGATAAAGAGAAAATTTCGTACTTCTTTCCCTCCCATTACTACACGTCGTCATCTGACCATGGTTCAAAAATACGAGGCATCGTTCCCGGGTCTTTCCTTCGAGATCGGCCCCGAACCGTCGCCAATAGCCCACTGTGCAGCTCTAGTGCGACGTTAATTAATCAAACCAAACCAAAACCAATTACTACACGCTAAAGGCATTTACTGTACAAGTAAATGCGTTTATCTCAAGTACTGAAACAACGTTAGGTCTTCATTTGAAGTGTACAGTCTATGTAATTAGTGTTTAAATAGCTACTGAAAGTAAAACTACAATTTTTTTAGCCTATTCTGTACACGTTTTGTACATGTACACATATTTACTAATTCTTCCCGAGGCCGAGCGATTGAAGACGTTAGCTGGAAATTCGAAGATTCCTGGTTCGATCCTAGGCGATGGACTTGACAAAGAAAAGTAAAAAAAGCAGTGATCTTGTGATCGGAGGGTTGCCGGCTTCGCTACAAAATACTAGAAAAGTTGTCCAGAACATCCGCTAAAATTAGCGGCGTGTATACGGGACTGGTGCACGATAAATTTTATCGGGGTCCAAAGTCCCGACGTCTATTGAAGGCGTTGGGTGCCAGCTCAGGTGTTTCCTCGTCATCTGACCATGGTTTTAAAATAACATGGTGCATGTATGAATGTGTGTGTGAATGTGTATGTGTTCCCGGGTCTTCCCTTCGAGATAGACCGCGAACCGTCGCCAACAGCCCACTGTGCAGCTCTAGTGCGACGTTAATTAACCAAACCAAATCTATTAATTCTTCATTTATTTGATTAACTATACTGAAGTAAATGAACAGTTCAGTTGTTCACACACAACTTCTTTCTTCTTGATCCCCCCCCCCCTCCTCACAAACTTTTAGCCCCCAATCGCCGCCACTGCATGTTGGGGATCGTACCCATGGGATGCATATCCAGCCCGTAACCATTCGGCCACCACAGGCCACTTTATTGAAAAACGATGGTCAAACATCGAATACAATCATCAAACAAGTCCTTGAGACAAGGAAACATCGACAACTCGTCAGCCAGTCTCCGGAAATAATCGATTCTTTTCCAAAACGAGTTGAATGTCTCGGTCGGAAACCGAGACCTTGGACATTTCGATTCTCCTCAACTGAGTGATCAAGGTTTTGAGGAAATCGAAATGGACAAAGGTTATGTAAGCACGTGTAGTTAGATTATTTAATCGGATTTAACGTTTTCTTTTTAGTTCGATAGTGTTGATTTCTGTGCAATTAAGCGGCGCGAAATAAATCTTTAATACGAGGAAACAAAGGTTAGACTTTTAAAACATAGATTGGTAGGTTCAAAAAACATCGCACTACAGCTACACATATTATTGGTGACGGTTTGGGGACTACCTTAAAGGAAAGACCCGGGACCACAATCTCGTCATTTTGTTTATTTTTACATTTTAGACAGTAAAAAAAGAAAATTCAAATAAACTAGACCTAAAAATGTGTCTTATATAATATATACCTATTTAGCATAAAATTTATAAATAAATTGCATGAGGGGAGGTTGAGACAAGAAATTTCCCAATTTAACGTTTCGAAATTCCCAACTTAACGATTCAAAATTCACAACTTAACGGTGCATGGTGACAGCTCAGGTGTTGTCCTGGTTATCTGACCAAAGTTCAAAAATACGAGGCATTATTCCCGGGTCTTTCCTTCGAGATAGACCCCGAACCAACGCTAATTATCCAATGTGCAGCTCTAGTGTCACGTAAATTAACCAAACTAAACTTAGCGATTTGAAATTCTAAACTCAACAGTGCTAAAAATTCCTAGTTCCAACTTTTCAAAATTTTTCAACTTTTTTGCAGATTAGGTAATATTAAACAGTTCTCTCGAAAGCCTTGATTTGCTGCACGCATGTTTCAATGCAGTCGCCGTTCTGAGGTCTAATTTAAGGTTAATATTACAAACTGGCCAATTTCTGACCGTCCCTCGCTTTCATTTGCTAATAATATTATTTTTCATCAGGTATAAATTGGGAGGGAAGGGGGGGGGGGGAATGCCCGCCCCTCCCCCCCCCCCCTGCCTCCGATGCGACGGGTCTGACTGTCCAAATACTCTACACCTGCCCCATACCCTCCTAAATTCTCGTGTCTACCTTTATCTGATTCTTATGAATAAAAGATTATTTCCTTTGAGTTTAATCACTAAATTAATACCCACGTATCTGTCAACTCTTATTTCCTGATTTATTACAAATCACTTCTCTTTTCGGATAATTATCTTCTAATTACTAGTCAGTTTCGAATACGAAATCGCATATATATATATATATATATATATATATATATATATATATATATATATATATATATATATATATATATATATATATATATATATATATATATATATATATATATACCTGAAAAAGTTATAAACAGAAGAATTTTTAAAATGTGTGAAAAAATAATAGGAAGTAAGATAATAATTCTGTTGTAATAACTCAGTTTCCGTGTAAGCAATCGTCCTCAAATATTATAGGAAATCATCTTCTGAACAACCATTTTAAATTTGTCAGGTCGCTTTGTTAAGATGGTTTGAACAGAAGCCGATATTAGCAAAATTAAATCACACTTCTCATTTTTGAGAAAGCACGATTACTTAAATTCGAGTACGTCATCGCTCATTTACGATGCAATTGTATCCATACAAAAACGAGTAGGTTCAGGTACTCATTTTTAAACACTTTTATGTACATTGTAATGTCTCCCAAATTAATCTAATTTAATTTATTTTTAGAATCAACCCTGAATTTATTTCACCCTGTTTGAGTCACCTCTACTGCCCATTGGTAATCCTCACACATATGTAGATTACGCAAATAGAAATCTCGCGTACTCACATGGGCATACCCTCACAATGTTTATTTAGTAGTGTCTGACCTTCGTCACAAAATTCTTGCTCTTCAGCGGATCGTTTATGTAAATTAACTACATTAACCGTTCAAGGTCTTCAGCTTTCTAATCAAGGTCAGTCATATATGTGTATGTTCCTTAATAGGGTTTTTAAAAAGTAGTAGAGTCCACGCCATGGGTAATCTTTAAATATAAAATATCGCAATATCCTCAGTTTTGGGTTTCTATATCAGGTTTTAATCTCATAATTTCATTTAAATTTTTGAATAATTTTATTTGTGGTTGTTTATTAGGTGAATTATTCAAGGTGGAAGTGGATTAACGTAGGCCAGAAATATTAGTTTTTTTCAACTTGTTAATATGGATTGATTATTCATTGGTTGGTTTAGCCGAACATTTAGTACTTATGGTATTAGAGGGTGGAAACATAACCTGGAAAACCGGGAAATCGGGGAATTATCATGGAATTTTTTAATTCTGGAAACGTCAGGGAAATTTTCAAAAAATCAGGGAATTTTTCAAATTTAGAGCATTAAAACGGCAATTATCGTCTGTTATGCCCTCATTTCTGGGTGATTTAATTGTGAATATTTCCTTTTAGTTCTGAATATGAATTTTAAAAAAATTATGGTCATGCGTATTTTTAGTTTTATTTTTGTAAAAATGTGAACCACTGCAGGAGGGAGAAGCAAAAGCAAAGTGCATTGGACCTTGAATTGTAAGCAACAAGTGAGGAGCTAATGAATGTGGGATTTGTTGAAGATTGAAATACGAAACATGAAGCATATAAAACACTAGCTGAAATGCCCGTTCTACGCACGGAAAAGAAATAAATTACAAAATATGCGAAATAATTTTTATAAATTTGGCGAAATTTTTTTGTTCATTTGGCTACACATTGGCGATATTTAGTTATCAACCAATCAGAATAGGTTATATAATATTAAAATATTCCATTGTTTCAATCTAGAAATATTGGATTGTTACGTGTTCTCCATGTTAACCCTATGGAAAGTGTTTTTAAAAAATGGTTATTTTGGCAGTTCAAGTTCGAATTTTTAAAAATTCTTTTTTTAGTTCACCCCTAGGGCCCCAAGATGAATCTGGGTTCCAATATTCAGCAATCTAGGTCTTTTGGATCTGTAAATTCTAAAAGAAACGTTGCTACTAACATCGAAAAAGAGATTTTACACACCCTTAAATACGTTCGATCGGAACAAAAATAGCTTACTTTTCCTATTTAAGGTATAATGAACACATTTGCCAAATTTCTTTTTTATAGGTATACGGGAAGTTGGAGAATTAGTGATGAGTGAATGAGTGGGGTTTTCGCATTTATATATATAGATTTAAAATTATCTACAAAAGAAATTGAATTTTTTTTGATTTTTTTGCATTTTCTGCTTCTAGAGAACATGTTTAATTACTATAATCGCAATTACATAATTTGTGCTATATCCATAAATTATTATTTAAATTGTCAATAAGTATTGATTATAGTTTTTTGTTTATAATGCAATATATTTATAGTATTATTGTAGCGTGGATACTATTGTAGAGTTTCTATACAAAGCATGTATTGCAACAGTTCTTAATGTAATTGTAAAATCAGGGACATTTTTGTGCACCATCATGGAAATCAGGGAAATATCAGGAAACTTTTTTTTCCAGAATGTTGTTGCCATCCTGTTATTAATAATTTTGGTTTAGGAAATTTTCCTAGGAGTAAACTCTTACATTTAGGGTACCGAATAACCCAGTAGATAAAGGCGTCACCTGAGAATCAGAGGATTCATGTGCGACGCACTTGACAAAGAAAAGTAAAAAAAAGTAGTGATCTTGTGATCGGAGGGTTGCCAGCTTCGCTACAAAATACTAGAAAAGTCGCCCAGAATATCCAAAAAAATTACCGGCGCGTATACGGGACTGGTGCACGATACATCTGATCGGGGTCCAAAGTCCCGACGTCTATTGAAGGCGTTGGGTGCCAGCTCAGGTGTTTCCTCGTCATCTGACCATGGTTTTAAAATAACGAGGTGCAGGAATGAATGGTTGGTTTGATTTGTTAATTAACGTCGCACTAGAGCTGCACAGTAGGCTATTGGCGACGGTTCGGGGTCAATCTCGAAGGAAAGACCCGGGAACACATACACATTCACACACACATTCATACATGCACTTCGTTATTTTAGAACCATGGTCAGATGACGAAATAGGTATGAATGTGTGTGCGAATCAGGCACGTAGGTATAGATTTTTCATGGGGGGGGGGTTCAGTAACTGAGCAACGGATTTCTTAACTTATCCTCCCCCCCCCCCTTCCAGAGGGGGGATAAGGTACCTAAGGTAATCCGTTTTTTTTTTTTGGGGGGGGGGTGTTTAGAGGGGGAATCCCTAAACCCCCTCCCCCCAAAAAAAAACATCTCCCCCCCAAAAAAAACATCAACAAACTTCTCCCCCCCCCCCTTTCCCCCCAATTTTTTTTCTCAAAAAAATTTATAAATTTTTATTAGTAAAAAGGAATACGTTGGCATTTGAATATCGAGGCAGCAACAGTTATCACTGTCATTAACAACTTTTAACAGTTGTCAATAACTGTACTTTTAAAATTAGTAAATCACTCCTTAATTATGAAATAAATTTAGAGAACAAATTTAAAGTGTGAGAATCCTTATAATATGTGTGGTAACGCTTAACCCCCTAATAATTTGAACCCCCTAAACCCCCCCCCCCCCCTTACCTACGTGCCTGGTGCGAATGTGTATGTGGCTGTGATAAGAGGACAAAAATAAGCAGCCGGAACTGTATAAACCTAACTAAAACCTTTTTCTTTTAGCTTTTGCGTAGTACATATTTCGTTAAACTAAGTTGTTTAACACTGCAATTTAAAAAACTATTTCAGTGACTGATATTTGTGTTATAAAGAAACATTTTAAAACTACGTTGCTGCCGTAAGGTTTAATCTTTAAAATAATCTTTTTGAAAAAAAAAAGCCGACTTTAAGAAAATGCGCTAAAATATTAAAAAATAAATTTTAAATTTACGAACGAGTTCAAGGAATTGAATTATTTAATATCAATTTTATACTTATTTAAACTTGTGGGATTCGGGGCCAAACTTTAGGTATGATTTTTGTAAATTGGCACCAACTTCAAAATGTTGTAATAAGTATAAAATTGATATTCAATAATTCAATTTGTTCAACTTGTTCGTGAAATTAAAAATTATTTTTTACATTTTAGTGTTTCCTGCACTTTATCATGTATGTCATCTTTCGCATCGCGTTTTTTAAAAGAATTCCTTTGGATGACTTGCGAAATTCAATTCATGACCAAAAACATAAACAAACTGTGTTTACTAATTGCACGTAGATTTATCGTTTACGGATACTTTTTTGCTATTGCAAATTTTCTGATATTGTAATCATTACGGATTTCCTATAAAATGGGTATTACATACGAATCTGACTAAATTAAAAAAGAAAGCTACAAAGGAAGAAAGAACAAAACCAGACACGTATGAAGAAACTATGTTGAAATTCTAACACTGAACTCTAACTGTACCTGTGTGAAGGCTCAAACCTTGTTTCCTCTATGGACGCGTTGAAGCCAATTGAAAGTAGACATGCTGTGTCCCAATATTTTTTTAAGTGATTTAGTGGTGTTTTTTACTACCATAGCATTGTAGAAATATTAAATGTATATAAATATTAAATGTATATAAATATTATATTTTTTTCTTATAGAATTAATTTTTATATTGCCAAACAAATAGTTTTTGCTCTTACTTTTTATCTACTTCGACTTTGACTTGCAAATGACTTCCTATTTTAATAGCAGATTGGAGCCCCAGTTTCTCAGTGGATAAGGCGTTCAGCTACTAATCAGAGGATTGGTGGTTCGAATCGGTGCGATGGACTTGACAAAGAAAAGTAAAAAAGTAGTGATCTTGCGATCGGAGGGTTGCCAGCTTCGCTACAAAAATACTAGAAAGTCGTCCAGAACATCCAACAAATTATACTGGCGTGTATACGGGACTGGTGCACGATACATCTGATCGGGGTCTAATGTCCTTTGCGCCTATTGAGGTTGCGTCGGGTGCCAGCTCAGGTGTTGTCCTCGTCATCTGACCATGATTCAAAAATACGAGGCATCGTTCCCGGGTCTTTCCTTCGAGATAGGCCTCGAACCGTCGACAATAGCCCACTGTGCAGCTCTAGTGCGACGTTAATGAAAAACAAAACAAACCAAACCAATAGCAGATTGCATTTAAAATGGGTTTAAAAAGAAATAGAAAAAAACTCAGTCAAAAGCAATACACGTCGGCTTATTTAAAAATGAAAAATATACGAAATATGGCGGTAGCAAAGAAAGTGGGACACATCATGGAGATCAGTGAATTCTAACCATTAAAGTTAATATTATAAGTAGTTAAAAAGCAAGAGCAAAAACTATATGTTTGGCAATATAAAAATTAATTCTATAAGTAGAAAACAATATATTTATGCATTTAACATTTGTACAATGCGATTGTATTAAAAAACACGACTAAATCACTTAAAAATTTTGGTGGGATACAGTGTGGCTGCTTCCACATTAGCTTCAACTCGCCCATAGAAGAAGCAAGTTGTTGAGTATTCCAGAGTAACAGTTAGAGTTCAGTGGTTAAATACAACTCGCAGTACATTAGTCTTAGGCCGCTTTTACATTTAACGACACGACACCGATAAATCGTATACGATTTCAGCGGCACGATATCGGGGTACGCAAAATACACATACGAAGGCGTGCGCTTTTTCACTAGCCGATACAATAACGATATTGTCGTTGCCGATCAGACGATACAATTTATCGGAACGTTTTATCGTGGGCACGCGCCTCCCCTACTTCATCGTGACGACATTTTAAGTTTATTTCCGAAAAACTTGTTGCCGTCTGCTATAGTCTACTGTGTTTTTCTTATTTATATTATCAATATGGCTTTTAAGTTCGATATTGTGAACTTGTGTGAATTAGTGGAAGTAAAGACATGTATTTGGGATAAGCGAGATGAATTTTACAAGAACAAGATTGTTCGAGAAAAGGCATGGGAGGCAATATTTAGTCAAACCGTCGCCAATAGCCCACTGTGCAGCTCTAGTGGTTAGCTATAGCTTTTTGTAGACGTTCAAATAAAACATAAAAATCTCCTTCAACATGTCTTGCTTTGATGATATCATGCACCCAGAAGCGTTTTGTAATTGATCTCTTCTTTCTCCTTAAATACAGCAAATACAACAATCGCAGTTTGTTATAATGTAATTTGTTGCGATGCGCCACATCGAGAATAGACGTGCTCTCGGCAACAGACGAACACGCACTGAATGAAATAATTGTCGTTTTCGGCGAACGATATCGGTGCAATGAAAAACTGACCGCTTGACGATACGATAAAACGTTGTGTCGTCCTTTCGCGATCGTTCATGATTTATCGGTGTCGTGTCGTTAAATGAAAAAGCGGCCTTAGACGTCGTGTGTGACGCTCGCATAACATGCATTAAAATGTTGTGTGGCCCCACAGCCACTTAGCCAATTTTTGATGAGCCAGTTAACGTGTTAGAGAACGTGCTACACAAGTCCAAATAAGCCAACTTATTCGATAACTTAATAATTTCTTACAGATTGCCGATCTGTTTCCTGAGCAGAGGTCTACGATTATTACATTGTACAGCGGAGCCTTCACTGCATCAGCATCTGTGTTTGTTTTTATTAAAGTAAGTTTATGTAACTTAAAACCGAATAAGGCATTATTTATACGCGTTAGGTTTTTTAGACGGCTCATCGATTGGTGAATACAAACCACGTGATTTGTGTTCACCAATCGACCAGCCAATATGCGATCAGGGAATATAAACCACGTGGTTAGTATTCCCTAATCACAGAGCTATCTACAAAAGCGAACGTCCGTTAGTCATGAGTCATGTCCCCATTCTACAAATAAGTTATTTACGCGCGTCATCTTTCCCAGAGGATACTGTAATTGGAGAATACAAACTACGTGTGTTACAATAGAGATTAGGTTGCTTACGATAAGGGGGGAAGGAGGGTTGTAATTAAATGTTGGTGGTGACTTAGCTGGAGTGCTAACAGGGGCACGTGAATTTGAATACACCATATTATGAGAAAAGGCCGGATGTGATAGTGTAGTACAATAAACGAGTGCACCCACCGAGACCTAAATATGCTTAACATTAAATTCAACATTCATATTGCTTAAATGACTTTTGAACAAAGTAGTTAACATACCCATTAAGGTAAGATTTAAGATGAGCTCTACTAGAAGATAAAGAGGACTTAATGATAACTCTCATGAAGATTTGAATTTGATGAATTAAATATGAAAAAAAGGAACGATACCAGTAATGGGAGATTCTCAGGATTGAGTTCTACTTTCTTTTTATTTTTCATTCTTGGTTATATGACGTTCCCTCAGTCTGGAGTCTTGCATGATGTGTCAAGATCTCAAGAATGCGTAGGGAGAGGTCACTAGTTGAGAGTTCAATCGAGAAGAATGATGAAGGTTGAAGATCGGCACGATGACAACTGTTGATTTGGGTAGAGCCTTTGTAGACGGAAGACAAGGTGGACCTTAGAGAATGATCCGGGATTGTCGTCAGATACTTGTACGGTCACCATCCACCGGATGGTGATTGCTATGTAGGGCATCTCTATGACAGGGCATCAGATACTTCGGCAGGGTCTTCTCAGGAGCCGGAATGCAAGGAAATTTACCAATGACAGGGTAAATTTGGGATGGGGATCTTGATCTTTCTATATCTCACCCGAATAACGATTAGCATCATGGCTTGTAGGATTCAGATTGGAAGAGGAATGTTCGTATTGAAAGATGATGCGATCAGCACAACTCCATTGTTCATTAACCCTACTTCGGGTTTGGGGGATACAGCATGTGGCGTAGATGAGGATTGCTCATCTCGATATTATGACTCAGTCCTTCGTCACTTCTGGCTGATGTAGATGCAACTAATTAAATTACTTTGGCATATCTCAATTATGCCATGGAAATAGATATTTTAGGCAAACACGATCTGGGTATGGCTTTGCCATTTTCATCCTCGAGACGAGAGCAAATCTACATGCCCTCTTAACTTCACGGTGCCGAGTCAAAAAGTGGTGGGGACGCTATCCAAGACGTTGCCACTCTCGGAAAGGAAAGCTCGCTTGCAACGAGAAACTTCGCGTTGCCACTGCGCTTTATTTCGCCCATCGCTTCTTCGGAGCGCAAACTGGGGAAAGGACACGTCACAGCGCGGCTTGCGCTGGGTGACGTTGGTAGGCAAACAGAGTGTGTTGGAGATGCGAAGACGTGGCACTGATTAGATGAGTTCACACAGTGTCGTAAAGAGAATCATTACGACAACGTGGATTGTATTGACCAATTGATGAGCTATCTGCGATAGCTAACGCGCGTAAATAACGTACGTGTCACAGCCGGATTTAAACATAAATTACTATCTCTCAAAAAAACGAGAAAGTGTTTACCGCCAAATTCTTCGATGACCGAATGCTTCGTCACTGATGAAAATTTCTTCCACCATTTTTTATAAACCCACGTGTTTCTTGTTTTCCAGTATGGTTTTGACGCAGGCCTTCCTTGGGAGTGGGCTTGTTTTTTGCTGGTCGTGCTGTCCGCCCTGATGTTGCCCGTCACCCTGTTCGTCCTCCCTGCGGACAGTTTTGTGGGCCCCAATAAAGGGCTGTTCATGGGAAAAGTGGAAAAGGAGGTATCATCGGTCGCCCCCTGCGTTTGGGGAACCTTCACTTACATTCCAGAGGATCCACCACCTTCCTCCCGCCACAGTGAGTTTGATGTTCGTTTTCTGTTGCAAGAAGTTCATTTTTGGGTTTCAAATTGAAATTAAGTTTAAATTATTTATTTTACCCTTCAAAGCAGTAGCGTAGCTAAAAGTAGAGCTACCGAACTAAATTTAAAGGGACGGGAGCCAAAAGCGGAGTTCCACACGGTTCTATTCTGGGGCCACTCTTGTTTGTTATTCTTATTGATGATAGTAGTAAAAACTTTGCAAGTAGGGTCAGTATCTTTGTGGGTGGACGATTTGAAAATCGTGGGTACCTTAAATTGAAGAAAACAGGTAAAGCAATTGCAAGTTGATTGAAATAAAATTACATTTACATATATTTGATGGAGACCACTAACATTTGTATAAGTGTGATTTAAAGTTACCATGACCTGTTAAAAATTGAGTGATTTTATAAGTTGTAGAAAAGTGAATACAGTTAATTCTATGATACATTGGAAGAAAGTATTTTTTAGTTGTCATTGCATTAGGAGATTGAATATATGCGTGGTTCCAAAACTCCAAGACCCGTTTTTGACATATTTTTTGTAAATGAGCTTTTGGAATATTTACAGATATGTCGATGTCTTGTTTGCTGAACTCCGTACAATGAGTTTGATGCCCGTTTTGTGTTGCAAGAACCTCATGACATGAATAATCATTTTCGGGTTTCAAATTGTATTTAGGTTTAACCTGTTTATTTTGCCCTTCAAAGCAGTGCACTATTAAAAGTGCATTCTCCTATTTGACGAAACTTTTGTCATTTTTGACGAAACAGACGCCTGCCATATGCTCATATTAAATATTTCGTCAGTCTGAGGAAATTCATTTATTCGTTTTTTTAAAACAAAATTTATTTCGCTAAAAATGAGGATGATTTTAATTAGTGTAATAATTCCTAGATTTTAAACACAGAAATCTGAGAAAATGAACATTAAATTAAACTTGGGGATATTTCAAAGCGTTTGTGTATCAAAAATTATTGGGTTTAACTGAAAATTAATGGAAAATCTGTTAATAGTAAACCATGGTTCGAAAAATACGTTCTTTGCAAGCCTGAAAGTTATGCCAATAAGACGTTTCTGGATCAATATCTAGTAAAAATATTAAAATTGACACAAAATTGTTATTTGTATGGTATAGAATTGTCTTAGTTCTTCAGTTTATTTTATTTATCAACGTAAATTATCAATTTGTTCTAAACTCTATTGTGTTCCAAACCGTTAGAATCTTCGAAAGACGAAAAGGAAGCAAAAGGAATATCTAACAAAGAAAACTCAGGTAAGAGCCTTTAAGCTTTCCACTATACCAAATACAGTAAGTTTCATTTAAAATGGCCGACATATAGGCATTCCTTTATTTTTATGAACAGATATAAATTCAGTTTTCATTCAATTCAATTCAATTTATGAAATGCCAACTAAATTTACAACTTATTAAAATACAAATGCAACGTTACAACTACGCAATAAAAATACATAAAGTCTAGACATATTTCGGGAGATACATCTCCCTTCATCAGCTGAAATGAAAACGTCTGTGTGTACAATAAAATGGAAATAAACCCAGAATTGAAGGTGTTGCAAAAGAATAAAAACTATCTCAATCGGTTGGAGTTAACTATTGTGTTCCAAAAAACGAAAAACACCGGAACCGAAAGGTTTCATTGACAATCAAATCAATCTTATATATAAAGCTGAAATTTCCAAAATCTGTCCGGATGTTGGTTTGTTGGTTTGTTTGTTTGTTTGTTTGTCAGTACAAAATAAGCTCCGTAACTACACAACGCAGAGCTTTGAAATTCATAGAATAGTTAGTTCAAAAAATAAGAATTTTAACGTGACTATTTTCGAGTTTCTACGATGTTCCATTCGAAAGTTATGACATTTTTTAGCGTACGTCAGCAAAGTTTCACGAAGTGGCAACAGTAAAATCAGTTAAAATCAACGGAGAAAAGCGAAAATATAATATTAAATAATTATGAATCAATTAGAATGCCGATCTTTACACGAAATACTCCATAATTACACAACGTAGCTTAATGAAATTTACAGAGAAGTTTACTTGAACAATTAGACGTTTTTTGTGATAATGTTTAAGTTTGTACGATGTTCCATTCGTTTATTATAACTATTTTAATGTATTCCATTGACTTAACATTGATGATGATATCGTTTGCGAATTTCGTTTTTTACAGTATAAAAATGACGTCATAAGTTTGGTTTGATTTAATAATTACTGAAAATATTCCCACATTGGTCATTTTACTACAATACGGATAATTGCAAAAATTAAAATAACTAGAATTTTACCTTATGGAAAGGTTTTACAGTTGTTTTGTGTCTTTTGTTTTGTTTGTATGTATGCAGGTTAATTGTAACTATATTTGATTGTCTAAGATCTAACTTTTAGAACAATACTTTCATAATGCGATTAATTTGTGTATTAACGAATTATTAAACGAATAAAATTCCACAGATACCAACTGCTAATGATATTTTTTTTATTTAATGTGCAAAGTAATATTTTCTTTTAAAACATTAAATGGCGAACATTAAGAATGAAATTTAGAATTATTTAACGTACATGGTGAGTTTATAATATTTGACCGTTTGCTAAATAATTATGTCGTCAAGTTTTAATAGTTTATTCTTTGGATAAAGTGCGTTTTGGCTTTAATTTACTGTGGAAACTTACTAAGTATTTTTATGACAGGTATTTTTTGATGCAAATGCAATAACAATAGTATCACAAAATCAAAATTTTAGAATTTTTTTTAATAAAATGTGTAAATACAGAATTTTTATTACAATGTTCCGGAAATAAAATTAATTATTAAAAATGAAAATAGGTGGCTATTCTTCTGTAATAATAGTATTCATTGGAATTATTTAACACATGGTTATTTGGACGTAGCAGAAGAAAAATGTGTAGTATTTTAAAACGTACATTTTTTTTTTGTATTTATGCCAGGAAGTTAAGATTTTTTTATTAAGAATTTTAGGCAGTTTATTTGCAAAAAACGTTTAGGTTTATTCTGCCAGCAATGTAAATTTTTATGTTCTGTATTCCAAAGGTCAAAAATGCAAACTACTAATTAGATAAACAAGTTGCTGGTCGAATAGATTGCAAAGAAGTAGCCAAAACGATACATTGAAACAGGCATTTGGAAAGAGTCAAATTAAAATTGCAATACTGGGAAACGGGAAATTCTGATTGCTTTGAAAGTTAAATCATTGAAGTTCAAGATCAAATTTCCTAATTTGGCCATCTTTACAAACTTCTGTTTTCGGATTTTGTTGTCTTTTTCACTTCCATACGGCTTAAGAACATTTCAATTTCGTAATTGATTTAGAAGTTTCAACAAAAATCACGCTTGAAGGTAATGCTTGAAAACTACAATGCAATGAAACTCTTTTTGAAGCTATTTTTTTTTAAATAATAGAAAAATTACGATTAAAGCGTTTTGTTTATAATTTAATTTAATAATTTTTTATTTGATAAAAATAATTCGTAGTTCTACGTAAAAACTTATTCTTATATAAAAAAAACTATTATAATACACATTATCCTTCAATAATGATGACAACAATAATTAAAATTTCATCAATTAAAGTAAGCATTGAAAACTAAAATATTATAGTAATGTCCTGATTAAATTTTGACATTCGTGTTAAAAAAATCGTTTAGATACAGACCGCGCTGTATTGGGCCCTACTCGGTACAAAGTTCAGAGAGGGAGAGGATAAATGATCTACATGGTTGAAAGGGTTTACTTTTTCTTACACGATGGTATGTAATTTATCCATTAAGGGTGATTCTATGTTGAGTTATGGAAGCCGGAAGCGTATACTGGTACACTCCTCCCCATATGGTAAAAATGTAAGAGGGGGAATGGGTTAAAAATCAGCATGTTCGAAACGTTTGTCTTTCGTTTACACGATAGTATATTATTTATACTCATAGGCTGATACCACTTGGAATTAATGATTAATTTAAAATTTCGTTTTTTATTATGGGATTTCATGCAACTATGTATATCCGTACAGAAATAAAATTCCTATAAATTCCTAAAAATATTTTTGTGCAGGAATATTTAATTTTTAAAACTCCATTCCTTATGACAGATACTCTAGAAATTATTGGATTTTTATCGGTGTATTAGCGACCAAATAGTATAGAGATATTTTTACTTCTTTAACTTATAATTTATTAAAAATAAAGATATTTTAAATTTTAATTTATGAAAGAAACATTATTTTTTTAGTAGAAATTCTAAACTGGTATATGCGATAATCCCTGGAGGAGAGGAAATGCATATATTTCTTTCATTTGTCGTTATTTTATTTATCCTCGTGCGAAGAACGGGTAATTTTGCTAGTATTACTATAAATATGAAACGCCTCCAGTAAGTCAAGTTCGACTGGAGATTTTGGTTTGCAAATTAAATATTGGTTAAAAAAATTAAATATATAAGATTATGTTTCCAAACAACATAATCATATGTATGGGAACATATCATATATATATAATTTTTCTAACCCACATTTAATTTCCTCCTAAATCTTTAATACTCTTGTATGAGCAAAAATAATGAACTATTTCGCAGTTAGTGGTTATTCAAAAGAAGATGATAAATGAAAATTCTATTGAAACATCATCTCTTTTTGTTTCGCGCATTCAGGTCCATATAACCTGTTTTATATTCAGGTCCATATAACCTGTTTTATATTCAGGTCCATATAACTTGTCCATATGTCCGTTTTTTTACCTGTTATATAAGTTATCCATTTGGACCCAGATGGACAGCCAATACAGATCCAGAAAGAAACGACCCCTTTTGTTCTATACTGGCCCAGTTGGGTTGCCCCACATGGACCCACATGAAATTTCCCGTACTGGGCAATATAATTTATCCATATCGGCCATGATAGGCAGCCCACGTGGAACAAGATAGAAACGACCCCTTTTGTTCTATACTGGCTCAGTTGGGCTTTCCCACACATGCCCAGATGGGTAATCCCACATGAACTCAGTTTTGAGTTATACCACATGAGTCCATGTGTGGAAAACCCAACTGGACCAGTATAGAACAAAAGGGGTCGTTTCTTTCTGGATCCACATGGGCTGCCCGTCAGGGTTCACATTGATAACCCATTACCAACTCAAGCTGACCAATATGGTCGTGATACTTGGGCAAGAGTTTCTACCAATGATGGATGTGTCTGGAACGATTTTAATGATTTATCCACGTCAAAAAAGGAAACACAAAATATTAATAATAACGAAGAGGTTTTTTTACCTGTTACTGTTGGCGTAAAATTAGACGTGTGATTATTGAGGCGTATCCATAAGACATAGGAATACAAAATGAGTATAAAAGTAGGCGGAATTCCACTCCTGAGCTTTTACAAAACGTTCTTAAATATATATGAGGAAATCTCTGTAGAAGACTTACCTTTATATATAATTCTCTTACGTGGTAATAGAAAAACGCTGTTTTCTCTACACGGAATGGCAACAGTTAGATTGTTTACAAAATAATGTACGGGGAATAAGCAAAATATATTTTTGTTTGATTACAAAAATTTGTATAAAATATCACTTACAAGTGATTTTGTGCCTCGAGTATTTTCCCAAAGTTTTTAGACGAGAATTCCAAATTTTTTTATGACATGTAGAAATCGGTCTGACCTAAAAAAGAAACAAAAAAAAAAGTAAGTCAGCATTAAAAAAAAATTAGAATTAATTTAGAAATTACTAATTTTTAAAAAAAATATTTTAACTTTTATAAAAAAGCACCAAAAGAGTAAAAAATAATTTTTAATTTTGCAAGCAAGTTGAAAAAATTAAAATATTTAAAATAAATTTTTTGGTTATTTTTTGGTTACTACATTTTGGCGCAAGTGGATTTCAGAACGTTGAAATAAGTATAAAATTAATATTAAAATACTATTTAAATTTTTTCAACTTGCTCGTAAAATTACAAATTATTTTTTTACTTTGTAGCGCTTTTTTTCTTCTTAAAATAGGTTATCCTTTTAAAAAAAAATAGATAATTTTAAATATTTGTCACTATAATATGAGATTTGACAAATAAAAAACATCATATTAAATGTACAATGTATAAACAAATACTAGCAGGCTCCGCCCCCTGCTCCGCTGACGCTTCGCCAAACCCCGACTGCCAAAGCGCGCAAAAAGGAGAGAGGTTATCAATTCGACGGTTACGTTTTTTTTTTATGTATGTTCGCGCAAGATTTCTGTTTTAATTCAGATATTTGTAAAAAAAAAATTGTTGGATACGGATTGTCTCACTTGGGAACCTTTTGTAAAAAATATCTGGTTATCCGGTATTTTATTATCTGGAATTCTAAATTAACCGGACAGTTTGAAAAAACTATTGTCCAATTCCGAAAATTGCTTTTTTGTTGAATAGAGAAAAATCCACTTTGGGAAAAACTGCAAAAAATAATCGATTATTCGGCTGTTATATATATCCAGAAATATCGATTAACCGGACTTTTTGTGAACAGTTTCTCCAAATTCAAAATATTTTCATTGTTTAAGAGAAGTTGTACAACAATGACATTTTGTTTAACCAGCATTTATTGGCATGGGTAAGAATTGTTTTACGATTTACATTGTTGACACAAAATGTGAGTACAAATTAATACTTAAATTTCTTGGTGAATAATAGCAAGGAGCGGAGCCCCCTGCTAAATTTAAAATAAAAACTAAAAAAGAAAACTAAGATAATCTTTTTTAAAAAAAAGGAATACCAACTTTAAGAAAAATGCAATAAAAGGAAAAAATAATTTTTAATTTTACGAACTAGTTGAAAAAAATTGAAAATTTTATACTTATTACAACTTTTTTCAGTTGGTTCCAATTTACAAAAATCATATATAAATTTTGGCACCGATTTCAAAAAGTTTTAATAAGTAAAAAAATTATATTAAATAATTTCAATTTGTTCGTAAAATTAAAAATGATTTTTTTTACATTTTAGCGCATTTTCCAGAAAATCGATTTTCCTGTTTTTAAAAAAGATTATTTGATTAAAAATTTCGATTCAATTGCTATGTTGCTGTGTTTCGAAAGATGTCTGCCACTGATGGAGAAAAGCATTCCAAACTTTTATTAGTCTGAATTTAATTTTATATACAAAATATTGTGGTGTCCCTTATTTGAATAGCTGTCCGTGACAAAATACGGTTTGCAAATCCTAACGACACAAATCCTGATTGGTCGATTTCATTTTTATGTTAAAATTTAATAAAGCATTAATATCGAAGACAATTTCAGGTGCTTTTATTCTATCCTATTCGTTGAGAAGTGTATATTCTTAAAGAGATGGGGTCATATATGCTGCGAAAATATCTATCGGCGCTCACCGCATTTGCGGCTTGCGTATGTACTATGGTTCAATCGCAAGAGCTGTTTTTCAATCCTCCCTACTCTGGAACATCACAGACGAACTTGTACTATGCATCGGCATCAGCTGCAAGCAGTGCATCTGCATCAGCTGCAAGCAGTGCATCATCAACAGGCTCGCAATCGACAGCAACGAGCAACGTGCAACTTCCTCTACAATTTCCAGACCCGAATATCGAACTTTTTGCCCACTCAATGCTCCAACTTTTGCTGACCACCAACATCTTCGGCGAGTACGGCAATTTCTCGATTTCCGAACCTTACCAACCAGTATTCGAAGCCTGTTATCCTGTCACTGAAAGAGAAGGTATCACCGACTTGGGTCTGGCCGAACTTGTTGCCCAAGCTGCTGAAGACGTCAAGCCGCTGACCTCGTTCCTGTTCTACAGCACAGAATCGCATCTCCTGGCCGATTTCCTGTATGCGAAGGGGGTTCTGACGCAGGACGTCGCCTTTAATCTGCCCCAGAAGGTGATGGGTTTTATAGAGAAATACGTCGAGCTACACGGAGTTTCCGGGGCCACATCGGTATTAAAAGCCATTGGAAACGGTTACTTTGATTACTTGCAGTCTGTCGGAATGTTTAGCGTCGAGAGTGTCATTTTCGCATTTAACATCTTTGCGATAGACATAAAAGATCTTGCCAGTGGTGCCAGGATTTGATTGTGTTGATCTCAAGGACTAAAATGATGTATTGTAAAATTTTTAGTCTGACATAATTTTTTTTTTTGCAACGTAGTAATTATATTAAAGTCCGCATTGTGCGCAAAATGTTTGTTAAGGCACATTTACTTTGTGTAACATTTACTTTGTTTACTTTGTGTAGCTTTGATACAAATGTTGGGGTATGTTGGCCACGTGGCATACAGGAATTAATCTCTTTTATAAATGAAAGTTATATAATAAAAGTTACTAGAATGCTATACTATTTAAAGATATCGAAGATACATAAAGAGGATTTAATATATAAACATACATATTTTACATATTTAAAGATATCTAGGAGGCCCAGCCACCTGCTCCGCTGACGCTCCGAAATACTCACGTTGCCGTTGCGCGAAGAGAAAAACAGCGCTTCTCGATCACCGCAAAAAATTATGATATGTTGCCAACAAAAAAATATTTTAAAATAAATATATGAAATATTATTATTTTATATAAAAAAAATTTTAACAATTTTTTTTTTAATATAATAATAAGTGTTTTAGCAACCAACATTGAAATAGCATTTTTAAACTTAAAGTTATACTTCACCTCAAATCCAAGAATGGTTACATTATATTATTAAAATGATTCAGGACATTGCGGAAGTGACAATTTAAATTAACATATGCATTGCTAAATGTTGGTTAAAAGAATAATTGTTTATTAATTCCTGTAGTATCTCGTTTTATTTAACACCGTACGAAGAACGGGTATTTATTTTAGTTATTCTTACAAAGTTAAAAATAAATTATTGTTTTGTTCTAAATTAATTAAAATAAAAGCGTGGGCGCTCAAAGTAATTGGCTTCTGAATTTTGCAACGTAGAGCACGCCCTGCTCGCTTTTATTTCAGTTGATAATTTAGACTAATAAATTATATTTCAAACTTCATAGTACAACTAGTAGAAATACCCGTTCTTCGCACGGGTTTAAATAAAACGATATACTATAGAAATTAATAAAACAATTATTCTCTAAACCAAAGTCTAGAAATGCATATATTAATTTAGTTTTTCAACTCCGCAGTATTTTGATGTTAAAGTGTAACCATTCTTGGTATAGTTTAACTTAAATGAAATATAATTTGAAAGTATGTTCTTTCGATTTTATTTTGCTAAAACACTTATTATTATTATCATATTTGACGTCATAGTGACGCCTACCTCGCGCTTTCTGTAGGCGTGTCTAATGCTATCGTTTGTAAGGTGCTGCCATCTATTTGTTTTTTTCTGAACTTTTTAAAAATAATATTCGCTATTTTAATTTAGAATTTGCTGAATTTTAAGAGTTTAAATTATATTTTAAAAATTGCATTTAGTATGGAAAAATTGCAAAAGATTTGCTTAATAAATTAAGCGTATTAATATAATATTAGCTGCCACGAGAGCATGTCCATGAAGTTTGAAAGAGTAAAATGGGGGTATTTAAAATCAGGTAAATGCATTTGTATTGGACATATTAAATTAGTTACAATTTCAAACAAGTAAAATACAGGGACATAACAAAACAAGGACGGATTAGTAGTGAAGCTACCTGAACACAATTATTTACAGGTATTTACAATATTTACCTTATTTTGCTAATTAAAAATTAAATCACCAGTTGTTACCCAACCGGGGATCGAACCTAAGTAGCAATGCTTGAAACACACAGCCAATGAGCATGATCAAAAACCGATAGTAAGGCGGAGCAAAAATGACGTCAAAAATGTGCTTTCCTTGCCCATTTTCAAAAAGCGAAAAACGAGCGCACCTTCTATATATAGTCTTCACTATCCCTGCTATAAACTTGAAACTTAACATACGTAATCCCAACACTGAAGTGGATTGGACAAGGCAGTTTGTCGACTTGAAGCCAGTTGAAGGTTAAAAAACTATACCCCACTTTCATTTCTATCTCTATATTTCATATATTGTTCATGCTAAAATATGCCGAATTATAGTGTTTTCGGCTATTTTTTTTTCCTTTTACATTGAAACCTATTTTGAATGCCTATTTTTTTAAATTCATTTTAACAAATAATAAGTAGATAAGCAGCAAAAAGATAAACTATTTTTGGCGATATAAAATGTGATTCTATATATAGATAATATAATATCTAAACATATTTGACATTTCTTTAACGGTTTGAGAAGAAAAAAAAATCATTTTTAAAAATTAGTTGGGGTACAGTATGGCTTCAACCGCGTCCATAGGAGGAACTAGTTATGAGCGTTCCAGAAATTACAGTTAGAGTTCAGTGAATTGCAATGACTATACAATGTTTAGTAATAAAATTGTTAATACATTGAGGAAAGTGCTTTTGTTTATTAATTTTTAAAAATTCACTTTTTATTGAAATTCAATTAAAATATCCGTAATGTATTATTTGTTCAGTTACTTCTCCATTACGCATTCTTAAAAATACAAAAAAAAAAAAAATCGAAACACTTTTGGACACAAAATGATTTTTTCACTACCCCTACACTTTGCAGATTTAAAAAAAAAGTTGTTTAAATCATACCCCTATTACAAAAACCCAAAATAACACTTACCAAACATTGAAAAAAAAAATTAAATCGGAGGACATGGTTAGACCTCATCTTGAATATACAGTACAATTCTTAAATAAAATATATTGATTTGTTAGAACAAGTTCAATACAGGGCAGCGAAAAATGGTACTTCGAGAATGAATTGGGGAAATAGGCTCACAACTCTTAAATATTGTATCAACTCTATGAGAAAAGTATTAGAGGGGGCCTCATTCAGCTATATAAATTTATCAAATTGGGGTGATGTGGAGTGATTGGATTATAATATTTCAGATTGGCAACATAACCTGGATATCAGGGAATTTTTTAATTCTGGAAATGTCAGGGAAACTTTCACAAAAAGTCAAGGAAATTTTCAAATTTTGATCACTGAAACGGCAAATATTGTCTTTGCGTAGTTTAGCAGGCAATGGAACGGGTCCCTTTCCCCCCCTAAAAAGTCGTTTCTGTACTTGGAATTAAAAGTTAATTTTTTCCCTGGTCCCTTTTTCCTTTATTTTAGCAAAAGTATTTTTTCCCTTTATGCCTATGATAACACATTTCTGGGCCCTTTCCTTCCCCTCTATTTAACCATAGATTATTTTTTTTCGTTTTGTTATGGCCATCACATAAATCACCATTCGTGTTCGTACTTATGTTGAGTCGGCTAATAGGGTGTTAAAAGCAGAGAGTTGTAATATTAAATAGAGAGCGCCTTCAATGCCAGACTCTCGTTAGGCCGCGGTGTCAACATTGAAAAGAAAAACCCACATCACGTGGTTTTAGCGCTGCAACATTTGGCATTCAGACATCTGCAGGAGTTCCAAATTTGACTAACTTTCTCCTTTTTGGTGATAAGGCGTTCTGTCGGTATTCAACTTCTTAACATATATGTAGGTATATACTTATTTTAAAACAATATGCGCTAATATTTCCCCTTCATTAACGAATAAACGCATAAAAACGTAATGCAATTATTTCACAAGTACAAAGCAAGAAAAATCTCTTTAATATATCTGTTAAACTCCCTTAAATTGTGCTACTCGTTCAAATAACGATATTTAAATACAAAATTAAACACAAAACCATATTACATACTTCGATCTCGCTTAGTTCTGAAAGTCGCCAATGCCCGCCAAGTAAAATTGGCGAATGAATGAATTGGCGCATAATGAATTTAGTATTAAAAACCTTACAAAAAATAAAATTTAACATTTATAAAACATCGAATTTGCTACCTACAGGGATACGAAATTGTAGTTTAATTTTCTATAAAATTTTACTCAATTGAAATGTATTATATTTATATTAATAAAAATTAAGAAAAGAATTCGTACATCTCACCTTTAACAAAATACATTTTTTTTTTTTACATAATTTTATAATTTGTTTTGAATTAAAATGTTCTGGAAAACTTACCAATGAACGGACTTATTTCGAATTTTTTTCTCTAACGACGCACTGACAGCCATTTTTCTGTGATATTTTGTTTGCGATGGCTGTGAACCACCGCCCGTCCTACTGGAAATCTATTAGTGGAAATAACTTTTTCGCATAGGCGAGACAAATTTTCCACATATCACGTGGTTTCAATGATACACACACGGAAATCAGCATTTTTATTCCTCTATTTGTATCATTACTCTATGGTTGCAACTCTCGAAATATCATTAAACTAGGAGCAGGCTTGCTGTTTTTGTCTTTACAAAAGTAATTAATCACATTGGTGTAGAATGTCAGTAAACAATTTCTACCCATCCAGGACCACCGGATCTCGTTTTTGCATTGTATGAAAAACAAAATGTAAATGAAGACCTTGTTCAGGGGAAGAATGATAAATAGTAGTTGCAAGTGTAATTATATATATTCCCAGTATTTCGTATGTATTTAGAAAAATACTGTTCTATTTACATTTTATTTGTAAAATAGACATTTTCTGAATTAAGTGGCATCCCTGCTAAATTTCAATTCGGGCCATAATTTAAAAAGTTACAAAAAAACATGAGATTATTGCAAAAATATTAAAAATGTATTTTCGCAAATTTAATAACATTTTTATTAATGTTCCGATTTTTTCAAAAATTTGGTTAGAATAATGCTTGTAATAGTAGAATGCTATAGTTCAAAAGAAAACTCAAATTAATATTTTTGTCTTCACATTTTTACTGGAGAAACGAGTAATTGGAGTCGGAACGATTCAGTGTGTGTTCTTAAACATAGTTTAATTGCTGCAACAAAACGCATGTGCTGCCCGTTACATGTTCATTCATTGATTTATCTTTTAATAATGCCCAAAGTAACAAACAGCCTATAATACATTATATCATGGAAAATAAAATATGTATGCATTTATTTAAAACTACGTGTGGGTGTGAACAGTTAAACTCAATGCAAGACCATCTCAATATATGCAGCCTTCGAATAATTTCGAATGGAATTGATGTTATAAAACTGGAAATGAAATTATACATTTTTGCAGTCAGCTGGTGTTTAAGTTACTATGATTTAGGAATAGGGATGTTTAATATTGGAATAGGAATGTTCTATGTAAAAGTCAGGAATTTATAATCGCGGTCCACTATTTAACCAATATTTATTAAGGGGGTCCGATACCTTCGACATTTTTTTTTTATTTTTATACTTGTACAATCCAATTTTTTTTCTCTTTCTAAATATGCATAAAAAACCATTTTAAGACGCTCAATTTTTTTTTTTTAAATTGCACATTTATTTTTAAATTAAAATTTTAGTAAATTTTTTAACAATTTTAAAATTTCTACTCCTTTTTTGTTTTTCAATATTTTGAAGCAATTTTTTTTATTTAAGATCTTGAATAATATGTAAATATATGTATGCATTCAAATTTTGATTCGGATACATCACTTTAAAAAAATAAAATATATTAGAAATTTTGGAAAAAAAATTGACGAAAAAAAATAAAATTCCATTTTAAGTGGTTTTAAAAAACAAATTATGGTAAAAATAGGAAATATGAATGCATACATCTATTTAAAATATATTTATCTTGCTATACACACAAAAATTATGATTTTAAGTATAATAGTAAAAAAGCCTTAGCATTTTTAGTGTTCATTAAATTTCAAAACCACGAACAGAGATATTTGCTTTTAAAGCTTACATATGATACAACTATGTTATAGGAGCACATCATTAAAACATTCATAACTAAAAAAGTAATAGGAATTTTTTGAAGCAGTTTTTTGTGAGTTATTAAGATAAGTTTGAATATTATTTTTTAAATATAAAAAAAATGACTTTTTTGCGAATTTTGGGTATCGGACCCCCTTAAACTCTTAACAGTGGCAGCCCGTGGTCAAATATGTTAGTGCAGCCGAAAACATGTCCCCCTCTTCGCCTTTTTCACAACCATACATGAACGGACATTTTTTAAAATTTATTACTCAAATCAAAGTTTCCTTTCAACTTTTATGAAAGATAACATGTAAAAATAATAGAAAACACTTACTTTTTTTTTGAAAATTAAATCAATCCTCCTATCAAAACTTGCGAATCGGTCAATTTTAATATTAATTTAAGTAAAGAAACAACAACACATGTGTAAACTTATCGAATATATTTACGTTTGGAGAGATTATCGTTTTCCTCCACCCCGCCTCGCCGATTCAGCAATGAACCTATCATTTAATCGAAATCCCTAGTTCAGCTAATTTGAAAAAATCCTTTTGCACTACGTTTGTGTCGTCACATCCTCCATTTTAGCGTGTTGGGGAAGTCATACTACGTAAGGTTGCCATGGCAACGATGCAGCCGATTTCGAACTTTGCTTTTTGGCTGCAATTTTGATTGAATGGAGTTTTTTCTTCTCCTGAATTTGTGCATTACGGAAACACGTTTGCTAATTAACGGAGATTTTTTTTTACTTAGAGTTGAAATTTTATCTTCATTTCCAATTCTAATCTTCATTTAAGAAAATTAGTAAAATATATAATTTTAGTTTTTAAATATAATAAAATTAGGTGCAGCCTGGCTGTACTTGCTGTAGTGCACGAGCCGCCACTGACTCTTGAATTTGGTAAGGGGAAAGTCACGGACTTGTGACTGATGTAATCAAATCTCTGATTATAAATTATTCGCTTGGCACACGCAATAATTTTGCTTCAACTTTTAATCTCAACTGAGTGACTAAAAAATCACTCAGAAGCTGTCCGGCGATTATTTTAATTGCATTCAACTCGGTGCTACCAAGTTTCAGATTTCGAAATCGCCAATGTAAAGATGAATAATCGCCCAAACTCTTATTTTCACAATCCATACAAAATCGATTATTTGGTAAAGTTGTTAGCGTGGTATAGAGCGAAAGGATATTTTGTCCGATAGTTATATGTCCGATAATTTCTAAATGAGCAGATACAATTTGAATTTTTCAGTTGCATGCAACTAAATAGTTCAGTTGGATGTCCGATAGTTGCCAGTCCACGGCTAGCCTGTGATGTTACATAGAAAGGACAACTTTTTTTTATATTTAAGACTTTTTGCTCTATTGCGTTTTTTCTATAATTTTGCCAACTCTCACATTGATGACTTAAAATTTAATGAGGATTTAAATTTTGTTTTAAATTTTTGGATTTCTTTTTGTCCCATTTTTAAAGATGTTTGGTACATAGGGACATATATAAAAAGTGTTGCGAGCGCTGAAATCAACGATTATATTGATATGAACTGCATCAGATTGGTCACAGTGTGGGTTTGGGATGCCAGTTTTGATGTTTAGCACTCTTTGTTAATTTGAAAATCTTCCGGAAAAAGGTATTTGTTAGAATTTATCTTCAAATATATTTATCTACAAAACTGAAACTGATAAGTCGAAACCTCAATCAAATCGGAAGATGTTAAAAGGAGGTATGTCCCATGTTAAGTCTATGAAACATATCCTAATTTTCCCTATCCTATTTTTCCCTAAACATAGTCCCATCGACCGAAAAGCGCGCCAAACAAAAGTTTAAAATAAAACCGCCAAAATCTATAAATTAAAACCGCCAAATCGCGCCAAAGAAGAGCTCGGTTATAAATTCGACTGTTGTGTATTTTTTTTTATGTATGTTCGCACAAGATTTCTGTTCTAAATCACATATTTGGAAAATTCTTTTTTGTTGGGTAAGGGATGTCTCACTTGGGAACCTTTATAAAAAATATCCGGTTATCCGGCGTTTTACTATCCGGAATTCTCAATTAACCGGACCTTTTGAAAAAAAATATTGACCGATTTCTAAAATTCTTTTTTTTGTTGGATAGAGAAAAATCTACTTTGGTAAAAACTGTAAAAATTAATCGGTTATCCGGCTGTTATAAATCAGGTAATATAGGTTATCCGGACTTTTTTTGTTAACAGTTCCTCCAATTTTAAAATATTGTCGTTGTTTGACAGAACTTGTACAACAATGACATTTTGTTTACCCAGCATTTATTGGCATGGACAGGGATTGTTTGACACTATGCATTGTTGAGAGAAAATGTGAGCACAAGTTGTTACTTGAATTTCTTGGTGAATAATAGCAAGGTGCGGAGCCCCCTTTTAAATTAAAAACTAAAAAGGAGGAAAATAAAATATTCTCTCCAGTGGCGGCTCGTCCACTACAGCAAGTACAGCCGAGCTGCACCTAAATTCAGTATTTTAAAACTAAAATAAGATATTTTACTAATTTTCTTAAATGAAGATTAGAATTGAAAATGAAATTTCTATGGTAGTAAACAAAGTCTCCGATAAATAGCAAGCCTGTTACCGTAATGCACAATTCAGGAGGGGAAAAACTCCATTCAATCAAAACTGCTGCCAAAAAGCGAAATTCGAAATCAGCTGCATCGTTGCTATGGCAACCTCTACGTAGTATGGAGATTCCTCCCCATGCTAATGCACTGCATTTGTGAGAAGGTACAACCGAAACGAATTTTCTTGTTTTAGCTGCACTTGAGATTCGATTTGCTGATTGGCCGTCCGTAAAACGTTGGGATGGGTGGGTGAAACGATAACTTATAAGAATATTTCCAAACGGAAATGGTTTTCCTGATAAATTTACTGTGTGCTGTTGTTTCAGGACATGGTCCTGCTGTTGTTTTGTTATTTAAGGTAATATTAAAATTGTCCGATTCGTACGCTTAAAAGAAAGGCGGATTGCTTTCATTTTCAAAAAATAAGTTGTGTTTTCTATTTTTTTTGCATGTTATCATTTCGTAAAAATTTAGAGTAAACTTTCATTTGAGTAGTAAATAAAATAGAATTTCCGTTCATGTATGGGTTGTGGAAAATAAGGGGAGGGGGGGGGGGGGGGGATTCACATGATTTCGGCTGTACTAACATTTTCGACCACGTGACGCCACTGATTCTCTCTATTTTAAAAAAAAGTAAGCCCTAAGGGGAAATTTTCGGTTCTTTCAATGTTATTCAGATCGTATCTCAAAATGTAACAGTCCTAAAATTACGAAATTAAGTGAATTTGTTAAAAAATGTTTGATAAATAATAAGAATATATTTTTGTTTCAATACTGTTATTAGTTAATAAGTTATTTAATATTAAAGTCGTCGTTGATAAAATTTCGCTTACGAATAATTTTGTCCGTCGAGTTTCTGAAACACTATTAAGAGAAGAGATCCAATTTTTTTAGAGAGTGTACAAATAGGTTTGAACTGGAAATCCAAGTAAGCATTTTTTAAAATTCGAAGTAGTTTTGGATTTATAAATTTTTTAAACATTTAAACACGCTCCACTTTTTGAAGTTTTTTCACCCTCATTTCTGAAACGTGATTTCTAAATTGCTATAACTCATTTAAATTTGCATATTTTCTTATTCAAAAAAATATATTAATGTTCGCTAAAACTTCCTCTTTACGATGTTATAAAGATTATATTTCTATCTTTACATATAAATTAGATATGGTCAATTTAGATAGGTATAAAAAATAGCGAAGAAGGATAAAAATGTCGGATATTTCGAGCAAATTTTAATTTGCGACTTATTGTCTCATTGTTCCGTTTGCATCTCAAAAAGTAAATGTTCTAAAATTATGAAATTATGCCAGTTTATTAAGAAATGTCTGGGTAATAAGATGAATATATTTGTTTTTCAATACGATCAGTATATTAGACGTTATTTTATGTTAAAGCCATGATTTTAGAAAATTTTGAAAACAATTCATATATTTTTGGATACTTGTCTTCCCATTTTCAACAAAAAAAATAAATAAAAAAAATAGGGATATAGATTAAACTATTGGCTACAAATGATCCAGAGCGTTTGTGAAATTTCGATTTAGTTTTGCAGTTATACATTTTTAAATAATTGACGAAATGTCTGAAATAATCGTCAATTTTACGTGCATTATAACGACGGATAAATTAAAACTGTTCTAAGTAGTTCAAAAGTTTACTTTTTTCCCGTTAAAAAAATATAGTTATGTTCATAAAATCTTTCTTTCTTGAATGGTAACAATTCTGAAATTCTATCTTAAAAAATAAATTAGTTGTAACTATTTATGTGAAGTACTATAAATATTATTAAAAGATACTTCGGAACGAAATGCCAACATGTATGTAAATCCAGTTTCCCGTATATCTTAACGGCGAATTATTATTAGCGCCAATTCTCAATTATCTTACTTTTTATAAATAAAAGTTGGCGATCAGGCTTATTTTTGCTTGGCGCGTTTATGCTGTTGTTTGTTTACAAATGTTTCGCTCTTCAATGAGAACAATTGTGTTGAAGGAGTTCTACAGTTGAGTTATTCCAGTTATCAGGCCCACCATAACGGCGGGAGGGGGGGATTTGGGGGATGCAGGCCCCCTTCTCCCCTCTGTAAACTCGAAACCTTAAAAGTTGGGAATTTCGAGTTTTAAAAATCCCTGAGTTGAGAAAATTTATGCCTCTGGCAAATTAGTATTATTAGCAAATGATAGCGAAGGAAGACTAGAAATTGCCCAACTTGTATTAAGATGAAACTTAAATTAGACCTGAAAACGGACCACTGCATTGGAACACGCGTGCGACAAATCAATACTTTCGAAAGAACTGTTTAATATTACCTATAAAAAAGCTAAAAATGTCTATAAGTTGGAACTGGGAATTTTTTTAGCACTGTTGCTTTGTGAATTTCGAATCGTTAAGTGTGGTCTGGTTAATTAACGTCGCACTAGAGCTACACATTAAACTAGTGGCGTTGGTTCGAGCAAAGCGCCCTTGATTGGTTATTGGTACATCTTTCGGTTCAATTGCTGTGTTGATGTCTGCCACTGATGTAGAAATACATTTCAAAACTTTACTAGTCTGAATTTAATTGAATCAACAAAATATTGTGGCGTCCCTTATTTGAGTAGCTGCCTTTCTCATACATATGGTTTACAAATCTTGATGACACGCATCCTTTATTGTTTTTTTTTCAATTTTGATTTTAAAATATAATAAAGCATAAGGATGCAAAGGAAAATTTGTGTGAGTTTTTTCTGCATTATACGTTGAGAAGTGTATATTCTTGAAGAAACGAAGTCATATATGCTGCGAAAATATATCTCTGCGCTCACCACATTTTTTCAATCCTCCCGACTCGGATATATCGCAAATGAACTTCTACTTAGCATCTGTGTCAGCTGCAGGCAGTGCACTATCAATAAGCTCACAATCAAGCAATGAGTAACGCACAGGTTTTTTCACAACTTCCAGACCCGAACGTCGAACTGTTTGCCCACTCAATGCTGCAACTGTTGCTGACAACCAACATCTGCAGCGGCTACGGCACTTTCTCGATTTCCGAACCTTACCAACCAGTATTCGACGCCTCTTATCCAATCACACAAAAAAAGAGACGATATCACCGACCCGGGTCTGGCCGAACTCATTGCCCAAGCGTTGAAAGACATTAGTCCGCGAGCTCGTTCCTGTTCTACAGCGCCATTTCGCACATGATGGCCGATTTCATTTCTGCAAAGGGGGTTCTGACGCAGGACGTCGCCTTCAATATGCCCCAGCAGGTAATGGGTTTTATCGAGCGACCCGGTCGGGCTCGCAGCGCTAAGCCAAAAAAGAAGAAATAACGCCAACTCGTCAAAGCAGCCAACAAGAAACGAACGCCCGACAGGACTTAAGCTTATATACTATGCACAACTTGTAACGTTAATCAAGCGACCCGGTCGGGCTTGCAACGCTAAGCCAAAAAAGAAGAAATAACGCCAACTCGTCAAAGCAGCCAACAAGAAACGAACGCCCGACAGGACTTAAGCTTATATACTATGCACAACTTGTAACGTTAAACCGCGTTCGTAAAACAGAGTCCAGAAGCCGAACTACATTTCGTAAAAAAATAAAACCAGTATTGATGGAACCGTATCTGTAAAACCTTTAATTTAATACAAGTATATTTTTTTTAATTGAAAATTAACGGAGATACGAAGTTTTTTAATTTGCGTAAAGTTAGTTGATTTGTCACTTTTTCAAATTATGAAGCCCAAATTTGTAAGTCAACCTAGATACTACATTTTTCAACCGATTCTTTTGATTAATAGCTTATATGATAGCTTTATGGCATCACAAGTGCCTTTTGTTACTTTTTCTTTATAATATAATTTATTTATATGTTTAATTAGCTAAAAAAGTTATTAAATAATTTAAGCCAAATTTTTACGCCGGCAGGCGATTTTTACCTAAATATGAAATCCCTTCACTAATCACGCCAAAGAAAATTATGTTTTAGAGCGGCTTAATAAAAGTGAAAAATATCGTTAAATAATACGCTCTACAAAATAAAAATAATACCACCCGATAGATTAAAAATCCTTTTAATCGATGGATCAATTTTCATTTAACTTGGACAATTGTTAATGAAGATAGAAGCATTTGAAATAATTAATAACATTGAATATTTTCCCCTATCGTTCATCGTTCATTCGCGGGAGAAGGAAGAAACATCTCAACTAGCAACCATTTTCCAACTGGATGAAAGCACTGAAAGAAGGAGTGGGGGGGGGGGGGGGGGAGGGATCGAGATTATATTTATTCTTAGCAGAGTCTTTTAATACAGTGCGTGAGATTTAATTTTTCCTTGAAATATCGGATTTAACTAATGACATGGGAAAACAAATAGTAATTTTTAAAAAGTTTAAATGGGGATTGGTCTGACATCCTTCAAAAGGTGGGTTGAAAAAAAGGACTGATAACCCCCAAAAAAACTTTAGAAAAGTAAAAACGCTAAGCGCTCTTCCCTCCCCCCCACCCCCCCCCCCCCCCCTCCTAAATAAATATTCGAAACTGTGGCTAAAAAAGTTGATATAAAAAACAAACAAGCCAAGAGCTCAACCGTGTACACCCACTCACTAGTCTTTTCCCGGAAAAAAGCTGCGCTTTCTTTTCTTAGCTCGATTAAAAATTTATGTGTCTATAAATTTATGTGTGGGGCTCTTAGCGTTTTTACTTTTCTAAAATTTTTTTGGGGGATAGAGAAATACGCCGATCTACACGGAGTTTCAGGGACAAAGCCGTTGGAAACGGTTGTTACGATTACATAGCCTCTAGCGAACCGGTTACCGTCAGGAGTATCACTTCGGCGTTTAAATGTTTTGCGGTAAACATAAAAGATCTTGCCAGTGGTGCCAGGATTTGATTGAGTTGATCTCATCTGCGAAAATGATCTGTTGTAAAATTTTCGGTTTCACATATTTTTTTTGGTAAGGTAGTAAATATATTAAAGCCCACATACTTCTGCTCAAATTGTTTGTCAAGTGACATTTACTTTGCGAAAGGTTAAATTTGATATAAATGTTAGCATCACTGATCTCTAACTGTAACTTCTGGATAGGGCAAGACATTTTGTTGACTTGAAGCCGATATGGAGGCCGCCATGATGGGGCACACTTTTCTTGATAGCGCAATATTTCGTATATTTTTCATGTTAAAATACGCCGACATATATTATTTTTGGGTAAGTTTTTTTAATTTTCTTTTTAAACCCATTTTAAATGTAATCTGCTATTAAAATAGGAAGTCATATGCAAGTCAAAGTAGAAGTAGTTAAAAAGCAAGAGCAAAAACTATCTGTTTGGCAATATAAAAATTAATTCTATAAGAAGAAAATATAATATTTATATATATTTAATACTTCTACAATGCTTTGGTAATAAAAAACAAAACTAAATCATTTTTAAAAAAATGTTGGGACACAGTATGGTAGCTTTCAATTGGTTTCAACGCGCCCGTAGAGGAAACAAGGTTTGAGCCTTCCAGCAGTTACAGTTAGTGCAACGCATTGGACGGCAGTGCCTGAGTATATGGATTCAATTCCTGGTAAGTCTTGGTTTTAATTGCTGATATTTATTGAAAGTGATTTATGCTGACAGCATATGTAGGCAAGCAACTGCTCTATTTATTCGTTTTTGAGTTTTTGTCTTTTTCAAAAAGGAAACATGTATTCGGAGCTATGATAAGCATCGAATGTACTCAGAAATTAGTACATTTTACTTACTTTTGAATACATATTATTAACAGTGTAGACAATATGACAAACATCAATTAAACTCTTTAATAAATGTATGTATATATATATATATATATATATATATATATATATATATATATATATATCTATATATATAAGTGCGAAATCCCCACTCATTCACTCATCACTAATTCTCCAACTTACCGTATACCTATGAAGATGAAATTTGGCAAATTTGTTACTTATACCGTAAATAGGAAAAGTAAGCTATTTTTGTTAAAATCCAACGTAATTAAGGGGTTGTAAAACCCCTTTTTCGATGTTTGTAGCGACGTTAGTTTGGGTATCTACAGATCTAAAAGACCTAGAGTGCTGAAATTTGGAGCACAGATTCATAATGGGCCGTAGAGATGCACTACGAAAGGATTTTTAAAAATTCGAACTCGAAATGCCAAAATAACGATTTTTTAGAAACCTCCCCATAGGATTAACATGGAGAACACGTAACAATGTAAAATATAAAATTGAAACAATGGAAAATTTTAATATTATGTAATCAGGAGCATTCTGATTGGCTGATGACTAAATATCGCCAAATAAATAAAACCTACTCCAAGTTAATAAAACCATCGCCAAATAAATTAAAATTTCACCGAATGAATAAAAAATTTTGCCAAATGAATCAAATATCGCCAAATGAACTAACATATGATCATATTTGTAAAAATAACATAAAAATGGCGAAATTAGTGTCTAAAAATTAAAATATATGTCAAAATGGTGAAAATATGATTGGATAACGGGATATTCCGTACTACAACAACTATGAAAATTAAATTTGGCATGGAGCATGACATTTTAAGCCAAAATTGCTCACTAAGAAAGGATGTTTATTTTCAAAAATTCAAACTCTAACTGCCAAAAGTAAATATCCTTGCCACTTATCCACTGACTCATCACTAATTTTCTAACTTTCTGTATACCCAGGAAGATGAATTTTGACAGAGTTGTTACTTATATCTTACATAGAAAAGTAATCTATCTGGTAGGTAGAAGCAACTCTGTACCGTAATAATTGGTTCATGAATACTTTGGACCCCACGTGGTAGGAAGGTCAGAGGGAGAGTGTATAAATGGTCAATCTGATTGACGCGGCCTACCTTCCTCTACTCCATGTTATGTCATTTATCCACGAAGGCTGATTTTCTATAGAATTATTGGAGTGGAAGTGTACACTGCCTGTCATCAAGGGTGACATTTTCCTTCATGCGGTATAAAGTTCAGAGGGTGAAATGGGTTAACAAACGACCTGATCGACGCGACTCACTTTCCTATACCATGGTAGGTCATTTATAGCCCATAACACGATTCCCCTGGGAGTAATGTGAAAGAAATAGCCTGCAGTTAAGGGCGACATTCCCTTCACGGTCAGCGGCGGAATGGGTTAATAATCGGCTCGATCGATGCGGCCTACCTTTCTTTATATGAAGGTATGCCTATACAAGCAGTTATGTGGCGGAATCGAAAACTGTTGTTATAGACTCTGCCCCCACGTGGTACAAGTGTCAGAGGGGGATTGGGTTTGCGTAAATCTTCTGTAGTAGTGGGTAGGGGATTGATACGATTTTTTTTTTAAAAATTGATTTTAAGTTAAATGAAGTAAAAAATATGATTTATTTTTTATTTAAAAAAGTTAAATATTTAAAAAGTGCGGGGACAAAATCTAAAAAAAGTACTGGGGAACCATCCCTCCTTGCTTATTGATAAGGTTTACCGTACAAAAAAATATATGAAAATCTTGAATTTGGCAAATGAACCTTTTAAAATTCTTTTTCGTTTTTTTCTTCTTCTTATATTTTCACCAATTGTGAAACTTAACGATAAATGTTGACATAGGTGTCTAATAAAACTTTTTTAGATAATTTTTATTAACATTTATAAGAGTTCTTCCCGTTTAAACCTTTGGGATGTTACTAAAGGTTAAAATATGGATGGTGATCAACGGGAGTAATGCATATATATCCACGTTATTGTGTAGACAACTTCATATTAGCAATCTTTCCAGTTCTTGCAGGACCTTACCAATAAAATTTCGTTTCAAATTAGTATTTTTATTTTAATACTGTGGTTTCCCCTCATGGGTGACAAATTAAGAATATTGTTTATTTCGCTATAAATATTGTATTTGTATCAATTTTGTAATTTATTTCCTTCCCGTGCGTAGAACGGGTATTTCAGCTAGTATATATATATATATATATATATATATATATATATATATATATATATATATATATATATATATATATATATATATATATATATATATATATATATATATATATATATATATATATATATATATATATATATATATACAGTAGACGCTCGTTTTTACGAACTCGTAGGGAGCAACCAAATTGTTCGTAAAATCGAAAGTTCGTAAAATAGAATATCATAAGAAGTAGATAAATTTTAGGCTTATTTTTATTAAAATGTCTTCTCTTTATAAATAAAGCATTATTTAGAGATTATATTAGGAAGTAAAGTTATATATAGTTATTCTATATAAGAAACAATTGTAAAATAAAATAGTTAAATAAAAAATAACAAGTATACCTTTATTAATGAAAAATCAAGCATCAAAATAATCGCTAGTTTTTCTGTTTTAAAACAACATTTTGGAAAATACATGTTTTCATTTTATCGATATTTGAAAGCATTTCACTTTTGTCCTCCTCAAAAGAGGCATAGTCTTGATAACTATTCAGTTTCCTGAAGCTCAAACCGTGTCTGTATTTAAATTTTTGCAGCCAACCGTCCGATGCCTTGAAGTCTTTGATATTGAGCTTTAAAACAAAGCGGTTCCGTTGTTCCTTAAGCACATTACATTAATCGGAATGTTCATTCCTATAATTTTCCTCATTCAAACAAGCAGTGCTATTTCCAGTTTGGGAAAAATTTTACTGCTCTAAATATTTTCGAGAGGGGCACTCTTACTGGTCTTGTTTGCATATCCAACGATTTTTCCTCTTACTCTTAAAATTATCTATAGGTATTTTTTAGAATTCCATATTTCTTAGAGATTTCTGTCTTGCTTAAAATTTTCTCTTCTACTTCTTTTGAAAGTTTCTTTTTTGCCTCAGCAGATAAACGGGTGCGTTTCTTTAACTGCGACATGACTAAATTTCCTCAACTAAAACTGGCTCAAACTCCCTCTGGACTCACACGAAACTTTATACATTGAGGGTCCAGATGAAACTAACCATCTACAAAACATAATCTTATAACAAAGCACCCCTTTCCCCGCTCGACATTGACACATGCTTATTGAATGTAAGGGAGGGGAAAAGATTGACGTCAAAGTGCCACTCTCCAATCACATGCCTTCTACCCACCTGCTGTTGGCCCCTGAATTTTTTTCTCAGAATGGCCTTCAAATGTTTGTATGTGTTGCTTTGTTACTCCCTAAACATATGAGCTTTTAAACTTTGTCTGATGTCAGGTAAATGCTAGCGAAGTATGAAAAAGAGTTCGCAAAAAAGAGATTTTTCAAAATTTTAGTTAGTAAATGGGAATTAAAAATAACATTATGCCTATGGGACCATGTTCGGGACCAGACATTAGTTCGTAAAATCGTGAGTGTTCGTAAATTAGAGGTCCGTAAAAACGAGCGTCTACTGTATATATATATATATATATATATGTATGTATGTATGTATGTATGTATGTATGTATGAATACATATTATTAACAGTGTAGACAATATGACATATATATATATATATATATATATATATATAAGGTGTGCTGGTTCCAGCGCTTTCTGACGGAGGGCGAGGAAAGGGTATTTTTGACGTCATAGTGACGCATACCTCCGCCCTCTATGGGCGTGTCGAATGCTCTCGTTTATACAGTCGTTTTAGGAGTCTACAGAGCAAACTTAATTTAACAAGAATTCTTGTTTTTAACTAATCATGAATTTATTTAAAAGAAAATTGTTAAAATTTACTTCAGAAAACAATTTGAATCGATTTTCGGAGTGGTTTAGTTATTAAAATAACCAGGAATCAATTTCAATCAATTTGAACCAATGGTTCGTGAGGTGCTGCCATGTATTCGTTTTTTTTTTGTGAAATATTTAAAAATGATATTCTCTAACTTTATTTAGTATTTGCTGCATTTTATGAGTTTAAATTATATTTTAAGAAGTGCATTTAGTATGTAAAAATTGCAAAAGATTTCTTTAATAAATTAAGCGTATTAAAATAATAGTAGCTGCCACGAGAGCATGTCCATGATTTTTGAAAGAGTAAAATTTGGGTCGGAACCGTCAGGTCAATGCATTTGTATTGGACATATTAAATGAGTTACAAATTCAATCAAGTAAAATACGGGGACATAACAAAAAAAGAACGGATTAGTAGTGATGCTATCTGAACACAATTATTTACATTATTAAAAATTAAATCACCAGTTGTTACCCAACCGGGGATCGAACCTAAGTAGCAATGCTTGAAACACACAGCCAATGAGAATGATCAAAAACCCATAGTAAGGCGGAGCAAAAATGACGTCAAAAATGTCCTTTCCCTGCCCGCTTTCAAAAAGCAAAGAACCGGCACCACTTCTATTATTATATATCCACTATCCTTGGGTTAAAACATCATAAGACGTTGCCAACAATAAAATGCTTTAAATTTAATAAATAAAATAAGTTTATTTAATTTAATTAAATTAAACAAATATTTCTTAAATATAATATTAAGGGTTTTAGCAACCAAAATTGAAATAACATTTTTAAACTTTAAAGTGTACTTCATCTCAAATCCAAGAATGATTATATTATATTATAAAAATACTTAAGGAAATTGCGGAGGTGACAATTTAAATTAACATATGCATGCTACCACGGAGTAAAGAAGAAGGTGGAGGTGCGAACAAGTCAAAAACCGGTTTGCAATGTGAAGTAAGCAATCGCTTAAAAAGTAGGAACTGGCGAAGTGTTTGGCGCTATTCCAAAGCACTACTTTGTACCAGCACTTGGCGATAATTTATTTTTTCCTCGTAGGAAAACTACTGCAAACTAGGTTTGTTTGTTTCTAGTTTGGGGTTGCTAACTTACGTCTCATGAAATCTCGCCAAATCATCTCCACCTTTTTCTTTACTCCGTGGCATGCTACACCTTGGTTAAGAAAATAATTGTTTTATTAATTCCTATAGTATCTCGTTTTATTTAACCTCGCGCGAGGAACGGGTATTTCTTCTAGTTGTATCTACAAAGTTAAAAATAAATTATTATTTTGTTCTAAATTAACTAAAATAAAAACGTGGGCGCTCAAAGTAATTGGCTTCAGCATTTTACAACGTTGAACACGCGTACCTGAACCTACTCGTCTTTCGTTGAGTACAATTGCATCGCAACTGTGCGATGACGTACAATTTAAGCAACTGCACTTTCTCAAAATTGAGCATCGTAATTTAATATTGCTAATCTCAGCTTCTGTTCAAGCCATCTTAACAAAGCGACCTGACACACTAAAATAGTTGTTCAGGACAGGGTTTTTCACATTATTTGATGTCGATTCCTTTAATGGAAACCGAATTATTACAAACCAATTACCTATTACCTCAGCACACCTTTTTTACATTTCTTTTGTTTATAACTTCTTCACGTCACCGTGGTAATTTAACGGATATGGCTCGTACTTGCGGTGCCCGAGGACCTGCGTTCGATCCCCGGTAAATCTTAGTTGTAATTGTCGATATTTATTGAAAGTGATTTATGAAGGCAGCCTATTGTAGGCCAGCATACGCTTATTTTATTCATTTTTACTCGTTTTTGAGTTCATGTCTTTTCCAAGTTTGAAACTTATGTATTCGGAGCAATGAGGAGCAACGAATGTACTCAAAAATGAGTACACTTTACTTATTTTTGATTACCTACTTTTAACAGTGTTCTCCAACCAGTCCCGGCCTCCTCTACTATTTGACAAATTGAATGCCACCTTACGAAGAAAAAAATATTAGCTAATAATTGTTACTAAATATATTCAGTTACAGAAAACTGAAAATAATAAGTCGAAACCCAAACGCTGGGTTTCGAAAGCTGTCTGCCACTTATGAAGAAACGCAATTTTCGAATTTCGTAAATTACTTTTACATTTTACAACTCTGAAAGTAAATGGATATATAGCAATATTGTAGCTCCCCGTATTTATTTAACTGTTCATGTTTGTAATAAAATACGACACTTGTAATCCCCATGTTAATGTTAAGTCGATGTTAAGTGTATTTTAAAATTTAATGGAGCATAAGTCTAGAAGTGAATTTGGCAGTAAACCTACTTTGGCCAAACCTTTGTGAAATACATAGTGTTAAAGAGATTTTAGTAGTCTGGATTTAACTGAATGCGCAATACTGAAGCATCCCTTATTTGAGGAAACGTCTCTAATTTACTGTTTGGGACAATTTGCGACATCAGTTCTGATTGGTCGTTTTAATTTTTATTTCAAATATAATAAGACGTGAGTGTCGAAATAAATTTCAGAGTTTATTCTGTCCTAAGCGTTACGAATTGCATATTCTTAAGGAGATGGTGCTAAATGTGATGCGCCAATACGTCTCTGTGTTCACAATAGTTACAGCTTACAAAATTTTCGTTTCTCTACCTTAATGAACTGTCAACTAAATTTACAATTTATTAAAATGCAAATGAAAATTTAAAACTGCGCAATAAATATACATAAAATCTAGACATGTTTCGGGAGATACATCTATCTCCCATCATCAGCAGAAATAAAAAGTCTGGATGCCCAATAAGACGGAATTAAACCCAGAATTGAAAGTGTTTTCAATGAATAAAAACTTTCTCAAGAGGTTGGAGTTAACTATTGTGTGCCAACAAGCCGAAAATACAGGAACCGCAAAGGTTTCATTGCCATCCAATCAATATTGCTAAAATTATGAAGCGCCTCCAGGAAGACAAGTTCGACTAGAGATTTGGATTTGCAAATTAATTGTGGGTTTAAAAATATATATATATGATTATGTTCCCAAATAACATAATTATATGTATGGGAACCTAATCATATATATAATTTTTCTAACCCACAATTATTTTCCACCTAAATCTTTAATACACTTGTATGAGCAAAAATAATGAACTATTTCGCAGTTAGTGGATATTGAAAAAATGAGAAGTGAACATTCTATTGAAATATCAACTCTTTTTGTGTCGCACATACAGATCTATGTATGCTATCCATTTGGACCCAGATGGACAGCCAATACAGATCCAGAAAGAAACGACCCATTTCGTTCTATGCTGGCCCAGTTGGGTTGCCCTACATGGACCCACATGAAATTTCCCGTACTGGGCAATATAGTTTATCCATATCGCCCATGATAGGCAGCCCATGTGGAACAAGAAAGAAACGACCCCTTTTATTCTATATTGGCTCAGTTGGGCTTTCCCACGCATGCCCAGATAGGTAATCCCACATGGTCCCAGTTTTGAGTAATCCCACACTAGTCCATGTGTATAAAACCCAACTGGACCATTATAAAACAAAAGGGGTTGTTTCTTTCTGGATCCACATGGGCTTCCCGACAGGGTCCACATGGATAACCCATTACCAACTCAAGCTGGCCCATATGGTCGTGCTACGTGGGCAAGAGTTTCTGCCAATGATCGCTGTGTCTGGAACGATTTTAAATACGTATTCACGTCAAAAAAGGAAACACAAAATATTAATAATAACGAAGAGTTTTTTTTTACCTGTTACTGTTGGCGTAAAATTAGACGTATGATTATTGTGGCATATCCATACGACATCGGAATACAAAATGAGTATAAAAGTAGACGGAATTCTACTCCTGAGCTGTTACAAAACGTTCTTAAATATACATGAGGAAATCTCTGTAGAAGACTTATCTTTATATAGTACGACTGCTACTGCTATTATCTCTGATGCTAATTAATGCGTTTAATTATGTTTTGACATGTAGCAGAATGATTTTAACTTTCTTTGACCTTCTAGAATGATTGTCACACATATTTGATTTTTATTTAAATTTAAGGGTACTATGAGCAACTTTTTTTTTATAGTTTTCAAGCTAGTACTCTGAAATTTTTACCATGAATTTATAATGCTCATTCAGCATGAAGATAACATTTGGGTTTGAAAATAATAAAAACTTTTTAATTTAATTAAAAAAATATATAATAAATTTAGATTTTTTTAAATGTTCCATGTGCAATTTATTTTTGCGAATAATTTTTATTATAAAATTTTTGACACTGTATTACATATCTAACTCAATATTTGGATGTGTAAACCAATTAAAGATTTTTTTTTAAATTGGACTGATTTAAATTTCAATTGAAAAATGTAGAAAAATACAGATATTTCCGAACAATTCATATATAAAAATTGTGTTTTTCAACTTTCATATAAGAAACATACAAAAATAATATAAAAATTGTGTTATTCAACTTTCATATAAGAAACATGCAAAAATAATATAAAAATTGTGTTATTCAACTTTCATTTAAGAAACATACAAAAATCATGTTCTATAAGTATGTAGAACATTTTAAAAAGTTTCAAGATTATAACCAAAAAACTTATGCGTACGGAACATTTTGAAATATTACCTAAGTTCAAATATAACAAGACGAGAAAAATGCATTTTTGTGAAAGGTGCATTAATTAAATTAAAACTTAAAAAATATATGGGTTATATACACATTAGATGGGACGTTTGTATAGTTGTGCTTATAAATATAAATAACAGTGCTATTTATAGCAAAAATATAATAATAATAATTTTGATGGAAATTGGTAGAAGAACCAGACAGCTCCACTTTTTACAATTGTTCAGGAAAGACGGAAAACACTTTGAAAATTACTTAACGTTTTTTAAAACTTATTAAGTTTGGGTAAAACTTTAAAAATACCCTTCTCTACATAGTCTGGGTTTTACTTTTTCAAGTTTTTATATGTTTTTACTTTTTCAACTTTTTGTGTGGTTTTACTTTTTCAACATTTTGTGTGGTTTTACTTTTTCAACTTTTTGTCTGGTTTGTTTTCTCTTCCTTTTAAGAAAAAAATTAAACCGGATTTTCGGTCCTTTCACTTTTATTTAGATCGTATCTCAAAAAGTAAAAATTCTAAAATTATCAAATTATATGAATTTGTTAAGAAATAAGCAAAATATATTTTTGTTTGATTACAAAAATTTGTATAAAATATCACTTACAAGTGATTTTGTCCCTCGAGTATGTCACACAGTTTTCAGACGAAAATTTCAAATTTTTTATAAGATGTAGAAATAGGTTTGACCCAAAAAAAAAAACTAAGCATTTAAACAAAAATACAATTAATTTAGAAATTACTAATTTTTAAACATTTAAACACGCTAATTTTTTAAAAAAATTTTTAAACTTTTATAAAAAAACACCAAAAGAGTAAAAAATAATTTTTAAGTTTGCGAGCAAGTTGAAAAAATTAAAATATTTAATATAAATTTTTTGGTTATTACAATTTTTTTAACTTAATGTAGATTTACAAAAATGATACCTACATTTTGGCGTAGATTGATTTCAGAACGTTGAAATAAGTATAAAATTAACATCAAATATATAAATTTTTTCAACTTGCTCGTAAAATTACAAATTATTTTTAACTTTGTAGTGCTTTTTTTCTTCTTAAAATAACTTTTTCCTTTATTTTTTTTTTAAATAGATAATTTTAAATATTTGTCACTATAATATGAGATTTGACAAATAAAAAAAACATCATATTAAATGTACAATGTATAAGCAAATACTTGTAGGCTCCGCCCCTTGCTCCGCTGACGCTCCGCCAAAGCGCGCAAAAAGGAGAGAGGTTATCAATTCGACGGTTACGTATTTTTTCTTTTTATGTATGTTCGCGCAAGGTTTCTGTTTTAATTCAGATATTTGTAAAAAAAAAAAGTTGTTGGATACGGATTGTCTCACTTGGGAACCTTTTGTAAAAAATATCTGATTATCCGGTATTTTATTATCTGGAATTCTAAATTAAAGGGACAGTTTGAAAAAACTATTGTCCGATTCCGAAAATTGCTTTTTTGTTGAATAGAGAAAAATCCACATTAGGAAAAACTGCAAAAAATAATCGATTATTCGGCTGTTATATATCCAGAAATATCGATTAACCGGACTTTTTGTCAAAAGTTTCTCCAAATTCAAAATATTTTCATTGTTTGAGAGAAGTTGTACAACAATGACATTTTGTTTACCCAGCATTTATTGGCATGGGTAGGAACTGTTTTACGATATACATTGTTGACATAAAATGTGAGCACAAATTGTTACTTGAATTTCTTGATGCAAGGAGAGGAACCCCCTGCTAAATCTGACTTTAAGAAAAATGCAATAAAGAATAAAAAATAATTTTTAATTTTACGAAAGCGTTGAAAAAAATTGAATTATTTAATTTCAATTTTATACTTATTACAACTTTTTTAAGTTGGTTCTAATTTACAAAAATCATATATAAATTTTGGCACCTATTTCAAAAAATTTTAATAAGTAAAAAAATTATATTAAATAACTCAATATTTTCAACTCGTTCGCAAAATTAAAAATGATTTTTTTACATTTTAGCGCATTTTCCAGAAAATCGATTTTTCTGTATTTAAAAAAGATTATTTGATTAAAAATTTCGATTCAATTGCTATGTTGCTATGTTTCGAAAGATGTCTGCCACTGATGGAGAAATGCATTTAAAACTTTTATTAGTCTGAATTTAATTGAATCTACAAAATATGTTGGCGTCCCTTATTTGAATAGCTGTCCGTGACAAAATACGGTTTCCAAATCCTAACGACACAAATCCTGATTGGTCGATCTCATTTTTATGTTAAAATATAATAAAGAATTAATACCTAAGAAAATTTCAGGTGCTTTTATTCTTCCCTATTCATTGCGAAGTGTATATTCTTTAAGAGATGGCTTCATATATGATGCGCAAATATCTCTCGGCGCTCACCGCATTTACGGTTTGCATATGTGCTATGGTTCAATCGCAAGAGCTGTTTTTCAATCCTCTCTACTCTGGAACATCCCAAACGAACTTGTACTATGCAACGGCATTAGCTGCAAGCAGTGCATCAGCATCAGATGCAAGCAGTGCATCAGCTGCAAGCAGTGCATCGGCATCAGCTGAAAGCAGTGCATCATCAACAGGCTCGCAATCGACAGCAACGAGCAACGTGCAACTTCCTCTACAATTTCCAGACCCGAACATCGAACTGTTTGCCCACTCAATGCTCCAACTGTTGCTGACGACCAACATCTTCGGCGACTACGGCACTTTCACGATTTCCGAACCTTACCAACCAGTATTCGAAGCAACTTTTTCTGTCACTGAAAGAGTAGGCATCACCGACCCGAGTCTGGCCAAACTCGCTGCCCAAGCAGCTGAAGACGTCAAGCCGCTGACCTCGTTCCTGTTCTACAAAACCATATCGCATTTCCTGGCCGATTTCCTGTCTGCGACAGGAGTTCTGACGCAGGATGTCGCCTTCAATGTGCCCCAGAAGGTGATGGGTTTTATAGAGAAATACGCCGAGCTACACGGAGTTTCCGGGCCCACATCGGTATTAAAAGCCGTTGGGAACGGTTACTTTGATTACTTGCAGTCTGTCGGAATGGTTAGCGTGAAGGGTGTCATTTTGGCAATTAACATTTTTGCGATAGACATAAAAGATCTTGCCAGTGGTGCCAGGATTTGATTGTATTGATCTCAAGGGTTAAAATGATGTATTGTAAATTTTTTAGTCTGACATGTTTTTTTTTTTTGTAACGTAGTAAATATATTAAAGTCAGCATTATCGAGCGCAAAATGTTTGTCAAGTCACATTTACTTTGTGTAAGTTTAGCTTTGATACAAATGTTGGGGTATGTTGGCAACATGGCATACAGGAATTAATCTCTTTATTAAAACGAAATTCATAAAATTAAAGTTACTCTTGAATTTAAGTGAGAATGCTATACTATTTAAAGTTATCGACGATACATAAAGAGGATTTAATATATAAAACATGCATATTTTACATATTTAAAGATATCTAGGAGGCCCCGCTACCTGCTCCGCTGACGCTCCGAAATAGAAATGCGCCGCAACAGATTTCATGGAAAGGCTAGATATAAAAATGTTTAGACCTGGTGTTCTTTTAATCTGGCTTGATCTGATCTTTCATGAAGACAGTTTGACGCATGTGAACTTTTGTTATTAAAATGAAGCTGGCAGGGCAGGATTTAGGCAAACGCTGAGGCCTAGAGGCCCGCACCACACACACCAAAAAAACAATCACTTGAGCAACATTATTAATAAAGGATAATAATCCAAATCCTATGAAAATGGATACTACAAACCCGTTTCGAGGAGAAAAATTATACCTTAACAGATTTGTACAACGTAAATATACCATAATACTTTTATATTCTTTTTAAAAACTATATTTCATTTGTGACAATTACATTAAAATTCCTTGAATTTTTTTTTTTTAAAAATTGAAAATTTACAAAAAAACAATGTATTCTACTCTTGTTTAAACATTTAAAAATAATTTAATTTACAATTCTGGAATGTATATTTTAAAAAAAATTGCAAACTCCCTCGTTATGAATACATGCACACATTCAACTTAGAGATGATGAGGAACAAATAAGATTATAAATGACAAGGTGAGCAGGTAAATAATGTACTGTGGAAATTATGGAATGATGAACACCGAAGAAAAGAGCAACATAAGTGATTGATTGTCCTGCTTCAATACAACCCACAGCACACTAGCATTCAGAATCTTCCACTCGTCTTCTGGAAACCATAGAAAAATGTCTGTTTTTAAAAAATACACTTTATACAGTTCTCCTCAACTTCAGTAGTTTCATTCGTTTTCTGTTTTGCTCTTCAAACTTATTCGTACTTTTCAAATAAAAATGCATTCTGCTAAGAATATAGAATTTTACAATCATTTTTGTTAATTCATATTTGTGCTGTTTACATCCTATAAATGATAAGTCTTTCCTCTTGGTACTAAAACTTCCTCTCCATATCTCACATGCCTGTAAAAACGTTCTATGCATTCCTCTTTAAAATGCTTCTCGCACACCACATCAAATACTTCCAAGTTCTTTATCTTTCCCTGGAATCATATTTCTCCATTTTTCAAGCAGTTCAGGAGCCTTCGGAACATTAAAAAGCGTTTTCTTTGGGGGGTATTGCTTTTGTAGCCAGTTATACACTTAGGAACGAAACAAGTTCGATTAGATTTACGTTTCTTAGAACTTGAGTCACTTCCAGGCGATTTATCGTCCTCCATAGCGTTAAAGAACAATTCCTTGAAATAAAATATGTATTTTAAATTGTTTAAAATGTAATTTTCGAACGAGTTGAAAAAATTTAATTATTTAATACGAATTTTATACTTATAACAACATTCCGAAGTTGTTGCCAACTTACAAACATCATTCTTAAATTTTGTCCCAGATTTCAAAAGTTTTAATAAGTATAAAATTGATATTAAATAATTCAATAATTTCAACTCGTTCGTAAATTTAAAAATTATTTTTACTTTTTAGCGCATTATTCTTAATGTCGGTTTTTCTCTATTTTAAAAAGATTATTGTATTACATATTTCGATTCAATTGCTATGTTGCTGTGTTTCGAAAGATGTCTGCCACTGGTGAAGAAATACATTTAAAACTTTTATGAGTCTGAATTTAATTTTATATACAAAATATTGTGACGTCCCTTATTTGAATAGCTGTCCATGACAAAATACGGTTTTCAAAACCTAACGACACAAATCCTGATTGGTGAGTTCTCATTTTTATGTTAAATATATTAAAGCATTGATAACGAAGAAAATTTTGGGGGAGTTTCTTCTTCCCTATTCACTGCAAAGTGTATATTCTTAAAAAGATGGTGTCATATATGCTGCAAAAATATCTCTCGGCGCTCACCGCATTTACGGCTTGCGTATGTGCTATGGTTCAATCGCAAGAGCTGTTTTTCAATCCTCCCTACTCTGGAACATCCCAAACGAACTTGTACTTTGCATCTGCATCAGCTGCAAGCAGTGCATCAGCATCAGCTGCAAGCAGTGCATCATCAACAGGCTCGCAATCGACAGCAACGAGTAACGTGCAGGTTCCCCCTCAACTTCCAGACCCGAACATCGAACTGTTTGCCCACTCAATGCTCCAACTGTTGCTGACCACCAACATCTTCGGCGACTACGGCAATTTCTCGATTCCCGAACCTTACCAACCAGTATTCGAAGACTCTTATCCTGTCACTGAAAGAGAAGGTATCACCGACCTGGGTCTGGCCGAACTTGTTGCCCAAGCGGCTGAAGACGTCAAGCCGCTGACCTCGTTCCTGTTCTACAGCACCATATCGCATCTCCTGGCCGATTTCCTGTCTGCGAAGGGGGTTCTGACGCAGGACGTCGCCTTTAATGAGCCCCAGAAGGTGATGGGTTTTATAGAGAAATACGCCGAGCTACACGGAGTTTCCGGGGCCACATCGGTATTAAAAGCCGTTGGGAACGGTTACTTTGATTACTTGCAGTCTGTCGGACTGTTTAGCGTCGAGGGTGTCATTTTGGCATTTAACATCTTTGCGATAGACATAAAAGATCTTGCTAGTGGTGCCAGGATTTGATTGTGTTGATCCTAAATACTAAAATGATGTATTGTAAAATTTTTAGTCTGACATAATTTATTTTTTTTGCAACATAGACATTATATTAAAGTCCGCATTATTGTGCGCAATATATATTTGTTAAGTCTCATTTACTTTGTGTATGGTTAGCTTTGATACAAATGTTGGGGTATGTTGGCAACGTGGCATACAGGAATTAATCTCTTATAAAATGAAAGTTATATAATAAAAGTTACAAGATTGCTATACTATTTAAAGATATCGAAGATACATAAAGAGGATTTAATATATAAAACATGCATATTTTACATATTTAAAGATATCTAGGAGGCCCCGCTACCTGCTCCGCTGACTTTCCGAAATACAAATGCGCCGCAACAGATTGTTGTAAACAAAATAATTGATTGTTTTGTTCTAAATTAATTAAAATAAAAGCGTGGGCGCTCAAAGTAATTGCCTTCAGCATTTTGTAACGTTGAACACGCCCTGCTCGCTTTTATTTTAGTTATAATTTAGACTAATAAATTATATTTCTAACTTCATAGTGCAACTAGTAGAAATACCCGTTCTTCGCACGGGGTTAAATGAAACGATATACTATAGCAATTAATAAACAATTATTATCCAAACCAAAGTCTAAAAATGCGTATATTAATTTAGATTTTCAACTCCGCAGTATTTTAATATTAAAATGTAACCATTGTTGGTGTAGTATAAATTAAATGAAGAATAATTTGAAAATATGTTCTTTCAATTTTATTTTTCTAAAACATTATTATTATATTAAAGAAAAGAATTAGTTTGTCGATTGTTTAAAGACATAAACATATACTAGCAATGTCATTGCGATAATTATTGCATTACTTGTTTTAAATGCTTTTGTAACGCAATAACTAAAAAACAATTATATTCACTTTTTATTATTATTACACGATTTTATTTAACTCACTTTGTCTGATGCTGTTGTAGCCACAAATCTTGAAACTCAATGCAAACACCCTTCCAAATGTCCTACTGACTTGAAACTTGGCATACGTAATCCCAACACTGATCTGGATTGGGCAAGGGAGTTTGTCGACTTGAAGCCAGTTGAAGGTTAAAAAACTGTACCCCATTTATATTTCTACCTCTATATTTCATATATTGGTCATTCTAAAATATGCCGAATTATAGTGCTTTTGGCAATTATTTTACCCTTTTCCATTGAAACCCATTTTGAATGTCTATTTTTTTAAATACATTTTTACCAATAATAAGTAGATAAGCAGCAAAATGGAAAACTATTTTTGGCGATATAAAAATTGGTTCTATATATGGAAAATAAGATATCTAAACATATTTGACATATATATATATATGTCAAATATGTTTAGATATCTTATTTTCCATATATATTTTATATATATATATATATATATATATATATATATATATATATATATATATATATATATATATATATATAAATATTCTTCTCAGCCTCCTTGACGAAGAGAGGGGAACACTTTGGCATGTATCTTTCATATTTTTTTAATTTATATTCTTGCTTATCTTTCAGTATTTTTATTTGTATTTATTTATATATATCACGAGATCTCCAGATCCAGAAGACCTAGAGTGCTGAAATTTAGAACACAGATTCATTTTGGGCCCTAGGGGTGCACTAAGGAAGGATTTTTAAAAAAACTCGAACTGCCTAAATAACGATATTTAAAAAACCTTCTTGTAGGATTAACATGGAGAACATGTAACAATGCAAAATATAAAATTGAAACAATGGAAAATTTTAATATTATGTAATCTACAAGGAGCATTCTGATTGGATGATGACTAAATATCGCCAAAATGTCCCCAATTAAATAAAAACTGTCGCCAAATTAAAATTTCGCCGAATGAATAACAAATTTCGCCAAATTAATAAAATTTCGCCAAATTAATAAAATATCGCCAAATAAACTGAAATATGATCATATATGTAAACATAATATAAAAATGACAAAATTAATGTAAAAAAATGATAACATGTCAAAACAACTAAAATATTATCAGATATGTAAACATAATATAAAACTTATCAAATTAATGTCAAAAAAAGATAAAATGTCAAAAGGGTGAAAATATGATTGGATAACGGGATATTCCGTACTACAACAACTACGAAAAATTAAATTTGGCATGCAGCATGGCATTTTAAGCCAAAATTGTTCACTAAGAAAGGATTTTCATTTTCAAAAATTTGAACTCTAACTGCCAAAAGTGAAAATCCCTGCCATTTATCCACTGACTCATCACTAATTTTCTAGCTTTCTGTATACCCAGGAAGATGAAATTTGACAGAGTTGTTACTTATACCTTACATAGAAAAAGTAAGCTATGGGGTACAAGCCACACTGTACCGTAATAATTGGTTCATGAATACTTTAGACCCCACTGATGAAGAAATACATTTCAAAATTTTATTAGTGTAAATTTAATTGTATATACAAAATATTGAGGCGTCCTTTATTTGAGTAGCCGTTGGTGATAAAATACGGTTTACAAATCCCGATGACACATATCCTGATTGGTGTTTCCCATACGTATTTTAAAATATAATAAACCATAAGGAAGCCAAGGAAATTTTGGGGGAGTTTATTCTACCCTATACGTTGCGAAGTGTATTTTCTTAAAGAAATTAAGTCAAATATGCTGCGAAAATACATCTCTGTGCTCACCACATTAACGGATTGCATATTTACTATGGTTCTATCGCAAAAGCTTTTTTTTTTCAATCTTCCCTACTCGGGAACTAGTATAATAATAAATAGTATAATAATTGATAGAATCCTAGATGTTAAACAATTAAATACAGAATTCTGAGAAAATGAACGTTAAATAAAACTTGTGGATATTTCAAAGCGTTTGTAAATAAAAAGTTATTGGGTTTAACTAAAAATTAATGGAAAATCTGTTAATGGTAAACCTTGGTTCGAAAAATACGTTCTTTGCAAGCCTGAAAGTTATGCCAATAAGACGTTTCTAAGTCAATATCTAGTATAAATATTAAAATTGACACAAAATTGTTGTTTGTATGATATGGAATTTTCTTAGTTCTTCGGTTTATTTTATTTATCAACGTAAATTATCAGCTTGTTCTAAACTCTATTGTGTTCCAAAGCGTTTGAACCTTCGAAAGACGAAAACGGAGCAAAATTAATATCTAACAAAGAGAACTCAGGTAAGAACCTTTAAGCTTTCCCCTATACCAAATGCAGTATGTTTCGCTTAAAATGGCCAACATATAGGCATTCCTTTATTTTTATGTACAGATATAAATTCAATTTTCATTCAATTCAATTCAATTTAATAAAATGCCAACTAAATTTACAACTTATTAAAATACAAATGCAACGTTAAAACTACGCAATAAAAAATACATAAAATTTAGACACGTTTCGGGAGATGCATCTTCCTTCATCAGCAGAAATTAAAAAGTCTGTGTGCACAATAAATAGAAATAAACCCAGAATAGAAAGTGTTGTCAAAATAACAAATCTATCTTAATCGGTTGGAGTTAACTATTGTGTTCCAATAAGAGGGAAATACTGGAACCGCAAAGGTTTCATTGACAATCGAATCAATATTGCTATAAATATGAAACGCCTCCAGGAATTCAAGTTCAACTGGAGATTTGGGTTTGCAAATTAAATGTGGGTTAAAAAAATTAAATATATATGATTATGTTACCAAACAACATAATCATATGCATGGGAACATAACCATATATATATATAACTTTTCTAACCCACATTTAGTTTCCACCTAAATCTTTAATACTCTTGTCTCTAAATTTTTAATAATGAACTATTTCGCAGTTAGTGGTTATTCAAAAGTTGATAAGTGAAAATTCTATTGAAACATCAGCTCTTTTTGTGTCGAGCATTCAGGTGCATATAAGTTATCCATTTGGACTCAGATGGACAGCCTCTACAGATACAGGAGGAAACTACCCCTTTTGTTCTATTCTGGCCCAGTTGGGTTGCCCGACATATGGGTATATGTCGGGCAACCCAACTGGGCCAGAATACTGGGCAATATAGTTTATCCATATCGGCCATGATAGGCAGCCCATGTGGATCCAGAAAGAAACGACCCCTTTTGTTCCATACTGGCTGAGTTGGGGTTTCCCACGCAGGCACAGATGGGTAATCCCACACGGACCTAGTTTTGAGTAATCCCACATGAGCCCATGTGTGGAAAACCCAACTGGACCAGTATAGAACAAAAGGGGTCGTTTCTTTCTGGATCCACATGGGCTGCCCGTCAGGGTCCACATAGATAACCCATTACAAACCCTGGCCCGTATGGTCGTGCTACGCGGAAAAGAGTTTCTGCCAATGATCGCTGTGTGTGGAACGATTTTAAAAACATATTCACGTCAAAAAAGGAAACACAAAATATTAATAATAACGAAGAGTTTTTTTTTACCTGTTACTGTTGGCGTAAAATTAGACGTACGATTTTTGTGGCGTATCCATACGACATCGGAATATAAAATGAGTATAAAAGTAGACGGAATTCCACTCCTGATCTGTTACAAAACGTTCTTAAGAAGACTTATTTAATATAGTACAACTACTGCTATCTATTATCTCGGATGCTAATTAATGCGTTTAATTATGTTTTGGCATGTTACAGAATGATTGTAACTTTCTTTGACCTTCTAGAATAATAGTCACACAGATTTGATTTCTATTTCAATTTAAAGGTATAGTGGACTATAAACAATTTTTTTTATAGTTTACAAACTAACACTCTGAAATTTTTACAAAGAATTTTTAATGCTCATTCAGCATAAAAAGAACATTTTGGTTTAAAAATAATAAAAACTTTTTAATTTAATTAAAAAATATAAAATGAATTTATATTTTGAAAATGTTCCATGTACAATTTTTTTTTTGCGAAAATTTTTTTATTATAGAATTTTTGACACTGTATTACATACCTAACTCAATATTTGCATGTGTATATTAATTTTGATTTTCATCTCTGCAGTTTCCTTAAGTATTTTAATACTATAATGTAATCATTCTTGGTAAGTGATGAAATATAACTTTAAGTACAAAAATGTTCTTTCAATTTTCGTTACTAAAACAATTATTATTATATTAACGAAATATTTAAAAAAAATTATTTAAATAAAATAAACATATTTAATTTATTTATTTTAAAGTATCTTATTGTTGGAAATATCTAATAATTTTTTTAACCATGTTAATATATCATTTTAAATGGAAATTTTAAAAATGGATTCTAAAACCGTCATAACTTTAATTAAAATGCCAAATGGAAATTTCAAAATAGCGAGACTCTCAGAACCACATCTTGATGATGAATAATATACTAAACATTATATATATGCATTACATACTATAACATTATATATATGCATAACATACTATAACATTATATATATGCATTACACACTATAACATTATATATATAACATTACATACTAAAGCAAAATTCGCTTTTTACTTAGAAATAACCTTTTTATCGTGAATTATCTGCATATTCGATTATCCGGATGGGATCTGGTCCAAAATGATCTCGATAGTTGGAGTTCTACTGTAATTAAAATGTACCTCCAACTGATTTAATCTACGTATATAATTCTCTTACGCGGTGATCGAAAAGGTCTGCTTTTCTCTTCGCGCGACGGCAACATCATTTTGTTTACAATTTTTTTTTGCGTCGCATTTGTATTTTGGAGCGACAGCGGAGCAGGGGACGGAGCCTCCTAGATATCTTTATATATGTTCATATCTACTTTAGATATCTTTGATGTCTTTAAATAGAATAGCATTTTCAATTTAAATCTAGAGTAACTTTTAATATATAACTTCCATTTTAATAAAGAGATTAATTCCTGTATGTCATGTCGCCAACATACCCCAACATTTGTATCAAAGTTAACCTTACACAGAGTAAATGTGACTTGAAAAACATTCTGTGCTCAATAATGCGGACTTTAATAAATTTACTAAAAATACAAATCATATCAAACTGAAAATTTAAAAATACGTCATTTTCGCCCTTGAGGTCAACTCCATCAAATCCTGGCACCACTGGCAAGATCTTTTACGTCTATCGCAAAAATTTTATATGTCAACGTAATACTTTCGACGCTAATCAATCCGACATAGTCTACGTAATCGTAAAAACCGTTTCCAACAGCGTTCAATACCGATAAGGTCCCTGAAACTCCGTGTAGATCGGCGTATTTCTCCACGAAGACCATCACCTGCTGGGGCACATTGAAGGCCACGTCCTGCGTCAGAACCCCCTTCGCAGACAGGAAATCGGCCAGCATGTGCGACATGGTGCTGTAGAACAGGAACGAGGTCAGAGAACCAATGTCTTCCACCGCTTGGGAAATGAGTTCGGCCAGACCCGGGTCGGTGATACCGTCTCTTTGTGTGATAGGATAAGAGGAATTGAATATTGCTTGGTATGGTTCGGAAATTGAGAAACTGCCGTAGTCACCGAAGATGTTGGTTGTCAGCAACAGTTGGAGCATCGAGTGGGCAAACAGTTCGATGTTCGGGTCTGGAAGTTGTGGAAAACCCTGTGCGTTACTCGTTGCTATCGATTGCGAGCCTATTGATGATGCACTGCTTGCCGCTGATGCAGATGCACTACTTGCAGCTGATGCAGATGCACTGCTTGCAGCTGATGCAGATGCACTGCTTGCAGCTGATGCAGATGCACTGCTTGCCGCTGATGCAGATGCAGAGTACAAGTTCGTTTGTGATGTTCCAGAGTAGGGAGGATTGAAAAACAACTCTTGCGATTGAACCATAGTTAAGATGTAAGCTGTAACTATGGTGAACACAGAGACGTATTTGCGCATCATATATGAAGCCATCTCTTTAAGAATATACACTTCGCAATGAATAGGGAATAATAAACTCACCTGAAATTTACTTCGATATCAATGCTTTATTATATTTTAACATTAAAATGAGAGCGACCAATCAGGATTTGCGTCGTTAGGATTTGTAAACCTTATTTTGTCACGGACAGCTATTCAAATAAAGGACGCCACAATATGATGTATATACAATTAAATTCGGACTAAATAAAAGTTTTAAATGTATTTCTTCATCAGTGGCAGACATCTTTTGAAACACAGCAACATAGCAATTGAATCAAAACATTTAATAAAATAATCTTTTTTAAAAAGAGGAAAATCGATTTTCCAAACAATGCGCTAAAATGTAAAAAAAAATACTTTTTAATTTTACGAACGAGTTGAAAATATTGAATTATTTAATATACTAGGGGGCTCCGCCCCCTGCTCCGCTAACGCTTCACCAACCCCCGGAGGATTGCTACGCAATCCTCTATAGTTTGCTTCGCAAACAATACCGGCTTCATACACTGTAGACAATGACAATGTGTCCTAACAACAATACTTTTTTTAGTTATATAAATTATTGCTGGCAGTGCCGTCACACAAATTTATTTTTGGGATGTTGAGACAAGAAATTTCCCAACTTAACGATCCGAAATTCCGAAAGTGAACGATTCAAAATTCCCAACTTAAGGACGTCAGGTACCAACTCTAGTGTTGACCTCGTTATCTGACAATTGTTAAAAATATGAGACATCGTTCCCGGGTCTATTCTTCAAGAAAGGCCTCGAACCAAAGCGTCCTTGATGTAGTAAGTAAATACGTACCAATAACCAATCAAGGACGCTTTGTTCGAACCAACGCCAGTAGTTCAATGTGCAGCTCTAGTGCGACGTTAATTAACCAGACCACACTTAACGATTCGAAATTCAAAACGCAACAGTGCTAAAAAATTCCCAGTTCCAACTTATAGACATTTGTCAGCTTTTTTATAGGTAATATTAAACAGTTATCTCGAAAGTATTGATTTATTGCACGCATGTTCCAATGCAGTGTTCTGTTTTGAGGTCTAATTTAAGTTTCATCTTAATACAAGCTGGGCAATTTCTAGTCTTCCATCGCTTTCATTTGCTAATAATATTAACTTTCCTGAGGCATAAATTTTCCCAACTCAGGGATTTTTAAAACTCGAAATTCCCAACTTTTAAGGTATAAAAGTTTACAGCCCCCCCCCCCCCCCCCCCCTGGATAACTGGAAAATCTCAACTGCTTCAACGCAATTGTTTCTACTCATTGAAAAGCGAAACATGTGTAAACAAACAGTAGCATAAACGCGCCAATCTTAAATAATTCGCCAACTTTTATTTATATAAAGTAAGATTATTGAGAATTGGCGTTAATAATAATTTCCCGTTAAAATATATAATAAGCTACAGGATTTAGATTTACATACATGTTGGCATTTTGCCAACGTTGGCATTTTGCTCCGAAATATCTTTTAATAATAATTATAGTACTTCACATAAATAGTTACATCTAATTTATTTTTTAAGATAGAATTTCAGTATTGATACCATTCAAGAAAGGAAGATTTTACGAATATAACTATATTTTTTTAACGGGAAAAAAGTATATTTTTGAACTACTTAGAGCAGTTTTAATTTATCACTTAAAATTTTACGCGTAAAATTGACGATTATTTCAGACATTTCGTCAATTATTTAAAAATTTATAACTACAAAACTAAATCGAAATTTGACAAACGCTCTGGATCATTTGTAGCCAATAGTTTAATCTATACCCCTAATTTTTTATTTATTTTTTTGTTGAAAATTGGAAGACAAGTATACAAAAATGTATGAATTATTTTCAAAATGTTCTAAAATCATGAATTTAACATAAAATAACGTCTAATATACTGATCGTATTGAAAAACAAAAATATTCATCTTATTACCCAAACATTTCTTAATAAACTGGCATAATTTCATAATTTTAGGACATTTACTTTTTAGGATGCAAGCGGAACAATGAGACAAAAATTCGCAAATTAAAATTTTCTCGAAATATCCGACATTTTTCCTTTCTTCACTATTTTTTATACCTAACTTAATTGACCACATCTAATTTAATTGTAAAGATAGAACTATAATCTTTATAACATCGGAAAGATGAAGTTTTAACGAACATTAATATATTTTTTTTAATAAGAAAATATGTAATTTTAAATGACTTATAGCAATTTAGAAATCACGTTTCAAAAATGAGGGCGAAAAAACTTCAAAAAGTGGAGCGTGTTCAAAGGTTTAAAAAATTTATAAATCCAAAACTAATTCGAATTTTAAAAAATGCTTACTTAGATTTCTAGATCAAACCTATTTGTACACTCCCTAAAAAAATTGGATCTCTCCTCTTAATAGTGTATCAGAAACTCGACGGACAAAATTACTTGTAAGCGAAATTTTATCAACGACGACTTTAATATTAAATAACTTATAAACTAATAACAGTATTGAAACAAAAATATATTCTTCTTATTTATCAAACATTTCTTAACAAATTCACTTAATTTCGTAATTTTAGGACTTTAACATTTTGAGATACGATCTGAATAACATTGAAAGAACTGAAAATTCCCCCTAGGACCGACTTTTTCCCCCTAGGGCTTACTTTTTTTTAAAATAGAGAGAAATTTTATACTTATTAAAACTTTTTGAAATCGGTGCCAAAATATATGTATGATTTTTGTAAATTGGCACCAACTTTAAAAAGTTGTAATATGTATAAAATTGATATTAAATAATTCAATTTTTTCAACTCGTTCGTAAAATTAAAATTTTTCTTAAAGTCGGTTTTCCTTTTTTTAAAAAAAAAGGTTATTTTATTTTCTCCTTTTTAGTTTTTAATTTATCAGGGGACTCCGCCCCTTGCTATTATTCACCAAAAAATTCAAGTAACAATTTGTGCTCACATTTTCTGTCAACAATGTACATTGTAAAACTATCAGTATCCATGCCAATTAATGCTGGGTAAACGAAATGCCATTGTACAACTTCTATCAAACAATGAAAACATTTTGAAATTGAAGAAACTACTGTTAACAAAAAATCCGGTTAATCGATATTTCTGGATATATAACAACCAAATAACCGATAACAGTTTTTCCCGAAGTGGATTTTTCTCTATCCAACAAAAAAGGAATTTTGGGAATCAGACAATATTTTTTTCAAACTGTTCGGTTAATTTAGAATTCCAGATAGTAAAATGTCGGATAACCAGATATTTTTTACAAAAGGTTCCCAAGTGAGACAATCCGTATCCAACTTTTTTTTTACAAATATATGAATTAGAACATAAATCTTGCGCGAACATGCATAAAAAAAACGTAACAGTCGAATTGATAACCTCTCTCTTTTTTGCGCGCTTTGGCAGTCGGGGGTTGGCAGAGCGTCAGCGGAGCAGGGGGTGGATCCTCCTAGTATTTGTTTATTCATAGTACATTTAATATGATGTTTATTTTATTTATCAAATCTCACTATATAGTGACAAATTTTAATAAAATTATCTATTTAAAAAAAAAGAAAAACCTATTTTAAGAAGAAAAAAAGCGCTACAAAGTTAAAAATAATTTGTAATTTTACGAGCAAGTTGAAAAAATTTAAATATTTGAAGTTAATTTTATACTTATTTCAACGTTCTGAAATCAATCGGCGCCAAAATTTAGTATAATTTTTCCAAATTTACATTAGGTTAAAAAATTTGTAAAAACCAATAATATTAAATATATAGATTTTTTTAACTTCCTCGTAAAATTAAAAATTATCTTTTACTCTATTGGCGCTTTTTTCTAAAAGTAAAAAAAAAAAAATTTAAAAATTAACAATTTCTAAATTAATTCTAATTAAACTAAATGCTTACTTAGTTTTTTTTTTTAGGTCTGACCTATTTCTACATCTCATAAAAAATTTGAAATTTACGTCTAAAAACTGTGTGAGATACTCGACAGACAAAATCACTTGTAAGTGATATATTACCGTTGACTTTAACATTAAATAACTTCTAAACTAATAGCTGTATTCAAACAAACATATATTTTGCTTATTTTCCGTACAATTCTTAACAAAGTCAAGGTAACATAACAAAGTAAAAGTAACGTACTATGAAATTTTAATTACTGTTGTCATCATTATTGAAAGATAATGTGTATTATAGCAGGTATTTTAGAGGAATAAGTATTTACATAAAACTATGATTTTTTTATCTAAGGAAAAAAATATTAAATTAAATAATAAACAAAGCGCTATAAACTTCATTTTTGTAATATTTTTTTTAAAAATTTCATTAAGATAGGTTTTATTAAATTGGATTTTTAAAGCAATAACTTCAAGCGAGAATTTTAATGAAATTTCTGAATCAATCTCAATATTGAAATATTCTAAAGCCGTATGGAAGTGAAAAAGGTAACAAAAACAGATAACAGAATTTTTTAAAGATGAAAAAATTAAGAAATTTGATCATGAAAACTCATGATTTAACTTTCAAAACATTCCGAATTTCCCTTTTCCCAGTATTGTAATATCGTTTAGACTACATCTTTGCAATCACTTCGACCAACAAATTTGTGTATCTAATTAGTAGTTTGCATTTTTAACCTCAGTAATACAGAACATAAAAATGTAAATTACAGCTAGAATAAACCTAAACGTTTTTTGGGAATAAACTGCCTCAAATTCTTAATAAAAGTGAGAATAAAATTAACAGCATGTTGGCATAAATACTCAAACAAAAATAGTATGTTTTAAAATACTACACAACTTTCTTTTGCTATGTCCAAATGCCCATGTTTTAAAGAATTTCTATGAATGCTATTATTACAGAAGAATAACCACCTATTTTAAATTTAAGAAGAAAAAAAATTATTTCCGTATCATTGCATTAAAAATTCGGTATTTACTCATTTTGTTAAATCATTTTTCTTAATTTTTTTATTTTGTGATACAATTGTTAGTGTATTTGCATTAAAAAATACCCATCATATAAATATTTCGAAAGTTTCCACTGCAAATTAAAGCTAAGACCCACTTTATCCAAAGAATAAACTGTTATAACTTGGCGATTGTTTACCAAACAGTGCAGCATATTATAATCTCCCCATGTACTTTCAATCATTCAGAACATTTAATTCTTAATGATCGCCATTTAATGTTTTAAAAGGAAATAGTCATCGGCACATTAAATAAAATATTTATTTTCTTAATTATCATTTGGGACCTGTGAAATTCTATACTTTAATAACATTAAAAAATCATATAGAGTTGAAAAATCACAGTGAAACTAAGCTTCGTACAATTAAAAAAAATACTTGCATAAAATATTTTTCAAATAAATAAAATGGACGTTCATACACAAATTACCCGCATTTTGAAAGGATTGTTCTAAAAGTTCGATCTCAGATAATTAAATATAGTTACAATTAACTTATATACAAACAAATCAAAAGAGATAATACAATTATAACATATTAAAACAATTCTAAACCATTTCCCTAATATAAAATTCTAGTTGTTTTAATTTTTGAATGAATCCTTATTCTTACAAAAAGCCAATTTTGTGCAGATGTTTTTCATTAATTATTAAATCAAAAAAAAAACATATGACGTCATTTTCGTAGCGTCAATAACGAAATTTTTTGTTTTAAATTGCATACGATATGTTCATCCATGTTAAGTCAATGGAATACATTAAAATAGTAATAACATACGAATGGAACATCGTACAAACTTAAAAATTATCACAAAAAATTTCAAATTTTTTTAAGTAAAATACTCTATAAATTTCATAAAGCTACGTTTTGTAGTTTCAGAGTATTCCGTGTAAATATTGGCATTCTAATTGATTTATATTATGCTTTCACTCTTCTCCGTTGATTATAAATTATTTTACTGTTGCCACTTCGTGAAACTTTGCTGACGTACGCTAAAAAATGTCATAACATTCGAATCGAACATCGTAGACACTTGAAAATAATCACGTTATAATTCTTATTTTTTTAACTAACTATTCTGTGAATTTCAAAGCTCTGCGTTATGTAGTTACGGAGCTAATTTTGTACTGACAAACAAACAAACAAACCAACATCCGGACAGATTTTGGAGATTTCAGCTTTATACATAGGCGTAAACTTGTATTGGGCCCATGGGCCCGAGCCCCTCCAATATTTTGAAAACGCGGCTGAGCCCCCCCAATAATTTCGAAGTTCTTATTTATATTATGCAGAAAAAAAAATTCCTATATTTTTATTTAAATTTTCTTTATTATTTATTCAACATGTAACAGGAACATTTAGCAACTACGATCATCTCCTTCAACAAAAGCATTTATTCTACAAAGACCCCTATCACCTCCCCCCCTTTCTAGCTGTTGGGCAGTTGTTTTGGGGTGGCGTCTCGCTTCTTCTCCCAGCCCCTCCCCCCCCCCCCAGTGTCCTTCTCCTACCCCAGGACCATTCCTACCCTGCCTGCTGTGGTCCTCCCAGTAGGACTTAGCCGAAAGGCCTTCAGCAGATAAATTTCCCACATATGCCCCTTTCAGAAAAGAGCAACAAAATACGCCGACTTTCAGGAACTCACAAGTTCTGTGAAATGTACATTGAGTGAGCGACAGTTTTTCACGCAAACAAACGCATTCTCTGTCCGCAGTTAATTTAACACCCGCTGCGATAACCAGAGCAGGGCCGAACTGGATTGTGTGCAGACCCAGGTGCAGACCTCGACCACAGCCCTCCAGGTCTTGTCCTGAGGGTTCCTAACTCTGAAGTCCCCGACAGTCCCCCGAAGACTCGAGCGAGAAGACTAAAGGAACGTGACAATAAGCCCCCCCCCCCCCCCTCACCACATTTGGGTTATAGGTTTTCAAGGATGATGGCGAAGTAATTCTATGAGCTGATAAGTTATAGTTATAGTCTAAAGTGGAGGTCCTTGCGCTTGTATAATTTTGTTAAGTATATATATTTGAGAGGTGAAAAATGTATTTGAGAGGAAAAGTTCACAACTTACGTGTTGAAAACAAATTTAAAGTAAGAATCTTTTCATTTACATTATAGTTTTTAATGCTAATAGTTGGTCGTAATTGAAAAAATTAACTTTTTTTAAACTTTTATATATTTTAACATTGTTTAATCATATAGACTCCTATATGTTAATTGTTTTGTCCGAAGAAAAATCCTTTCTTCATTACGTCAGTTTATATTTTAACTCAAGAAATCTTTGTGGTATATAATGATGCTTAAAGAATATTTAAAAAAAATATATTAAAAATGTTTTAAAAGTAAAAAGTATTTCTGTATTGAAAGTATTGTATTATTTAACAGAAAATCAAATTATCGAAAGTTAATTAAACGAAGTATAAATTTTGTAAAGAATTTTTAACATTAATTAAAGTACTTTAATTACATTTTGTATTCAATTATCTTGTAAACATTTAAAGTGATTGACAAAATAAAACCGCGGACTATTTTGAAATGGGGCTCTCACTTTAGGAGAAATTTGAATAATATTTTTAAAGTTATTTCGTGTGATACATTTAATTGGATAAAATTTTTTGTCTATATTTCGGTTAAAACTCGTTTTATAGCTGCAATGATGAAGGGAGGAAGAAAAAATTCGCAGCTAGCAATTTGAAATGTCTTTTGAGAATTCAATGCATCAAACGTACTATTTTGAAGAAACAAAGCTACTATTTTAAATTTATTTTTAAATTCTTTGAAAAATGAATGTGAATAATGTATATTTTTCAGTAAAACATATTTAAAACATTTATTTCATAAAGTTGTAAATCATAGATAAAGTTAACCAATCTTATATAATCATATATATGTGATAATTTTGAATGTAGGAAAATCTGGCAGAATCGTATGAAGGGTCGTTCATATATTGCAGAATGCGCATGTAGGGAAAGAGATTTTTGTCCTGCATGGATATTTATGTTTAATTCCTAAGTTATGGTGTCCCTTTTTCCAATTTTTTATGTCGCGATTCTTAAAATTTGAGCCAAGGCCATGATTTTCTTTTGTAAGCAGTGGCGGCTCCTGTACTACAGCAAGTACAGCCGAGCTGTAACTAAATTTATTAGAGTATTTTAAAACTAAAATAGGATATTTTACTAATTTTCTTAAATGAAGATTATAATTAAAAATGAAATTTCTGCGGTAAGTAAACAAAATCTCCGATGTTACCGTAATGCACAAATCAGAAGGGGAAAAAGCTCCATTAAATCAAAACTGCAGCCAAAAAGCGAAGTTCAAAATTGGCTGCATCGTTGCCATGGCAACCTTACACAGTATGACTTCCCCTATACGCTAAAATGAGGGTTGTGACAAACGCAGCCCAAAAGGATTTTCTCAACTCGGGCTACACTTGGTATTCGATAAACAAATTGGCTCGTGCATGAATCGCGGGGATGGGTGGGAGAACCGAGAAACTCTCCAAACGGAAATAGTTTTCGTCATAAATTTATTGTGTGCTGTTGTTTCGTTATTTAAGTAAATTTTAAAATTGACCGATTCGCATGTTTAAAAGAAAGGAGAATTGCTTTAATTTTCAAAAAATAAGTGTTTTCTATTTTTTTCGCATCCATTTCGTAAACATTGAAAGAAAACTTTGATTTGCGTAGTAAATAATAAAGAATTTCCGTTCATGTATTATTGTGTAAAATAGGGGGGGGGGAGAGGGGAATTCACATGATTTCGGCTGCACTAACATTTTCGACCTCGGGCCGCCACTGCCAGTAAGTATTGTCTTACGCATTAACATCAACAGTTTTAAGCACACTCACGCATCTTGTGCTAATGTCACAGGCTCCTAACGTCGATTTATGGCACCGGGCAATTATGATTTCCGGATTTCGGCGAAACATGATAGCAGCTGGTACTCCGTCGAGAAGTCAACTATGGTGCTCATAGGCAAACCTTGGAGCAGTCGATTATGACACCTCGCACTCAAATGATTTGCTATGTAAAGGACAATATGTGTCAAATTACTGGTTCACACACGCAAGAGTAATTAGTATAATTTCCTACTTAAGTTCAGTTGTAGCTTAAATTATATTTTTTTGGTAAAGAACCTATAATACAACATAAATTCATGCAGGACAGAAAATCTATTTCCTTACATGTGCGTTAGGCAATATATGGACAACCCCTCGCACCATCCAGTCAAATTTACCTCCTCCCGGTAATTTTGGAAGCTTTTGGGGTGTTCCCAATATAATTTTTTATGTAACACTTATTATTCAATATCAAAACATTATTATACGTTAAAAAGAAATTTACAAAACATTTTCTATTTTGTAAAACCGTCAATTTTTTTTTAAAAAAAGGGGAAATTGTATTACACTAGAAGGGCAGTTTTTTTAGCTGATTGATATAGCACAGAATTTTATACACAGTTTTATAATACAAGAGGTTATGAAAATAAATAACAAAACTATTTTCTTTCTTTTGCCTATGCACATTTTGAAAATATTTTTAGGCACCCGGAAATATTTTCAGCTACAGGCCTGCCTTGAGGTTAAACGATGTTCCGGCCCTTTTTGAACATTTGAATATAATTTAGCACCCTAAAAAATTGTGCAAATACCTTTACTTGAAAGTTATAATTTTGAGCCCCCCCAATAATTTGGATAACTTTACGCCTATGGCTTTATATATAAGATACACGCTTTTATTTAACTCACTTCGTATGATTCTATTGCCGCCTCAAATCTTGAAACTCAATGCAAACACCCTTCCAAATGCCCTATCGACTTGAAACTTGGCATACGTAATCCCAACACTGATCTGGATTGGGCAAAGCAGTTTGTCGACGTAAAGCCAGTTGAAGGTTAAAAAACTGTACCCCACTTCCATATTCAACCTCTATATTTCATATATTGTTCATGCTAAAATATGCCGAATTATAGTGCTTTCGACTATTTTTTCTCCTTTTCGATTGAAACCTATTTTGAATGACTATTCTTTGAAATCCATTTTAACATATAATAAGTAGATAAGCAGCAAAAAGAAATTTGGCATTAGAAGAAATTTGGAAATTAAATTTGGCATGGAGCATATGTGGCACGATGCACACAACTTGGCTACGCTCGGTATTGAACCGAGGAACTTCGGCTTGCTACGCCGATACTCTGCCAGTCAGGCCAAAGTGATCACTCTCGCCTAAGCGGGAGTATCGGGTAGATGAAGTGAACCCCCAAAGTACCCCCCTCTCAGTGAGTCGGGCGGAGGATCGAATGATTGAGATGCCCGTGAAGCGTTATCACGTGGGCAGTAGTTGATGCCGTGAAGCGTTAACACGTGGCAGTGGTTGATGCGATGTGGGTCACAAGTGCTTGTTCGAAGGTTGCGTTGATCGATCTGCAGACCGGGTCACATTGTAGCGCGATGCACACAACTTGGCTACGCTCGATATTGAGCCGAGGAGCTTCGGCTTGCTACGCCGATACTTTGCCAGTCAGTCCAAAGTGATCATTCTCGCCTAAGCTGGAGTATCGGGTAGAAGACACACATAGCATTTTAAGCCAAAATTTCTCACTAAGAAAGAATTTTCATTTTCAAAAATTCGAACTCTAACTGACAAAAGTAAAAATCCTTGCCACTTATCCACTGATTCATCACTAATTTTCTAACTTTCTGTATACCCAGGAAGATGAAATTTGACAGAGTTGTTACTTATATCTTACATAGAAAAAGTAAGCTATCTGGAACGTACAAGCCACTCTGTATCGTAATACTTTGGAACCCACATGTCAGGAACGTCTGAGGGAGAGTGTATAAATGGTCAATCTGATTGACGTGGTCTACTTTCCTCTACTCCATGTTTTATCATTTATCCACGAAGGCTGATTTCCCATAGAATTATTGGGGTAGAAGTGTATACTGCATGTCCTCATGGGTGACATTTTGCTTCATGCGGTATAAAGATCAGATGGTCAGATCAGAGCTCGACTCACTTTCCAATACCACGGTGGGTCATTTATCGCCCATACCCCGATTCCCCGGGTGGTAATGTGAAATAAATCGTCTGCAGTTAAGGGCGACATTCCCTTCACGGAGTACAAAGGTCAGCGGGCGGAATGGGTTAATAATCGGCTTGATCGATGTGGCCTACCTTTCTTTATATGATCGTATGCCTATACGAGGAGTTATGTGGCGGAATCGAAAACTGTTGTTGTAGACTCCTCCCCCACGTGGTACAAGTGTCAGATAAGGAATGGGCTTGCGTCCATCGTCTGTAGTAGTGGGTAGGGGATAGGGTATGATTTTTTTTAAAATTTGATTTGGCAATGCAATAAAAAATATGACTTATTTTTTATTTAAAAAAGTTAAATATCAAAAGTGCAGGGGTAAAATCCAAAAAAAGTGCTGTGGAGCCGTTCCTGTTCGCATATTGATAGGGTTTACCGTAGAAAAGAAAAAATATGAAAATCTTGAATTTGGAAAATGAACCTTTTAAAATCGTTTCGTTTATTTTCTTATTATATTCTCACCAATTTGTGAAACTTAACGACAAATGTTGACATGGGTGTCTAATAAAAGTTTTTCAGATAATTATTATTAACAATTATAAGAGTTCTTCCTCTTTAAATCTTTGGGATGTACTAAAGGTTAAAATATGGATGGCAATCAACGGGAGTAACGTATATATATCCACGTTATTGTACAGACAACTTCTCCATATTTTCAATTTTTCCAGTTTTTGCAGGACCTTGCCTATAAAATTAATTTCGTTATAAATTTAGTTACAAATAGCGTAAATACCCGTTCTACGCACGGGAAGGAAATAAGTTACAAAATTAATACAAATACAATATTTATAGCGAAATAAACAATAATCTTAATTTGTCACCCATCGGGTTGAACCACAGTATTAAAAGTACTAATTTGTAACGAAATTTATAACGAATTAATTTTACGAACGAGTTGAAAAAATTGAATTATATCAGTTTTATACCTTTTACAACTATTTAAATTTGGTGCTAATTTACAAAATCATACATAAATTTTGATGCCGATTTCGAAAAGTTTTGTTAAGTTAAAAATTAATATTAAATAATTCAAGATTTTCAACTCGTTTGTAAAATTAAAAATTATTTTTACTTTTTTTTTAATTTTTCTGAAAGTCGTTTTTTTTAAAAAAATTATTTGATTACATTATTCGATTCAATTGCTGTGTTTCGAAATATGTCTGCCACTGACGAAGAAATACATTTCAAAATTGTATTAGTCTACATTTTATTGAATATACAAAATATTGTGGCGTCCTTTATTTGAGTAGCCGTTGGCGATAAAATACTGTTTACAAATCCGGATGACACAAATCCCGATTTGTGTTTCCCATACGTATTTTAAAATATAATAAACCATAAGGAAGCCAAGGAAAATTTGGGGGAGTTTATTCTGCCCTATACGTTGAGAACTCTATTTTCTGAAAGAAATGAAGTCGTATATGTTGCGAAAATACATCTCTATGCTCACCACATTAACGGCTTGTATATTTACTATGAGACTCAAGAGCTGTTTTTCAATCCTCCCTACTCGGATATGTCGCAAACGAACTTCTACTTAGCATCTGCGTCAGCTGCAAGCAGTGCATCATCAACAGTCTCGCAATCGATAGCAACAAGTAGCGCACAGGTTTTTTCACAACTTCCAGACCCGAACATCGAACTGTTTGCCCACTCGATGCTCCAACTTCTGCTGACGACCAACATCTTCGGCGACTACGGCACTTTCTCGATTCCCGAACCTTACGAAGCTGTATTCGACATCTCGTATCCAATCACACAGAGAGACGGTATCACCGACCCGGGTCTGGCCGAACTCATTGCCCAAGCGGTGAAAGATGCCGGTCCGCTGAGCTCGTTCCTGTTCTACAACGCCATATCGCACATGCTGGCCGATTTCCTGTCTGCAAAGGGGGTTCTGACGCAGGACGTGGCCTTCAATGTGCCCCAGCAGGTGATGGTCTTTGTGGAGAAATACGCCGATCTACACGGAGTTTCAGGGACCAAGTCTGTGTTGAAAGCCATTGGAAACGGTTGTTACGATTACATAGCCTCTAGTGAACCGGTTACCGTCAGGAGTATCGCGTCGGCGTTTAATTTTTTTGCGATAGACGTAAAAGATCTTGCCAGTGGTGCCAGGATTTGATTGAGTTGATCTCATCTGCGAAAATGATCTGTTGTAAAATTTTCGGTTTCACATATTTTTTTGGTAAGGTAGTAAAAATATTAAGCCCCACATTCTTCTGCGCAAATTGTTTGTCAAGTGACATTTACTTTGTGTAAGGTTAACTTTGATATAAATGTTGGCAATGTTGATATAACTTTGATATAAATGTTGGATAAAACTATAAAAAAAGGTACCTAAAAATGAGTACCTGAACATACTCGTTTTTCTTTGTGTACAATTGCATCGTATGTAAGCTATAACGTACCAAAATTTATGTAATCGTACTTTCTGAAAATTGAGCATCGTAATTTAATATTGTTAATCCCAGCTTCTGTTCAAGCCAACTTAACAAAGCGACCTGACAAACTTAAAATAATTATTCAGAAGATAGTCAAACAACAATTAATTATTATTAACAATAACAAATTAAACAGATGACAAACAACAATTAATATCTTTAATAAATTAAAGTTATATAATAAAAGTTACTCTAGATTTCTGGATTCATGTGCATCTGAGAATCACAATTTTGAAATTTCCATTTAATATTTTAATTAAAAATAAAATAATAAAAATAAATAATAATAATTTATTTTATTTAATTAAATTAAAAAAATATTTCTTAAATATAATATTATATAAATAAACATGGTTTTCCGCATTATTTGATGTCGATTGCTTAAATGGAAACCGAGTTATAACAAATCAATTATCTTACTTCCCATTCTGTTAGAACACCTTTTTTACATGTCTTCTGTTTATAACTTCTTCGCGTCGTCGTGGTAGTTTAACGGATATGGCTCTGGATTGCGGTGCCCGAGGACCTGCGTTCGATCCCCGGTAAATCTTAGTTGTAATTGTCGATATTTATTGAAAGTGATTTATGAAGGCAGCCTATTGTAGGCTAGCATACGCTTATTTTATTCATTTTTACTCGTTTTTGAGTTCATGTCTTTTTCAAGTTTGAAACTTATGTATTCAGGGCCATGATGAGCATCGAATGTACTCAAAAATGAGTACATTTTACTTATTTTTGATTAACCTACTTCTAACAGTGTACTCCAACCAGCCCCGGCCACCTCTACTATTTAACAATTTGAATGCCGCCTTACGAAGAAAAAAATATTAGCTAATAATTGTTACTAAATATATTCATTTACAGAAAACTGAAAATAATAAGTCGAAACCCAAGCGCTGTGTTTCGAAAACTGTCTGCCACTCACGAAGAAACGCAATTTTCGAATTTCGTAAGTTAGTTACTTTCACATTTTACCACTCTGAAAGTGGATGGATATATCGCAACATAGCGCCCCGTATTTATTTAACTGTTCATGTTTGTAATTAAATACGACACTAATCTCGATTGGTCGACGATATGTGCATTTTAAAATATAATGGAGCACAAGTCTAGAAGTGCATTTCGTAGTAAATCTACTCTGGGCAAACCTTTGCGAAATGCATATCGTTAAAGAGATGTTATTAGTCTGGATTTAACTGATTGCGCAATACTGAAGCATCCTTTATTTGAGGAAACATCTCTAATTTACTGTTTGGGACAATTTGCGACATGAGTTCTGATTGGTCGTTTTTATTTTTATTTTAAATATAATAAGACGTGAGTGTCGAAGTAAATTTCAAAGTTTATTCTGTCCTCAGCGTTACGAATTGCATATTATTAAGAAGATGGTGCTAAATATGATGCGCAAATACGCCTGTGTGTTCACAATAGATATGGCTTGCACCTTAACTATGGTTCAATCGCAAGACCTGTTCTTCAATCCTCCGTTCTCAAGTTCGGCACAATCAGTTTGGTACTCAGGATATCCGTCAGTTGTAAGCAGTGGTACATCAATAGGTTCGCAATCGATAGCAACAAGCAGTGGTACATCAGCTGGCTCGGAATCGACAGCAATGAGCAGTGGTACATCAACTGGCTCGCAATCGGCTGCTACGAGCAGTGGTACATCAACTGGCTCGCAATCGACAGCAGCGAGCAGTGGTACATCAATAAGCTCGCAATCGACAGCAACGAGCAGTGGTACATCAACAGGCTCGCAATCGACAGCAACAAGCATCGCTCAGATTCCATTACAAATAGACCCGAACATCGAACTGTTCACCCAATCGCTGATTCAACTTTTGCAAACAAGCAATTTCTTAGGAAGTTCTGGTACTTTCTTAGAATACGAACCTTATGAAATACAATTCGATGTTGGGAACTCCATCTAGGTGAGAGACGGTATGTTCTACCCTACCCTTGCCGACGCCATCGCTCGAGCATTTAAAGACACCGGCGCACAACTAAGTTCGAAACTGTTCTACAGCACCGTTTCGCACACGCTGGCTAAGTTCCTTGCTCTGAACGGGGTCCTGCGCCAAGACATCGCTTTGAATGCCCCTCATAAGGTGATAAGCATTGTGGAGAGTTACGCCAACACAGATGGTGTTGGCGACACCGAGTCGGTCGTTAGCGCCGTTGCAAATGGTTTTTACGATTTTATAGACAAAGACGATTTGCTTAAAGTTGAAAGTGTGTCAGTGCCGTTTCAACTTTTTGCGGAAATCATTAAAGATCTCACAAGTGGTGTCCAGGATTGATGGCATTCATCGCAGAAGTGTAGAAGACCTATTGTAAAATTTTTGGTTGGGCATGAATTTTTAATCTATATGACCAACCGTTCACGTTTTTTCCTTAAATTGGAAATTTGAAAGACCAATAAAATCTGATGAAACGTAATGCATATGTCCTCAAGAGTACACTGTAAGAAAAGGTACTTAAAAATGAGTACCTCAACCAACTTGTTTTTCTTTAAGCACAATTGCATCGTAAATGAGCGATGACGTACTCAAAATTAAGTAGCCGCACTTTCTCAAAAATGAGCAGTGCGATTTAATATAAGCCTACATAGGCTGCCATCATAAATCACTTTCAATAAATATCCACAATTACAAAGAAGACTTACCTGAAGTCGAACACAGATCTGCAAGTACCGCTGCAGTGGCGTAGGCAGCATTGGGTTACCTTGTGTTAGACCCCCCCTCCCCCACCCCCCATAGCCAGTTTAAAATCAAAATTATTTTTTTTTAAAAATAACAAGTACAAAAAAAAACATAAATAAACATCAATAAACAAATATTTTTTTGTTTATTAAGATTATTGTTGAAAATACCCAAACCAAAAATAACTAATTTTTTATTCAATTACATTTACAAATTAGTTTTCTGCCACTAAGACGTGTTACTTTTCACGCAAAACGCGATTTTCGGCTTTTTTTTTTAAATTTGGGTTTTGATCATTCCCAAGATTGAGGCACATTCATTTGAAAAAAATTATGGGGGATTATTAAAAAAAGTTATATTCAACTATTATATATACGAAGGGCACATAATGGAAAAGTTGGCTCCATTTACCAAGGGTGGGGTCAACAGATTCTCGTTTAAATCTGTGTTCATAACCTTTCTCTGGATTTTTTTTGCGGCGCTGCATCTCATGCTGATGATTAGGCAAGCATTTTTCCATTGTCTAGCTTCACGGAATCTACAAATCAATGTTTTTTTTTAAATAATATATTTTTTATTCAGTTATTTGATTTTTTTGCGAGCAACGCCAATTTCCGTTATGATTTTGCCGCAATGCGCCGTTTTGTGCGTCATGCAACCAATGAAACCTCCTCCCCCATGTCACGCCACAGTCATGCATGATAAAATTAACCGGAAAATAATGATTATTATTCTGTTATTTTTAATTATATAATAAAGAATTATTTACAAATTTAAAATTACTGCTTAAAAATTAATATTATTAATTAAAATTACTAATTTAAAATTGCTTCAATCCGGACCCCCCAAAAAATTTTTGCTACAGTCTTAAATACCAGTAAAATGTTAGCCAGGTTTGTTAGTAATTTAAATTAGGAAATGACTAAAGATTAACCTGCGAATTTTTGAATACCTATTTTTAAAAGTGTGGTTTTGAAACTATACTCTGGCACAACATAAGTAATTGAACCTGAAGCGGAAGCTATGATATGTATAAATATTGAATTGCTTTAGGCTCAACTTAGGTTGTCCCCGAGCAGCCACATCGCACCGGGGGGGGGGGGGGGGGGGATAATCTGGAAACCCTGAAAGTTGGAAATTTCAACTTTTAAAATTCCCGAGTTTGGAAAATTTAGGCCTCAAGAAAATTAATATTATTAACAAATAAAATCTAGGGGAGATTTGAAATCGTCCAACTTGTAAAATTACATTTAAATTAGACCTCGGAACGGACACTGGTGCAACAAATCAATGCTTGTGAGAGAACTGTTTAATATTATCAAAAATATATACAGTCAAACCTCGGTATAACGAACCCGGGATATAACGATCCCTCGGTTGTAACGAACTTTTCGATTGGTCCCAACCGAACTCCTATGTCACTAATGTATTTTCAAATGCTTATAACGATCTTCAAAAGTAAGGAATTCGGTTGTAGCGAACTAAAATTCACACTTTTCCAGTTTAGTTTCAGGTTTTTCCCAAAAATTTTACTCGCCCCGACCACATTCCTTACCCTTTGTTCCTTTGACAGAAGCCAGGTTCCTCAAAGGTGACAATAGACTCTTCTGCTCAGCTCCTCCCATTCATCCGTTCAACTGGTTTAGCATACGTTCTATTGCTGAAGATTATCGTTTAACTTGTGGACTTCGCGTAGGTTTAAAATCGCTCCTGTTTGCTAATGCCTTTTCCATTGAGGATAAAGCGAAAATTATTAAGAGAACAGAAAACGGTGATTATCGTTTATCTACAGATATTGCATACGAAGGGGATGTTAATTCAGGTCCTTCAATTTCTGATGCTAAGGGTAAGGCAGCTGTGAACATTTTGCATAATTTCTTTGCAACGGATGTGGATAAGAATGTAATGGACTCTTTTGATGCTTTCAACAAAAAATCAAAACTTCTTTTCATACTTTAGATAAATAAATTTAAGTAGTAAAATTAATTTAATTGTTTAATTGTTTTTTAAGAACAAATATTTCTTTTACTTTATTATTGCCCATTACTAATTGCAATTCAGTGTTCAGTGTAAGTAATTTGTTTCGCACAAAACGTGTTTAAAGACTTTAGGAAGTTTTTATTTCGTCAATATTTGAAAATTCGGATATAGTGAACCCTCGGCTATAGCGAACTTCTGAACCAGTCCGTTGAGGGTTCGTTATAACGGGGTTTGACTGTATAAAAAAAAGATGAAAAATGGCAATATCGGAAGGGGGAATTTTCAGCAACTGTTGAGTTAGGAATTTCGAATAGTTGAGTTGATTATTTCGAATTGTTAAGTTGGGAAATTTCTTTATTTTGTGTGTAACGGCACTGTCCCCGAGTATAGACGGTTAATTTGTGCGGAAAATACGAGTAAACATACTCAAAAGTATTCAACTGGAATGTTAAAAATCGATCACGAAAGCCACTTGTGCTTAAATGGTTAAATTTCAATATTTCCATCGCAAACATTGAAAGGCCATTTCCTCAAACTATCGTAACAACCATTTTCGCATTTAAAAATGTCTTTTGAAAATGGCGCAGTATATTTATCCGCCAATTTCAGCTGCCCAAATATTCATTCTCTTAAATTCAAGTGATAATTATACACGTTATCGAAGCGAACGTCACGGTGAGGCGAAATTCCCCCCCCCCCCCCCCCATTATTATATCAACTGTTCTTTATTTGTGATCATTTAAATGGTATTGCGTGTTCTTTTTGTCATTTTTGCATTTCAAAGGAGATTGATGCTAACAGGAAGGGGAGACATTTATACTTTTATATTGCAAGTATATCCGTTAAAAAAGACCAGCGTGTCTAACCTGATCCGCCTGATTGAGGAAAGGCATCTTGGCGCGATAATTGTTTGGCTATGAAGGGATAAAGAGCCAAATGCTGCAATCTTGTATTTTAGTTTAATCACTGTTCCCGGGAGATTGACTTACAGCATATGGTTGTTTTAAATTGCTGTAGCTTTTTATTACGATTTTTTTATATATTTTTTTTAGGCTTTTCAACAGCCGTCTAAGTTACAGTGATGCTAATATTAAATAAAATGTACTGTTTTATCGTGTTACTAAAAAAATTATTATTTTTACCATTGCCCGGTGCCAAAACAGACTGCTCGAGGAATAAGCAGCCACAAACGACTGCTCGGAGGGGGTACAAACTGTTTCTTTTAAGCTGATAATTTTTGTCGTTCTGAAGATGTTTTTACATATATGACCATATTTTAGTTCATTTGGCAATGTATTTAACCATTTGGCGACATTTGTATTCGTTTGGACACATTTTCATTTGCGCGACATTTTTATTTATTTAGTGGAATTGTTATTCGTTTGGCAAAAGATGTTATTCATTTGGCGACATTTTTATTTATTTAGGGAAATTGTTATTTATTTGACAAAAGATTTTATTTATTTGACGACATTTTTATTTATTTAGTAAAATTGTTATTCGTTTGGCAAAATATTTTATTCATTTGGCGAAATTTTATTTAGTGAAATTGTTATTCATTTGGCAAAAGATTTTGTTCATTTAGCCACATTTTTATTTATTAGGCGACATTTCGGCGGTATATTTTCAATATTTTCTCATCAGCCAATCCTAATGCATCGCTCATCCATCCTCACAGCTTACTACGTAAGATATGTTACATTGTTGAAATATTGCATAGTTGCAGTATTGAAATATTATAATTAGTTTTATTAAGAAGTCAATGCGAGCTTAAGCGAGTTAAGGGGGGGGGGATTGAAGAGGGAAGGGATGGTTGTTCGAAATTTCATGTAGACTTTGACCTTCCCCTTGCTAGGGCAAGTGTGCAAAATTTCATCAAGCTCGATCGAAATAAAACTGTAGATTTGTATAAATAACAAACATACAGACACTCTTCTTTATTTAAAAGTATTTTTTATTTGTAGCACAGAAATTTATGCTGTTGATACACATATATGTTTAATAGGTGTTTAATGAGCATTTCTTAAACTACGGTTCTTTGAATATTTTGCTATGAAATTCAAAAAGTATTTTCCCAACATACTTTCACAGAAATAGACATGGGATTTAAAATCGAAAATTTGTATAAAACAAATCTTAAATATCTGAGTTTTGAAAAATGTTATTACATTTTTTTTAAATGTTCAAATTTTGGAAATATTTAAGTAAAAACATGAGTTATTAAATATTTGAGTTTTAAAAAATTTATAAACAAATTTCAAAATATTTTTAAATATTTTATAAAAAAATTGTTCCGCTGCATTTAATGCAGCGCGAAAATTTTAAATAATAGATGAATATTACGAATTTTGAACACATTTAAAGTTTTTTTAAAAGTGCCTCTTATGGCCTCTAAAACTATTTGCTACATTTTCCATAAATTTTCTATTCGATTACAGTGATATTAGTTAATTCTAAAATAATCGAAATCGTTTGCAGAGTCACAAAAATAATTTCTTCCTTCTTCGAATCCAATTTCAACTCCTCGAATACAAAGAAAAACATTACAATTTAAATCGAGCCAATTTAATACAAGCCAAATAAATGAATTAAAAATAAATTAACAAAATGACATGTATCTATTACTGACCAGAAGAAAAGCAAACACAAGCCAATTGCGTGCATCTATGATGGTTTCTTTTTAATTTAAAGTTGTTCCGTTCTGCATGGTTGCTTTGTCGACAATTTATTCTTCAAAGGGGAAAAAACCGTTGCATTTGTTGCTAAATGTAAATGATAATTTAAACTTCAAGATAGATTTTTATCTCAAATAGAATAATTTAAATGTAATTTTCGAAGTTCGCGTGTTAAATAATGGGAAATACTTTCAAAAATCCGCACGCTAAATAAAAAGATTTTGCCTTTTTGTGACAAAAGAGTGTTTTGAGATATTAGGGTTTTTGTTTTGACGGGAGTATTAGAATCATGTGTTATTCTCAATATGTAAATGTTTTATTTCTTAACCACATATTATTGACTTTTGGACTTTTTCCTTGTCAACCGATTATTCCGGCACACTAATCTCTAACTGTACCTTCTGGATTGTGCAAAACATTTTATTAACTTGAAGCCAATTGAAGGGATAACAACTGTACCCTACTTTTAACATTACCGCAATATCCCGTATATTTTTCATGTTAAAATAAGCCGACATGTATTGCTTTTGGCTGAGTTTTTTTCTATATACTTTTGAAACCCATTTTAAATGCAATCTGCTATTAAAATAGAAAGTCAAAGTCGAAGTAGATAAAAAGCAAGAGCAAAAACTATTTGTTTGGCAATATAAAAATTAATTCTATAAGAAGAAAATATAATATTTATATACATTTAATATTTCTGCAATAATATTGTATTAAAAAACTCCACTAAATCACTTTTTAAAAATATTGGGATCAGTATAACGGCTTCCACATTGGCTTCAACGCGCCATAGGCGAAACAAGTTTTGAGCCTTCCAGAAGTTACAGTTAGAGTTCAATGCTCCAGCACTAGCTAGCTACATTAAATTCGGAAAGATTCAGATATTTGAAAAATTACGTTTTTGTACTTAGATGTCTCACTTGGGCATCTTTTGCAAAAAATATCCGATTATCCGGCATTTAACTATCCGGAATTTTCAATTAACCAGACCTTTTGAAAAAAAAATTGTCCGATTTCGATAGTTCTATTTTTTTTTTTTTTTTTTTTTTTTTTTGATAGAGCAAAATCCACTTTAGCCAAAACTGCAAAAAATAACCGGTTATCCGGCTGTTATATATCCGGAAATATCGATTAACAGAACTTTTTTTTAAAGTTTCATACATAGAAGTTAAACAACAGTGACATTTTGTTTACCAAGCATTTATTAGCACGGGTAGGGCTTGTTTTACAATACACATTGTTGGGACATAATGTGAGCACAAGTTGTTACTTGAATTTATTGGTGCCCCTTACTAAATTAAAAACTAAAAAGAGCTAAACTAAAAACCGACTCTAAGAAAAATACGCTAAAAAGTAAAAACCACTTTTTAATTTTACGAACGATTTGTAAAAATTAAATTATTTAATAAAATATTTTATCTAATATATCAATTTTATACTTATTACAACTATTTGAAATTAGTGCCAATTTACAAAAATCATACATAAATTTTGGTGCCGATTTACAAAATCATACATAAATTTTGCCGCCGAATTTATCTATGATTTTTGTAAATTGGCAGTAACTTCAAATAGTTGTAATAAGTATAAAATTGATATTAAATAATTCAATTTTTATAACTCGTTCGTATAAATAAAAAGTATTATTTATTTTTTAGCGTATTTTTCTTAAAGTTGGTTTTCCTTTTTTTAAAAAAAACATTATTTTATTCTGTTTTTATTGACTTTATTATTTCGTTATCATCAGCTCATTAAAGTGACCTTTGGAGAAAAAAAAAGGTACCTTTTCTCAAAATAGCACCCAGCCGCCATTTTAATTCTAAACTGAATTGTGTTATTAGAGAGAGATAGAAAGAATTCATAGCTTTCTTGAAAATCAATTTTAAAATGTAAATTGTTTACTTTAAAAACTTGACTAATGCTTAATTTTAAATTTATTTTATATTTAATTAAAAGTTAATTATTAAACTATGTAATTAGAGAAAAGAGCAGTTTTGAAATAAACTTGTTAGGAATATTTCTGAAAATTAAGACTTTTTTGGCTTTACATCTGGAATTTCTTATTATTCCTTCAATAACTGATTTTTATTTTTTAAAAAATAATTGATTTAAACAAATATATTTTAAAAATAAATTTTAATGTATGACATTAAATACGTTTGTCAAATATAAACTATGCATCAAAATAACTTTTAAATTTTACTTTCTGCTCCGTGAATGTTTTGTGCTCCCAAATAATATTCAGTGCACCTATAAGTTTAATAACTGGGTGCACTGGTGCACCTGGTTTGAAAAGTTAATTTCGACCCTTGCCGTAAGGTTTGGCTCATTAATAATTTGTCGTACGCGCCTGTACGGTCTGTTTCTTTTTGCTTCTTCCGTTAAACACTAGATCTCTCCGCACTTGTTATAAGTTTAGACTTCTTGCTATCATGTTGTTCGCAGAGAGTTGTAATATTAAATAGAGAGCGCCTTCAATACCAGACTCTCGCAAGGCCGCGGTGTCAACATTGAAAAGAAAAACTCACATCACGTGGTTATAGCGCTGCCACATTTGGCGTTCAGACATCTGCAGGAGTTTCAAATTTGGCGTACTTTCTTCTCTTTTGGTGATAAGGAGTTCTGTCCGTATTCAACTTTTTAACATATACGTACGTATTTACTTATTTTCAAACAATATGCGCTAAATATTTCCTCTTCATTAACGAAACGAAATTCAATACTCGAAGAAGCGAAACTCTTTATATTTCTCAGGTTTTATTGTTCATATTTTCTTATTGAAATATACAAAATAACAATTGAAAGAACTTCGCTTATGGTAAATTTTTTACATAAAAACGTAATAAAATTAGTTTAAAACTACAAAGTAAGAAAAATCTCCTTAATATATCTGTTAAACTCCCTTAAATTGTGCCACTCGTTCAAAAAAAAATATATTTAAATGCAAAATTAAACACAAAACCATATTACAATATTTCGATCTCGTTTAGTTCTGAAAGTCGCCAAGGCCTGCCAAGTAATATTAGCGCATGAATGAATTGACATTTCCACGTATCACGTGGTTTCAATGATGGACACACAGAAATCAGCATTTTTATTTCTCTATTTGTATCATTACTCTATGGTTGTTCGTCTCTTGAACAGTTCTTCCAACTTGTTTAAGTTTCCTATGCCCCAATTGGAATTAACGATATTTTGATTTCTTATTGAAATCTTTGGCAATTCGTCCGTTTCCTCCACAATACACGAATTTCACACAAATGGTATAAACTTTCAACTAGTTAAAAGGAATTGTAGAACTCGTCGTTCTCATCAATTTAAGCACACACTTGTCACGACCGTCGATTAAAACTGAAGTTACAGCGGTTAAACAGGCCAGTGTATGGCTGAGCTGTAACTCATTTCTCCTCTCCCCCTTCACGCATCACAAAAGTCAGATGGGGCGTGAATTAGTTGTCGGCATGATCGACGCGATTTGCTTTCCTCTGATGGCAGGTCATTTTTTATCTCCATAGACTAATTCTCCTGGATCTATTATAAGGCTTTGAATATCGACACTTTTCATGTCGTGCAAGTTTCTGCCTGTTGCTTCTGTACAAGAAACGATTTTACAGAGTATTCACGTCAAAAATAAAATAATGGAGTGTATTCTTTCTTCAAAACATCCACAATATATTAATATTAATTTTTGAGTTAGCACGTAAAATAAAAACTAAATTATTTTTATAAAATTCTATCACAAAATTCACACAAATATTATTTTAAATTAAAAAGTTGTTAGTCATATTGAAAATAATTAGAACAATTGAAGAAAACAAAGATACTTTCTGAAAAATTCACACACAAAAGTGATGATTTGATTTCAATCTCAAAGCCCTGGCAGTGTGCTTTATAACATAAATTATCAAAAAATAGTGAAGTCTTGGAGCTGGACAACTTTTTGGGGGAGCTGGAGCTCCTATAGCTCAACTACACCCTTACCAATAGTCCAATGTACAGCTCTAGTGCGACGTTAATTCAAATAACTCCTACCACACTCGACTTGTTATTTTATATAGGGAATATAATTTATTTATTGATTTGGAAGGAAGAGAATATCGACCCCCTTTTAAACCACCTCCTTAAATAACACCCTTTAATTTGTATAAAATCCCCGTTCTTAAAATTCTTTTTCCCAGACCATCTGCTTTCTTTTCAGATGCGCACTTTCAAATTCACGATTGTTTTCCAGGAGGCAATACTTTCACATAGTTCTTGTTGACATCGCTTTTTCTCCACATTCTCTAAGTGCCATTCTCACCCATTGCCACGACTCAATATTCCCTATCTCCCACGCTTAGAATTCCCTTTTGGCACCCCGCCAGGAACTTCAACCAATCATGTGTGTATTCTCGCCTTGACAAATCCCTACCACTGGTACAATTCCCTCTGTTGTTTCTGAGATTCCCCCTAAGGGAAAAAATTCTGGCTCTTCTCGGTCTGACTCGCTTGCTATCCAAGACCTCTGCGGGCCTTCCGCTCCGGAGACACTCAAGACTGAATAAGATTCTGAAATGTAACTTATGAGTCCTTTTTTTAACTAAGTCTGCTTGACGACTGTACTTAACTTTCAAGTCAACCGACTTCAATCCTAATATTTCTAATATCGTTTCCCAAATTTCTAATATCATTTCCCAAATCGATGTCTCTCCCCATACAGGAAAGGAAGAAGACGAGAAGAAGGTCGAGATACCGCTGAGGGACTCCTTCTTCTCGGCCTCGTACATGCTGCACCAGTACTGGTTCTGCTGGATACTGCTGTACACCATCATCTACGTGGGAACGCTGCACCTGTGGGCCGAGAGGACCACCACCGACAGGAGCGAGGGTGAGAGACGTACTTATAAACAGTTTACACGAGTCAGTGTACACAAACAGTAAACACAAATCAACATAAAAAAATTTGGAAAATTAGATGGTTCAATGCTGAAAAATTCAGCATTGGAATTTTTAGGTTTTATGCAGGCGAATTAAAAAAAAAACGCGTAGGTTTGTGTTGTATGTGTATGTTTTGTCAATTGACGTGTTTGCTGTAAAAAGGAGGTAGCTCCAATTATTCGGTTTGCAGAAAGCCGTAAAAAACGTTTGAAAATTCAAAATTCCGGGTTGTGTGAAGATATTTGATCAATCTTCTTAATAGTTCCTACATATTATGACAGTATTGTCACTCAAAAATATATCTTCCAGATGACGTGGCACATGCTGGATTGTTAGAGCTACCTCTTTCTTGCAACCAAATAGATGCTCTGTCTACCTGTATTAAAAATATTTCACAAAAAAATACAATTTAGTATAACATTATTTTATTTAAAGAAAACTTCAATTGCAAGCAATATAGCATATAACTTGGCTTTAAAAACAGAAAATTACATTTTTAATCATCACACTCCCCCTTTGTAGCGTCCGGCTCATCTGCTGCTGCATTTGTCTGGTTGTAGTCCATCGTAGAACCACAAAACCTAAAAGAACCAAAAGCGCTACTGTTTATAAGTGCTGTATAACCTGTGCTGTAAACAAAGCACGTCAGTCGTTTGAGGGAAAATGGCAGTAGCTCTATGAGCTACCTCTATATTGCAACAAACTTATGAGATAGACAGCTTCATTTCTTGAGTAACGCGAGAACTAACGATTGGAGTTACATCTTTCTGGCACCAAACGAACAGGTTTCTTTTTTTTCTTAAGTACATGTCACTCCAAATTCCCCTAGGTTGGAGCTACATCCTTTTTACAGCAAACCCTTCAATTGTAATTAGTATATTAATTGTTTTCATTTATACTTAGAACGTCAATTGTTAGTAATTGTCCTCGTGTGAGGAGCATTACCTTTGTTTCTCCGCCCACGAGGACGTCAAGTTTTGTTTTGGTTTTTAATTATTGTATGTTCTCTCCCGGGCATGTCCATAGCTCTACAGCTTCTTCTGACTTAGACATGTCTTGGGTATTAAAAAAAGCTATTTGGAAAAACGTTCATGTTTCATGGGGATTTTATGCAAGTTTTGGATGCAGGTTTTATACCAATTTTTTTTTATTTATTTTAGTAGGGGAAGTCCAGATGCAAAACGAGTTAAATGCATTTTTAACTGAGCCGTCTAGTTTCTAAACCAGATAGATCACTTTCATCAAATTTTTCTAAAAAAACCAAAAATAATAAAACGTCTCGGAGGAAATGTTCCCCAGCTTAAAATATCAATTGGATTGAGATTGGGGGATCGCGACCAAACCTTGCGTAGAGCATTTAGTTAGTCGACAATACTTTTATTTGAAACGTTACTAACTTTAGTCAACTTCCGTGGCCCCTCGTTTATAAGTGCTACGGAACCACTGGGGCCAGTCGCGAACACAACATCTCTGTGAACAGATCAACTCGCATACTTTTAATTTCGTGTGTAAAAAAAGTTAATGTCAACAAAAAAATGACTGTCGGAGTTAAAACCTTCTTTTATGTTTCTTTTTATTTCAGATTCGCTGTTCAGCGAAATCTACGGCATTTGCCAAGTGACTGGGCTTTTTTTGGCGCCCATAGCTGGAGTATTCATGGACTGGAGTATACGGGGAGTGACCAAAGGTTTGGAATAGATTTATTGAACACATTAAGAACCACATTCTAAAAGAAAATAGTATAACCATTTTTATTTAATACTAGCTGAAGTGTCTGACTTTGCCCAGGTACTTCATTTTTGTTCCGGGCCCTCCTAAGGGAGATATTAGAGGAGGTCTCCCCAATGTTGGTAAATTCCTGTAGACATGACAAAACCCTAAACCTGGTTGCAAAATTGTGAAACATTTAGAGTTTTTTTTTCAAAGTAAAACTAAGAAGTTTCACTTTTTTAAAAAATCCAAATGTTTCATAAGTTTGCCAACTAGGTATCTGATTTCGCCAAGTCTATTGGAATTTACCAACATTTTTTCGTCACTTTTGGGGACTTCTAGAAATGGGGGCTTGGTCTAGTGCCCCGAATGCCCTGCCGTAAATCAGTCTCTGGTCTCATAATATATCAGACAATGCTATTTAGACATGGTTAAAAACGTTGTACGATTCTTCATTAAGTTTTGGTTGTTCTTCGGAATGTACATCAAAATTTTAAAAAGTGCACATAGCTGCTTTTGCGTCTGGGCTACTGATACACTCACCTATGCTTTGTCCTGTCGCAGGTGATGCGGACCCTACCTCCCGTCAGCTGCGAGTCATCCGCTCCTGCTTCTGGCCCATGTTCCTCACCACGCTCCTCGAGGTGGTGGCCCAGGTGTGCAAGTTCTTCAACCACAGGTGGGCCATCTACGTGTCCATCGTCTCAGTCACCCTGCTCAGGGCCTTCTTCATATCCATCGGGACGGCATATCTCAGGATAAGGTGATCTTTGAACCCTTTGCACCAGAGTAAGGTGATCTTTGAACCCTTTGCACCAGCGTAGGGTGATCTTTGAACCCTTTGCACCAGAGTAGGGGGATCTTTGAACCCTTTGCACTAGAGTTCGAACTTAGCGGTCGTTAGATGCATTTTCACTGTTAAAAATAGGTACTCAAAAAATAAGTAAAATGTACTCATTTTTTAGTATAGTCGATGCTTATCATAGCTCCGAATACATGTTCCATTTTTGATAACAAAACATGCACTCAAATATGAGTACAATGAGTAAAAATGAATTAAAAAGAGCAATTTTTTGCCTACATAGGCTGCCTCCATAAATCACTTTCAATAAATATTAACAATTAAAACCTAGACTTACGGGGAATCGGACTCAGATCGGAAGGCACCGCAGTGCAATGCCTTATCCATTGTACTACCAGGGCGACGTGAAAAAGTTATAAACCGAAGAAATGTTAAAAGGGTGTGCCAAAAGAATAGGAAGTAAGATAATTGAATTATAATAACTCAGTTTCCATATAAGCAATCGACACCAAATAATATGGAAAACCATCTTCGGAACAACTATTTAAGTTTGTCACGTCGCTTTGTTAAGGTGGCTTGAACACAAACTACGATTAGCAATATTAAACAACACTGCTAATTTTTGAGAAAATATAAGGTTACTTAAATTTAAGTAAGTCATCGCTCATTTACGACACAATTGTCCTCAAAGGAAAACGAGTAGGTCCAGGTACTCATTTTTAAGTATCTTGTTTTACATTACACTTTCACAGTAACATGTATATTGATTTCCGTGTTCTTTTTATTGCAGGTTTCCGGCGGAGCACTTCAACAAACTTCTGGGCATCATGAGCACGTTTTCCGCCATCGCCAGTCTGTTCCAGTTCCCGTTGTTCCTATGGGAATCTGCATCCCTCAACAACGTGCTCTACGTGAGTTACTCATTTTTTAACATCATACATTTAACATCATTGAAACATTCTTAAGATAGACTCACTTAACATCAGTAACTTACTCACTTAACATCATTGAAACATACTTACGATATACTCACTTAACATCATTAACTTACTCACTTAACATCATTGAAACATACTTACGATAGACTCACTTAACATCGAATATGACGTCAGCGAATATGACGTCATAATCGTGAAACCAACATCTCAGACCAGATGGCTCCAGACACGTGACTTCCTTTTAAAATTTATTTATGAATGAAAAAACGTTCGCGATTGACTTGTGATTTGGAAATAATAGTAAACGTGTTACTTCATGAAGTACAGGACATTTTTATGAATAAACTGTAAAAATTTATGAATGGAATGACGTAGTAAACCACGTGTCTGAGGCCACAGTGGCGTAGGCAGCATTGGGTTACTTTTGGTTAGAACCCCCTCCTCCCCCATAGCCAGTTTAAAATCATTTTTTTTTTTGAAAAATAACAAATGCAAAAGAAAAAAAAACGAAGATTTTTTCTCTGATTTCTATAGAAAAAACACACGTCGCATTTCCTGGTCTACCCTACATGTCTCTCCTGCTCCCTTCCCTTCTGTCCCCTGATGGAATGATTTTAAGGAGAACAATGGTGAAACAACCTTGGAGACAGAAAATTCGACTTTTTATGGGGGGGGGGGGACTATTAGTAGGTCTGACTAGTAGTAGGTCTGTATGATGGTCTTGGTTGTTTGTACATGTAAAGGGATACTTTTCTTAACACTTGAAATGGGGCGGAAGTTGAGCCAAAATTCACAATGCATCAATCCAGAAATTGCTTGCTTTGAAGTAAGGTATTTTCCCTGAAAAGACCCATTCATCCCTTACGTGCTTTAAGAAAGGATTGTAAATGACCCCTGTCAAAAAAAAATAATGCCCCTAATTGTGATCATCTTCGCTCCCTCACAATGCCAGTGGAATTTTTTCCCCTTCTCAAAAATCAATTTTCTGAGAGGTTGTATGTCTCTCATTTGCCATTTTTGTCTCTCATTCACAAAAACATAAACTATTGGAAGATTCAAGACAAAAGAAAGAAGCATCGTGCAAAAAATTTGCTGATGTGTTTAACGTATGTACTCCTTTTCTTATTCAAATATGTTTTGTTTATTAAGATTATCGTTGAAAATACCCAAACCAAAACTAATTTTTTATTCAATTACATTTACAAATTAGTTTTCTATCACTCACACGTGTTATTTTTCACGCGGAAATACGGTTTTCCGTTTTTTTTTTAGTTTAGGTTTTGATCATTCCCAAGATTGATGCACATTCGTTTGAAAAGTTTTATGGTGGATTATTAAAAAGTTAGATTCAACTATTATAAATACGAAGGTCACATAATGAAAAAGTTGGCTCTGTTTACAAGGGTGGGGTCAACAGATTCTCGTTTAAATCTGTGTTAATAACCTTTTCTGGATTTTTTTTTCTGCGGCGCTGCATCTCGTGCCGATGATTAGGCAAGCATTTTTCCATTGTCTAGGTTCACAGATTCTACAAATTAATGTTTTTTTTTACGAGCAACGCCAATTTCCGTTATGATTTTGCCGCAATGCGCCATTTTGCTGCGTCACGCAACCAATGAAACCTCCTCCGCCATGTCACGCCACAGTCATGCATGATAAAATTAAGCGGAAAATAATGATTATTATTCTGTTATTTTTAATTATATAATAACGAATTATTTACAAATTTAAAATTACTACTTAAAAATTATTATTATTAATTAAAATTACTAATTTAAAATTGCTTCAATCCGGACCCCCCTCAATATTTAGCTACAGACTTAAATCCCAGTAAATGTCAGCCAGGTTTGTTAGTAATTTAAATTATGAAATTACTAAAGACTAACCTGCAAAAATTAAGCTTTTAATTTACATCTTATTTATAACTTATATATAATAATTAATCAATTAAAATTATTAATTATAATTTTAATTTAAAACTACTGCTTAAATTAAAAAAAATCATAAATTAAATTTACTAATTTAAAATTACTACTTAAAATTTTTTATGATTACTTAAAATTACTAACTTAAAATTATCAATTAAAATTGCTAATTTAAAATTTTCAATTAAAATTGTTAATTTAAAATTATTAATTAAAATTATTAATTAAAATTATTAATTAAAATTATTAATTAAAATTAAAAATTATTAATTAAAATTAAAAATTATTAATTAAAATTAAAAATTATTAATTAAAATTAAAAATTATTAATTAAAATTAAAAATTATTAATTAAAATTAAAAATTATTAATTAAAATTAAAAATTATTAATTAAAATTGCTAATTTAAATTCATTATTTAAAATTACTAATTTAAAATTATTAATTAAAATTAATAATTTAAAATTATTAATTAAAATTAAAAATTATTAATTAAAATTGCTAATTTAAAATTATTATTTAAAATTGTTAATTTAAAATTATTAATTAAAATTAATAATTTAAAATTATTAATTAACTTTTATTCAAATTATTAACTAAATGTTATTCAAATTATTAACTAAATGTTATTCAAATTATTAATTAAATTTAATTAAAATTATTAATTAAATTTAATTAAAATTATTAATTAAAATTATTAGTTAAAAAAATTCAAATCAATTATTAATTAAAAAAAAATATTTGGTTTTGGTCGGACCAATTTATGGACCCCCCCTTCGGACAATCCTGGCTACGGCCATACATGTTGGCCTCACTTTGAAATTACGTTATGGTTTCTCTACTATGAAGGATCCTTGCTCGAAGTTCTGGTAGGGTTGGGAAATGGATGCCCTCGATTTTGCATGGTTCTTGGTAGTTTTACTGATTGTTGGAATGTGTGTTAAATGGTGATTAGAAACATGATTCGGCTGCACTAACATTTTCGACCACGGGCCGCCACTGGCAATATCCCACTCTTAGATTTCGGATGAGTCAGCATTGCTCATGTGACTGTTTTCCCTCCCACGCAACTTCGAAAAGCCGAACTCAAAGTAACTAGAAAAGGCGAACTCAAACCTCGACGAACCAATCAGAGGTGTCCAGAGTTCATTCCCTATCTTCAAAGTATCCGTCTTGTAGCTGGATTCACAATGTAACTTCAAAGCTGTGAGGTCCAGAGAGTTGTAATATTAAATAGAGAGCGCCTTCAATACCAGACTCTCGTAAGGCCGCGGTGTCAACATTGAAAAGAAAAACTCACATCACGTGGTTATGGCGCTGCCACATTTGGCGAACAGATATCTGCAGGAGTTTCAAATTTGGCGCACTTTCTTCTCTTTTGGTGATAAGGAGTTCTGTCCGTATTTACTTATTTATCAAACAATATGCGCTAAATATTTCCTCTTCATTAACGAAACGAAAATATTTTATTTGTGTTCAATACTCGAAGAAGCGAAACTCTTTATATTTCTCAGGTTTTATTGTTCATATTTTCTTATTGAAGTATACAAAATAACAATTGAAAGAACTTCGCTTATGGTAAATTTTTTTACATAAAAACGTAATGTAATTATTTCAAAACTACAAAGTAAGAAAAATTTCCTTAATATCTCTGTTAAACTCCCTTAAATTGTGTCACTCGTTAAAAAAGAACTATATTTAAATACAAAATTAAACACAAAACCATATTACAATACTTCGATCTCGTTTAGATCTGAAAGTCGCCAAGGCCTGCCAAGTAATATTGGCGCATGAATGAATTGGCATTTCCACATATCACGTGGTTTCAATGATGGACACACGGAAATCAGCATTTTTATTCCTCTATTTGTATCATTACTCTATGGTGAGGTCGTGCTTCTGAAGTCTGAGTAATTAAATGTTTTGAACCTAAATAATCGGCCCTCAGATTTATACCTACATGATTGAACCTGTCTCAGAATAATGACGCTCTAATTAAATAATCATCACATATATTTCTCTGGTTTCAGGTGCATATTTTTGACAGCGTGTGCCTGGCAATATCTCTCATCCACCCAATCCTCCTGGTAGTGACGCCCGTGCAGAAGTACTTCTTGAAAGGGAAAAGTAGCACTTCATCCTAGGTCGAATACTCCCCAAGAAGTGAGATAATCTCACTAAACTTCCTGCTCGACTCTGAAACTGACATCGAAACTATGCGCCAAAAGTCGAACTTCTATGAATCGTCATACTCATTGGCAAGCGAGTTCAAAAACGTCACTGTTGAATACATCAACTCGTATCTACACGTTATTGCAATTGTAGATAATAGATGGCACCACTAGTTTAGTTCTGAAAGGAGTCGGGTTTTCGAATTTTAATTTTAGTGAATCTTCCCATAAAAAAAGTCAGTACAAAACCTTCGTCAAAATTGTGAAATTATAGGTTTTAATTAGGAATTTGGAACAAAAAGCCGCATTTTTTTTTAAAGTTTTTAAAAATCTTCAATAATTTCAATTTTTTAAAATTGAAGGAATTTGAAACAAAAACCTTCAAATTAATAGATCTTTTTTTTTATTTTTAAATGCAATTTTCCTGCATAAAATCTTCAATTTCACGATATTGATAAAGGTTTTATGCTGACTTTTTTTGCTGTGTTCGTATCTGTATTTAAAATAAAACACATACCTGTATATTCTCATCTTGTACATACAACCAAGTAAATGATTTGCGGAGATCAATTTTAAAGACAAAGTTTCTAAAAGCCAAAAAAAGTTTTAAAACAAGTATTCCATAATTGGAAAATTGAAAAAAAAATACAGAAAATTGAATAATTTTAATTTTACCTGTTAAAGCGGCCCTTGAATTAGAAAAAGTGCGCATTTTTAGTTTCTAAATATGAATACAAATCGAGGATTAACAATCGGAAAAAATATAGAATGACGTAATAAATAAATGGCCTCCCAGCAAAAAAAGTCAGCATAAAACCTTCATCAAAATTTTGAAATTGAAGGTTTTATGCAGGAAAACTGCAATTTTTTTGAAGATCTATAAAATTAAAGGTTTTTGTTTCAATGTCCTTCATAAAAACTGCAAAAAACCTTCATAAAAACCTGCAAAAAACCTTCAATTCTTAATCATGAATGGAAAATGCAGATATTTTAAAGGTTTTATGCAGGAAAATTAAAAACTTCAAAAAAAACTGCAGTTTTTTGTTTCAATATCCTTTATAAAACCTTCAATAAACCTTCAATTTGACAATTTTGATGAAGGTTTCATGCTGACTTTTTTTGCTGGGCTTTCATAACGTCATGCAGAAACCATTAGTTAAAGTGGAAAATTCTTGTTTTCCAATAAGACCTTCACTTTTGAATAGTATTAAATATTAAAAGAAGACATTTATTACGTCACTGACTTTGGGGGAGTGTCAATCATGCGTAAACAAGGGAGAGGGGATTGTAGTGGCTGCGTGACGTAGCAAAACTGTGTAGAATTTTTTTTTTAAATTTCTTTCAAAAACTTTTATATGTCACTATTTACAAAAATCATGATCTTTGTAATGGGATGTTTCGTAAAATACACAGAATGGATATTTTAAAGACTGTTTTAACTGCGCAAAAAAATTATCATTAATGGACATGAGAGAAGGATGCAAAAGGATGAAAAATAACGTGACGTGTAATAAGTAAACGCTCCCTGAATGAATAGATTACATTCTTTATACATATCAATTTTCCCGGGCTTTTTCCTTTGATGCTCCTGACAAAAATAACTTGTTTCAAGAAATTACTGTTCTCGCTCATTAAGAACAGGGAAACAAAGAAACGGGTCGTTATTTTGTCACCTGTAAGGCGACAGTTCACAACAAAGCGTTGAATCACACATAATATTTAACCACTTTTGTCATTTGCGTTTTGCAGGGTAATTCAACTTTGCACTGTACTATACAACGTCATCTATATACATTTTTTTTCTTGTACTTACTTTTCTCGCTCATTAAGAACAGGGAAACAAAAGAACGGGTCGTTATTTTGTCACCTGTAAGGCGACAGTTCAGAACAAAGCGTTGAATCACCCAGAATATTTAACCACTTTTGCCATTTGCGTTTTACAGGGTAATTCAACTTTGCACTGTACCCTACAACGTCATCATTCTATGTACACATTTTTATTTTTGTAAATGTCTCAATAAAACAGCTTTTGTTATTGATGTCATGGTGTAATTTATGCAATGAAACATTCCAAAAAGAGAAAATCATTTTATTTTCTTTAACTTCAAATATGCAATAAAGGACGTCACAGAAGAAATATAGAGCATTTATTCCAATGCAATGTACACAGGCAGCGATAGCTGGGTGGCATGTAATGTACACATGACATGTGTGCTTGTACACTCTAGTCATACATGGATGTACACTTAAAGCAGGCACATTTCGCAAAGCAAGGTTTTGAAAAACTGTATTTGCAACCCAGAATTGTAATGAACTTTTGATATATTTTTTAAAGAAATAGTTTTGCATTTAAAACGGGTTCAGGAAAAGGCACTACTTTATCGCGTATTGATGATCTGTTTGTAAGGGTGAAACTTCATTTAAAGAGGAATTTAATTAAACAACAGACAAATCATGCAACTACAGTGAAACCTCTCTGAAAGACCGACATTATCTGGGACAAAAGTTTAGTCTATACACACGTTTATTTTACATATTTTAATATAGACCACCTTTACTTCTTCTCCCACTAAAAGACCAGATTTTGGAACAAAGACCAAGTTTTCATATAATTTTTCGTTCACGGAGCACCAAATAAGAAAAAATATTGTTTGACGAATTTTAACCCTTTGAACTCGAGAGAAACGTTTGATATTTAAGTTATTTTTATGGAACAGTTGCAACCCCATTCCTGTTCATTTTAAAAAGACATTCTATAGCATGTTCTTTTTACGTTTAGTGTGCATAAAAAAAAATTATGCGAGTTGTATATTGATTTTAGAATAACCAAACGTATATTTAGTGGTTTATGACTTATGTCAAATGATTTTTAGAAAAAACTTTGGAAAAATTCGTTATAGTAATAGAAATATTCTGTTGAATTATCGGATTTCGTTAAAAAAAATTCCAAATTGTTAGTAAGATGTCAGAGGGCGCAATTGCTGATAATGCCCTATAGCAAGATCCGCCACTGTTGACGAGTTTTTAAATTTTGGTAATGATAAGTCATCAAAAATAAAATAAACTAGCATAACCGTGCGAAAATTACCGCATGAATTATCGCATCTTAATTGAATGGGAAAAAAAAGTTACATAACAGAAAATAATGTAACTAAAACTATTTTTCAAAGTTTTTTTTACAGTTGTTGGGTCTTTTTGCTTGTCCAAAATAACATATATTTAAAATTTAAAAAAAAAATGATTTCATGTTAATTTACAAGCCATACCATGTGTAAAATTAATACTGGACAATTTGGCCAAGATGGCAAGCACAAGATCGACCCTTGAACTAACACAGTAAAATATGGAATCCATTTTTCTCAAGATAATGGAACTGGAATTGCAAAGTGTGTTTACTTAAGGTTTAAGAAGGGTGATACTTTAGGTTTCACTGTATGTTGTAAAGCTAATGCTAATCTACAAAATAATTTTAAAGTATCACTGCTTTGTAAACGAGGTTAAATATAAACATAATAAACCTTGCATTTCAGCAACAAGTAAAGACATTGAGTTTTGATTGTTTAGGCAGCAAAGGTTTCCCATTGTAAACACACTACACGGAAGTCACTCATTAAGAACGTCTCAAATTGTTGCAGATACAGTTAGCATACGTTAACATAAAATTTTAAAATATAAACAAACAAATTTTATACATCAATAATAATTATCAGTTTAATGTTGGGACACAATACCAAATGAGTAGCTCAAATGCAAAAAATACAAAGTAGTCCAATATCCAATCGGCCTTGCGGGTCTTTCCTTCGAGATAGGAGTTCAGGTGTTTCCTCGTCATCTGACCATGGTTCTAAAATAACGAGGTGCATGTATGAATGTGTGTGTGAATGTTTTCCCAGGTCTTTCCTTCGAGACTCCGAACCGTCGCCAATAGCCCACTCTGCAGCGCTAGGGCAACGTTATTTAATCAAACCAAACCAATCGGCCTTGTTGACTGCCAATCGTGAAAAAAAACAGAGTTCCAAGATAAGTGTTTGAAGTTTACAACTCGCCATGACTAATTTTAAATGGATTGAAATTCACCTTATTGTTGGGAAACCTATTGAACTAGGTTTGGTTTGGTTTAATTAACATGCACTATATCTGAACATTGGGCTATTGGCGAGGGTTCGGGGTCTTGAAGAAAAGACCCACGAACGATGCCTCGTATTTTTGAACCATGGTCAGATGACGAGGTCAATACCTGAGCAACCTCAATGGGTGTCGGTACATTGAATTCCGATTAGATACATCATGCACGAGTCTTGTATACACGCCAGTATAATTTGTTGGATATTTTTAGATTACTTCCTAGTATCTTAATAGATCAGCTGGCACCCATCCAATCGGAAAATCACCACATTTTTACTTTTCCTCAGTCGGGCTCGACCTCGCAATCCTCCGATTACTAGCCGTACGCAGCCCTATTGAACTAGAACCCACACCACCTAGGGGCTTCCAGTTGCCCAGTGGATAAAAGCGTTCAGCTGGTAATTAGAGGATTGCTAGTTCGAACCCGTGCGATATACGCAACAAAGAAAAGTAAAAATGTAGTGATCTTGCGATCGGAGGGTTGCCAGCTGCGCTACTAAGATAATAGAAAGTCGTACAGGACATCCAAGAAGTTATACTGGCGTGTATATGGGACTGGTGCATGAATCTGATCGAGGTCCAATGTCCTGACGCCTGTTGAAGTTGCGTCGGGTGTCAGCTCAGGTGTTGTCCTCGTCATTTGAGTATGGTTCAAAAATACGAGGCATTGTTCCCGGGTCTTTCTCTCGAGATAGGCCCTAAACCGTCGACAGTACACCAATGTGCAGCTCTAGTGCGACGTTAATTAACCAAACCCACACCTCTTAGACAAATGATAGATTGCCAAATATTTGAAAATGGTTAAGATTTTTCGGATTTTTGTGAGTTGCATCTCTTAACAGCCCATCTAATCATCAGAATGGCTAAAGATGTGCATCATAATAAAAGAGCAAAATCATATAGGTTTAACAAGTCCTCTCCCCTTAAAAATGTTAGTGGATATAGCATATTTTGAATCTGGGCTACTCATATATTATACTTAATTTTCAATGAATTCAATTAAACTCAAGCAATTAAATTTTTTTTTCCATTTTTAAATATTTAATACTTATAACTTGGACACAATCTTCATCAATAAGCTTTTGAATAGATAAAATGACACTATACTATCTTTTTGTTGGTGTTTTAGCATCAAGGCAAACTTAAAAAAAATCAGAAAACATAATACAACTCTTGCAACAAGATTTTACGTTTTGTTTCACAAGACGAAATGCACTAAACTCTAAACATTGACTATTTATATTAATAAAATAAGAAAGCATGCCTTATTTTTACATTTATTCATAAATATATACACGAATTTTTGTTTATTTACATTCTTATCAAAATATATTACATAATCTAACAATATATATTCACCGATTTATACAAAGAAATAAATCTATGAAAAGCACTAATGTAAGGACATAACATCACTAAAAAAAAAAATAATCAATGTCTCAAGCAAAAACAAACTTTGCACCACAGATGACGCTTTTTCAATTGAACTCGAAAGACACAGGGTTACCAGACAAAGTTGCATATAGGGAATAATATTAGTTATTATTTGAACAATATATTGAAATAAAAAGCCACACCACTAGGGAAAAATGACAGTCATATATATATGTGAAGTAATTTAAGTTTAGGTCCATTTATTTCAGGGCTTGGTAGCCAATCTGCCCACTTATATGCCTGCACAAGAATATACAAAGTGCATCTAAAGTATGTTATGGGTTACCATAGTTCAGGCCCGTCGCACCGGGGGGTGGGGTGAGTTTGGGGACATTTTTTATACAATTAAATTAAAATTTAAAAGACAGAAAAGTTCCCGTTTTTACAGGGTGTCCAGAGGGGGAAAACAATCTGAAATTTCCCTGGCATGTATTTTTTTCCCCATGCGACAGAAACAATACCGATTTACGCAAATTAAGCACGATAACAGGGGGAAAATTTTACAATATTTGGCCCTATATATTGCTTTACAAGTTTCCAAAATAAATAATTTTCCAATTCTCCCAAAGAATAAAAGACACTAGAGCATTTGTTGATAACAGTTACAACAGTTTGGCAAAAAAAAATAGTTTTAACTACATTCAAGAAAAATTGGAACTTTACTAAGAATTTAGCAATTTTTAAATAGTTCAACATCCAATATTAAATTTGCTTGAGTGGGGAAGTATTTAGTTATAAACAGCCAATTGTTCTGCCAAGTTATAGGAACAATAGCATTTTGGAAAAGAAAAAAATGTTATTTCAAGTACACAATTCATATCCAAAATGCTTTATTTTCTTCTTAGATTGTATTTTGAAGGTATTCGGATATAAGCAGTCAATTAACAATGTTTTATAGCCAGAAATCAATTTAAAAAGTAATTTTTTTTTTTGCTAATTTCCTTGATTTATTTTAAAAAATCCTCAAATCCCTGATAATTCCCCCGATTTTTCCAGATTGACCAAATTCCCTGATGGACACCCTGTGTTATCTGAACATAAAAATAGCTCATTATACATATATTTTAACACATAACTCAAGAATATTTTATTGCAAATTTTGAATCATGTGCGTCTTTAAAAATCCGCAGCAATTTTACATCATTAAAATCCTTTTCGTAAACAATTGAATTTTCTGAAGTTTTATTTGTCTTGAAATTTTGTGAGCACTTTTGAAAAAAAAAGACACAAATTTATTGTAAATGAACCCGTAATGAGTTTTTCAAAGTCCAATTTTTTTTAATAAATATTTATATTTATTCTACTTTTCAGGGATTAATGAATATTCATCTTTAAGTAGCAAGTTTGTCTTTTAAATATTATAAAACAAAAGCAATGAATTCAATTGAATTAGCTGTTTTATTTTATTGAATTTTAACATTCAGTCAAACTTTATGTAAGACATATGAAAAGAGACGATTGAGGGTCTAAAAACAACAACACCCTAAAAACGGCATTAACTATTTGATTATAAAATTATAATTGTCTTTGGACTAGCAAGAAATAGGTTCTTAACTGCAATAACAACTTGTTCCTAAAAATTTTTGGAAAAAAAAAACCTAATAATTTTGTCGACTCAAAAAGGCCATCCGAGTGCAAAAGTTTAAATAGTAATTTTACTAATCTGAAGAATAATATAGCACTAAAACCTAATATATATAAATGCCTTTATAGGCTGGATATGTATCAAATATATATAAAAACAAGAAAGAGTTCTGAAGCAATGAATATCGAATATGATTAGGATGTGTGGATATAGATAACACATGAATTTTAAAGTAACTAGGTAATGGTAGATACAGTAATCGGAAATATGATTTGTTTTAAAATATAACAAAACTCTAATTCAATTAATATTATTTAGAAATTTTCACTTTATGGAAATCTATACTTGAATACTTCAATAATTTAGTGCACAGATGTGTTTAGTGGATTTTTGAGAATTTCTTAACCTTAAATTGTGGTAGACCTAAAACAATCATTTTAAATTGGCAGGAAATGTTGACGATTGTTGTTTTTCGTTTTCTGTCATGATGCTACAAACTTTCAAAAGGCTGCCCTGATGAATTAGTGAAATGTCCCTTATATCACCTGTGCACTAAAGCATATACTTTATATATAATTTTTAAAATAAACAAAAAATGTACCAACTATACACCAATAACTTTTCTATGGAAATACTTTTTGATTAGAGCACATTAAAATTAAAAAAAAAAAAATTAAGAGCTACTATAAACGATTTAATAAAAATCTTAATTGATATATAACGAAAAAAAAAATGTGTATAGAAAATTAGTTTGCATAACAGCTGGCAGTGTTATACTTCTGGACAGAGTAAATCATAGTAGTATTATATTAATATCACTACATTGAACCCATATATAATTTAAAATATTGGTTTAACACTGAAATCTACTGTCCTACCGTCAAGAGAAAGACTTCAAGAAGAGTTGCTATTGCAGAACTTTCCAAATAGAGAGGAGATTTCTTTTTTATAAATCAACTGAAATTGCACCCTATCTACATTTCACTCCCAAGAATTGAGTAAACTCATCCGTTTCTATGGTAACTACCTGGTAACAGAATTCTGGCGCCAGGCATTCTTTATGCGGTAGAACAGTAGTATTAATGAAGTAATATATTTAGGGGGAAAGGGCACTTATGTTTAAAAAATAATAACCCCCAAAAGTACGATTGAAATATATCAGTCATGTTATTAATAATATTCTCTACTAAGACTAGGTTCAAATTAACCTGCATCAGATATCAGAATTTTTTAGTTATAAATTACATAAACATTAAATTACATAACGAAGTAATAAATTTAAAACATATAAAACATTTTTAAAATATATAAAACAAGTATTTCATGAAGATTAAAATATTGAAAACTCGCATCAAAATATGAAAGAACATAAATATATATTTCATTAAGACAAATAATTAAATATTCACATAAATATTCATTCCGAAATGCAAAAATTGCATTGTAAGAAGGAAACCTAAAATTTAAGCAATGTGAATACTATAAAATAAAAAACTTGTCTTATAGAACATTGCGTTAAGAATATTAAAATACAAATACAACGTTAAAATACACAATAAAAATCCATCTTATCTCCCGAAACGTGTCCAGATTTGATGGATTTTTATTGCATATTTTAACGTTGTATTTGTATTTTAATAATGTGAATACTAGTTGCAATCATAATGTGTATAAAATTATTGGATTTTTTTGTGTAGAACTTTGATAATAAAGTATACATGAATCTGAAATCATTCCTCTTACAGGGTAGCGTTGGACAATGATCATTGTTTGGTTGCGTCACATTTAGCTATATTGGCATAACAAAACATTTTTACCCGACTACTTCGCTTATATTTTAAACAAATTGCATGGTAGTAATAAACAAAGCAATTAAAGTATAGCAAAAAAGAATGGTTTATTATGTGCAGTTAAACAGACAAACAATGGCCATTGTCATGTGATTACCTTGCATATTCTTGAAAAATTAAAAAAATTTAAGGAAGAATTAAAGTACCAAAAATGTACAACACTGGGAATATGAAACAAAAGCAAATCGAGAAATAAATGCATAATAAAATATATTTTGCAAAGATAACACAAGTAAATTTTTTTATACAAAAAAAAATCAAATAAAAAAAAATTGAGTATATAATTCTAGACTTTTGGTTTGCTAAGTTATCATCCTAAAATTTAATTTTACAAACAGATATTTCAACTCTACAATAACGTCTAAAAGCCAATAAATGAATCGGAACTTTTAGAAAATATATCAAACTCAAATAAATGTACACACTTCAAATAATCTCTACTTGAGGCAACTTTGACTATGAGGATTTCCTTATAAAGAGTGCAGACTTTTTAAAAGATTTTTTTTTCTACAGGGTTTACTTAATGTCTACATAAGGCCACCTGTTAGCTCTTTGGACATGTGTCTGGAGTGAAGAGGATCATAATATAACACACTGAAAACAGAGAGACAATTTATTTCATTTGGATTCAATTAAAATGAGTATGGGTATACAGAAATGTGTACAGGTCTGTACACATTTTCAGAGTATAAAAAGGAGTTTTTAAGTATCTTAACCCTTTGCACTCGTATGTCCCTGTATGGGGGACATGACTCGTTTTACCATCGTGCTCGTATGTCCCCGTACAGGGGACATTGCATCTGTACCATTACATTCGTAGATTCGCTCGTTAGGGGTGTATTCGTTCAAGGGGTGTATTCAGGGGTTATGTTTTTAAATTTTTGATTTAAGGATGGTAAACCTTCTAGTTAAATTGGAACACATTTCCATCCAAAAAATTCATCTTGATCGAACATGAAAAAAAATTCCGAGTTATTTGCCAACTTTCTAAAGCATAATTACGAGTGCAAAAGGTTAAAAGCAATTTACAAGGACATTTTTTTTTAATAATATTTTTTTTTTTAATTATTTCATATAAAATAATTATAAGTAAATTTGTTTATACATTTATAACAAAAAGTAACTTCTGAAGAAAAGAAAAAATATTTTTAAAAAAAATTAACTACTCAAATGAATAGAAAAAGAGGAAAGGTACAATAATTTAAAGTTATTGGGTGTAAAGAAGCCCTGGGTTTTCTACTGAAATATTGAATTTAATTTGTATGAATAGCAAACCTTTTCAATAAAAGTTTAGTACATTTTTTTAAATGATAGTCGTTTAAAAGACTTTGAAAGGGTCCTTATAAACATAAAATGAAAATAAAGTTCTTAAGGACTACTAAAGACTACCAGCCCTGTTACTGTGCTTCCACTTTTTATATATGAAGAATTATTAAGAAGCTTTGTCTATTCAATGGAAAGGAAGAAAATAAAAGATGAAACAAAAAAAATTATAAAGAAAAATTTTGGGAAAACACATAAAAAAAGGCAAAATTCTGTCGAAGATTCTCAGGGCATAATTTAGCTTGAATCCCTCCTCACATTTTAGGCAACTAATATTCCAATTTTAATTCACACAAATAAGCTAATCCTACTACTTTTTAATGAAAATTTTGTCTTTAAACTTCATATCTCATATACAGGTATACATAATTCAATTTGATATTAGAAAAGTCTTATTTAATTATTTTTTTAATGTAATTTTCTTAGTAAACAGAAAATGGAAAACACATGCAATCCTGCGTAATTTGTTGTAGGATTTAAATGACATCACATTATGTGATACTAGAAGAAATACCCATTCTTCACACAAGGTTAAATAAAACGACACTTTAGAAATAAATTTTTAAAAATCAAACCACTGTCTGTCTATTCAACATTTATAAGTGCCAAAAGGTATTTTATGATTAAAATATATGTTGTGAAGTTTTTCACAACAGATATATTAACATATAGGGTTAAAGATGGTAAGCTTCCATAAAAAGAATGTAAAAGGACATATGTCGAGGACTCGTATTTATGGCGAGATTACGATTTAAATGACTAAACTTTGGCAAGTTTATCTTGGCGATAACCACAACAAATTTGCAAACATAATAACATTGCGATATTTAAAAAAATTATGTTACTAAAATCAGATTCATAATAGAATTTTCAAATAATAATGTGGTGTTATTATTAACTGAGATTAGTGACGAGAGATATTTCAATAACAGTTACAAAATATCACTATTTCAATATTTGATAATTAAAAATAGATCCAAGATCCAAAATATTTTAAAAAATAAAAGGTAAATAGCATAAATTAAAAAAAATTATTAATTTTCTTATTTATCATGGTCTGGTATATTGTGCTATATTAAATAAAAACAAAATTTGGATGGAAGTTTAAAGTGTATGTTGACAAAAAATTTAATAGAAATTAATTATTTTTTATGTGTATATTGCGATCGCCAATATGCATTTAATGATGTAAAAATGATTAAAAGAAATTAATAAATTTATATAATAGAAATAAATTATTGAAATATTATTAAATGTTGGATCATTAACAGTATTTTAATGAAAATAATTCCTACTATTAACTAATAAAAAAATTCATGAAAAGCACTAATGTAAGGACATAACATTACTACAAAAAAAATAATCAATAAGTCTCAAGCAAAAGCAATCTTTGTACAATGGAGGATACCTTTTAAAATTGAACTCGAAAGACACAGGGTGCCCAGGTAAAGTTGCTTACAGGGAATATTATTCGCTTATGATATCAAATAACAGTTAAATATACTAGTTATTTCATTATAATATCGTAATAATTGTCATTATTTAATAATAACTACTAAGCTCATCTCTAACTGAGATTCATTAGAATTGAGGGGATTCTAGCCAAGGGGGTTTATGTCTAAATGCGAGTTTCCTCTCACTTTCAACCAAAGGTGTTTCAGAGTAATAATCTTATAAGGTGAGATTAAATTGGCTTATAATAAGCTTCTTTTGCAGATATTTCAGTCATAAATAAAGTAATTAATCATGCTATAATACAAGTTGCTCCTTTTTTTGTGTGTAATACTGCACAAGGTAATATTAAAGATATATTTTTTCGTTTATTTAAAGCAATAAACATAAATTATTAATTTTAAAGTATTTTATTGTTGGCAACAATTTTATGATTTTATAACAACTATTTCTTTTACTCTCATACTATTTCTTTTTTTTAAAATGGAAATTTCAAAATATAACTTCTAATACCATTATAAAAAACTAAACATAATTTTAAAATTTTGAGTCTGATACACGCACATCTTAGAACGAATGGTACCCATACATAAACTGTCAGCCTTTAACATGTATGCAAGTTGGTATTTTGCGATCCACTCAAAGACATTTTATTTTATTAATACAGATTCTTAGAGATATTAAAAACCAATAAAATTAACGCAAAACAAGAGTACTTATTCATTGTAAAAAAAAAAGATAACTGGCAAACACACTTTATTGAGAAATAAAAAGAACAGGAAAGAGGACAATAGCACTCACTTTATTGAGAAATAAAAAAAACAGAAAAGAGAACAAAAGCACTTTATTGAGAAATAAAAAGAACAGAAAAGGACAAAGGCACTTTATTGAGAAATAAAAAGAACAGAAAAAGAGGACAAAAGCACTTTATTGAGAAATAAAAAGAACAGAAAAGAGGACAAAAGCACTTTATTGATAAATAAAAAGAACAAAAAAGAGGACAAAAGCACTTGAGAACTATTGAGAAATAAAAATAACAGAAATAAAGGACAAAAACACTTTATTGAAAAATAAAAATAGAAAAGAGGATTAACCCACTTAATTGAGAAATAAAAATAACAGAAAAGAGGACAAAAGCACTTTATTGAGAAATAAAAAGAACAGAAAAAGAGGACAAAAGCACTTTATTGAGAAATAAAAAGAACAGAAAAGAGGACAAAAGCACTTTATTGATAAATAAAAAGAACAAAAAAGAGGACAAAAGCACTTGAGAACTATTGAGAAATAAAAATAACAGAAATAAAGGACAAAAACACTTTATTGAAAAATAAAAATAGAAAAGAGGATTAAACCACTTAATTGAGAAATAAAAATAACAGAAAAGAGGACAAAAGCACTTTATTGAGAAATAAAAATAACAGAAATAAAGGGCAAAAACAATTTATTGAAAAATAAAAATTGAAAAGAGGATTAACCCACTTAATTGAGAAATAAAAATAACAGAAAAGAGGACAAAAGCACTTTATTGAGAAATAAAAAGAACAGTAAAGAGAACAGGCAAAAGCACTTATTTATTGAAATAAAGAAAAAGGAATGTGGACAGAGGAAATGGGTAGGTGTCAAGAAAGGGATCAATTGATATAGTCACTTACATCCCTCGATCGGTTACTGTTCCCATTGCCGTTTCTCGCGACGTTTTCGTTAGGAGGCGTGTCTTGGGGGTGGTGCTGCTGTGGCTGTGAATGGTGGCTCTGCTCCCTCTTCAGCTCTTCGTCTTGGAGTCTCCGTGCCAGCTCCTCACTTCAAAAAGAAAAACATCAATTAAGAACAGGTTTTACGGAACTTTGAAAAGAAAAATGATTGGTTAGTTGAATTAACATTGTACAAGAGCTACACAATAGAATATCGGAGGTCTGTCCAGAATTTGGGTCCGTTTACAGACCCATTACAAATTTTTTTAAGAAAACAACCTTCTCACCCTACCCCTTGCCTTCCTTTGAAATCGAAAAAACGATTGATGAGCGATGTCATGCACAAAGTAAAGTCGTTGTTATAGGATATACAGTGATGAAAATCTTCCTTGAATCTATTGTTTCCTGTTTCATTAGCAATTTTAAAAGTATTGTTTTTAAAACAAATTCTGCCATTCTGTGAATTTTGTTCCTTTTTTTGCAACTTGAACACAACAAAACTTTTGATTGTTTTTACCTCGGAGGCAAGGTTGTTATGATATTGTGCAACACGATAAAACTCAATTGGGTTTTTTAAAGAACAAAAACTTAAAAATACACAAGTGGGCAATTCAACTTAATTTAATTTATTGACAGTTAACAATAAAAAGTTAATATACAAAATAACATAATATTATCACAACATTACTTTTAAATTTTTATTTTTCTTAATGAACTTGTAAATTTTCATAACTTTACTTTTCAAAATACTTTTATAAATTTAAATATATAACAATATAATAATTAAATGTAATATTTAAAATTGTTCGTTCTAATTTCAATTTCTAAAATAAGAATATTCCAGGTTATATATCTACACAAACAATACAACTTATATGGTTAGTTCTACTAGTCTTTTTATAATTACTCGATGTAATTTGAAATAAATACATTAGTCATACTCATACTGCTCGGCATTGAACAGTACTGTTCAATTGCATAAAAGTCCTCTTTCAAAAAAATTAATTATAACAAAAGTCAGAAAAATAAACAGAAAATTTCAAACTTCAGTTTCTAAGGACTTTTAAAGGACCTAAAACCAAAATTTTAAATTTTTCAAAGGAATTATGTTGTAAAAGAAACTCATAAAAAACCTCATAAATGTTTAAACAATATCTTCACATCAAAATGCTAATCAAGTAATTTTTAACAAGTTAAAATTCTATATAAATATATTTCAAATATCAAGTTAAAGCATATTTAATACTTTCACAATGAGCTCGATTGCCACTTCTGGAAACTTTAGAAGTTCATAAAAGCCTTCAAGTTTAAAATAAAGAATATTAGCAGGGTTTCCATTCAATATTAAAAAAAAAAATCACTGACTTACTCGGAAGGTTTTTAAAAATTCTAGTCCTAGAATTAATTACATGTATAAATAAAATAATAACCAAGCAAAGTGGAGTACGAATCAAGAAATTAGAATTGTTACAAACTTATACTTACATAACAAAACAAAAAAACTATAACGATGAAAAGTATATGAGAACAAGGCACATTTAGCCAAAATTATTAAAAAAATTCTCCAATTTTTATCGAATAGTTATTCATATTTCCTGTCAATTTCTTAATGTTTATGTCATTTTTGATTATCCTGCAATCCCAGGATTTCCAGGTCCTGAATTAAGTACTTTGTAAGGGACCTTTCCTTTCTGACCTCAGTCCACCACCTAAAGAGACGACTGAGGCCAGACAAACATCCACTCCCCAGGATACGAAGGCGGAGAGTTTGTCGGATATTCAAGCATCTTCAACTCAGGTAAGATTAGTTTATCAACTAATCTTGCTAGGGAGGTTAACTTTACTGAAAGTGACCTTCTCAGGCTTGGTGGGTTGGATATCGATACCTGCTCGGAGGGTACTTTGCAACCCTCGTCACCCACTTCAGTTGGTGATATAGATAGTCTACTTATGGACGATTCTGAGGGAGCTGAATCTACTGCTCCATCAACCGATACTCAACTCTCAAAACATGGGTAAAGGTATCAATGTAGGTCAAATTAACCTTCACCATAGTCGTTCAGCTTCTGCTATTCTTAGCAGAAAGATGACTAGAGGTGAAATTGACATAGCTCTCATTCAGGAACCCTGGATCCGTAATGGTAAAATCATGGGTCTGGGGGTTAAAGGTTACAATATTTTCTTTGATAATACCAGTGACAAACCTAGAGCCTGCATTTTAGTTAACTCTAAGATCAACGTTCTTAACTCTCAATGGAGACTGTGTTGCTGTTAACCTCCCCTATGAGGAGTCCAATCCTTTCTCCAACACCATCTTTGCTATTCTGGATTATAGTGCTGCTAAACACTGTAAAATAATTCTAGGCCTATATGCTAACTCGCACCACATTCTTTGGGGCAGCAGTAACTGCAACAAACGTGGTGAAGTACTCATTGAACATCTGTTGAGATATAACTTGTTTATTCTTAATACTGGCAATGAACCCACTTTTGTGAATGTTAACAGAAGGGAAGTCATTGATATCACTTTGTGTAACAACCTTTGCCATGCGCTAGTTCATAATTGGAAAGTATCAGATGAAACCACTTTATCTGATCACAGACTAATTATGTTTTCAGTTTTAGGTCCGTCAAGGATCTTTACTGAGGGTAGGAACCCAAAGAAAACAAACTGGAGTTCCTACAAGGATGAATTGGCCAGGTTGACAGAGGCTGACAACCAATTTGGTAAGCTTTCCTCTGTTAATAACTTGGAGATGGCTGTTAATCAGCTTCAGCATGCCATTATCCAATCTTACTACCATAGCTGTGATATTACACGCACTGCCTCACGTAGGATCGTTCCATGGTGGAGCACAGAACTTAGCTCATTACGTAATAAATGCAGAAAACTGTTTAATAGAGCTAAGAAGAGCTGTGACTGGCTAGCCTATCGCACTGCTCTCACTGTCTATAATAAGGCCGTTAGAGATGCCAGAAGGAAATCCTGGCAAGCATATTGTAGCAGTATTGAAGATCTCCCTGCTACATCTAAGCTTGTCAAAATCATGTCGAAAGACAAGAGCTGTAGCTTAAACACTATAAAGCTTCCGAATGGTAAGTATGCTTTCTCTGGGAATGCAATCCTGAAAGAGATGTTTCGGGTTCATTTCCCGGGCTCCCTTGAAGTGTGCACAGCAGCTACCACTATTCAAACTACAATCTCGTGTGGTAAGAACAATTGGGATGCTGCAAAGAAGGTTGTGTTCCATGACAAAGTGGTCTGGGCAATTAATACCCTCAAACCCTTCAAAACTCCTGGTGTGGATGAAGTGGTCCCGGCCCTTTTTAAAGAAGGGCTTTTTGTTTTGGCCCCTATTCTCTGCAAAATCTATAGAGCCTGCATTGCATATGAATATATTCTAACTTCCTGAAAGGTAACAAAGGTAATATTCATTCGAAAAATTGGAAAAGAAAATTACTATGAGGCCAAGTCCTTTCGACCTATCAGCCTTACATCTTTTTTTCTCAAAACGCTCGAAAAAATTATTGATAGGCATATCAGGGAGACTGTCTTGGTTTCCAAGCCACTTTCTGTCTCTCAACACGCCTATCAGCCTGGTAAATCCACTGATAGTGCCCTATACAATCTTTCCTTTATTTTGGAAAAAAATATCAGGGCTAAAGAGACTGCTTTGGCTGTCGTTCTCGACATCGAGGGGGCCTTTGATAAGGTTCCTGTTGAATCTATAATTCGTGCTCTTACTGAAAGAGGAGTCAACAATGTTGTTAACTTCATTAATAATCTGCTCTCGTCAAGATATGTCTGTGCCTCACTTCTTGGTGACGACTTGATGGTGCATGCAGTCGCTGGGTGTCCCCAGGGAGGGGTTCTTTCACCCATCCTGTGGTGCCTGGTTGTTGATTCACTACTTGAGACTTTATCTCTTTCAGGTGTGTCCTGCATTGGCTATGCTGATGATGTTGTTATTATCACTAGGGGTAAATTCATTGACACCATTTGTGATGTCATGAATAAGGCACTTCGCGATATCAAAAAGTGGTGCCATAACGAGGGTCTTTCAGTAAATCCTCAAAAAACCTAGAAAGACATCCACTATTGATGTAAATATCAATTTTTTTGGTCAGGCCCTTATTTCATAGTTCCCACTCTTTCACTTAAAAAAAATTCAAGTACTTTTCAAGAACTTTTCAAGGACCCATATTTTTTTTTCAAGGACCTGATGTTGCATTAATATCAGCGCAAGATAAAAGTTTTTCGAAATGCATGAAATATTTTAAAACATAAATATTCAAGAACATTAAGTTTAATAACAAATTTATCATTACTGTATGTGCATTACAAAATCTCTAAAATAGGTCATTAAAACATTTAGTATGAATTTTATAAATTTACCTATGTCTAACTTCAAAATTTTAATAAAGGCGAATAGTCAGGAAAATATCATCCTTTACCTTAGCTCTTAATAGATTTTCAATGAGTATTAGTTTATAAAAAATATACAAGTTTACATGCTAATTACAAATATCAATAGAAGATTTGAAATTGTAAAATTTAATGAAAATAAGAAATGCTTATTTTTTTTACTCCAAAAAAAAAAAAAAATGACTGCACAAAGAGAACTTAAAAATATTTTATTGAAAAACAGTTATGTCAGTCTTCTAGCAAATGATCGACTTTATTATGATTGCTTTAACAAACTTTATTTTATTTTCTTTAGCTCATCAACCATACTATTAATCTTATAATTTATCTGTTTAAGTTCCAGAATTTTTGATAATAAATTTTTCCATAATAAAGTACCATTTATTAAATGATTTCAGCATTTAAAACAAAAACTCCTTTTATTAACAATATTTTCTATGGAAAAGAATACAAATTAAAATTTTATTTCATTGTTAAAATTTATATTCTCTTGATCGAAAGGGTACTTTCCTTACCTTTCACTGGATTTACTTCAGAAAGGCCAGAATTTTCTCTTTTCTAAAAGCCTTTTTTTAAAGTTTGTATAATTCAGAGTTTTTTTTAGAAATGTTTATAATTTCACAAGAAAAAAATTTAAAAAATGCACCATAAAATCATTATATGAAAAATCTCTAAAAGTTGTGCTTTTTTAAAAATAAAATTGAAATGTACTTTTGCTTCAGTTAGAACAAATTTAAAATTCAAATTGCACAATAATATTCTTTTTCTATAATAAATTAAGTCCTTGCAAAGAGTCACTACCTTCAAAAAGTTAGTCCTTTTTTTCAATTTAATGAACTTCGGTGGCCATTTATATAAAGAAAAAATTCTTAATTATCAATATAATATAAGTTCTCGCATCATCATCATTACACTATACTCACATATAAACCAAAAAAAATCCAAAAATAATTTTATCAAGAAACAGTTTAACTCCAAATAGGTAAATATTACAATTACAGACATAGTACAGGCTAAAAACCAAAAAAAATCTTAATTTTTTCCAAACAGAAAACTTTGAAGTCCTCAAATTTTCTAGAGCTCCATGTAAAAAAGTTTTTACAATCTCAAATTTCATAAAGGGAAGAGGGAGAATAGTTTCAAATAATGAAAAAAAAAATTAACAAAATATATAAGCAGTAAAACAAATTAGAAGATTAATACAACACAAACAAAAAGAAACAAGCTTCTTCCAAAATTCAATTTTTATAACTCCAAATGACAAGTCCTAAAACTGCAAATTCGTAAATTAAATTATATTTTCGAAAAATTTAATGCAATTTTGTTTAGTAATGCACATCAAATCATGATAAAATAGAATGTAGTGAAGTATAAACATTTATTTATCAGATGCAAAAGGATTGCAAGTCGTTCAAAAGAGATCGCAGCAGATCGCGTTTAGTGAATTTCTACAATTTTAAGGTTTTCATGAATGAAAAAATTCTTAAAAGAGTGCCATTCGGAAATTGCATACGTCAGATGCAAACGAAATTTAGTTAAAACCATCTCAATTTTCGTGCGATATCCCCGTTTGAGGAAGATCGCAAATATTCGAACAAAAGGGATAAAAAATAAAAAGTTCACTATTTTGCTGAGGCGAAGATTGATTCTAGGGATGGGTTCTTTCAAAAAAGGGGAGGAAAATTCCACCGGCAATTTGAGAAGCGAAGAGGATCACAATTAGGGGCGTTAATGTTTTGACAGGAGTCATTCACTTTCCTTTATTGAAACATACCTTCTTTCAAAGCAGGCAATTTTTGGATTGATGCATTGTGAATTCCGGCCGATTGGGGTACCAAGATAATCTTACAGACTTACGTTTTTGCGGAAAAATATTTTTTAAAACTACGGAGCGCAAAGATACTGAAAACAGGAAGGACACATTTTTCACTTCTAAAAAGGGCAGGGCGCATCGGCACTTGCTAAAAAAAAGGGGGGGGGGGGGGGGCAGGGCGCGCCGCCCTTTGAAAAACGAATAACAGGAACACTAACTTATTGGCTTTCAGAAAGTATATTGAAGATTCATAACAGTCAAGTCTAATAAATCCCGTTTTACTTATTAAAAAATAGCATAGAGTGAAATTCTAATGCTATAGAGTACAAACTTTTATTTTAAATGAAAAAAAAATCATGAGAAAAAACAAATATTTTGCAGTACAAAGCATTTTAAAATACTAAAATACTAGTGGGGGTACACAATATCCTCAGCACTATTTAAATATTCTAATTTATAAATTGAAAAATTTCTAAAGTCCCGATTTTTGACAAAATTGGCATAACTAATTGAATCTTAAAATAGTTTTAAATTTTTTTTTAATAAATTAAAACTCAAAATCGCCTTTCAAAACCAGAAAAAATGGCTTTAAATATAATGCAAAACAACTTTTTTGTCTTTAAAGTCGGAAAAACCATCGGTCTAAAATACCGATTTATAGCAAAATAAAAGAAAATGTAATAAATAAATGTTTGGTGCAGACTTTGCATCTTGCTTTGTGTCTATCGTCTGTTATTGGTTCGATCCAGAATTTATATTCGTGTTGTTCAACAAAAGTTTATTAAACACACATTTTCCAGGCATTTTTAGTGCCACTTAAAATAAATCGACACAAAATTAATAGGCATATAAGAATTTTTCGAAAAAGCACGTGGGCGAATATCGAGGGTAAATCGGCGAATTGAATTATGAAATTGTCCTTTTGTTAGTGTTTTGGCCGAATGCCGGAAATAAGAAAACTTTTAACATGACGTCAGTCAAAGGGAGGAGACAACTGAGTATTCTGCGCGAAAGAGAAGCGCAATCGCCCAAAACAGAATTTTTTTTAGTTTCGTTTTTCACGGGAGTTTGCTACTGGAAAAAAAAAAATTCAAGTACTTTTCAAGGACCTCGCGCATTTTTCGCAATTTTCAAGTACTTTTCCGGGGCCCCGTGTTCGCCAAATTAAATTCAAGTACTTTTCAAGGACCGTGGGAACCCTGTATTTGTTCTAATGAAGTCAAATTTTTGGGAGTTTTCTTTGACAAAAAACTTAATTAGATTAGGCACTCTGAGTTCTGTATTGGTAAAGCCAAGAGGATCTTTCGGAGCTGCAAAAATGCCATTGGGAAAACTTGGGGGGTTAAATCCTAAAGTCCTTCATTGGGTCTCTACTATGATCATTTGTCCTATACTAACTGATGGCTCTGTTGTATGGTGGTCTAGGACCAAGATACTTAACTGCAGACTTGATCTTGGAAAAATTGAAAGGATGGTCTGTGTTGCAATCTCTGGGTGTCTTAAAACCATCCCTTCAGCCACCTTGGAGCTTCTCCTTGGGCTACACCCTCTTCATATGCGAATTGAGGCTGAGGCTCTAATTTGTGTAAGAAAACTGAAATATTTAGGCCATTGGCACGATTACTCAAAATATCTGTCCTGGAAAGACCTGAATCCTAAGGTAACTGAGCACCAGCTGTTCAACATTCCCTGCGACATAGCGCTTGTAAGATTTGGCTTCAACAAGCCTTTTAAAGTCCATTTCCCCTCACGATCGGACTGGACTGAAGCTCCAACAAGTGATCATAACCGTATTGTGTGGTACACAGACGGTTCTAAACTTGATAACTCTACTGGGACAGGTGTCTTCTGCCACACTGATAATACCAAATTATCTTATCCTCTTTGTCAATTCTCCACAGTTTTCCAAGCAGAGGTCTACGCTATCCTTATGTGTTGTAGAACATGTATAGACAGAAGTTATCATGCCAAACATATTTACATATGTTCAGATAGCCAGGCTGCCCTCCTGGTTCTTCAGAAACCTAATTTCACCTCACTACTGGTTTGGGACTGTTACTCTAACCTATGCAAACTAGCTGTGAGTAATAAAGTCTCCTTATTTTGGGTTCCTGGACACTCGGGCATTCCGGGTAATAAAATGGCAGATGAATTGGCCAGACTAGGCTCTTGTTCCCCCTTTATTGGTCCTGAGCCAGCATTAGGTATCTCTAATGAAGTTATCAGAGGTACTGTTCTCTATTTTTAGGAATCTACAGTACAATGACTGGCGCAGCGCATCAGACCAGAGACAAGCTAGACAACTAAATAGTGGATGTCCTAGCTCTTGTCATATCGAGCTGTTAAAGCTCTATCGCTCTGGTATTCGTAGGGCTATTGGATTACTAACTGGGCACTGTACTCTCAGAAGGCATCTAACTATTATGAGGGTTATGGATGACCCTTTGTGTAGGGGATATAGGAATAATGAAGAAACTGTTGTACATATTCTCTGTGAATGCGACTTCTTCTCCGCCCAGAGGTTCGAGCACTTGGGACGTCACTTACTTGAGCCTTGGGAGCTCCAGGATATTCCTGTTAGATCATTGCTGAATTTTGCTTCAACTACGGATCTCTTTTCGTAAGTGATCAAAGATTTATTTAACTTCCAGGAGAAAGTACAATAGACCTCCGGTCGCAGTGCTTGCTCCAACTGGAGCCCCCATCCTTAAGTCATAAGGGCCCCTAGGGATCGTTTGTTCGTTCATTCATTATGTCACACATTCTTGAGGGAGGGTGGGTACTAGAAGGCATGACTAACTCATCAAGAAAGATAGTTGTCTCCATAGTTTTATGACATAGCAAAACAATTTTTAGTAAAAAAATGCTGATATTTGTTTTACAATTTTCGCTACAAGTCACTTATAGAAATCTATCTTTCTAATGGAATATTTTGGTAACACAGGGTGTGCAGAGGGAAAACAATAATCCCCTGATATTTAATTTATCATTAACTTATTTTTCAGTGTGATAACAGAAAATACAACAATGTATAACATCGAGTAACAAAGAAATTTGAACTTCAAGTTAAAATTTCATTAAAAATTTAGTCCATTTTAAAAACATTTAATAGAGTGAATGTACCTACATGGTGCGTTCCATAAGTAATGCAACCAATTTTTTCCTGATGCGACTATACACCGTAGCGCCCTGTAACCTGTTCGGCTAGTTTGAGGGGGTATTAGCGTCATAACGCACCCATTCTCAGTCAGCTCCGAGCTGCCGGAAAGTCAGGACGTGCGTTCTCTGAAGCCCGTTTTGAGCTTAATGTAACATGGCGCGATGGATGGAGCAACGTTACGCTATAAAATTTTGCATTAAACTTGAAGTCCGCCACAGAAACGTTTCTATTAATTCAACAGGCCTTTGGGAGTTATAGCTTGTCCAAATCACAAGTTCACAGATGGCACAAGTCGTTCAAGGAGGCATGAGCAAGTCCAGGATCAAAACCATGCTCATTGTCTTCTTTGATGTCAAAGGCATTGTCCATCACAAATTCGTACCTACCAGGACCACTGTGAACGCAGCTTTTTACTTGGAAGTGCACAAAAGGCTGAAAAGGAGGGTCTCGCACTGCCGAAGTAACATCAAGGACGCATAGAAACTTCATCACGAACGCGCCAAGCCACAACACCTTCGTTGTCAACGATTTCCTGACCAGGACCCATACCCCACTGGTTTCCCAGCCTCCCTACAGTCCTGACCTGGCTCCCCCAGACTTTTTTTGCTTCCTCGCTTAAAAGGAGCCCTGAAAGGGAAACATTGGACACGATTGAAAACATCCAGGCTCATGTTACATTGGCTCTAAAGGACCTCCCGGAGAAGGCCTAGAAAAACCGCTTCCATAAATGTATCTACGCAACAGGATGCTATTTTGAAGATTTTTAACTAATTGTACGAATATGTCCAATAAATGATTTTTTATGAATTTGGTCGCATTGCTTATGGAACGAACCTTGTATTACCGACCAGTTAAGACCAATTTCTGACCAGTAACATTGTTAAAAGGGACATTTAAAATCATAATGAAATGCAGTTACTTTTATGTAATTTATCCAAATGGTCCAATAACTGGTATGAGGTCGGTACTTGGTGCATTCACCGGTCACCCTACATACATTTTAAATTTTGGTTAGGTGAGTAGGTGTCTGTTAACAACAGTCAAGCAGTGCTGTTATAGTTTTTAAAAATGCTCGTATTTTCGTGAATTTCCCTGATTGCAAACACAAAATTTTAGTATCTGGTACAGTGTGTCGTGTGAAACGACTTTTTTTCTCTCGATTTGGTTGCATTTAGTGCTTATCTGAATATAAATGATGAATCAGCGATGATTAATAGACAAAAGTCAAATTTGTAATGAAAATTGTTATCAAATTCCCTAATTTTATAAACTTGATTTGAAATTTTCCGAAAAACTCAGACAATTCCATATTTCTAGAATTGTCAATATATTCCAGATTGCCCTGTTTTCCCCATGAACGGACACCCAATAAAATACACAAAAGAAAGGAAGTTTTAATGATTGTTTTTCAACTGTAAAAATTTATCAAAATGTGATATAGTAGAGTAAAAAAAGGAAGAAAATAGCATCAGGAAATTAACACCACCTTAGACCCATCGAAAATATATAAAAAGTTCCAAACGACTTCTAAATCCTGCAAACTTGCAATATTTTCTAAAAAAAAGCTGTTAGTAACATTAAATAAAAGCATGATATCCACAGCATTTAAAATCTGCTCTAACATGCAAAAAAAAGTACACAAATCACCATCCAAGCACCAATGAGAGACAAGGAGAAGAAGCTCATAAAAGACCTACTCGGTAAGGCCGTTTGAAATCCCCAGTTTTGTCTTTTTAAAGTCCTCCCACTCAAGCTCGTTGGTTTGCTGCTTCTGTTGCTCTTCCTGCAGACTGAGAGCAACCAAGAAGCTGGAATGGAAAGGGGACACACTTCAGCACAGAGTCAGGCAAAAGCGGCATGCAAATTCCCAGTATATGTGCATTAGTAAAGTAACACACGCTTTGGATTAATAAACTACATTGGTTGCAATTAAAGACTTTAGTGCAAAAAACTGTAGGTCCATTTAAGCTGATTTTAATATCAGTCAAAAAAGTTTTCATAATTTAATAGTCATATTGAAATAATTAAATTATTATATATATATATTTGTTATCTGTGTGTTGACGACAAAGTTTTATATAATTTTTTTGGTATAGTAAATTGTTTTTTATCTTCACAGTAATTAAAAAACAAAATCGCAAACACACAGATGTGTCAAATGCCGAAAAACTTTCTATAATACTAAAGGAAATTTGTTTATTATTATATATGGTGTATGCGAATCACCTTTACAACTTTGACATGAAATAAAACCTAAAAGATATCTAAGTAATGTTGCTTGCACACGTAACAGCAACCCATAAAGTTTTAATTCTATGCAGTTTTTTTCCAAAACTATTAATGCGCCATTCCCACCATTAATAGACCAATAAACTATTCAACACACTCAGATGCCTCCTGAGGATGGGTGAAGAGAATTATCTTTACAACTTTGATATGCAATAAAACTTTAAAAAAAATATATACCAGTTATTAAGTTATGCTGCTTGTATAAGTAGCAACAACGTGTTCATTTGTATGCAGCTTAAATTTTAAAAATATATATATCAAGTTTTCTTTAAACTGCTTACAAATAAGAATTCCTGCGTTGCTATTACATGTACAAGTAACATATCTTAGCTAGATAAATTTTTTCGGTTTTATCGCGCGTCAAAGTTGAAAAGACAATTCTCAGACATTCTGTATTTCATTACTCTATACTACTTGCAATATTTAAATATCATCTTATCTTAAGGAAAGATTATATTTAAATAGTGCAAGTAGGACAGTGACGCAAGTAATAAATATATACTACCAATTTTTTGGGGTTTAAAAGCTATGATCGGCAGCATTTAGAGCTGAACCCGGGATAATGTAAAGGGAGGATTAACAACTTCTTCCCATCAGCTCTTCTACATTATACAGATATATCTTATTTACATCAACATCTTTTTAGTCTTTAGTTATTCTTAACAATTAGTTGTCCTGTTCAAATGAATGTCTTGTCATTTTTAGCATGATGTCAAAGCCTTCAATAATCAATGAGATGGGCTCATAAAGGGTATATGTTTCTTAAGAAAATTGGAAATTTACAAGAAATCTACTTGCATTTCTTTTATCTTCAAAATATTTTGTATGCATAATCTTCTGAATATTAAGGTAAGGGAAAACATTTTATCTTAATTGAGACAAAAATAGTTTTGTGCTGTTTTACACAAAACTCTTCAATTAGTGTTATAAATGAATATTAAAATAAGATACCTGTAAAAACAACATATTTTATGCAATAAAGTAGGGATTGTACTAATTGAAAAACATAACCACTACTTGAGCTTGCTTGCAATCTAAAAAAAACTGTGACTAAAAAGTAAAACATTATATTATATTAACATTTAGATTAGAATATTAGCCGAAAAACAAAAAGTGCCAAGCACTTTTTTTTTTAAGAACCATTTTTCAGAAATCATGAAAAACAGCCAAACTTTAAAGCAGTTTGACCAAATATGATTTTTTTTAGTTTCCTATTAGTAAATGATAGTATTTACTCCTATAGTTGGATAATGATAGTATTTATTCCTACATTGGTAAAAACTGAAAAGCCGAATAAAATATAACTAACGATACCAAAATATTATTTTTTAAATGTTTGGATATAGTCTGTTTTGCCTTTTAAGTATTGTTCAGTTTGCAAATATAAAACCACATTGACTTAACTAACAGATATATTACAATTTGCAAAAAAAAAAAAAGCAATGATACAAAAGCTTTTCAGGTTTTACAGCAATGTATATAATTTTTTAATTCATTAAAGTACTTTTTATCAAAAAAAAATTCATATTTAATGCATTGTGATAAAATTTAAAACCTAAGAAATTAAAATATCTAAAAATTTAAACAATTTCTTGAGGTGAAGTTAATATATTTGTTTGGATATCTTCTTTGCCCCCCAGAGTGCTAATAAACTGTTATTAGAAACATCACCGAAGAAAATGCCAAAATACTAAAAAAAAGATAACTTAATCCTTTTAATCTCAATAGAAATGTAAGATATCTTAAAATAAATCCGATTTTTACACGGTCTTTCAAACTGGGGAAGGAACAATATTTTATAATAAATTAATTAAAGTAAAATTACTCTTGGTCAATAAAAACAAATCTTAATTAGTTAAAAAATGTATATTAGAAAAAAATATTTAAAACTGTTTTCCTAATTAGAAAAATGAATAATAAAAAATTATTTAAAACTTACTCTTGATCAATTTGTTTTTCTTCACACACAGCTGACGTTAAGGGCAAATCCGAACTCTTCGGTGGCACCAGCACAAAGTTCGAATCCACAAACTGCCCGTCCCCTTCGATGTTGTTGAGTGTTTCCCAAACAACATTCTCGTTCACGAAACCCTGGTCAGTCACCAGCTGGTAGAGGCAATTCTGAAAAGAATATAATGCAAAAAAGAAATAGTGAGAAGTTTGGTTGGTTTAAAAACGTCGCACTAGAGCTGCACAGTGTGGAGGAGGTGTGCAGTGTGCAGAGCTGCACAGTGTGGAAAAGTTTGGGGTCTATTCCAAAGAAAAGACCGAGAAACTGTTTGGTAATTTTGAAACATAGTCAGATGACGAGGACAATATCTCAGCTGACAAACCACACATAGGCATGAGGACATTGGACAACGGCAGATTTAACGTACATTGATCACCTCTACAAGGTGAATTAATTTGTGGCGACTGCCCTACATGCACACCTCCTCCACTGGATGGGATCATACTGAGCCCTGTGATGGCCTAGTTGGCTAGGAAAGCAGCAAACCAACCAGATTCCGAACATTTCCGTAACCCTCAGTATTATGTAAATTCCATAGCTATTTATACAGCAACACTTCGATTGTCGATCTCTGTATGCTTTTATGTTTTACAGCATGCTGTTACCTAGTTTAAGTTTCTGTTATTGAAGAGTTAGATTTGTGTTTTACCCTGGCACTACACGCATCTACTATGGCTCCGAAAGTATAATACGGCTGCCCACCTCACCGTGCAGACCCACAAATTTTAGTCGCAGAACGGAACGATTTTGACAACCCACCGGATTAATAGATCCTCACAGGTGTCACGTCTGAGCAGAAACTACATGTGTCATGCAGGCTCTTACGGAGAATGAGTATCTTAATAGAATTTATTTTATTATAAATTTCAAACCTTCTTTTATTATATGCAAAGCTTTTAACTACCAAGAATTAAAGGAAAATTATGAACAATTCCCATTTTAGCAATAAAAAAAAGTTTTACATAAATGTAACTCATTCTTTTTAAGATACAATTGTTTATTTACCCAGATTTACAGTAACATGCAATATTTTTATAATAAGAATGGAAAAAAAATTTCGTTAAATTATATTTTGTCTGACAAGTATTTAAATAAAAAAAATTATTAAATGTTGTATCAAATGTACGCAGAGAAAAAAAAACAGTCTTCAACGACTATAAAAATTCTTTATATAGATCTCTAAGTTACGAAACTCACCTTGTGCTTTATGAGTGAACTAAAGTGATTGTTCCTAAAAAGGACGCAAAGCTCGTCGTCTTTCAGCTTGGAGGTGAGCTCACAGAGCCCGTGATACGTCAACTGGGACGCAGTCTTTTCCAGGAAACTCTCGGCTATGAGGGCTGAAATAACAAAAAATAACACTTGAAAACACTAAATACATTTGAAAGCAAGTTTTAAATTGAATTGTCTAAAACTTTTAGCAATTTATATAAAGTAATAAAGAGCATTTTCAAAAGTGTATAATTTAGAATTATTCTCAATCGAAGTTGACATCGTGCAATTATAATGCAAGATGTCAAATTCTTTAGTCTTTTGTTGAAAATCCTAATAAAGTGTACAATGTACATATTCGCTTCATATATTCTACAAATCAATATGATATATTTATCAAAATATATACTTTCAATTTAGTTAAATTGATTATTTAAGTGCGAGTAGTGCATTTTTTCATTACAAATATGCAGCGATGAGCAAAATGCCTCATTTCAACTTTTCCCACTTTAGGCAAACTATATTATAAATTTTACTGCTTTAACTACTTTAAATTTATCAGTCGACCCCCTTACGTTTTATAAATATTTTGACTTAGTTTTAATTTAGATTTAATTTATCATTTAAACGCGAGTATATCTGGTATCAATACAACATTTTTAAAGCCGATTGATCACAAAATGGGCAATTCTGAAATCCATCAGACAAAATTAAAATTGAGGATTCCTGCCAATTTGTGGGAAAAATTACACATTTGCAAATATACTTTTTCAATTTTCAAATGATTTGTTAAGTAACAAAAATTACACTCTTCATAAATAAATTTCAGAAGGATTCGCCCTCACGAGAAGCCTCAATAATGACGCTCATTTCGCATAAACTTCAAGCATACCTTCCGTGACTCTATCCACATCAGGGGAGCACTTTGCGTTGATTATCTTGTCCACCAGCTGGTTGTAACTGCACTTGCCGACAGCTGTTGTCGCGTCGTGCATCTGTGGGTCCACCAGCCACCCGTGGTAGAGGGGGATTCTCAGTAGATCGAAGATGATGCACTCGGGTGTGTACTCGAAATCACTTATACTGAAAGGGTGACATGGAAGAATGAGGTAAGGCAGAAATAATCTCTTTAATAACAAGTTCGACAAGAATATACAAGAAGAGATAGAGTACAGCCTCCGTATAATAGAAGGTTGGTTAGTTAAAGTTATTGTCATATTAAAGCTAAACAATGGGTAATTTGGGCATTTTGGAATTATCCCAAAAGAAAAAACCCGGGAATGCTGCCTCAACATTTTGAACCATGGTCATTTGTCGGAAGGCAACACCCAAGCTGGCATCCCATGCACAACATACGAGTGAGGACGCTTAAAGTGAATCAATCCCCGATACACAGTGGATGCTATTTGTGGGCAACAAGAAACAAAACTGACAACACTCAATCCCCGGAAGCAGAAACGTGGCGACGTCCATCGCAGATTTTTTTCAAATGTATGCAGACTAATTTTTGCAGAGTATATCATACGACTTTTTTTTATGTCTGCTCTACATTGGAACATGTTCTGCAGATTATTTCTAGGTTTGCTGAGATTCTATCTTTAATCATTACTGCTATGAAAGGTATGCCGATAGTTATATAAAAAATTAAGTTGAAGGCAAATCTTACTCACTAAAATATTGTCGCAGACAATTAAGAAATTTTCCGCTACTGGTACTCCACCTACTAATTAGATGCACTATCAAAGTCAAGAAACCAACCATAATCCTTAGGTTACGAGTCTATAACTCAAACCGCTCTGTCACATATCGTAGAAGCATCATAAGGAACAATTTATTTTTTTGCTCTCCTGGAAAGCTTTATATGTACAACCTTTTGCACTGTCAATTACATTATTTTAGAGAACTAATGTGATAGTTGAAAAAGTTAAAATTTACTGAATTTAAAGACATTAATGCTAAAAATCTATAAAATAGCACCAACAGCGAAGAGTACCTATCAATATTTAAAATGAACTGTCAAAGAACTTGGTTGGGCAGAAGTAAGTTCCTTAGAAGACAAAGTTACAACTTTTTAGCTTTATAACTATAATAATCTGGGTAACCCCACAATGGTATTTCCAACTTTTAAAATATTTTGTAGTAGTAAGTTTCTTTCTTTAACTGTTGAAATTACACATAATCACGAAACAACGTGCCAAATTTTGGTTTCCGTAAGTTTAATGTTCATTGAAAACGTACTATGTAAAATAAAATTGGCAACCAACCTATTCTGTTTACATTTTGACATTGCCTATTAAAGATTGATACATTTTCTTATATGCTCAACACATTTCTCTTAAGGGTTTTGCTGACAATCTCTGATCTGCAGACAATAGCATAGGAACCATTTATCTAATTAAATGCATTTTGAATATTTAGTGTTTCTTTTTTAAATATTTTTATTACACAGAACATCTAAACTGTTAAAGTCATCTGTTAAAATTAATGATAGTTATTATAAGCTAAATAGAAAATCACAATTTAAAAAATGCACATACCCAGTAAACTTTACATTGACATCGAGTCCAGTTTGAAGCTTGGGTAAAACAGCCATGGCATCATGCATGTTCTGCTCAAAGTTCAGCTGGGTTCCTTCTGGTATATTCTGAAAGAAATATATATAATTTTAACTTCTTAAAAAACTGTAAAAAAAAAGACAATGCCTTCAATGTGGTTTAAAAAGAAAATTAGCAGAATCTTTGAAAAATATAGGTTAAAATATAAGGATAGGCTTTGATTGAAAAAGATTTTGTATAGAAATGAATATATGGGAACGTCCACCAAAAATGAAACTTTTTACTGAAATTAAAATTTCAACCAAACTCTAAGTGTGGTATATCAATTTAATCCTAGAAAGTTGCTGGATATGAATTTGTAAGGTATTATTTCATAAGAATAATAGTCTGCAGTGAAATTGTTCTGAAAGTTGACATATTTCTTCATTTTTATTGGGGCCAAAAATGTCACTTCGATTATAGTATATTATTTTCTTAATTTTGTTCATTAATTGAAATCATTATATATACAAATTCATAATCCATTTACATATTTATCATATATATACAGTTGAAATATTTTAGATTAGCTTTTGAATAAAATTTTAACTGTATTTAATAGTGATGTTTAATTGTCACAAGAGTAACAAAAAACATATAAAAGTTTCAAATTTGTAAAAACTACTTAACATTTTTACTTGAAACCTTTTAATCTCTGATTTGGTGGAATAAAACATATTTTACACCATTTATTTTTTGTGTGTCATGCATAGAACATTCTCTGTTGTGTTGTCACAAGAGTAACAAATGACTGTGTCACAAGAGTAACGCATAACATTTCTGGCAAGTAAATCAAATAGGTTGTCTTCAGACCAAAACAGTTTTAAGTTTATTTGGTTTTGCCCTTTTTAAGAATAAGTTCTTGAGTAGTTTTTCCATAATTAATTATATTTTGTAAATTTAAAACAAATTAAATTGCATTCATTCATGTTTTTAAAATGATTTATCTTAATTTTTTATTTACTTTAAAATTACAGAACAATTATGACAGAAGGTCCTCAGAATGTGTGTATTTGTGGTTTTCATAAAAACTTTCAAAGTAATTCATAGGACAGTTGCAGATTTATTTTCTCCATTCCTAAAGATTTATTGATTTAGAGTGTTGTGCAGGCCGTTGCACCAGGAGGAGCACGGCCCCACTATAATCTGGAAACCCTGAAAGTTGGGAATTTTTATTTCTAAAAATCCCCAATTTGAGAAAATTTATGCCTGAAGAAAATTAATATTATTAGCAAATGAAAGCTAGGGCAGATTAGAAATGGCCTAACTTGTATCATTACATTTAAATTACACCACAGAACGGACATTGCATTGGAATATGGGTGCAACAAATCAATGCTTGTGAGAGAACTGTTTAACCTTACCTAAAATGTATATACAAAAAAGATGAAAAATGCTGATAAGTTGGAACTGGGAATTTTCAGCACCGTTGAGTTGGAATTTTGTTATGGCGCTGTGATACCTTACTTGAACGTTGGTAGACATTCAGAATGTGCATTTTGAAAAGACATCATAGATAGACTATTATATAATACAAGACAGATTTTTTTGTAAATGTGTTTGCACAATATTTTAATGCAGCATCTTCAAGAAAATGCATCGGTCAAAAGTGTATCCAGTTTTTTTTATGGTTGCACATGCCAATTTAAACAAAAAATATAATTTTTTTTAAAACAGCTAATGATATGGGTGCTGTAGATGGAATCGGTGCTGTTTTTCTTTTTTTAAGTAATGTCTATGAAATGAAGTGCATGGTAAAAAGGAATTATACAAAAAGCTGATTTTGCAGAACTTGTTCATGGTGTAACAAAGGTAAACATACTTTATGTACCAAATGAAGAAATCATAGCCAAAGAATTCATTTGTGTATTACTCTTGGAGAAATTGTATAGTGAAGGGCCCACAAAAACACTTTGTCGAAGCTACCAAAAATGCCAATATCTACTATTCACTATAACACATGATAATTCCTACAAAGAGTTCATATTTTATAAAGCAAACAGCAATAAAACTGCAAGTGAAACAGATGATGAAGACAAAGAGCAATTCTGCCCAGCAGCAGAACGCAAAGGAGCCGAGAAATTGCAATATAATAATAGTAGGTGAATGTAAACTATGTCGTGGTCCGTTAATTCTAACAGTATATGATGAATATCAAATAAGGTGCTTTAATACACACAAAAGTCAAAAGAATTCAAAAGTTTGAAACTTATGATCATGCTATTTGATACAAAAGAAACCAAATTGTGGCTAATTTTGTTGCTCTTATATTTGTAAAATAATTTTTTTTAGTAAACTATTTTTTAATATAATAATTCTATACCCTTTTAAGCTATTTTAGACTCCTATCAATGTTTAAAACTGTTGTATATTAAAAAAATTGAGAATTAGCTCAGATATTAATGATTTTTTGAGGTTTTTAAGCAGAAATTCAATTGTGGACAAAATGTCACAAGAGTAACGTCACAAGAGTAACGCTTAGCCCTTTACTTAAAACAATGCCATTAATTCAGATTTTGTCAAAGAGATTCAAAAGTTTTTCCCTTTTGAAGAGATATAATTGCTCTATTATATTTGTGAATTTGAGTTTTGTATTCTCATATAATTCACAGGAATTCTACCTTAAAAACACTTTTTGTATTTTGCCTTTTCCAGTGGTCACAAGAGTAACAAAATTTTGATTTATTTCCTAGACAACAAAAATATACTAAATTACATATTAGATATGTTTTATGAAGCGGACTGACATGAACTTTTTAATAGTAATTTTGAATTTTATCCTAAATATGTTTAGTATTGTAAAAAATGTACGTTTTCATGAAAATTTTCTCTGACCGTCACAAGAGTAACAATGGACGTTCCCATATGTTTTAAACCTTCTTTGAAATTCTACACAAATGTTACTTATTTAAATTTTAAGAATACTTAAAAAAAACATGTTTATGTGGAAATTTTTAAGGAAATCATTCATTCAGTTTAATGACTCGCAAGCAAACACAAATCGGACAATAGCAACATACGCAGAGTTTGGCGAGTCCCGCCGAAGTGGTTGCGTTAAAACATGGTGAAAGTCAAACCACAACGAAGACTAGCATCTTAGGTAAATAAGTGTTAGCTACATACTGAATACAATATGAATAACTTACCTTTGGAATGCTCTCCAGCAGGCAGTCTCCCAAGTATTCCATCAGATTTTCTGTGGTTACAAAATCAGCCAGATTGGGCACTGCCACTCTCCCTTTCATGATCAGTACGTTGGTGATGGCAATCAGCGGACATGGGCCATTTTCATTCTGAAATGACAAAAATATATATAGAATATTTTTAAATATTTAAAAAACAGCTACACAAATTTCTATTATTTTTACTTTCGGTAAATTCCTAGTGTACGGTGCCCTGTTGTCGCCTAGTCCAAAATTTGGCGCCAAAAATGACGAGATTTTTTTTGTCGCCAAATCAAAATGGCGGACATTGCGTTGGTCGCATTGAGCTCTACAATGGGCTAAAGGCGACGGTTTACAATTGATTTAGAAGCTTTGCTTTGGTAAATTAACATCTAGTTAACACTAGAGCTTTATATTGGGCTGTTGGCGGCATTTCGGCGCCTATCTCGAAGGTAACAATGTCCCTCCGGGCAGTCACTTGGGGCATTTCGATCATGGTACTTACAGGCAATCCATGCCCCTTCCGCATACCTTGCACGTTCGCTTGTTAGACAACAATCCGGCATCCATGCAGCAATCAATCACAGCACGTTTGCCTTTCATTTCCAACTCCCACAAATACCTACTATTTAAATAAACGTCATCCGCGTATACATCCATCCATCCACGTACACATCACAAATACGCGAGCCGAACGTCGATTCGAAAATGGCAGAACTGCGTGAAACCAAAGCTAAAGAAGGGTTGCCAAAATATAAACTTTATCGCCAAATCCCATTTGGCGAGGGCACCGGACACTAGGAATTAACCTTACTTTCAATCTCCCTAGATGAAGCAACGGCCCGTAAAAAAAATATTCCATTTATTCAAACACTTTTAGTCAAAGAAAACTTCAAAAAGTCTTTACAATTTCAAAACACTCATTTTTCTGTTTGACAGCTGAAAGTGCCAAGCAATTTAAACTAAAAAACGAAATCAGTATTAATAGTAAAATATGCAAAACGTAACTAAAATATGTTGAAGGGCACAACATGCGCCTTCCACGGATCCGATTTAATCGATTTCCTGCGGATTTTTCTAATGTATGTTGTGTCATTCGCATGTAGTTCATCACATGCTCCAGAAATTCTCTTTATGATTTTACTGAATTAAAAATTTCATAGACTAGTTAATAGGTGGCATTGGCTCAAGAGAAAATTTAATCATCACCCACATTTTAAGACAGCAGAATAGTCTTTATACTTGCATTAGGGTAATAATAAGAATTGCTGTTAACACTTTCAACTGAATTTGGTATAGACTTGAAAAATTTTGTCTTTCACAGAACAAAAATATATTTTAATAATTCGTTATAGTGTTCATTTATATGAAATGTGACAATAAATTTAATGTCAAAATTTATTATTCCAAAAGGTGGACACCCTCTTCTGATTTTTATAGGAATTGCTCTAGAATGAGCCTAAATATTTTTAACTGCTACAACAACAACTTTTAAAGGGTACATAAAGACGAAAAAATATCATTTTCGCATGCGATTTATGTCTATTCAATTTTCCACCTACATCACACTAATGGTCAGTCAACGTTGCACTAGAGCTACACAATGGGCAGTTGACAATAGTTTGGGATCTATCCCAAAGGAAAGATCCATGAATACAATCTTTCAATTTTGAACCACCGATCAGGTGACAAGGACAACACCTTTGCTGTCTCCTCAAGTACATGACGTAGGATTATGGATGTTTGACCACGACAGATTTAACATACACCCATCCCCTATACATGGTGCTCATTTACGAAGGACAAAAAGAAAGAGAACAAACAACCCTCGAATAGCGAACAAGCTGCACTCTTAACTTGAGATTCAAACCACCTCTCCAGTTACAAGTTCAGTAAATGATGTGTCCAAATATTTTTAACTGCTACAGCAACAACTTTTAAAGGGTACAGGTACATAAAGTCAAAAAAATATCATTTTCGCATGTGATTTATGTTTATCCAATTTTCCACCTACATCACATCTTGCAATTTTGAACCACCGAGTATATTTAGTATGATTAGTACCGAAGTTTAGTATTCTACCGCTCGACCACCAACTGACCTCGCATTAAAAGAAATACAATACATACTTTTATCTCTTACCTGAGTAATAATAGGACTTTTACACCCATTCCTCGATATCCACTTTATCTGATAAATAAAGTCATTCTTATCTTCCAAAGGCGCACACTTTTCTTTCATGGGGCTTTTACCCGCTCCACCATCCATAGGTTCTCGGGATGTGGACGCAGCGATCATCTGCTCTGGGGTTGTTTTTTCATCCATAACTTCAATCTGGTCGTTAACTTTCATCTCAACAAATGGTTCGTCACCGTCGAGGACCATGTCGGTGTCAATCGAGCGAGTAGTAGGATCCTCGTCTTCTTGCGGGGAGGCCATGGTTGGGGATGGTTTAGAGTTGAGGTATAAAATAGATGTGGAGTATGATTTGATGGGGCATTAATATGTTCAATCGTCTATTACTCACGTTCTGGAAATTAAGTTTGAAAATAAGTTAGGACTGACGTCAATAAAATATTTATTTATGGTGTTAAAAACAAATTAGAAATTATTAAAGTGAAGTTAATATATTTAATAATTAGTATAAAGCAGTGTTCACTCCGGGCATTTTTTTAAGGACAGCCCGCCGTGACCTGTTTTATCTTGAAAATTGTGCCCTACTGCTTTTTATATACGAAATGTTGCCCTTCCCCAAAACCTGACATCTCGCATAATCATTTTATGAAAATATTTTTTCTCATCCTTTTCCATTTAGTATCAAAATACAGTTTGTATCCTCCCCTTGAATCTGCGCTAATTGAAAACAAGATTTTCTGAATTTGGGATTGCTTTAAAAAATAAATTAAAAACCAGTGGTAGCTTGTGCACTACAGCAAGTACAACCGAGCTGCAACTAAATTTATTTGTGTATTTTAAAACTAAAATCAGATATTTTACTAATTTTCTTAAATGAAGATTAGAATTGAAAATGAAATTTCTACGGTAGTTAACTAAATCTCCAATAATTAGGAAGCCTGTTACCGTCATGCACAATTCAGGAAGGGAAAAAACTCCATTCAATCAAAACTGCAGCCAAAAGAAGTTCGAAATCGGCTGCATCGTTCCCATGGCAACCTCCATGTAGTATGGTGATTCCCCCCCTCCATGCTAATGCACTGCATTTGTGAGAAGGTACAGCCGAAATGCATTTTCTGACTTTGGCTGCAGTTGAGATTTCGATAAGCGGATGGACTCGCGCATAAATCACGAGGATGGGTGGGAAGAACCGAGCACTGACAAGACTCCAAACGAAATAGTTTTCATTATAAATTTACTGTGTGCTGTTGTTTCAGGACATGGTTCTGCTGTTGTTCCGTTATTTAAGTTAATATTAAAATTGACCAATTTGGAATGTTTAAAAAAAAGAAGGATTGCTTTAATATTAAAAAAATAAGTAAGTGTTTTCTATTTTTTTCGCATGTTATCATTTCGTAAAAATGGAAAGGAAACTGATTTGAGTAGTAAACAATAAAGATTTCCTTTCGTGTATGGTTGTGGAAAATAGGGGGGGGGGAATTCACAGAATTTCGGCTGCACTAACATTTTCGGCCACGGGCTGCCACAGTTAAAAACTATTATTATTTACTATTATTTTTTTAAGTTTTAATGATATTTTTTAGCATTGACTTTCAATCCTGGATTTATTTTCATTTTATTGTACCCACAGATTTTTCATTTCTGCTGATGAACGGAGATGTATCTCCCGAAACATGTCTAGATCTTATGTATTTTTAACGTTGCATTTGTATTTTAATATTCTTAACGCAATGTTCTATAAAAACAAGTTTTTCTCTTATAAATAGTTCCATCAAGAAGTTTCAATGTCTACTTTACATTGTTTCTATAAAATAACGTTTTCATACGGAATTGAAATCGGCCTTTCAAACAATATTTCGATTACGTAACTTTTTTCAAATTACTATGCATAATCAAAATATTAAAAATAAAAGATAATTATTATGATTAATCTCTTTATTTGATGGAAAGTTTGTAAATCGTTGATAATACACAACAAACAAACGAATTTGTAGTAAAATTGCAGTTTCACTAATAAACAACGGAGCTAGTTTGACAGTATGAAAAATTAGTGTCATCAAAAATAAGAAATAAGTTTAAAAATTAAATGAAAAGAAATGGTTTGCATGAAATGAAAGATTTACCTATTTTTTTTTTGTTGACTGCGAAGATTCAGAACTTGAAGAATAAATATAAAAGTTTCAATACATTCAAAAGTTGGATGACATCAACATTTTGCGAACAGATGTTTTATGATACGCCTACAAGGAATTCTTCATATTTTCTAAACAAAACGACCAATTTGTATCAAAATATTAATAAGATCAAAACGTAGAACATTTAATTTATGCACGGGCATGCCATAATTTGCGCATTACTTTTATTCTGATGTGGAATATTTAAGTGCAAATTAAACAACATTTAAAAACAGCAAGTGGGTATCCGTTACAGTCAAAATGAATTAAATTTATATAATGTCACAATGTTTGTTGTCACTTCGTTTGGTTGCAATAACGTAGTCGAGCGCTGCACAATGAGCTATTGGCGTTGGTTTGGAATCTATCTCAAAGGACAGACGGGGAATATTTTCTCTTAATTTTGTTAGTTGGTTAAATTAATATCGCACTAGAGCTTTATAATATTCTATTCGCGACGGTTTGGGATCTATCTAGAATGAAAGAAACAGGAACATGCCTCGTACATTAAACCACGGTAAAATGACAAAGACCAAATCTAATCTCGCACCTGATGCAACCTTAATAGACTTCAGGACATTGAACTCCATCAAATTTAACTTGCACCATTCCATTCCCCTATACTCCCATGGCTCTTACTTGATTCAAAAATACTAGGCAGACAATGAGGTGCAAAACTGACAATTATTAATGGTTGCGTTGGATGCCAGCTCATGTGTTGTTTTAGTCATCTCACGATAGTTAAAGAATACGAGGCACTGTCCCTGTGTCTTTCAAATAACCAAATAACAAAACTATCAACTATCTCAAAAAAAGGATTACTGCCACATATATCACTACAATTTTCAATTCCACGCGTGTAGATCGAGGACAGGGAGAAGAAAGTGGAAGAAATCATAAGATAGTCAGAATATGAAATTTAGCCGACCGATTCTGCATAGCATTCCATATCCCAAGATGCATTGCGTTCAGGGCTTTTTTTTATATGCTTCTGTGCCTAAGGCTTATCTCGCCAACACTATTATCTTTATTCATAGAGGAAAGAGAGGTATCCACTAATATGTCACTGTACTGGAATGCGCAACGCAGTTTATTGACTTGAGGGTTAAATAACTGTAGCACATTTTCATTTTAACCTCTGTATTTCCTATATTGTTCTTGTTAAAATATACCGAATTGTTGTACTTTAGGTTATTATTTTTATAAATTTTCCATTGAAACCCATTTTTAATGCATATTCTGTGAAATTTATTTTAACCAATAATAAGTCGATGTATGCAGCAAAATGAAAATTAAACATATTTAACATTTCTATAACGGTTTGAGAAGGTTAAAAGTACTTTTTTTCGGGTGGAGGGGGGGGGGAGAGAGAGAGAGAGTGAACAATAACAACGTAGCGGCCCTATTATATGTCTGGCTAGATCAGGCCCGGTTGATCATCAAAGTAAAAGTGAAAATTTTTCAAACTCCAGAATTTTTCAGAAAAGCATTTTTCCATTTTTTTTATACATCATTTCATTTCCTTACTTCTTTACATTTTTTAAATCTGTATTATTACTCCAAATAAATTTTAGATGTTTAATTTAGTTTGGAACCATTTATAATTTAACCACTTTTTAATAATATATTTATGCAAATAAGCTTTGTAGATCTCCATTATAACAATTCGACTTGATACACCGTTCTATAAAATCCAGTTACATATATGTTCTTTAAACAAAACTAAGAATCAGCAGAAAACTATTATTTATGTTCTTTAAAGATTCGTATCGTGTAAAAGGTAATACAATTAAAAATATTTTTTAATCAATACTTATATATAAGAATGGAGTGTCTGTCATTGGAATCGAACAAAACCCCTCATTTTGAGTTTTCTCCACGAATTAGGATACACTGATTCCGAAAATCACATTTAAAATTTTTTTGTCTGTCTATCTGTCTGTCTGTCTGTTTGTTCGGATTTAACTCAAAAACTACTGCACGGATTTTTATGAAACTTGCACCATGTGAACAAACTTTTCTTAGTTTAAAATATGCACTTTGTTTTATGTGGATATCTGCAACCATTCAAAAGTTATAGAACTTTTTCCATTTTCTCTAACATTACGCCTATGGGAAATTTATATCTCGATCTTCCCCTTATAACATTATCGTTAAAAATCACCTTGGCGACCAAAAATGTTTTTCGACAATACTGGGATAAACGATTTATTTTTATTGGCTGATGAGTAAATGTCGCCAAATGAATTAAAAACGTCGCCAAACGAATTAAAAATGTCGCCAAGTAGTGCCAAATGAATTAAAAATGTCACCAAATGAATTTAAAAATGTCACCAAATATTGCCAAATGAATTAAAAATGTTTCCAAATGTTTCCAAATGAATTTAAAAATGTCGCCAAATATTGCCAAATGAATTAAAAATGTCGCCAAATGTTGCAAAATATTTTTTTAAATGTCGCCAAATGAATAATAAATGTCGCAAAATTAATTTAAAATGTCGCCAAATGGATTAAAAATGTCGCCAAATATTGCAAAATGAATTAAAAATGTCGCCAAATGAATTAAAAATGTCTCCACATCAATAAAAATGTTGCCGAATGAGCTAAAATAGAGGTCCTATATTTAAAAATATCATCACAATGGGGAAATTAGTGTCCAAATAACAAAATTAACGTCGTTAACAAAAACCTCGCCAACCGAAGGAGGAAGATAAATCAGCTCTTTTGACTGACGCCATGTGTATTCATGTTCTGAACAACTTAACTTTTATGACAATAGTGCTTTTTGTTACGGAGTGGAATATTTCTATGGTGTTGAAATGGGCCACCCTAAAAGTTTAATTTAAGGTTTTCTATATTTATACCTCCATGTAGCTTATTTTTTTAATTTTTACCTGAAAAAAACATATTATTGGAATTCAAAAATGAATATTTGATAATTAATTTTTATAAGAAATATTGTCCGTAAATATTGACCCTTATGAAATTATGTTGAAAGACGGATATAGACTCCGGTCACCAATTGGCAGAAAAAAAAAAGAAAAAAAAAATCTTCACCAAATACGATACATTATTTTGATTTGGAACAATGCAATATTTTTTCTTTGATATATTATTGCGTCTCCAATATTAAAACTAATGAATGTGAAATTTTTCTACAAAGGTTTATTGTTACTAAATGATTAATTTTTATACAAAAAATATGCAATTAAAAAAATTTTTAGGAATTTTTATTTAAAAAAAAAAACATTTTACAAAAACATCAGTTTAAACAGTAGTCGCATAGCATGTAAAGCCGTGAACATAAAAATGGATTTAGGTATTTCAAATACTCAAAGTAATTCTGGGTAATATTCAAAGTAAATCTGGATTTTGATAAAGTTTATTTTTCACAGTGCAGCGATGGCTACGCGGACAAGACAAAATCGCGCAGCTCTTACTGTGCAAACTGACCACGAGCAACGCCGGGCCATATTGCTAGTTTAATATAAACTCCAAAAATATTATTCTGTTTCGAAAATCAATTAAATATATTACCACAATCCACGCAAAATCGACAAATTATTGAAACAGAGTTGTATTTTCGTACATGAAAAATTCCAATTAAAATCTTTAAATCATCGAAAAAAAGAGTGAGATTTTTATTCTGAAAATAAATATTTAAGCCGAAAAATAAAAATATTAAGAATAAACGGCAGGAAAAACGGCCTTCCCCAAAATTCACGACGATTAACCATGTCCAATAAAAGTACGCACCACTCGCTCTAGTCTTGCATCTTTCAATCCACCATCAGACTTCTTAAATTAAATCTAAATTATTATCATAATAAAATCTGATAAACCATATACTTAAATCCCAAAACGTGCAAATTTCTAATCCTCAACATCGTTTTGTAAAGATTTAAAAACTAATAAAAAGTCAATTATTTTTCTGTCGACATCATTCACTGTCGTTATTAAATTCGAATGATAATTTTTTTTATTCATCTCGGAAGGAAATACAAGTATATTATTAAGTAACATAATGTTATGCATGAATGTAGACTTCTTAATTAAAATATGTTGTTTTGAATTACGAAATACATGACTTGAAGGTAGCTTGAATTCGCGGATTAGTAATGTCCCGATTTTATCACTTTAAATTCAATTCCTTCCGAAATTCTAATAAGACAACGATTAATAACTTTGCATAATATCATTAAGAAATAAAATACGTATTGATGAAATAAATTTTATTTAATAATTGCAATGTAGTAAAAAAAAATATTGACTTTTAAAGTGATGTCATTCGCCATGCATGATGTCCACTTCTTAGTTTACATTCAAAATCCAACGAAAGTAACGTAATGCTAACTTCAAAGATTCTACAAACTATAAAATATTTATCAAGATTTATTATTAGTTAAACTAATTAGCTTATTATGACGACAAAAAAGTTGGTATTAAAAGGGTTAAACAGATTTAACGTGCATCAGTCAGAACGACTGTTTTAATGGAACGGATTTTTTTTTATTTTTAACTGCAGAATGGACATTGCGCAAGATTTTCATTTGAAATATACTTTTTTTTAACTATCTTCAATGATGGGGAATATTGCTAAAATATCTCTTGCTTTGAATTATTAGAGCTCAGATCTAATGTATTATTAGCAGAAGATGCATAATGGGGTGTCTTATTTTCAAAAATTTTAAATGTGAAAATCACATGAGCTGTGTATTTTTACAGTAACTGCAAAAAATTTAATTTATATTTTTTCGTCTGCTGCTGCATATTTTAGTATTTTACAGCAAAAAGAAAATGCTTTGTAATTAAATTAAAAAAGATATAGCAACAGGTAAAGGGAAATGAAAGACATGTTTTTAGAGCTACTGTAAAAACACTGCACAAGCAAGGGAACATTACAGCAAAATTATTTTATATCAAACTGTAAAAAACAGAACACATGATGAAAAACTACAGCAAATGTAGTTTACTGCAAACTGTAAAAATACAACACGTGTGATTAAAAAGTACATAAAAATCATTTTACAGCAAACTGTAAAGATATAGCACAGGGAGTATGCATTACTGTCACCAGCACTCTGTGATGTAATCTAACTCGGATTTTTTTTACAGAGTACGTTTTCTGTCAGTATCTAGTTGAAAGAGTTTTAAAATACTAAACGATAAAAAAAACAATAATAATTAGGCATAATGGGGCCGTGTCTGAAAGCAAACTGTTAATTAACTAACTATAATTATTAAATCTATATATATAAATGAGAAAAACCCCACTCATTCACTCATCACTATTTCTCCAACTTCCCGTATACCTATGAAGAAGAAATTTGGCAAATTTGTTACTTATACCTTAAATAGGAAAAGTAAGCTGTTTTTTTCCGATCGAACGTATTTAAGGGGGTGTAAAACCCTTTTTTCGATGTTAGTAGTGTGGGGTTTACTTCATATACCCGATACTCCCGCTTAGGCTGGTGTGATCACTTTACCCTGACTGGCAGGGTATCGGCGTAGCAAGCAGAAGTTCTTTGGTTCGATACCGAGTGTAATCAAATAGTTTATACTGCTACGGTAACAACGTTAGTTTGGGAATCTATTAAAATATGGATGTTAATCAACGGGAGTTTCGTATGTATATCCACATATCGTACAGCCAACTTCTCCGTATTATCAATCTTGCGGGACCTTGCTAATAAAATTTCGTTACAAATTGTAACTTTTAATACTGTGGTTCCCTCTGATGGGTGACAAATTAAGAATACGTATTATTTATTTCACTTATAAATATTGTATTTGTATCTATTTTGTAACTTATTTCCTTCCCGTGCGTAGAACGGGTATTTCAGCTAGTGTACTATATTTTTTATATAATTATATTTTCAGACAATAAATATTACAAACCTTTAGGAATTCATAAAAAAATTTAAAATTTTTTTCATTTATATATTTTTTAAAAACAATTTGTTTTTGACTATACTTTTTGATTGAAAATTGTGATGCTTTAAAAATATAATTTAAAGAGGCTTTTATTGTATTGTATGCAATAAAAAACAGCTTTATTGTTGTTAATATTTGTTTGTTTTGTAACGTTAATATCAGTATAGCGACGATTATTAAAAAACAATTTAAAAAAAAAAAATACTAAAATGAATATAATCTGCATATTACAAATCCCTAAATACAAAATAAAGCCAAGAAAAACTCAACTTATGTCAATTTAAACTTGATCAAACATGATAAAGTCATCGCTGAAGAAAAATGAGTTCAAATTTACGTATTCAGGCAATCTTGTACCAAAGCCTAATATTGATTCGCAAAAAATAATTAGCTGTAGTTAACGTAGAAATGTAATTTGTGTGTCATTACATTCAAAATAAATTAACTATTTTTTTAAAGCAATAAAAAAAATTGTTTTTTTTATCCTCTATTCCTTCTTAAACAGTGTGTTGTACATCAAAAACACTACTTCAATTTTTATTATTAAACCGTTGAGCCCCGCATGTTTATTTATCAATAGTATTTTAATTTTCTGGAAACATAATAGTGACAAAAAAATATTTTTAATTTATTTTTAAATGAAATTTTTGAACTAAAGGAACACGGTTCCCTAAAAATTATTTTCTATAATTTGAGATAAAAATAAATATTTTTCTAATGACTGGATATAAATTATTCAGAAAAAAAATATTTAAAAGAGCAATTGGTCAAATACCTTCAAACATTTTCAAGAATTAAATTTATGTTACATTTTTGAAGATTTAAAGCATTTTTCAAAACTTTTCTTCTTTGTCTGATTTTATTTAATTGAATCTTTTTTCTAATCAATATTGGTTTATGTTTAATAACTTTAGGAATCGGTTTTTCTATGAGTGTTTCAGTTTAAAAAAAAATAAGTAAAATCCCAGCCATATTTTTCTAAAACACACTAATTTTTAAAACGAATTTTTAAACATATTTTTCTAATTCCATCATTAATTCTTTTCCATGTACTTTTATGTTCATGTAATGCTGAATGAATATATGTTCATGCTGATTCATAATCATTTGTCGGAAACATTGAGCATGCGCAGCACAATATTTCCCCTACAAATACTGCACCTTCTATTCTGAAACAGAAAAAGTCACGTGACGGCCACTCTAGTATACTATACGATCTATGTGGCTTTTGTTCACTTTTTTCAAAATCCAAACGTTTAGTTGAATTGTCGCGCTACATCTCAAGTCCCAATGGTGCCATTTGGAAGCGTGGATTTATTAGTCATTAGTTAACTAATTATTTACGCATTTTTTTAGTTATGATGCGTAAATAATTAGTTTACACATATTACAGCTTAGGAAAAAGACGCAGACCGTTAGTAACAGAAAAAGTAGAAGAAATAATTATGTTTCGTAAACATATTTTCACTTTCTGATTCTAGAGCATGGACCAATTAAAAACTGATTTCCTAAATATAGTGACGCTATTTATTATTGAATATAAAAAAAAAATACTCATCTATTGACAGGAAAGGCACCTTTTAAATGGTACCAGTTGGAACCCACGGAAATTTATGTTTCATTAAAAAAAAATTTAAAAGCAGTCGTGCCATTTTGCACCATTGAGCCCCAAAGAGTTAAAATAATAATTTATGATTATTTTGAGAAGATACCTTAAGCATCTCATTTGAAATTCGGAATATTTTTTATTGAAAAGATTTTCAATTATATTTAGAAAACATTTTGAATTTTAAGTTTTCGTTTTATTAAACCTACCCTACAACCTACCCTACCCATGCTGGAACATACCCATGATTTTTTTTTATGAATAAACCTACCCATCCTGGAACTTTACAAAAGATTCGAACAAAGCAGTTTTGTCCTATGAATAACACTTATACGCAGACATGCGTTCACAAAGATGAATAAAATCATCGAGACATATTATTCTTGTGCATCAGAGTAAACTGGAAGAAAGCTCTTCCTGTGTAACTTTCACGCTCCTTCAAAAATTCTTTATTCGAATAAAATATTCGCGGTTTTCGTTTCGGTTCCTCCCATTGCGAATAATCGTTTTAGAATAATCTATGTTCTTCATAGCAAAATGTCAGGCGATTGCGGTGTGATGTAAAAATGGTGAAGTAGATGAAAATATTTTTTGGGAGAAGGCGATTAACGTTTTTGGTAAGAGAAATTATTTTTTAATTGCTGACTATTAGCATGTATGGCAACTTGAAATTATTTTTTAATTGCAGACGATTAACGTTTATGGTAAGAGAAATTATTTTAATTGCAGACGATAAACGTTTATAGTAAGATAAACTATTTTTTAATTGCAGATGATAAACGTTTATATTCAGATAAATTATTTTTTAATTGCAGACGATAAACGCTTATATTAAGAGAAATTATTTTTTAATTGCTGACTATTAGCGTGTATGGCAACTTGAAATTATTTTTTTATTTGCAGACGATTAACGTTTATGGTAAGATAAATTATTTTAATTGCAGACGATAAACGTTTATATTAAGATAAATTATTTTTTAATGGTAGACGATTAATGTCTATGGACAGACACACATTAGTTTTTAATTGCAGACGATTAATGTCTATGAACAGACACACATTATTTTTTAAGTGCAGATGATTAACGTTTATAGTAACTTGAAATTGTTTCTAAATTTCAGACGATTAACGTTTATTGTAAGAGAAATAATTTTTAATTGCAGACGATTAACCAATTATGGTAGTATAAATTATTTTTTAAATATAATTTTTTGAATCAGAAGAATTTTTTACAAAAATTCTGAGCCTTAAAAACTAAATAAACATTTAAAGAAGTTGCAAAAACATAAATGATAAAATATATTTATTTCAATCCTGCGCAAAATAAAAACCTGAAAAAAATCAAAATATTTATGTAGTCTTTATGTATTTTTCGAAAATAAAATATTGAAGTGTTTAAATGAGTAACATTTTAATAGAAGAAAGAGGGTATTTTATTTACAAATATTTTGAACACTTCAATGGGGTATAGGACATATTTTATTTATTTTGTATTAATTTTGCAAATATCCGAAAGCTAAGTGTACTTTTTAAAATTTTCGAGAAACAAAAAAAAAACATCCTGTGTTTGATATTAATACAGATTTCGGCTTTAAAAAAAATAAAATATTAGTTAAAGTTATCTCGAAGTTAATGTCTCCTATATTTAAGGCTTAATATTTATCCCTGACTATAAAAAAAATAATTAAAAAATTGCAAAAGCTGTTTTCTGAAATAAATTACTTTTTTTTTGTTGTAAAAACGTACATTTTTAAAATTGTGTTTAAAAATGTGTGTTTCCTATATAAGATTCTAATTCCATAAAAACAAATTCAATTTTTTTTTATTTCAGAAACCATTAACAGACGATTCTATTTTGCATTCACGCTCAACGTGCTATCTAATGTTGCTTGTCTGTTTTCTGCCCTAAACGCAATATTCAGTATGGAAAAATAACCCATAAAACGGAAAGAAATTTGAATTAATTATTGACAAAAATATGCGTTTACCATATGAGATTCTGATTGCGTAAAAAAACCAATTTTAAAAAAGTGTCTGTTGACTTGTTTCTGAAAGAAATAAACGATTCTATTTTCGATTCGCGCTCAAGATGCTGTCTAATATCGTTTGTCTGGTTTCTGCACTAAACAACGCGAAATTCACTGTGGAAAAATAACCTTTAAAATGGAATGAAGTTTGGATGAATTGTAGATAAAAAATATGTGTTTTGCCATATGAGCTTCCGTAAAAAAAATCATTTCAAAATAATTTCTGTTGACTAGTTTCTGAAATAAACGATTCATTTTTTTATTCACGCTCAAGATGTTGTCTAGTATTGCTTGTCTAGTTTCTGCACTAAACAACGCTAAATTCACAATGGAAAAATAACCTTTAAAACGGAATGAAATTTGGATGACTTGTACATAATAATATGTGTTTTTGCCATATAAGATTCCGTAAAAAAAATCATTTCAAAATAATTTCTGTTGACTAGTTTCTGAAATAAACGATTCTAATTTGGATTCGCGCTCAAGATGCTGTCTAATATCGCTCGTCTGGTTTCTGCACTAAACGCTAAATTCACTGTGGAAAAATAACCCATAAAACGGAATGAAATTTGGATGGATTGCGGACAAAAATGTGTGTTTACCATATGAGATTCCGATTCCGTAAAAAAATCGAATTTACAAAAAAAAAATGTCTTTTGACGTGTTGACTGGTTTCTGAAATAAATGATTCAGTTATTCTCATTACAGTTTCAGCAATGATCGTCCTGCCTCTTGTATTTCTGAGCGTGGTCACAGTGAAAGGTGAGTTGTATTCGGCTCTGGCTGGGATGGAGACTCTCCTTGACACGCAACGGACTCTGATCCACACATTGGACGACTTCATTGACTCGTCGGAAAGGAGACTGGACACCCTGAAAAAGTAAGACCAAGAAAAAAGCATACTTATAGAATTCCGCCGCAGAAAGCCATTATTGTTGTGGCTGTCTAACTACACATAATAAACCATTCTGTTTTATATGCAATAGCTGCTTTGCTTGTTGCTACTAAATCTGAGAGAGTTTTTTAAAATTCAGGATGTTTAAGAATTATTTTTACAAATTTTACATATGATAAATCTTAAAAGAAATAAGATAGCCAAGTTATGTTGCTTGTACATGTAACAACAACACGTAAAATTTTATTTGTTAACCATTTTTTTTTCAAAAGTCCTAAACGAACCATTTAACGCACCATTCCAAAACCATTAACGCACGCACTCTGAGCTACACCGTCAACACTCTGAGCTTTCTTCTGAAGATGGGAGTATGAAATTATCTTTTACATCGTTGACACGCAATAAACATAAAGAAATAAGATATGGAAGTTATTCATCTAAAAACTGAAACTTAATTCTCGTATTTACCATAACACCAAACCAGTGCCGTTACATACAAAATATATATATATATATATATATATATATATATATTTTTGGGGGGGGGCGGGCGGGCGGAAATTACCCAACTTAGCGATTCGAAATACTCAATTCAACTATTTGAAAATCCCAACTCAACAGTGCTCAAATTTCCCAGTTCCAACTTATCGATATTTTTTTTAATATTTTTATATATATTTTAGGTAATATTAAACAGTTCTCTCACAAGCATTGATTTGTTGCACCCGTATTCCAATGCAGTGTCCGTTCTGAAGTCTAATTTAAATATAATCTTACAAGTTGGGCAATTTCTAATCTTCCCTAGCTTTCATTTGTGAATAATATTAATTTTCTCCAGGCATAAATTTTCCCAACTCGGGGTTTTTAGAAGTTGAAAGTCCCAATTTTCAGGGTTTACAGATTATTGAGGGGATCAGATTCCCCCTCCCTCCTCCCCCCCCCTAATTTCCCCGGTGCGACGGGCCTGCCCCAAGCAGTTGAAATTATTGGTTGAGTTGCTTCAAAAAAGTTGCTTGGTTGAAGTGGAATGTTGTTGTTATGCTATCAAAACCTTCGAGCATGAATCCTTCATAGTAGAGAAAACATAATGTTATAATCTCGGTAACATCAAAGTGAGGCCAACGTGTATGGCCTCATACACGTGGTTAATGACGTCATTCCATTCATAAATTTTCACTGTTACACATTTCCCAATTCATCAGCCAATCACGAGTACTTTTTCATTCATAATTTTGAAAAGAAATCACGTGTCTGATGCCATTCGGTCTGAGATGTTGGTTTTTACGATTATGACGTCATATTCGCTCTACTACAGTCCATTCATGCTCGAAGACAAAAACCGAGTAAAAGGCATCCTGACTTTTTAATATTTTTTTTTCATAGATTGCGATTTAAATACATCCACTTAGAGAGCGTCTCCCGAGGAAACTTCCAGGAATTCGTATCCAATCCTGTCAACGCATTTGTGCTCATCAAAAAACTGTCAATCGATTGGAACGAAGTTCAGAAATTGATGAGATGTTTCGCCAGTACAGGTAAGAACATTTTGAATTAAGTTATTTTAAACAACATCGCATAAAAACTTCGGAAACGTTGTGAAATTCAAGATTTTTTACAGATTTTTTATAGGAATTTAGAACAAAACATTGCATTTCTTTTTAATTTATGTTTTGTTTTGCATAAAACTTTTTTAAAAATCTGCATTCTCCCTTCGATAATTTCAATATTTCAAAATTGAAGATGTTTTTTTATGGTTTTTTGCATGTTTAAAAAAACAAATTTGAAACTGCAATTATTTAAAGTTTTAATATCAGTTTTCCTAAATAAAACCTTCCATTTTCCAACTTAGACAAAGTTTCATTACTGACTTTTTTTTGCTAAGTTGATCTACTTAGGTGAAAACATTATGCACAAGATAATCTCTCTGTAGCCACAGAATATACATTTTAATAATTTCAAAAACTTTAAACATGTTTTTTCTATATAGAAACAACGACCAGCGATACAGTAGTGTTCCCTGATCTGAACGACCTGAATGGAGCAGCTAAAGCATTGTTGCGAGTGCAGCAAACATATGCTCTCGAAACGTCGGAATTGGCAGAAGGGAAGATCTTTGGGTCCCCCAGGGTCCTGTCATTGTCTGGTAAGATTTGTCCACTTTACCTTTACACAATTTTCACTTGGTACCGGGCTCATATCCAGCAAACAGCGATGGTAGTACCATAACTGTTTCTAATATATATGAAAGAAAATTCCTGTAACCACTCTCTTTTCAATCCCCGAATCCCTTTTTTAAAACCCATTTTTAAATTCCTTAACAATCATTCCTTTAAATAACTAAATACAATTTGCATCTTTTCCCTCTTGTTCCTAACACTCTCTTTTTCCCAAAACATATCTTGGTTCTCATGATTTCTGCTGACTCTGCAACGTTCTGACTGCCTACGCGAATATTTTCTCATTCCCCATCACTCAGGGACTTCTTAAGTACAAATGAACCCTTTTTCCCTAGAGAATCCCCTCGTCCAATCAACGACTGTGTTTCCGACACAATCATTATCCCTATTTTCCCTCTGCATATAATGTAAAAAATCCCTATGCCATTTCATTCATTGCTTTGCTTTTGCCATATAAAGATGTGCTGGCTCTGAGGAATAATTCGTTTTGGTTTTGTTGATCCTCGACTCGACCATGATTTAATTCCACCACTGCAAACTTACCTAATGAATGACCACCCTGTTGGTCAATACATATATATTTTTACTATTATTTCTTATACAATATAAAATTAATTATGATTTTTGTCATTTAGAGGATGATTGCTTTGAGCTGGGTCGCCAAGCATACCACGCCGGGTTTTATGAAAATGCAATCTCCTGGTTAGAGTTGGCAAGGAATAAGACCTTGGAAAACGGAGTGGATGGAAAGAGTATATCCGAGCTACAAATATACCTCAATGCTTCGGAAATGGAAGTAAGGCTTAGAAAGACAAAGTTATATATGCTAACTTTAAGCATAATTTTCTTTGTGTTACTATTTTCGTAATTTTCCCTGGGTTACTATGTTCGTAATGGATTTTTTAATCATATGTATTATTTCTGTAGTAAAGATCCTTTTTACGCCCCATAGACGAAACAAATCTTAACATATGGGGTATCAAAAGAAAGATACTTTCATGGACCAATAACTAATCGTACTTTCATCTTATAAATATCAACGTTTTTTGTTTTTTTAAATGCGTTTAAAATTCATTTTTTTTTTTAAACAAGCCGTTGGTTATGCTGCCGTTTATGAACAGACTCTTACACTTTTTTGATATTTTGGGTCATAAAACATTCGTTAATATCTTTCACCCGAATGTGTAGCAATAGCCTAATTGCGGCCGAAGGGAGCCGGGTTTACCATATTTTCAAAGAAGAAAACATTTGTTTATCGCCCAGACAAAAGGTTGCCATGGGCCGCAATTGGAACTTTCCGGAATGGGTGTGGTGTGTGTGTGTGGGGGGGGGGGGGTTATGGGCTAATTAGCGCATGGGCATGCTAATGTAATTTTATTTGTTTAACTATTATAAACTTTTTATCGTAATCAATGTAGTCGCACTCTTGTATATGAACCGAATTATGACTTTAAATAATATATATATATTTATATATATATATATATATAATGGCGCAGTAGATTTCTAATTTTTGTTATTAACAAACAGCTCAAACAATTTCTGTATCTTCTTTTTAGCGTTGCCGGATAATTAGAAGAAGACTGCATAAAGAAATGTGGTTTTTGTCAGTTAATAATATCCTCAAACATCTTAAAAATAATAAGGATTTTTTTTACTTGAATATGTCTTTCTTTTCGGTACGGGTACAGTTACACGGAGTCGCACATTGAAAAACGACATTTGTAAAATCCTTTGAACTCCTCGTAGAATCAGCTTATGGGGATAAATGACAAACCATCGTGTTGAGGATGGTGAAACTGCGTCGACCAGGCCGAATGTTAATCCATTCCGCTCACTGGCCTTTCTATCGCATGGAGGAGAGTGTCACACTTTAATGTAGTAAACGATTCCGCCCCATAACTCCACGGGGAATCAGCCTTTGGGGATAAATGACCTACCATCCTCTAAAGGAAAATGGGCCACGTCAACCAGGTTGGCCAGCAAAAGTATTTGCGAAACAAACCTGCAGTGCGGCCGGTTCCTACCCGAATTTATCTTTTTATCATTTTATTGTCACACAGACTCATACTTAAAGTAAATTGGGTATACAATTCTGCTGTTTTCTTTTTAGAAAGAACGAAGTGCCTTTATGATGTTCACAAGCAACTTAATCCAATTAGGTGAGTGTAAGCTGATATATTTCGATTTCGAAATACTGCCAAGTAAACTTTTACAGCCAACTGTAGGCGTCTCATAGTTTACCGCACGTAATAATATGCACAATCAAATAAATACGAATGAAATAATTTGGTGTTTAAACACAGCTAAAAGGGTACTTAAATATGAGTAGAACATACTCGTTTTTCTTTGAGTACAATTGCATCGTAAATGAGCGATGGCGTACTCACATTTAAGCAACCGTACTTTCTCAAAAAAATCATCAGTGGGATTTAATATTGCTAACCACTACTTCAGTTCAAGCCATCTTAACAAAGCGACCTGACAAACTTAAAATAGTTGTTGAGAAGATAGTTTTCCAAATTCGATTCCCAGTAAGTCTTGGTTGTAATTGTCGATATTTATTGAAAGGGATTTATAAGGCAGCCTATGTAGGCAGCTACTGCTCTTTTTATTCATTTTTTTACATTTACATCTCGTTCGTGTTCAACTTTAAAGTTGTCTGTTCTTTAGGGCAATGGTTCCCAACCTTTTAATGGCTACACAGTAAAACATATTTGCTTAAAAATGTGTGCATGGACGTACTTTTTTTTAAAGCACAATTGCATTGTAAATGAGCGATGACGTACTCAAATTTAAGCAACCGTACTTTCGCAAAAGTCAGCAGTGTGGTATACTATTGCTAATATCAGCTTCTGTTCGAGCCATCTTAACAGAGCGACCTGACAACCATAAAATATGTGTTCAGGAGATGGTTTTCCACATTTTTCTTATATCGATTGTTTAAACAGAAACTGAGTTATTACAATTCAAATATCTTACATCCAATTCTTTTGGCACACCTTTTTAACATTACTTCTGTTTATAACTTCTTTATTAAAATACAAAAACAACGTTAAAGTACGCAATAAAAATTATTATAAAAATTATTGTATTTTAATATTTTTAACGCAATGTTTTATAAGACGAGTTTTTAACTTACTTCTCTTGTTTATTCATTTTACTCATTGAACTCATTTTTGAGTACGTGTCTTTTTAAAAAACGAAACTTATGTATTCGGAGCTATGATAAACATCGAATGTAACCAAAAATGAGTATATTTTACTCAATTTTGTGTACCTATTTTTAAGGGAGACCCAAGCCTCAAATTCCGAAAAAATTACATTTTTTTACTTTATAAAACGATGCTATACATACTTAAGAAGGTGTGTACAAATTTTTAAAACAATAGAAAAAAAGAACAAATGTTTTTTTAGATGTTTATATAGCACATTTGTGATCTTTCTACATACTTTTCGTCTGCCAACAATCGTCATTTACTCAAAATATTTATTTTACATTTTGGTCACGTTTAAAATGCTAAGGCTTTGTAACTAATTAACTACAAACTAAACTGTTAATAGTTTTTGAAGCTCTAATATTTTTTTTAATAAACGTATGAATAGCTTTTATAAATTAAGTTATAAATTATTTTTTTACAAATTATTAAACATGAAAATGTGAATATTTTTTAGGCTTCGAACTTAAAATAAGAAAATGAATTCGAATGAAAACTATTAAAACCCAAATCTGCAAAAGTCTATTCATACGTCTATACGGGTATACGTCTATACGTCTATATATACTTTGACGTTATTTAATCAATTAAAAAAAAATGAAGGAGGAGTAGTGTTTTTTAAAAAAGTCTATTTAAGCTTAAAACACGCAAAATATAAAAAAATATTTTTTTTAATATATTTTTGTTTTTGATTATTGTTCAGAAAAAGATGCTCTAATAATATAAAAAAATGGTATTTCTGAATTCATTAAGGGGGTCCGATTCCTCCGACATTTTTTTCTTTATTTTTATACTTGTACAATCCAATTTTTTTTCTCTTTCTAAACATGCATAAAAAAACATTTTAAGACACTCAATTTTTTTTTTAAATTGCACATTTATTTTTAAATTAAAATTTTAGTAAATTTTTTAACAATTTTAAAATTCCTACACCTTTTTTGTTTTTCAATATTTTGAAGCAATTTTTTTTATTTAAGATCTTGAATAATATGTAAATATATGTATGCATTCAAATTTTGATTCAGATACATCACTTTAAAAAAATAAAATATATTAGAAATTTTGGAAAAAAAATTTACGAAAAAAAATAAAATTCCATTTTAAGTGGTTTTAAAAAACAAATTATGGTAAAAATAGGAAATCTGAATGCATACATCTATTTAAAATATATTTATCTTGCTATACACACAAAAATTATGATTTTAAGTATAATAGTAAAAAATCCTTAGCATTTTTAGTGTTCATTAAATTTCAAAACCACGAACAGAGATATTTGCTTTTAAAGTTTACATATGATACAACTATATGTTATAGGAACACATCATTTAAACATTCATAACTAAAAAAGTAATAGGAATTTTTTGAAGCAGTTTTTTGTGAGTTATTAAGATAAGTTTGAATATTATTTTTTAAATATATAAAAAAAATGACTTTTTTTGCGAATTTTGGGTATCGGACCCCCTTAATAAACAAATTAGGATTTGGGGCTCGGATCTCCCTTAACAGTGTAAAATTCGTCTTCATCCTTTTACAGGTGTCATGTCGATGAATTCTCTGAACAAGCCTTCTCGTTCGAGTGGAGGGAGCATGTCCGAGATAGCTCTTTCGAACAATGTGTTCATGGGACAGACGAACTTCTTTGACGAAGCTGCCTACCGACAGCTGTGCCAGTCGAGCATGCAAGCTGTCTCAGCAGTGAGTACTGTGCAGGGTGGTCACAACTTGTTGGGCGGTGGTCATTGTTTGCCTGTTTAGCTAACACAAAATAAACAATTATATTTGCTGTGCTTTTGTGGGGTTCACTTCTTCTACCCGATACTCCCGCTTAGGCCGAGGGTGGGTGATCACTTTGGCCTGACTGGCAGAGTATCGGCGTAGCAAGCCGAAGTTCCTCTGATCGATACCGAGCGTAGCCAAGTAGTGCATAGTGCCACATTGGTGACCCGGACAGCGGTTCAACGCAACCTTCGAAATAGCACTTGTGACCACATCGAATCAAACACTGCCACGTGTTAACGCTTCACGGCATCAACTACTGCCCACGTGATAACACTTCACGGGCATGTAAATCATTCGTTCCTCCGTCCAACTCACTGAGATGGGGGTACTGTGGGGTTCACTTCTTCTACCCGATACTCCCGCTTAGGCAAGAGTGATCACTTTGGCCTGAATGGCAGAGTATCGGCGTAGCAAGTCTCAGTTCCTCGGATCGATACCGACCGTAGCCAAGTAGTGCATAGCGCTATACTTTAACTACTTTGTGTGTTTCTAGTAAAGCTAAGCGACATTTTAAAAATGTAAGCAAAGAAGTTGAGCAAAAATTATGCCATTACGCAGCCAGAACAATGACCATGGCCCAACAATTTGTAACCATCCTATACCATGTTTATAACTGTGATGTTAAAAATATTCTATGTTATGCTTTTAGGGTGATCCCTTACGACACTATCACTTCTTGTTAAATAGCACGATTGACATAAATTTTATCTCGTTCTTTAGGAAATGAGATTCCAATGCGAGTAAAAATTTGAAATTAAGCATACTACCCATGGGGAGTGCATAGGGCTTACGGCGTCAAACTTACAGCTTGTTTATCTTCCTCTTGTTGGCATGGTTTATGTTAACTACTAATGAATCATATACATAAGTTGTATATTATAGATCCCTTTTAGGGCTCTTGTACTCAATGGATCTTATCACATGATATATCAAAGGAAAGATAATTTTCAGGAGCAATGACGAATCGTACGTTCCTCTCCTAAATATAAACTTATTTTTTTACTGAGTTTAAAATAATGCGTGAGTTTCACGTGACGTATCAACATGGAAACCTACCAGACGTTTTGATTTCTTCCATACAGCAGACAACTTTGCTTTTGTTTGTTTAGTTGCTACGCTCGTAATTATGGGAAAGTTTGTTTATAATATTAGTTTTTTCCAAATAGGTAATATTTTTATTCTATATATGGATACATTTAAATGCAGAAATACTTATATTTTATCTGTATATAAGTGCTTATAATTAGAATTACAACGAAATACGGAAAAATATTTTTATTTCAACCCAAAAAATGCTTCATAAATGATGAGTTCAATCTATCTCAGTGTATGAAGTAAATATTTCTATATTGAGGTATTATTTAAAGACTAAAACTTAAAATTGTAGTACAGGAACTAAAGCCCCATGCTAACCCTACGGAGCTTCTTCGACGTTGCGGATTTTTCTCCGTGTTCCGTTGGAACAGCGGTCTTCTTCTTCTCAGCGTGAAACTCCCCCATTCATTAAAACGTGTTTTTTTAAACAAACCGTTGATAATGCTGACATCTATGAATGAACAAAAGCGTTAAACTTTTATATATTTTTTGGCTATAAGAAATACGTTAATATATTTTGTCCTTACAATAAATGTAATAATAAATGTAATAAAAATGCAATATGCGCTAATTATTGCACCGGCATGTTAGTATTTCTACTATTTCATAAAATGACGTTTTACGTAAACATATCTAGTAGCTCTCCAACACTGAATTCTTTTAAAATTGGAAGCAGACTGACCAATTAACTTGTCCGTTTTAAAAATAACTTTCACCTTTTTTTTATCCATCTAATGTTATCTTAAATTATTTTTCCCGATTTGAAATGTCAGGGATACCATATTATAATGATGCTTCATTTAATTAATGTGTTCGATTTTTAATTCTGATTTCTTCCAAAGTGGCAACGGTAAACTTCAGTTTAACTGCACGATATTACATTAGAAATTGGAACCAAAGAAAATGTAATTGTTCTTAATGAATCTATTCAAAAGCAGGAAAGGATGACGCCATGAGCAATTAGGAAGTTCTTAACCAAATTAGAGGCCAGTGACCGATAATGCGGTAGATTACATGTCAAAGCAAATTAACAAAAAAAGTTAAGTTTTCCCTTTCGCCATGCCGTCGAATAAATTAGAAATATGTTATACAATTTAAGTTCATCAAAACTTTTGCAATGGCTGCTTTCATATTTTTAAAGTCAGGGCCTACTTTAAGCCAAATTTACAACAGTCCAAACATCCTCAGAAAGTTTAGGATTGCCGGATTCTTTAAAAAATCTACGGCTACTTCAAGGCCGATTTTTTTTTTTTGAGGCATTAAGGGCTGAAGGCTTAAACTACATTAGTGACCGCTTTAGGCGACAAATTTTCTTGAAAAAGCACAAATGTAAATTATTTTGTTTATAAATTTGACATTTTAATGGAATTTTTTAATTAAATTTGAATTATATTTAAATAAATTTCTTTGACATTTATTTCTTACGTTATTTCTTTCTGAATATATTATTTTAATCAAGTTTTAATTGAGTTTTATTTTTCTTGCCTGGAAATAGAATTTGTCAATGGCCAAATGCTATCTTCCAAAGTTTTTTTTTTAAATTTTTTTTTTTAGTTTAATCAATGTAGATTTTTATCTTACAAAATTAGAAACATTTTACATGTGAACCAGGTTGCAAATTCGCCTAAAAATTTATTTGTACAAATTTGGGCGCCTAAATTATATTCGCTTGTGTCACAAAAAAATCCAAGAACCTTCCCAGATCCTAGACCAAGTTTCTAAGCCAAATTGGTGCAAATAAAACCAATTGATTCTTATAAAGAACCATTCAAAATGTATGTTCAATTTTTTTCTGTCCAAAAAAATCAATTTCCATTACCAAAAAAATAATTTTAAAAACGTTAAATGATTCCTAAAGTTCTCCATTTTTTTCATAACAATTGTCGAAATTCTGATTGATTTAATCGTCCAATTTTGCTCGTATTATTCAAGAGGGTAAATAAAATAAATACATAACATATAAATTAAAAACTAAAAATATATCTTTACAAATATTCTATTTTAATGCAAATTATTCATTTACTGCGAAACATGGCCCAACACAGTAAACATCTTATATAGGCAGGTAACTCATTTTTTTTAAAAAAAATTGCTGAACTATTGAATTAGAAAAATATTAAGGTTTCTACTAAGGTTTATTTCAGTGGCGGCAATTGTTTGTCATGAGTGAGGGAAAAAAGTCCAAAAATGCGTGGGCAAATGTCAAAATTCTTAATAATTTCTAGGAAAATTAGTTTAAATTTTCAAAAAGTAGGGTGGCACTTGCTGCTGCTCGCCACCCCTAATCACCGCCACTTGTTTACTTTGATATTGTAAAGTTTACTTCACTTTAACAGGTGTAGTAAAGTAACCCCGAATGTAGGAAAATACAATAAAAGTACATTGGTACAATAGAAGTACATTCCTGTAGTCAACATTTGGCTATGGGATATAGATTTAAACAAAATGCTAACCTTTATAATTTTTCTCTTGGATGCTCTTTAGGTTAGCATAATTATTTAGCACAAATAATGACAAAATATGTTGCTTGCATTATAAATCATTAAACGTATTTTCAACTGCTTTTAATAAGAGATTTTATTTTTAGATACTGATGCAATTATAAGAAAAAAAAATTAAAACTACATTATGTCAACTTTCAACAAAAAGATTAAACTAAATGCATGAAGTTTAAGAAAACTTTATAAGAAATGTAATTATATATGAATAATAATAAAAAAATATAATTAATTAGGTAATTAATATATATTAGGTAATTAATATATATATAAGAAAATATATATATATTAATAATAAGAATATATATATATATATATATTAATAATAAGAAAATATATATATATTAATAATAAGAATATATATATATATTAATAATAAGAAAATATATATATATTAATAATAAGAATATATATATATATTAATAATAAGAAAATATATATATATATTAATAATAAGAAAATATATATATTAAACGTAACAAAAATAAAATTCTGTGAAATTGCACAATATTTAACACCAATATCGCAATGACATTAAAATACGAATTTTTCAGTGTCACTAATAGCGGATTTGAATGTGCGCACTTAACAAGTATCAGGACTTAACAAGTTGCAAGTATTCTTATCAACAATACTAAATCAAGTTTCAACAAAATTCATGAACACTTTACTTGAGAAAATTCCATAAGACCGATAATTACATTAAAATACCGATTTTTCGGGGTCACTAATCAGATATCAATTTGCACAGTTAACAGATACAACAAAAAAAATGGTTATACGAGGCCTAGCTTGAGTATAGATGTAACAGAAACTTTCCTTTCTCAAACCAAGGGAAGTTGTTGACAGTGTGTGTTTTGTGTGCAGACGTACTCTTCGGTGCTGCGGTGTCGCCTCGTGTCCCACCACCCCTACCTCGTTCTGCAGCCCGTGAGGGAAGAGGAGCTGTGGCGGGAACCCAAGATCGCCCTCTACTACGGGGTCATCTCGGACAGGGACATGGACATCATGAAGGCGTTGGCCATGCCCGCGGTAATGCAATGTTCTGTTATTGCAATACATCTAATTTATAATGAGTTATTTAAGAGTAATTTAATTGGTCAAAATATTATGACCGTACTCATATCTCATACGCTTCTATATCCCCTATGCTGAAGCAGAGCCAGATTTAGAGTTAGTCGTCCATAGGCTGATTATGTGGTTCGTGACCCGCAATTACAGGGATGGGTTAAGGTATATCCCGTTAAAACGATGGAGAGGGTCGAAATTTTTTTGTTAAATATATCTATATTCCAGAACTGCAAATTAAATGATTTTTAAATGTACATATGAAATTGGGATACCTTTTTTTTGTTGCAAATTTCCAATTCTATGTCAACAGTGTCAACGAATCGCAAGGCGCAATGGAATTCTGGAATCTTTGAAAATAATTATAAAATATTGCACTCGTCTTTATATAGATCTCAAATGAATCGAAACAATATAAAAATGTAAGAAAATAAAAACGTCTTATTTACCCCAAAAAAGTAAAACAATGGCATTGTAATTATCACAAATTAAACATATTTTATTTTAAAGAATATAACAGTGTCAGGGTATATTTACATAGTACAAATCTTTTAAGAAAAATAGAATTTTTCTCCGTTGTAAAAAGATTTCTAGTATACTATTTTCATTAGGATTTGGATTATCATCCTTCCAAATAAATTTTTCCTCAATTTGACTCTGTTCTTTTTTGTGTGGTGTGGTGTGGACCCCTAATCTGCAGTCTATGTAGCATATGCCTAAATCCGGTCCTGCGTTGAAATGTACAGAGAAAAGTGCGTTCAGAGATCCCTTGAGAGTCCAGTCTTAACAGTCCAGTCTTTAACCTTTTTCACTACAGCTACTCTTAAGCATTTCACAAATGTAGTGTTTTGCTGATGCACGTTCCATAACTATGAGCACCCACAATCATTCCATGTTCAAAGTCCGTCAAATCGCGTGTTTTTACCCATAATTATTCGAAAGAAATATTTTCCTGCTAACGCTGTATGCAAACGCCTTTCTCGTTTTATACCTGTCTCAATTTATGGCAGGAATAATATGGTGCCATAGATCATTTACTTAAAAACGAAACGTCAGGTAGTTATAATATTTTGGCTTTTATATAAGTATATATTTAAATATGGACAATGGTTAAATATAAAATTAGTGCATTTTTTCGTAGCTCCAAAGGGCAGAAGTTGCAGAGTACAGCAGCAGTCTTGGTCACCGTGTCTCTGATACAAGAGTAACAAAAATGTATGTTATTTTTACTCTATCACTTATTGTCAATACACCCCCAAGGAAGCCATATGACATTTTCCCAAACGTTATTATTATACCTCCATATGCAATGACAACATTTTATCAACGAATTTGATTTAAATTTTCTCAGAATCCCGTAATCGAATTTCCTATCAAATTTTTTTCCCCCAACAATTAGAGGAACCAGTGGCAAGACGGGAACTTATTACCTTTACCCTCAGAGTGTTACCTTTAGGACCATTGACATAGTACCTATGCATTGTTGTGTGATTAAGTTTGTTGCCAGGTGTGAATGCGTAGTGCACGTCCCTTGGTTGGCTGAAATCGGATGAATCGCCTGGATGGCCTGACAATCGGGCAAAGTCACCTGGACGGCAGGTTTCGAACAATATATTTAAAAAAAATGTTCGTTCCTTATTCTGGATATTAGTTGGAAATTTTGACTTAAAATCCTCTATAAACCTATGGGGCTATAATTGAGCTCCCTGAGCTGCTTCATTTTCTACGCCTATATAATTTTAACTTAAAATAAACAATATAATAATATGGCATTAGCCGTCGTTTTAGTTTTGCAGTTAGCGTTATCATCTATCATACAAGGGTCATGAGATCAAACCCAATGCACAATATCACAAAATATTCCATTATTTTGATATGTAACTGAGGTGCCACACTTCGAGCTGGGCCCCAACTCGCTACCTCATGATCCACAGCAAGGTGCCTTTACCCTCTCGGCCAAAACGATCGCCGATGACTGAAAGTGCAGAGTTACTATTTAAGGCGTTGAGCACACTTCCCTCGCAGTAAAGCAATCAGGAGCTCCCGGGATGTGTTACCAGGTTGGATAGTGGTGTTGTACGAGTTCGTCAGTGACGTAGGCGTGACGCGTCGTCACGTGTAGCCTCATTTGTTGTTTCCCTGATATGCTGATCATATGGGCAGTGTTGTGGCGGCTGAGTGTAGATGGCGCCACGAGTCGTTCGAAGGTTGCGTGTATTCGTGATCCGGGTCATCAGGTGAGGTTACACTTCAAGCTGGACCCGAACTCGCTACCTCCATAGCAAGGTGCCTTTGCCCTCTAGGTCAAAACGATCTCCGATGACCGAGTGTGCAGAGTTGCTATTTAAGGCATTGAGTACATCCTCGCATAGCTATTACGTCATAGTGCTTATTGTTTAACTATTTATTATTTATTATTTTTAAAGTGCTTGGCTCAAAGAGGCTGACCACCCCCTCATCCCCAAAATGTACCACCGAATCGAGGACATCACGGGTCTCTCTTCCACATCTGCGGAACCTTTCCAGATGGCCAACTACGGACTGGGGGGACACTTTCACCTGCACATGGACGTTCTGGTAAAACTCCGATCAGGGGCTCTTATGATAAGCAAAATTTACGAATGTACGATTACACGGAAAATTAACGACTTTCCAATGGTGATCAAAATCTAATCAAGTCAGCATTCTAATATCTAATCTAAGCAAGTCAGAAGTCAGTCGACCTCTGCAGTATTATTTTTTGGGTTTTATAATAATGAAACCTGTTTTTGCTCCTGTATTGTACAATGGCCTCCGTGGCCGAGTGGATTAAGGCGTCAGCTTAGAATCCGAGGGTTCCCGGTTCGAACCTGTGCGACGGACTAGACTAAGAATAGTAAAAAAGTAGTGATATTGCGATCGGAGGGTTGCCAACTTCTCTACCAAAGTTCTAGAATGTCGTCCAGAACATCCAAAGAAATTAACGGCGTGTATACGGGACTGGTGCACGATACATCTGATCGGGGTCCAAAGTCCCGACATCTATTGAAGGCGCTGGGTGCCAGCTCAGGTGTTGTACTCGTCATCTGACCATGGTTCAAAAATACGAGACATCATTCCGGGCCTTTCCGTCGAGATAGGCCCCGAATCGTCGCCAATAGCCCACTGTGCAGTTATAGTGCCACTTTAATTAATCAAACCAAACCAAACCTGTATTTTACATGATGAATGAGAATTATATTTACGACTTTGACACGCAATAAAACCTAAAAGAAATAAGATAGCTATATTATGTTGCTTGTACATGTAAGAGCAAGACATTAAGTTCCGTTTGCATGCCGTTTTTTTCCGAAACCATTAACGAACCATTCACTGCACCATTCTAAAATCATTAACACACTAACAAACCATCAAAGCTTTCTCCTAAAGAGGGGTGTGTAACAATCATCTTTATAATTCTGACACGCAATAAAATCTGAACAAAAAAAGATAGCTAAATTATGTTGCTTGTACATGTAAGAGCAAACATGAGGTTTTGTTTGAATGCAATTTTTTTCCAAAGCCATTATTGAACCATTTGAAAACCTTCTACTGAACAACTACTGTAACTACTTGTTAAGACGACCAAAATCATTAACACACTAATAAACCACCGAAACACTGAGCTTTCTACTGAAGATAGGTGTGTAAGAAATATCTTTGAACTATGACGCAAATTATGCTGCTTGTACATGCATTCCAAATTATTTTGCTTGTATAATCATCAAAGCACACAGCTTTTCCGAAGGATGGGTATTTCAGAATCATATTTACAACTCTGACCTAACGAATAAAACCTAAATGAAATATGACAGGTAATTTAGGTTGCTTGTACATGTAACAGAAGCACATAAAGTTTTATTTATAAGCACATTTTATTCAAACTTTTTTCATAAACTGAGTGCAAAAAAAAAAACTTTCTGTGTTGCTATTACATGTACAATCAACATAACTTAGCTATCTCAGTTCTTTTAAGTTCTATTTCGTGTCAAAGTTGTTAAAATAATTGAATCGGAAGATGTAAAAGGCATTATGTGTTATATTAAGTTAATGTAACAGATGCCCTTTTTACATCTTTCTATTCAATTTTCTTATTCGCCCAGTATTTTAAAATTGAAGCGAAAGTTATAAAGTACCAATTGATACAAAAATCTAATTTTTGGATATAACTGCTTTTGCCATTTGGACAACTCATTTTATTTGTTATTTTTCTCCATTGTAAACTTTAAATTTTATATTGTTAAAAATAACGAAATTAATTTGTATTCATTTCTCTTTACCTTTGTTTATGGTTATTTTTCAGCCAGATACTGAAACTTATTTCGGACCCGATATGGGAAATAGAGTTGCAACGTGGATGTATTACGTACGTATTTAACAAAAAATTTAATCTTTTCTAAAGAAAAAATATTTATATATTTTTTATTCTTTTCGTAATTGCTCATTTCAGATGAGTGACGTCAATGGTGGTGGCGCCACAGTTTTCCCCAGACTCAACATTACAGTTTGGCCCAAGAAGGTGAGATCATGAACTTGTTACAATGCGACTAATCCAATTGTCACAAAATATTTGGCGATGGTTATTGTTTGGCTGTATCACATTTACCTGCATTGCCATAATAAAATATAATTTTTTCCAACTACTTCGCTTATATTTTATGCAGGTCGCTTATCTCTAGTAGCAACAAACAAATTAGTTAAAGCATAGTAAATATAATAGTTTATTATGTGTAGTAAATATGCCAAACAATGACAATAGCTTGTAACTGCACAGTATTTCATCGGGACATTACTAATCCGCGAATTCAAGCTACCTTCAAGTCATGTATTTCGTAATTCAAAACAACATATTTTAATTAAGACGTGTACATTCATGTGTAATATTATGTTACTTAATAATATACTTGTATTTCCTTCCGAGATGAATAACAAAATTATCATTCGAATTTAATAGCGACAGTGAATGATGTCGACAGAAAAATAATTGTCTTTTTCTTAGTTTTTAAATCTTTACAAAACGATGTTAAGGATTAGAAATTTGCACATTTTGGGATTTAAGTATTTGGTTTATCAGATACAAATTTTAGTATGATAATAAGTTAGATTTAATTAAAAAAGTCCGATAGAGGATTGATATACGCAAGACTATAGCGAGTGCACTGTTAAAAATAGGTACTCGAAAATAAATAAAATGTATTCATTGTTGAGTACATTCGATGCTTGTCATGGATCCGAATACATATGTTTCAATTTTGAAAAAGACATGCACTCAAGAATGAGTACAATCAGTGGCAGCGATTGGGTGCTAAACGTGAAGGGGCAAGATCAAAAGGGCAGGGGGAGAGAGAGTTGAAAAACACAAAAAATTTCAATCAAGTTTCCTTTCAATTTTTACGAAATTGTAACATGCGAAAGAAAATAGAAAACACTTATTTTTTTTTAATTAAAGCAATTCTTTTTTCTTTTAAACATGCGAATCGGTCAATTTAATATTAACTTAAATAACAAAACAACAGCAGGACAATGTACTGAAACAACAGCACACAGTACATTTATCACGAAAACCATTTCCGTTTGGAGATATTCTCGTAAGTTATCGTTTCACCCACCCATCCCAGCGTTTCACGGACGAGCCAATCAGCATATCGAATCTCAAGTGCAGCTAAAACAAGAAAATTCATTTCGGCTGCACCTTCTCACAAATGCAGTGCATTAGCATGAGGAGGAATCTCCATACTACGTAGAGGTTGTCATGGCAACGATGCAGCCGATTTCGAATTTCGCTTTTTGGCTGTAGTTTTGATTGAATGAAGTTTTTTCCCCTCCTAAATTGTGCATTACGGTAATATACTTGCTATTTATAGGAGATTTTGTTTACTACCGTAGAAATTTCATTTTCGATTCTAATCTTCATTTAAGAAAATTAGTAAAATATCTGATTTTAGTTTTAAAATACTGAATTTAGGTGCAGCCCGGCGCTATACTTGCTCTGGTGGACAAGCCGCCACTGAAAGGTGTGCCAAGTTAGTTAATTGAGTTGTAATAACTCTGTTTTAATAACACTGAGTCATGTTAAAGATTTTTTGCAGGCAAATTGAGAAGTGCTGACTTTCTACTTAAAAACTGAGTATTTGAGTTTATATTAGTATTTTTTTTTCTCATTTATTATATTTTGAAATTGAAACCAAAGTTATAAAGCACCTATTGATAACAAAATATCGCTTTTCGAATTTTCAGAGATAACCAGTTTTGCATCTAGGCTACTTATATAGTTATTGATATTTAAATTCGTGTTTTTTCTATAGGGATCAGCTCTCTTCTGGCACAACGTGAATTCGAACGGACTTGGGAACATTCTTACTCTTCACGGGGCGTGCCCCGTGGTCTCTGGTTCAAAGTGGGGTAAGTGTTGCTCAATTTTCAAACAATAATTTTTTTTAAAAAACATTTGTATAAATATTAAGGTACAGATTTTAGCTGAATGAAGTCTGATGGCGGGTGTAGTGTTGCTAGACTTAACTTTTCCATTAATAAGCAGCAAAAATAGTTGCTTGAAAGCAATTGAAGTTTGCGACCACGAGAATTTTAACTTTTAAAATTTGTGTTTGGTACTTAAATTCAGTAATTTTATCGTTAATTGCAAACACTTTAAGTAAATTATTTCAAATTTTCGTGAAACATTCTATCCTTGATATTTGTTCGGGCCAATCACATCACTTTGTCATTTGGCGCTGTGGCGAAATAGCCATCTTTGGGATACGGCGCCAAATGACGTGATTTTTCCGGCAAACCCGCCAAGCGGTTGTTTTGTTGTTTAAAGATTCCCTTCAAGCAGGCGAGCCATAAGCTCGTTAATATTCACGCTCACAAAGCTGAGCATTTTAAGCTGTTAAAACCTGTAAATATAGTGTTCTAGTAAATATCTTTAACTTATAACCTAATCAACTGAGTTGTCTCTTTAAGAAAAACCAACACCAATACATTCATAATATAAGTCACCGCTACAATCTGGTCCGTCCGAGTCGCAGCACAGGTCAGTTGATTTTAGAACATTCGTTGAATATTTACTTGATTCCAAGTAATCTTAAGATATGGCAAATATGGAATCTATGATAAATCTTCAAAGTGATATTCATGAAAGCATGATTAAGTTAGTAAGAAACTATAAGAAAGATTCCAAAGAACGCAAAACTTTTAATTATTTTCGAATTCGTTTAAAGAACTTTCAGAATTTCTATGAAGAATTTCGAAGTAATCACAAACAGATTTTAACAAACGGAATAGCGAAAGACAATTCTTATTTAAAAGAAGATTTCAGTGACCAGGTAGAAGAATTCTTCACGAATAACTATTCGGAAATCGAAAGTGAAATGGAACAAAGTTTCCCGCCAATCAATCCGAACACTGATGTTAGTAAACAAACCGCTGTTCTTCCAAAGGATTATTCTAATGAGTTAAGGTTACCGCCAGTACAAATTCCAATATTTAATGGATTATATGAAGATTGGTCATCATTTCGCGATCTATTTATTGCCATGGTCCATGATAATAAATCGCTTTCAGAAGTACAAAAGCTATTCTATTTAAAGTCACAAGTATCAGGAGAGGCTGAAAAGCTGATTAAGCACTTTGCAGTTACTTCTTCGAATTATAAGAGCGCTTGGGAGATATTAAATGATCGTTATGAGAACAATAGAATGTTAATTAATGTTACTTTAAAAAGATTTTTTTTTCAACAGAAAACTAATGATAATTCTCAATCGGTGAAGTCGTTATTAGATACAACTCAAGAATGTTTGGCTGCTCTTAAAAATTTAGGTATTGACATAAATTCATGGGATCCAATATTAGTGTTTATAATAGCTCAAAAATTATCAGCAGATACGCTACAGTTGTGGGAACAAGGTCTTCCTTCCAAAACAGACATTCCCACACTTCAAGATTTACTATCATTCTTAGAAGGTAGATTTCGAACATTGGAAGCTATAAGTGAGAATACACTAGTTACTGGAAAACCAGGGATTGCAGCAAAGTCGACATATGTTAAGTCAAGTTGTCACGTTTCGAAAGCTGTTTGCATTCTCTGTAATGGTGATCACTGTCTTTCCAGGTGCCAGGTGTTTCTCAGCAAGGCAGATGCTGAACGCATGCAAGTAGTCAAAAGTAAAAACCTTTGCTTTAACTGTATGTCAGCTTCACATCCAGTAAGACAATGTTCGAGTAAAAATTCTTGTCTTATCTGTAAAAGAAGACACCATTCTTTGTTGCACGAAGCAATAGTTAAAAGTACTAATTCTACTGAATCTTCTCCTGAAAGCAATTCTTCCAACGTTCCTCAAGAAAGTGTTGAATTTACTTCACATGTTGCTCAAAGCAAGCAGCCCATAGTCAACACAGTTCTGTTAAGTACAGCAATCGTTAAGATATCAGACACATTTGGAAATGAAATAGTAGCAAGAGCACTCTTGGATCAAGGATCGCAAATAACATTTATTTCCGAGTTCTTAGCTCAAAGTTTAAGATTAAAGAAAATACCTATACATACTCAGATAGTTGGAATAGGAAATCAAAACGTAAAACCATGCTACAAAGCCACTAGCATTACTCTTAAGAATATTCACTCTGAAATCATTGCTAATGAAGTATCCGCATTAGTGATGAAAAATCTCACAAGATATGCTCCAAAGCTTACCATCCAGAAACCAAATTGGGAGCACATAAGAGGTTTAACATTAGCTGATCCAAACTATTCTGGGAATAAGAAAATTGATCTTATTCTTGGTGCAGACCTATATCCTTCAATTTTGTTAGATGGATGTTTAAGAGGTACGAAGACCTGTCCAATGGCCCAGAACACTAGGTTTGGCTGGATTCTATCCGGACCTGTGGGATGCGAGGCTCATGAAGCATCTACATCATTACAGGCTACGAATTTAGTTTGTCTGCATAGTTTGACAGATCTGCACAGTGATATGCAAAAATTTTGGGAACTCGAAGAAGTTCAATCAACCAAAGCGTACACATCTGATGATGAGATGTGTGAAGAGATATTTCGTAACAATTGTAAGAAGGAAAACGGACGTTACAAAGTTAAGTTGCCGTTCAAGGACAATTCTCCAAAGTTAGGCGAATCAAAGAAAACTGCGATATCTCAGTTCCTTCGTTTGGAAAGAAAGCTTGAAAGAGATCCTGCTCTTCATTCTCAATATTCAAGATGCATTAAGGAATATTTGGAACTAAACCATATGTCCCGAGTGGATCCAAGTGATGATCTCAAGGTTGAAGTTGCGGACTACAAGGGATATTATCTTCCTCATCACGCCGTGATAAAAGAGGACAGCACCACTACGAGGCTTCGAGTGGTATTTAATGCAAGTCAGAAGACCACTTCCGGTACCTCACTAAATGATAAGTTACTAAAGGGACCAAATATTCAGGAGAATCTTTCTGCTTTATTACATCGCTGGCGTCTACTAAAAATCGCTTATTCCGCCGACATAGAGAAAATGTACAGACAAGTACTCATTGATGAGAATCAAACAGATTATCAAAGAATAATTTGGAGAAGTTCTAAGTTCGATCCTATCGAAAACTACAAGCTACTCACAGTAACATTCGGAATGGAATCATCTGCCTTTCTTGCAATACGTACATTAAAGCAACTTGCCGAAGATGGACGATCTACCTATCCCCTAGGAGCTGAAATATTATCTAATCAATTCTATGTGGATAATCTTCTCTCTGGATGTAAAGACAGCACGGAGGCCATTCAGAAGCAAGATCAAATTGTAAAGCTGCTATCAGAAGAAGGTGGATTTTCTCTTCGAAAATGGGTGAGCAATAGTACAGATGCGTTAGAAAATATTCCTCAAGAATTCAAAGAAATTCAAGATGTTCGAAATATAGACTTAGATCCGATGGTAAAGGCTTTAGGTCTATTTTGGCATCCTCAAAGTGACTCGTTTAGTTATCAAGTTAAGTTCGATCCAGTAACTGATTGTCCTACGAAACGATCCATTTTATCAGATGTCAGCAAGCTGTACGATCCTCTAGGATGGATTTCCCCACTAATCATTACTGGAAAGATAATGATTCAAGAACTCTGGTTAGCAAGTGTAAATTGGGACGACGAAATTCCTGAAAGCATTTGCACGCGTTGGACAAATTTTGCGAAATACCTTCCAGAAATTGAGAAGATAAGAATTCCTCGATGGATATGTTACGATCCCGACCAAGATCCTAAAGTAGAGCTACATGTCTTCAGCGACGCATCTACCAAAGCTTATGCGGCTGCTGCATATGTTAGAATAGAAACCAATGAAGGTTGTTTCACCCAGCTGCTTTCATCTAAGACTCGTGTTGCACCACTCAAGCCTGTGTCACTACCACGTTTAGAACTGTGCGGAGCTTCACTTGCAGCAAAACTAATATCTTCTATTCTTTCTGACATCAAGATCAAGCCTACAAACATCTATGCCTGGACAGATTCATCTATCGTCTTAGCCTGGCTGAGAGGACAGCCAAGCCGATGGAAGACGTTCGTAGCCAACAGAGTTGGAGATATCCACGAGAAGGCACCAAATGCTCAGTGGAGGTATGTACCATCTTCTTCTAATCCCGCAGACATACCAAGCCGAGGATTACTAAAACCTCAAGATCTACTGCACAATGAATTCTGGTTTAAGGGTCCTGATTGGTTATCGCTGCAACCCGAATTTTGGCCACAAACCCTTAAAGTGGACAATTCTGAACTCGAGACAAAGTCAACTCATTTGGTCCAAGTCATACCAAAATGGGAATTGATTGAAAAAATTTCCTCTTTAACTAAGTTAACAAGAGTGACAGGCCTCTGCCTTAGATTTATTGAAAATTGCAAATGTTCAATGAATGAAAGAAAAACCGGTCATTTGACGTCGACTGAAATAAACAAAGCTTTAGTTTCCCTCGTCAAACTTGATCAAAGCTACGAATTTCCTAAAGAAATTACTGCACTTCAGAACAAAACACCATTACCTTCTAAAAGTAAGCTGTTAAACTTAGCCCCATTCTTAGACAAAGAAAGCATTCTACGACTTGGTGGGCGGTTACAGAACTCAAACTTACCTTTTCAAGAGAAGCATCCTATCATCTTACCTTCATCTAGTTCACTAAGCAAGCTCATAATAAGAAAAGCTCACGCAGACACATTGCATGGAGGTATGCAGTTAGAGATGAGTATTATTAGAAGAAAGTATTGGATTTTAAGCTGCAGAAATAATGTAAGAAAAATCATTCACGATTGCATCAAATGTTGGAGACACAAAGCCACAGCCTCCGAAAAACAAATGGGTATTCTTCCCCATCCTCGTGTAAACACTTCGCGACCATTCACCCACACTGGTGTGGACTATTTCGGCCCAATCGACCTAAAGAGTACCTGATTCGTCTTCAGACTAGACCAAAGTGGATGTCACAACAACCCAACGTTGAACCAGGAGAGCTGGTGCTTCTAAAGGACTTTACTCTTCCACCAACCAAGTGGTCTTTAGGACGCATAGTTGAGACTCATAAAGGCAAAGAGGGACTTGTTCGAGTAGTTACCCTGCGAACCAAAGATAGCCAGTTTGTCCGTCCTATCATCAAGATTTGTAAACTGCCCTTTTCATGTACTAGTGTATAATTTCAATATGTATAAGATTCATAAGTGTACTTCTTGCCTTTGTTAAAACCCCTTAAGGGTTTTATGGCCGGGAGTATGTTCGGGCCAATCACATCACTTTGTCATTTGGCGCTGTGGCGAAATAGCCATCTTTGGGATACGGCGCCAAATGACGTGATTTTTCCGGCAAACCCGCCAAGCGGTTGTTTTGTTGTTTAAAGATTCCCTTCAAGCAGGCGAGCCATAAGCTCGTTAATATTCACGCTCACAAAGCTGAGCATTTTAAGCTGTTAAAACCTGTAAATATAGTGTTCTAGTAAATATCTTTAACTTATAACCTAATCAACTGAGTTGTCTCTTTAAGAAAAACCAACACCAATACATTCATAATATAAGTCGCCGCTACATATTAATATAGATTTTTTAGCTTAAATGTGTTAGTTGACATTTTCTCCAACTGAATATTGCCTGAAATTATATTATTATATTTATTCCTTGTTTTTAAAATTAAAAAAAGAAATTGCAATATATCACACTGCTTATTTTTGAGACAATACTATTACTTAAATTTGAGTACGCTGTCGCGCATTTACGATGCAATTGTACCAATGAAAAACGAGTTGGTTCAGGTACTCATTTTTAAGTACGTTTTTACATTTTATAGATATATAACTATTAAGATAAAAACTCGTCTTATAGAGCATTGCGTTAAGAATATTAAAATACAAATGCAACGTTAAAATACGCAATAAAAGTCCGTAATAATCCGGACATGTTTCGGGAGATACATCACCCTTCATCAGCGGAAAATGTAAAGTCTGTGTGTAATGAAATATAAATAAACCCAAAGAAATCTAAAATGTTGCCAAAGACTAAAAAACTAACTAAAAACTATTACAAACGGTTGGAGTTAACTATTGTGTGCCAACAAGCGGGAAACATTGGGACCGCAAACGTTTCATTGACAACCGAATCAATATTACTAAAAATATTAAACGCCTCCAGGAAGTCAAGTTCAAATGGAGATTTAGGTTTGCAAATTAAATGTGAGTTAGAAAAATTAAATATATGACCATGTTCCCAAGAGTGCTTGGCAATGGAGGACTTCTTTATTTCTTGCTGCTGTAAAATACTGTTAAACAAGAAATAAAGAAGTCCTCCATTGCCAAGCACTCTTGGGAACATGGTCATATATTTAATTTTTCTAACTCACATTTAATTTGCAAACCTAAATCTCCATTTGAACTTGACTTCCTGGAGGCGTTTCATATTTTTAGTAATATTGATTCGGTTGTCAATGAAACGTTTGCGGTCCCAATGTTTCCCGCTTGTTGGCACACAATAGTTAACTCCAACCGTTTGTAATAGTTTTTAGTTAGTTTTTTAGTCTTTGGCAACATTTTAGATTTCTTTGGGTTTATTTATATTTCATTACACACAGACTTTACATTTTCCGCTGATGAAGGGTGATGTATCTCCCGAAACATGTCCGGATTATTACGGACTTTTATTGCGTATTTTAACGTTGCATTTGTATTTTAATATAACTATTATTCTATAAAAATTATAATTAATAATAATGGGCTATTTGTTTTATTACATTTTGTCTCTTCCAAATCCATTTTATGCGTGGCATATTTAATATACTAAAATAATTTCTAACATATGTCCTATTAAAACAAATTACCTTATCGTATTTTCGAAGTATTTCTTAACATGCTTGGTGAATTTCATAATTATCTAGTATTTAATTATTGATAGAACGAGTCAAAAGTTGGCAGAAAAAATGCCTATATTTAACAATGTCTGTGCCACTAACTTTTTTTAAAAATAGAGAAATATAACACTAATATTAAAGTTAATAAACTGTTAAAAAATATTAAACATAACAATAATTCCAAAATTAAAACGATATAAGAAATAGCAAGCTGTTTATTAAATATAAAAAAGTATCTTAATATAATATGGGTGTTTTGAAGTTTTACATAGAAAATTTCGTTCACATAGTTTTCAACCGAACCGATTTTGATTATGCGAATAAATAAAATGCTAGTTTTAATGGTGCAATAAAAAAATTCTACATAAAATTTATGACCCAAATTATATGTATTTTTCTATTTCAGTGACTAATGTTTGGTTTCACGAAAGAGGCCAAGAATTCAGACTCAAATGCGGATTACACCCAGAATCTGCACTCAAACAAACGAATTTATTCAAGATGTCCTAATTTTATATATACCTTACTTTCTGTAAACAATTTGCAAATAAAATTATTTACAACGTTTTATGCTATTGAATTCTCTCATGAATACCCAATACTGATGTATCCAGGGGCGGGCGGTTCAAGAAATTTTTCTGACACAAGCGAAAATTAATTTGGTGCTCCAAATTTAACAAATTTATTTGTTATGTGCGATTTTTCAAATTGGGTTCTATTTTTAACCGACTGCCCAGCGCGCCCACCAAAACTCCAAAATTTAACCGACAGAAACTTTAAATTAAAACCGCCAATGCGCGCCAAGTCGAGAGGTTATCAATTCGTCTGTTATGTATTTTTTTTATGTCTGTTCGCGTGGGATTTCGGTTCTACTTCAGATATTTGGAGGAAAAAAAATTGTTGGATAGGGGATGTTTCACTTGGGAGAAATTTGAAAAAAAATATTCGGTTATCCGGAATTCTCAATTAACCGGACCGTTTGAAAAAAAATATTGTCCGATTTCTAAATTTTTTTTTGTTGGATAGAGAAAAATCCACTTAGGCAAAATCTGCAAACAAATAATCGGTTATGCGGCTGTTATATATCCGGAAATGTCGATTAACCGGAGATTTTTTTAAACTATTTATCCGGTTTCATAATATTTTCTTTGTTTAACAGAAGTTTACAACAATGATATTTGGTTTAACCAGCATTTATTGGAATTGATAAGGATTGTTTTACATTGTTGAGCACAAGTTGCTGCTTGAATTTCTTTGTGAATAATAGCAGGGTACAAAGCATCTGCTAAATTAAAAACTAAAAAGGGAAAAATAAAATAATCTTTCTAGAAAAAAGGAAAACCGACTTTAAGGAAAATGCGTTAAAAAGTAACAAATAATTTTTAATTTTACGAATGAGTTGAAAAAATTGAATTATTGAATATCAATTTTATATTTAGTACAACTTTTTGAAGTTGGTGCCAATTTACAAAAATCATACCTAAATTTTGGCGCCGATTTCAAAAAGTTGCACTAGGTATAAAATTGATATTCAATAATTCAATTTTTTCAATTCATTCGTAAAATTAAAAATTATTTTTTACTTTTTAGCATTTTCCTGAAAGTCGGTTTTCCTTTTCTCTAGAAAGATTATTTTATTTAGTACACCGATACCGATTTTATAGACATTTTCACGCCAAAAAATAGTATTGTAAATTAAATTGTTACAGTTACCGCGATTTTCTCCAAAAGGTTAAAAGTGCAGATAGCTGCTTTTGCATCTAGTCTTCTCAATCGAAATGATCACCCCCTCTCACTCCCACTGAGCTGTTGCTAGGCTAGATTGCTCTTTCCCCACACACGCAGTGAAGCTTTTGCAATGGTCATTGTAATCTCGCTTCCCGATCACTTCTCTTCCCGACTCCTCTTTTATCAAAGGATCGTATACGTCTCTTAAATTTTTCCGAACTCTCGTCTTAGTCAGACGGAAAACACGCTTAAACAGATATTCAGAAACGAACCAAAACCGTTTCATTTAATCTGGATTGTAAAGATGATTCTGGTCGTATTCGAATCTTTTTTTAAATAGGAAATTATGTAGATAGTAGCCCAATGCAAAACGTATTTTATACATTTTTAACTATTTTGATGTGGGATCTTTTTTCTTTAAGTTTTTATAAATAAATAATTGTTTTCTTTTCTTCTTCATTGTAAGGTAGATATTGGAGCCGGAGTGAAAATTTACTAAAACTATCAAAATCATTGGAATTTTTGGATACAACTAGTTTTGCATCTGGACAACCTTAGACAAAAACGCACATTCTTTAAAAATTATGCACATCATCACATATATAATTGTGTGTTTTGTCATTTAAAAGTTGCATGACATAATAAAAATAATATTTCATAAAATAACAATTCATAAACCAATATAAAAAAACGACAACAATATTTTATAAAACTACAGTTTTTGTTCCAAATTCCTTCATTTTTCTTCATTATTATTTTGCAAAGTTGAAATTTAGCATTTCTTAATTTGCCTGCATAAAATCTTTTAACATAACAGTTTCAAAACATTAACTTCTCTCTCTATAAATGTGTGAAAATCAGTTCTGAAAAACCAACAAATAAATAAGTGTTGATTTTTTTAGCTTAACATTTGAACTTGTGAAGAAAAACTAAATATTTCAATTTATAATAATAACTGCGATTGTTTTTGAGTTCAATATGCATACCTGAAAAACAAAACAAAGAGCTTACTTTTAAAATGGAATATTTTCCGTATTAATATTCAGCAATCGTAACAAACCAAAAGTCACAAACGAACGCTGCTTGCTGACGAGATTCAAGCGATTCAATTCTATTATTCTAATTCCACATTTAGAAATGAATCGCTTGACTGTCCTTGTCAATCGGCGTTCACTATGGCTCCTGAATATCAGGCAGGTTCTCTTTTAAAAAGAAGCTTCCCAAATATTGAAGACTGAATTATTTACAGAACTTTTAATCATTCTTTTGTTATTAAGTATTGAAATACTTATATTACTATGATATAGTAATATATATTATATGAAATATTTTACATTAAAGTATTTTTTATATAAAAAATCTTTTTTATTTAAAGTATTGAAAAAACTTGAATTATATACATGTTTAATAAAAATCAATACTTTGAATTGTAACTGTTCCATAGCGTTATACATTTTACAATTGCACTAAATTTCTTCAATTTATTACAAATTGTAAGTATATTTATATACGAAAACTATTTATTCCATGGTTTAATTCATTTTAATATCTATAAGAATTTTGTAAATCAACCAAATTTTAATGTTTTTTCTAAGCGCTAAAGGGGATCCAGCCTTTATCCAGTTGCAAAACAAGTTATTGCGAAAATTAAATTAAAATTTAGATTATAAATTATTCATGAATCTGATAACATACATATGTTGGTGAAAAATTGCTGTATTTTTTCTGGATTTCCACCAAAAAAATGTTGTTTTATAAACAATAGCTAAGTGTTGATTTTTTTTTTTTTTTTTTTTTTTTTTGCGATTTACACAAAAAAACGTTTTGATAATATAGCTTCTTTTGCACCTGGGCTGCTCATTTGTGGTCTATAATAACGGCATTCAAGTTCGGTAATTTTAAGGTCAATATCAGTTGTTCATATTGCGAATATATTGATATCAGAAATCAGTATGATGCCCAGCGCCTTTAGGATACGCTGGTTCTTTTCAGCGTGCCTGTGGAGTTCATAATCCCTCGAGTCGGAGAAGAGATAAGAATTAAAAAAGCGCCACAACCAAACATTTCGTGTCATCGTTATTTAAGAGAAAGCATTGTAAAAGGCGGGAATTATTTAAGAGAAAGGAATTGCGAAAGTTCATCGGAGGAGCTTGACGCAAATTTCCAAAGCCCCGGGTATTCCTATAACAAAATAACACCCGGGAAGATTATTTATGACATTCATCTAAACGGTTGTTCACATCCGCTTAGTTATTACTTTATTTAGTCCAATTACAAGACGGAACCCGATGGCTCAGTGGTTCAGTGTCCAGTTATCAATCAATCAGAGAATTGCGAACTCGAATCAGGCCCGTCGCACAGGGGGGGGGGGGGGGGGTCCGACCTTGGACCTGGAATATAGGTGCCACAAAACAATATTTGTGAGAGAACTGTTTTATATTACCTAATTTATATATAAAGAAAAGATTAAAAATGTCGATAAGTTGTAACTGGGAATTGTCAGCACTGTTGAGTTGGAATTTCGAATAGTTGAGTTGAGAATTTCGAAACATTAAGTTGGGCAATTTCTTGTTTTAACGGCACTAGCTGGAATACGACGTTGATTTGACAAAGTTTAAGGTGTAGCTGATCTTTTGATCAAAGGGTTGCCAGATTCGCTTTTAAATTACAAAAACTGGTATAAAAATAACCATAATTTCAACAGCATGTATAAGGGACTGGTACACATTAAATCTGATCGTGGCTTATTATCCTGACTTCTATTGAGGTTCCTTCGGATGCCATTTCAGATGTTGGAGCCCCCAGTTGCCCAGTGGATAAAGGCGCTCGATAGTAATCAGAGAATTGCGAGTTCGAGCCCGACTGATCGATTTGACAAAGAAAGGTATGAATGTAGTGAGCTTGCAATCGGTAGTTTGTCAGCTTCGGTGCTAAAATACTAGAAATTTGTTGCAAACCGGCCCACTTGGGGCATGATTCACTGTGCTGAGAGGCCCCATTTGGGTTTGGAATGTGGCATCTTCCACTTGAAAAGTTTCGGTTCGGATTTCGAACAGAGAGAGCATTAGGCCGCCATTGAGTATGGTTGGATAAAAGACAGCTCCTCCACAAAAAGTATTGTTTGGGAATGTAAATAAAAACTAGTTAAGTTTTTAAAAGATGTCTCTTCTCCTTGAGTCTTCCGAACTACAGGAAATGCATCGAACCTGGTAGGTTTGCATTTGCATTTACAAAATTATGGCGCCCGAACAGGGACTCGAGGAAAAAGAGACAATGCAATCTCTCAAACAAAGACGCACAGCCGTGCGAGGTTCATTCACAAAGGCCGTTAAGCTCTTACGTGAGCTTATAACGGAAATGGCTGAAGCCGTGAATGTCCAAATAGCTTTAAATCAGCTAGAAGAAAAAGCCAAAAAACTCTTTGCCCTAGACGCTGTGTTCCAGGAACTCCTGCAGAGTCAGGAAGGGGGATGCAGCCAAAACGACTTCAATCAAGAATGCTATGCTGCCGAAGTATATGAAGAGAAGCTTATAGCTTGCCGTGTCCGAGCTACAATACATCTAAAAGAATTGACGATCTCGTCGAGGGATGGAGATCGCGTTCGAATCCGAGGAGATTCATTCCCGGCCGCGGTTGTGACCCACTCAGCCGATTTCATCCCCCCCGTCCCAGTATTGAAGGTCTCGACGACAGATGAAGATGCTATTCGAATCCGAGACGATTCCTTCCCGGTCGAAGTAGCGACCCCCTCAGCCGACTTCATCCCCCCCCCGACCCAGTGCGGCGAATGCCGGAAAGGCTTGTGTATGATGCAAGTTGTAAACAGAAGGGATTATCGTCTCTGAATCAATGTTTGGAAAAAGAGCCAAACCTTCTACTTAGTGCATCTGATAGTGTAAACTCAGGTGAGTCAGTAACTTATCGTCATACAAATGTTTGTTTTGGTGTAAAATGCTCACCATTTCAATTAAGTGCCACCATAAACCATCGTTTGAATCTAGTGCCCAGTGTTTTTACCACAACTGCCAATCTTCTAAATGTTGATGATTGTATCCCAAGTTTCTGTGACTTGGGGATCACTGGAATTCGTCCATTCTATTCGATGGACACTTCTACAGCTGTTAGAAACAGTTTCAACAGTTTTCGGTGCACATTAGTGTTAAATCGAATTAAATACATTCTTTCTGTGACTGACCCTCCTCAGTTGTGGCATAATATACCAGGTGTATATATAGCTGCCGAACTCAAGTCTCGTGGTTGTTCAACTGAAAAGTTGAAACAATTAAAATGGTGGGAGGGTCCATCTTGGCTCTGAAAGTCAGAATCCGAGTGGCCTTCTAGTGTAGATATTCTAAATGAAGTGATAATTAGTTCTGAGTAACTAAAAAGTGTTAAGTGTACATAATGATGTAGTGAAACAAATTGTATTTTGAATATTTCTCTTCATAATTAGAAATTTAAGACTCTTTGTATCTCACAACAAACTCTTAACGCTGGTAACGTGCCAAAGTTGTCGAACTGTGAATGCACCAGATCATATGAGATATTAAGAATGAAACTTAAGAGAATTTAATATTTAGAATATTTTTTTCAATTTATACTTTTCTTGCATTTAAATTTATATGTATATATATTTTAGCATTAATTAGTAAGTATTCTTTTAGTTTGCAAATAATTCATTGTTTTGTTTTCAATGAACTATATGTGTATATTTGTATATATTTTTGTATCCTTTTTGTATATTTGACTTTGCTTTTGTGGGGAGAGCTGTAGTAAGTAAAATTTGAGTTTATAAGTTTAAACTCAAAGGTGGGAGAATGTTGCAAACCGGCCCACTTGGGGCATGATTCACTGTGCTGAGAGGCCCCATTTGGGTTTGGAATGTGGCATCTTCCACTTGAAAAGTTTCGGTTCGGATTTCGAACAGAGAGAGCACTAGGCCGCCATTGAGTATGGTTGGATAAAAATCAGCTCCTCCACAAAAAGTATTGTTTGGGAATGTAAATAAAAACTAGTTAAGTTTTTAAAAGATGTCTCTTCTCCTTGAGTCTTCCGAACTACAGGAAATGCATCGAACCTGGTAGGTTTGCATTTGCATTTACAAAAAAATTCGTCTAAAAATATCCAACAAATTAGACTGGTAGCTGACTTTGTGAATACTTTTGGACCCCACGTGGTACGGACGTCCGAGGGCGGAATGGTTTAATAATTTTCTTGGTAGATTCACACCACCTTCTTCTACACGATGGTATGTCATTTAACCTGATAGGATAATTATACTTGGAGTTATGGGATGAAATCGTATACTTCAGTTGATCGAAACTTCTCGCCCCACCCACGTGGTAGAAAGGTCGGAAGGCAGAATGATTAATAACCAGCTGTACGAAACGATAATATTTCTCTTCACGATGGTCCCCCATAGGTTAAGTTATAAGAATTTGTCGGTTGCCAATTTTTAGAACACGATTCCTGGCAGCGAGGTACCACATACCGATTTTATAGACGTATTTACGTCAAAAAATAATTAATAAAGGTTGGTTGGTTTGTTAATTAACTAGAGCTGCACAGTGGGCTATTGGCGACGGTTCGGGGTCTGTCTCGAAAGAAAGAAGAGGGAACACATACACATTCATACGTGCTCCTCGTTATTAGTCAACTTTCGTTATTAGAACCCTAGTCAGATGACGAGAAAACACCTGAACTGGCACCCAACGCCTTCAATAGACGTCGGGACTTTGGACCCCGATCAGATTTATCGTGCACCAGTCCCGTATACACGCCAGTATAATTTGTTGGATATTCTGGACGACTTTCTAGTATTTTTGTAGCGAAGCTGGCAACCCTCCGATCGCAAGATCACTACTTTTTTACTTTTCTATGTCAAGTCCATTTCACGGATTCGAACAACCAATCCTCTGATTAGTAGCTGAACGCCTTACCAACTGAGCATATTTAATAAAGAGAAAAAAAAAAGTTGTAATAGTTAAAAGTGTTTGGGGAACCCCAGTTCAGGCGAATGACAACAAAGCTGAATTTGTTATCTACCACCGTAAATTCATTCTTGCCGATTTGATGTTGTCAATGGCTATTTTCACGTTTTCTATCTAGCATCTTCTCTTAATTCATTCTTTATCAGCCTTGACACGCGTTTCTTCAGGTTCTTCGGATAATATAAGATAGCGAACGGATTACGGTTCTTTCTCACGCTATATAAATAGAACGTTTTCTCTCCTAACCATCCCAAGTCATCATCCTCTGTCATTCACATTGAAAAAACTTAAGCAGAATGTTTGATAAGACAGCGAGAAAAGGGAACATGGATCCGAAAAAAAAAGGTTTGGACTAAAGTGTTTCATATAGTTTTATTAATTTGTTATAGTCGAAGTTTAATTTTAGTTTTTTGTAATCTGTTATAGTCGAAGTTTAATAAAACTAAAATTAAACTTCGACTATTACAAATTAATAAAACTAATATTAATTTGTTATAGTCAAAGTTTAATTTTAGTTTCATTAATTTGTTATTCTCGAGTTTAATTTTAGTTTTATTAATTTGTTATAGTCGAAGTTTAATTTTAGTTTTACTAATTTGTTATAGTTGAAGCTTAATTTTAGTTTTATTCATTTGTTTTAGTCAAAGTTTAATTTTAGTTTTATTAATTTGTTATAGACGACCTTTATATTTCAGTTTTATTAATTTGTTATAGTCGTAGTTTAATTTTGGTTTTATTAATTTGTTATACTCGAAGTTTAATTTTAGTTTATTAATTTGTTATAGTCGTAGTTTAATTTTAGTTTTACAATTTGTTATAGTCGAAGTTTAGTTTTAGTGTTATTTATTTGTTATAGTCGAAGTTTAATTTTGGTTTTATTAATTTGTTATAGTCGAAGTTTTATAGCCGACCTTTATGTTTCAGTTTTATTAATTTGTTATAGTCGTAGTTTAATTTTAGTGTTATTAATTTGTTATAGTCAAAGTTTAATTTTAGTTTTATTAATTTGTTAAAGTCAAAGTTTAATTTTTGGTTTGATTAATTTGTTATAGTCGAAATTTAATTTCTCAAGGTATCCGAATATATATGTGCGGGGAACGTTTATCAAAACTAGTAATTTAATGAAAATTTAATTACCTAACTTAATTAAACTACCTAATTTTTAAAAACATTTTGAGTTAAAACCATCAAAAACATTAATAATAAATTATAAAACCAAAATATTTTAAGAAATTCGTATTTTTTTGCAAAATGTAGTAAAATCTTAAATACAACGTAAAACACTCTATAATAAAGTCAATTGAAAATAATTAAGTTTTATTTTTTCAGTGTGTATTTATGACATAGATAAAGACAATGAACTAAAATATAAATGATATGTTGATAATTCGAAGACACATTTTGATAAAATTTGTTTTACAAAAACAGAAGATATCTAAAAGGTATGCATTGTAAAACAAAATCTTTAGTGCATTGTCTTCAAAACATATTAATAAACAAATCCTGTGCAAATTAAAAAAAAAGACTTCAGAACTTTTTGATAAATCATTTTTTTTGTGCACATGGCAAAAATTTCCTTTTTTAGAAAAAACAATTAAATTTTACTCTTACGATTATTTTTATTCAATCGCAATGTATTGAAATTAACATAACTTTTATTATAAATGTCTCATTTTGAAATCAAAGCTTGTTTTAGATACAGAAATATATGAGCATTAAAACCAAAAAATAAAAATATATGACAGAGGATGATATATATAAATATAGAACTCAAAATCTAATTTATGGAACTCAAAATCTAATTTATGGAACTCAAAATGAAATTTATGGAACTCAAAATCAAATTTATGGAACTCAAACAAATTTATGGAACTCAAAATCAAATTTATGGAACTCAAAATCAAATTTATGGAACTCAAAATCAATTTTATGGAACTCAAAATTATTTTTATGGAACTCAAAATCAAATTTATGGAACTCAAAATCAAATTTATGGAACTCAAAATCTAATTTATGGAACTCAAAATCAAATTTATGGAACTCAAACAAATTTATGGAACTCAAAATCAAATTTATGGAACTCAAAATCAAATTTATGGAACTCAAAATCAATTTTATGGAACTCAAAATTATTTTTATGGAACTCAAAATCAAATTTATGGAACTCAAAATCAAATTTATGGAACTCAAAATCAAATTTATGGAACTCAAACAAATTTATGGAACTCAAAATCAAATTTATGGAACTCAAAATCAAATTTATGGAACTCAAAATCAATTTTATGGAACTCAAAATTATTTTTATGGAACTCAAAATCAAATTTATGGAACTCAAAATCAAATTTATGGAACTCAAAATCAAATTTATGGAACTCAAAATCAAATTTTGAATTCTATAGAAGGCCATTCAACCTCAAACCATTTTGTTGCCACCATCGTGCTTTACAACTATATGCATAACTTTATAGGAATTAAAACATGCTTATTACTTTTCCAAAAAATGAAATGCGTATAAAACCCAAATTTACAAAATTGGCTTTCATTCGTGAATAGTGCATTTTCCTAAAATTTCATTGCCTTGTCTACATATTTATTTGTGAAATAAAGCTGTTCTTTAAATTATTTTCAATGACAAACGATTTTTGCATAAATATTCCTTCTATTCGTAATTATGTAACTCTTGAATATTAAATGTGTAAAACGAAAACCTGAACATAATGCAATGTCACCTTATGTTTCTACAACTACTACTGACAGAATTTTTACTGATATTCAAATTTTTTTCCGCATTCTATTGCTGTAAGCGATTTTGAATCGCTCCAGTTCTCATTTTATTTTCAATATTTCAAATGGTTTTATGTTTATTTAACGATGCCATAATAAATAAATTATGTATTTAATATTAAATTTTTAGAAATTTGACATTTCCATGTAATCGTAAGTCCTATATTAACAGTTTTATTGTCCATGTTAGTCCGCTTACTCTGCTAACCAGACATTTTCAGAAAATCCGATTGCAAATAAACAATGGCAAAACAAAGTAAAAATTATAGAAAAACTAAATCTATTCATATTTCTTCTTATAGTTTTCTCTTTATTACATATTGTCAAGTTTTAATGTTTATACACTTTTTCCCCTTTCATATATGCATATATTGACCTTTACCCTTTTTTACTGATGAAACTGATACAATTTTGTTTGTGTTGTATAACATTATCTGAATTTTTAAAACATTTTAAATCTAGTTCAATGTCAATAATTTCTCCCAAAATATTACAAACACAAGTATTGTTCAAATTCTTTTTTCCCTCATTGAATATTATAATTAGAGGTTTAAATCCGCTTACTTTGCTAACCAGACATTTTCAGAAAATCCAATTGCGAATAAACAATGGCAAAACAAAGTAAAAATTATAGAAAAACTAAATCTATTCATATTTCTTCTTATAGTTTTCTCTTCATTACATTTTGTCAAGTTTTAGTGTTTATATACTTTTTCCCTATTATATATGCATATATTTACCTTTATCATTTTTAGTGATAAAACTTTCAGGTAATGATAAAACATTACCTGAATTATTAAACCATTTTAAATCCAGTTCAATTTCAATGATTCCTTAAAAATTATTACAAATACAAGTACTGTTTAAATACTTTTTGCCGTCATTATATATTAGAGTTTTTTTTAAATAACAAAAGTGTGTGTTAAAGGGATCGTGTAGTTAGCGATGAACAGAAATGGATAGTTTTTTTGTGCTTAAAAGAAGAAGTGAAACTACAAGACTATTCCTTCAATTTGAATAAAATTTTGTATACATGTGGAGAAAACAATATTTAACACAAGATTCAATCATAATAGTTTCTGCACTATTCTTTTTATGAAAAAAGTAATTTTATAACTTATAGGATTTTAGGTTCGTATGGTACACTTTTCTAACACAATTTTCAATAACCAATCACCAAATTTTATTTCTTTGTAGAATACATTGTAATTAATAAATATTGAACATAATTTTAATTTTGGTTTTATCATACTTTTTTTTGAAAATATAGAATTTGTGTTTACTTTTTGACTAATATTTTCGCGCGTATATATTTTTTTTATTCTAGTGAAACAACTACAATTTAGGTTTAACATGTAGATTTTACACAAACTAATTATACATAAAATTCCGTTTTGAATAGAAATATACTTTTTGAGAAAAGTGCACCAAAAGATAGAAAAAAAAATCTTGAAAAACTGTAAAAAGTAAAATCACTGATAATTCTAAATTAATTTTTTGGTCTTCCCATGCAAATATTATTAACTATTTAAGATCAGTGAGTACACAAAATATTGACTTTATTTCAAGCAATTAAATTTTAAAATTTTAAAATAGTGATTACTTCCAAAAAGGGACTGTCAACTTTTATTTAAATTTTAATTTCGAATTTTATATAATTTAATATTTTTTTCAAAAACTTAGTATCAAACGATTGGTGGACCTCCAGTCGCCCAGTGGGTAAAGGCGTTCAGCTGGTAATCATTGGATTACCATTTCGAACCCGTGCGGTGGATTTAACAAAGAAAAAAAAAGTAGTGATCTTGCGATCGGAGTGTTGAGAACTTCGCTACAAAAATCCCGAACTTCCAGCATATTATACTGGCGTATAAACGAGACTGGTGCACGATAAATCTGATCGGAGTCCAATGTCCAGCTGCCTATTGAGATTGCTTTGGGTATCAGCTCAGGTGTTGTCCTCGTCATCTGACCATAGTTCACAAATGCGAAGCATCGTTCCCGGGTATTTTCTTCGAGATAGGGGGCCTCCTTAGCCCAGTGGATAAAGGCTTCAGCTGGGAATCAGAGGATTCCTGGTTCGATCCTGTACGATGGACTTGCAAGGAAAAGTAAAACAGTATTGATCTGGTGAGCGGAGGGTTGCCAGCTTCGCTACAAAATACTAGAAAAGTCGTCCAGAACATCCACAAAAAATTATCGGCGTGTATACGGGACTGGTGCACGATAAATCTTATCGGGGTCCAATGTCCCGACATCTATTGAAGGCGTTGTGTACCAGTTCAGGTGCTTCCTCGTCATCTGACCATTGTTCAAAAATACGAGGCATTGTTCCCAGGTCTTTCCTTCGATTTGGTTTAGTTTGGCTAATTAACGTCGCACTAGAGCTGCACAGTGGGCTATTGGCGACGGTTCGGGGTATATCTCGAAGGAAAGACCCGGGAACACATACACATACACATTCACACGCACATTCATGCATGCTCCTCGTTATTTTAGAACCATGGTCAGATGACGAGGAAACATCTGAACTGGCACCCAACGCCTTCAATAGACGTCGAGACTTTCGATCCCGATCATATTTATCGTGCACCAGTCCCGTATACACGACGTTAGTTTTTGCGGATGTTCTGGACGACTTTTCTAGTATTTTGTAGCGACGCTGGCAACCCTCCGATCACAAGATCACTACTTTTTTTTACTTTTCTTTGTCAAGTCCATTGCCTAAAATCGAACCAGGAATCCTCGGATTCCCAGCTGACGCCTTTAACCGCTCGGCCACGGAGACCCCTACAATAAAAACTGAAAAGTCAATTTGTTTTTAAGGTTTGTAACTGCCACTATCCCCTTATATCAAATCTGTGGTGAATGGCGATTTTTCATGCGAACTCATATCACTGTTTCTTTTCATAGATTTCATTCCCGCTCGATGCATTCTGACGTTTCTTATCTTCTGCGGCATGAACCTGATCTTCGGCCACCGAGTGTGCCTCAACGTTGCCATGGTAGCCATGGTCAACAACACTGCGGACGTCGAGTTGTATGCTCAGGGGGAGGAGTCACAGCAATGTCCGATGCCTTTGTCCAATCAAAACGACACCGTATACGTCCAACAGGTATTGGATTTTTGTATTGCTTATTGTATAAAGAATACAAGTAGGGCGACTAAAACAGCACATGCTTCACCCAGGCCGCAGATACCAAAAATTACATTTAAAACAACACTAAAAACATTTGAATTACATTGAAATATTGCAATTACATTGAAATATTGCAATTACATTGAAATATTGCAATTACATTGAAATATTGCAATTACATTGAAATATTGCAATTACATTGAAATATTGCAATTACATTGAAATATTGCAATTACATTGAAATATTGCAATTACATTGAAATATTGCAATTACATTGAAATATTGCAATTACATTGAAATATTGCAATTACATTGAAATATTAGAATTAAAAAGGTGTGCCAAGAAAACGGGAAGTAAGACAAATGAATTGTATTAACTCTGTTTCTATTTAAGCAATCGACATCCAATAATGTGGAAAACCATCTTCGGAACACCTACACTGCAAAAAAAAAAAAAAAAAATTGCTTAAAAATGAGTACATGGACGTACTGAAATTTAAGTAATCCTACTTTTTCAAAAATGAGCGCTATGGTTTAATATTGCTAATCTTAGTTTCAGTAAAACCATCTAAACAAAGCGACATGGCAAACTTCAAATATTTCTTCCGAAGAAGGTTTTCCACATTATTTGATGTCGATTGCTTAAAAGGAAACTGGGTTAGTACGATTTAATTATCTTACTCCCCATTCTTTTGCCACGACTTTTTAACATTACTTCTGTTTACAACTTCTTCGCGTCGCCCTGGTAGTATAATGGATAAGGTATTGGGCTGCGATCCCTGAGAACCTGGGTTCGATTCTCGGACAAGTCTTAGTTGTAATTGTCGATATTTATTTAAAATGATTTATGAAGGCAGCCTATGTAGGCAAGCAACAGCTCTTTTTATTCATTTTACTCATTTTTGAGTACATGTCTTTTTCAAAAATGAAACTTATATATTCGGTACTATGATAAGCATCGAATGTAATCAAAAATGAGTACTTTTTACTTATTTTTAAGTACCTATTTTTAACAGTGTATTTTAAATTTGTCAGGTCGCTTTGTTAAGATGGCTTGAACAGAAGCTGAGATGAGCAATACTAAATCACACTGCTCCATTTTGAGACAGTACGATTACTTAAATTTGAGTACGCCATCGCTCACTTACGATGCAATTGTACTTTAAAAAAACAAGTATGTTCATGTACTCATTTTTAAGGACTTTATTTTTTACAGTGTAATGTACAGTCTATGTTTGAAAGTTGTCACTCGTTCATTTCCAAAATAACTTCATGTTTATTTCTTAAATTCCAGGGCTCTTACCCTTGGTCTGCTTACACGCAAGGCATAATCCTGGCCTCGTACTTCTACCTGTATGTCGTGGCCCAGGTGATTGGAGGCAAGCTGGCAGACTACGCGGGCGCCAAGACTTTGTTTGGAGTGGCCACCCTGCTGTCCTCCATCTTGACATGCATCACGCCCGCAGTGGCCAGTTTGGGCCCCATGTGGCTCGTTGGATTGAGGGTCATTCTTGGATTCGTGCATGTGAGTTTGTGTTCATAAACAGTTAAATTAGTTATAATTAGAATGTTGTTGCTTTAGCAAGTTAATAACAATTCTGCACGCACTACTGTTTTCACGATTTCATGCCTTAGCTGGAGTTATCGTTTTAAGACATGCACATTTTCTATTGATAGAAGATGCATATATATTTGCTTAAAAAATTGTCTGAAACCGATTCGCGAACATCGAACCATCGACATCTCGTTTCGAAAAAGGCCTTCGTGGCCGTGTGGATTAAGGCGTCAGCTGGGAATCCGAGGGTTCTCGGTTCGAACCTGTGCGACGGACTAGACTAAGAATAGTAAAAAACTAGTGATATTGCGATCGGAGGGTTGCCAACTTCGCTACCAAAATACTGGAATGTCGCCCAGAACATCCGCAAAAAGTTAACAGCGTATATACGGGACTGGTGCACGATACATCTGATCGGGTAGCTAGATCTCTTCGCATTTGTTTTGAGTTTAGAATTATTGGTATCATTTAATTAGGGAGAAGATAGGGGAAAGAGGACCCCTAAAATGCCAGAATATGAAGTTAAGGCAACTTGTCTGTGCAGTAATCTATATCCCAAGATGCATTGCGTCGATAAGTTCTTTCGTGCGCATCGACCGGTTTTTAAGTTCTGCGCATAACGAAACTGCTGTCAGTATCCCAAGATGGATTGCGCTGAGGGCTTCTTCTATGCGCTACTGCGCATGAAATAGGACATATCTTTCCACTTTCATTATTTTTGTATTTAGTTCGTCTTGCGACCGTCTTGATAGACGCATCCTACTTCATTTTATTTTGTCAACTCTAGGGAATGCACTATCCTACAGCCTACACCCTGATCTCCAGGTGGGCCCCTGTGCAGGAGCGGAGCACCCACCTGTCCTTCTGCGTCATCGGCACACACTCTGGGATCGTCCTCTCCATGTCCCTCACCGGATACCTGTGCGAACAGAAGTTCGCAGGGGGGTGGCCGTCGGCATTCTATCTACTAGGTGAGTACACAAAATATTCTTTTTTTCTTCTTTTATTTTTTTCTCTCTTTTTTCTAAAGACCTCCGTGGCCGAGCGGTTAAAGGCGTCAGGTGGGAATACGAAGATTCCTGGTTCGATCCTAGGTGATGGACTTGACAAAGAAAAGTAAAAAAAAGTAGTGTTCTTGTGATCGGAGGGTTGCCAGCTTCGCTACAAAAATACTAGAAAAGTCGTCCAGAACATCCGCAAAAATTAACGACGTGTATACGGGACTGGTGCACGATACATCTGATCGGGGTCCAAAGTCCCGACGTCTATTGAAGGCGTTGGGTGCCAGTTCAGGTGTTTCCTCGTCATCTGACCATGGTTCTAAAAATAACGAGGTACATGTATGAATGTGTGTGTGTGAATGTGTATGTGTTCCCGTGTCTTTTCTTCGATATAGACCCCGAACCATCACCAATAGCCCACTGTGCGGCTTTAGTGCGATGTTAATTAACCAAAAAAAAACAATCTCTTTTCTATTTTTTCTTTCCCTTTTTTTTTTTGTTACTTTTTTGTTCCTTTTTTATTTTTTAAAGAAGAGTTAAGTTTAAAAGAAAACATTGCTAAAATATATTTCTTTAAAAAAAAAAAAATTACGAACAAGTTGAAACAATTTAAATATTTATGTTAATTTTATACTAATTGCCACTTTTTGAAGGCGGCGACAAAATTTAGGAATTCCTTTTGTAAACTGCACCAACTTCAAAGAGTGGTAATAAATATCAAATAGATATGAAATAATTCAATTATTTGATTTTGTTCGTAAAATTAAAAAAAAAAATTTACTTTTTCGTGCATTTTTCTTAGTCGGTTTTTCTCTTTTGTTTAAAAAAAGATTATTTTATTTTTCCCTTTTTAGTTTCTAATTTAGCAAGGGGCTTCGCCGCCTGCTTTTATTCCCCAAGACAGTCAAGTAGTTACTCAGTTTTTTGCGGACATTATATTTTGAGAATATCCGGTTTAAGGGGGTCCGATACCTTCGAAATATTTTTCATTATTTTTATACTTGTACAATCCAATTTTTTTTCTCTTTCTAAATATGCATAAAAAACCATTTTAAGACGCTAAATTTTTTTTTTAAAATTGCACATTTATTTTTAAATTAAAATTTTAGTAAATTTTTTAACAATTTTAAAATTTCTACTCCTTTTTTTGTTTTTCAATATTTTGAAGCAATTTTTTTTATTTAAGATCTTGAATAAAATGTAAATAGATGTATGCATTCAAATTTTGATTCAGATACATCACTTTAAAAAAATAAAATATATATAAAATTTTGGAAAAAAAATTGACGAAAAAAAAATAAAATTCTATTTTAAGTGGTTTTAAAAAACAAATTATGGTAAAAATAGGAAATCTGAATGCATACATCTATTTAAAATATATTTATCTTGCTATACACACAAAAATTATGATTTTAAGTATAATAGTAAAAAAGCCTTAGCATTTTTAGTGTTCATTAAATTTCAAAACCACGAACAGAGATATTTGCTTTTAAAGTTTACATATGATACAACTACGTTATAGGAACACATCATTAAAACATTCATAACTAAAAAAGTAATAGGAATTTTTTGAAGCAGTTTTTTGTGAGTTATTAAGATAAGTTTGAATATTATTTTTTAAATATAAAAAAAAAATGACTTTTTTTGCGAATTTTGGATATCGGACCCCCTTAATAAATGCTGGGTAAACAAGATTTCATTGTTGCACAACATCTATCCAACAATAAAAATATTTTATAATCGGACAAAATGTTAAGAAAAAGTCCGGTAAGTAGATATTTCAGCCAGATAACCAATTTTTTTTTAATTTTTTACTAAAGCGGATATTTTTTTATTTAATAAAAAGAGTTTTTTCGAAATCAAAAAATATTTGTTTTCAAGCGGTCCGGTTAATTTAAAATTCCGGATAGTTAAATGCCGAATAACCGGATATTTTTTATTTAAAAGATTCCCAAGTGACACAACCCTTGTCCAACAAAAAAAGTGTTCAAATATCTGAATTAGGACAGAAATCTTGCACGAACATACATAAAAAAGACGTAACTGTCTAATTAATAAATTATCTCCTTTGGCGCGTTTTCTGCAATTGGTTGGCGCGCTTTTAAGTCGCTTCAAAAGTTAGGTTAATCGATGTTTCCGAATAAAAAAAAAGCCGGAAAACCGATCGATTTCGATTTTTTGCCCAAAATGGATTTTTCTCTATCAAAAAAAATTAATTTCGAAATCGGACAACATTTGTTTTCAAACAGTCCGGTTAATTGAGAATCCCGGATAATTAAATATCGGTTAACCGTAGATTTGTTACAAAAGTTGCTCAAGTGAAACATTCCCTATCCAGCAAAAAAAATATATAATTTCTAAATTAGATCAAAAATCATTCGCGAACATACATATAAAAAAAATACCTGTCGAATTGAAAACTTCTTTACCTTTGTTCGCTTCTGTTATTAGTTGACGCCCTTAAGTTGGTTATAAATCAGGAGCATATGTCTGTGTGATTGGCATGTGTTACGTTAGAGCACTACATAAAGGATTTTATATGAAACTTCATGCTAGGAGATTATACAGAAGTAGGATTGATTGGTTCCTATCCTGAAGGAAAGACCCGGGAGCACTGCCTCATATTTTTAGTCAAGCTGGCACCTACCGCAAACTCAATTTGCGTCAGGATATGGGACTACGATCAAATTTAGCGTGCACCAGTCGCTTATATCCGATAACTGCATATAGCAAAAATTGTAACCAACGGCTAAATTGTATCGCTAGTATGGCTTGAACTTTCTTGGCTTTCAATGTAATGGCATTCAATGCATGGCTTTCATTGTAATTTTTATTGCAGGATCAGCAGGTTTCATCTGGATGGCTCTTTGGGTATTTCTCGCATTTGAATCTCCTGCAGAACACCCAAGGATCAGTATAAAAGAGCTGGCCTACATTCGGACTACTAACAGACCTTTCGTTTCCAACAATAGCAAGGTATTTAACTCGCATAAGAAAAATAAACTATTTTTGCTATCAAGTTGTTGTGTTTTTATCGGCAATTGCATTTAAATTTTTGAGGGAGTTCAATTTTAAATTCTAATTACGATATACAAACTAATTAGAATAAACAAATCTCGACGTTAAAATATTTCGCCAAGTGGAACAGACACCTGAGCACTGAACCCTAACTGTAACTTTTGGAACGCTCAAAACCAGTTTCTTCTATGGGAGCGGTTGAAGCCATATTGTATCCCAACTAATTTTTTAAAAGTGATTTTGTGGAGTTTTTTCTTCTCAACCCGTTATAGAAATGTTAAATATATTTAGATATTTTATTTTCTATAGATTGCATATTCTATGATTCTGCATATCGCCAAAATATAGTTTTACATTTTACTGGTTATCCACTTATTATTGGTTAAAACGGATTCTAAAAAATGGGCCTTCAAAACGGGCTTGAAAGGAAAATTATAAAAAGGTCAAAAGCACTACTATTCGGAATATTTTAGCATGAACATTATATGAAATATAGAGGTAGAAATTGAGGGGGGGGTACAGTTTTTTAACCATCAGTTGGCTTCAAGTCAACAAACTGCCTTGAAGGACTAGTTTTGGTTAATTAACGTCGCACTAGAGCTGCACAGTGGGCTATTGGCGACGGTTCGGGGTCTATCTCGAAGGAAAGACCCGGGAACACATACACATTCACACACACATTCATACATGCACCTCGTTATTTTAGACCATGATCAGATGACGAGGAAACATCTGATCTGATGAAGGTCTAGGAAATACCTTATTCACATTTTCAAATTTATTAAGTTGAGTGATGTTGAAGGTATAAAATTTAATACATCCATTAAGACTAAAGGTCATTGGTACAAGTTATACAAACACAACTTAATTGGGAAGGTTAAAAACATTATTTTTATAATAGAGTAATATATAAATGGAACAGCTTGCCTTGAAGAGATGGTTCATTCGTCAGGAGTAGGTAGTTTTAAATGACAACTACATCAGCATTGGGAGATCGGTAAGATGCGTTAGTAGCTAAGTGCCGTCTAAGGGATTGAACTCAGGACTTTTCACATGCTACGCCGATACTCTATCCGTTAGACTAAGGTAATTACTGTCTCCCGGGGGATGATATCAAGTATATGAAGTGACCACCACACGTTAAGCAGGATTAACCTTTCTGTGCTTAGAGCCTTTTGTTGTTTATAATTATTTTGACATTATTTGTATTTGTAGTATTAAAAGTGCCATTGACCAAATATCAAATCTGCTCAATTTAAATGTACTTTTTTTGACAGAATGCCGCAGTCCCCTGGCAACAGGTGCTCTGCTCTCCACCTGTTTGGGCGGCCAGCGTAGCCAAGTTCTGCGGGGCGTGGAGCTTCATCTGCTTCCAGACGAAACTGCCCGCCTACCTGAACGATGTGCTGCACTTGTCCATGAAAAAAGTTAGTCTCACTTACACTTGTTATCTAAAAATTGGTTACGCAGAGTGGCCGAAATATTACGGAAATCGGAATTAACTTTACAGTGTGTCGACCGGAGGTCCTTACAACTTCATCTAATTAAGCCTAGTAAATAGGATAACGTTAACGGGTTTTTTTTTCGGGTTAACGGGTTTTTTTAAACTAAGAAGTTACTAAACCAAAATATTACGACCACCTGAAGTATTTAAGTAAATAAGCTATGACGTCATAAAGTTTCCGCCAATGAGCGAGAGGTATTAAAAGGAAAGATGCTTGCTTGCAACGTTAGTATTTTGTTTGAACAGGTAAGGGATCACGATTTGACAGACTTTGAACGTGAGATGTTTGCAAGTGTTCGGAGTCATGGAGTGAGCATCAGTAAAAGAGTTATATTTATAAAACGTTCGAGATTAATTGTATCGAGAATATTTAAAAACTAGATGGTTAGCAAAAAAACTGGGCTTCAACGACTACTGAATGCTCGAGTGGGGAAAAGATTGTTTAGGTTTGTAAGGGACAACCGAAAAGAAATAGCGCTGCAAATTACAGCAGATTTAAATAAAGGTACCTCTTAAAGAATCTCAGAACGCACTATTCTTGAGTTTAAAAATGATTGTTTCACAAGCGTTAATAGAATTTCTTTTTCATTTAGAACCGCGTTGATGATCTAAAACCTCCATCAGATTGAAATTCTTCACAACCCCTTGTTTTTTTTAAAAACGTTTGACAAATATCATAAACCATTAAATATACGTTTGATAAATAATATTCAGCTGCGTTCAGAACTTTTTTTGTGTAGCTATCTACCCTAAACATGAAAAGAACACGCTAAAGAATGTTCTTTAAAAAGAACAAGAACGATATGTAACTGTTCCATAAAAGGAACGTATATATCAAACCTGTTCATCAACCGCAAAGGGTCAAAAACTTGATCTATTAAACCTGTGGTTTTCTAGAGTATTATATTACAATGGCTCACTGCGCTCTATATAAACTGGAACTTCTGAAGTTTAATTAGCTTCTGAAGTTTAATTGCAATAAAAACATTCGAAATTACTGTTATAAAAGTTAAACTTTTATCAATGCCGAAATATACTGGTGCAACGCGAAATTGCAATGATGTCCGATGGGCCAGTACGGCATTCGTTCGAATGTTCTAAAATTTCATATCCAATAACCAATCAATATTACGTTTCTTTTTTTTTTAGAATGGATTTGTAAACGCCATTTTGTTCAGCGCCCTCTGCGTTTCAGCCGTAATATCGGGAAAGTGTTCCGATCTGTTACGGAGCAAAACATCCTTGAATATAACAACTATACGAAAATCCTTCGAAACAGTTGGTAAGTTTGGTTCGACATTGCTTCTATTGTTTATTGATTTAATTTAAAGTTCAATGACGGTCAAACGTTTTATCTGTTTAAAGTGTTGCGCAAAAAAAAAAATCGCGTAAGGACGGGCTACACTGTACCTTGTAGTTTGGCTCATGAATAATTTAGACCCCACGTGGTGCAGAGATCGGAGCAGGGAGAGAATAAACGGCCGACCTGGTTGATGTGGCTCACCTTCCTCTACAGGATGGTATGTCATTTATTACAATAAGCTGATTCCACGTTTAGTAATGTGCATGAAAGCGACACTGCAGCCAAAAGCGACATCCGTTTCCCCATTTTATATAGTAACTCACTATACCCGTGTGTTAAAAAGATCAGAAGGTTAATATTGAGTCTAGTTGATGCAGAATACCTTCCGATACACGATGGTATGTCATTTATCTCCATAGGTTTTTTCCACGTAGATTTATGGGTCGGAATCGTATACTGCAGTTGGGCGAAATTCCTCCTCCATATAGCACAAAAGTTTATGGTTTAAGGTCAAAGGTTTAAAGGTTATATGGCGGAATGGGTTAATAATCAGACTGTTCGAAATGTCTACCCTTCCTCTAAACGATTGTATGTCATTTGTTGACATAGGCTGATTCCACGTAATTAGTTATTATTATGAGTTATAAGGATTTGACAAATATCGCATTTTCCTTTGCAACTCTGTGCAATTATGTACTCGTAGTGAAAGAAAATACGTATTTACTTCAGTTTATTGTACTTCAGAATCCAATTTGGTATTGAGAATATAGAAAAAATATTTAATGCATATATATATATATTTAAAAACTCTATAATATATAAAAAAAAACATAACATATTCACTTTTATTTCTTGCACTCAAAGTCGTTCATGCTTACGCGAATTATTAATTCTATCCCAAATGTATTTAAATATTTTTTTAGAAATCACTATTTCAAAATTACACGGCGATCCAAAAGTAACAGAAAAAAAATATATAATAATAGTTTTAAAAGTATAGACAGTAGCATGATGCGATTTTCACAGAAACGCATAGAATTACATGGGATTTATTTTAACAAAAGAAATAAAGCTAAAATAGTTCCATTTCTTACTGTCCGATGGCGCTGTACTTGTTTCATGTCTGAATCTTGTCGCTATACCTTCAGCATTTAAAGTTTATTACCGAACGTAAACGTTCTTCTAAGATGATGCATGTTATTTTTACGATATAAAGTTTACTCGTAAATGTAAAACTACTCGAGGTCCCAGGAGTACAGGGATGATAAACACAATTAAAGCGCCACCTACCGGGAGGAAATGTATCTATGTACTTTTTTATATATTAAGAAATATTCCATGTGCTTCCGTGCATATATGTGCAAACCACATCGTGCTAGTTTCGAATTATTGAATTTTTACTCTTTCTTAACTTTTGGATCATCTTGTATAATTCTTAGAATATTTTTTTTTCGAATTTCTCTCTCTCAAAAAAATAAATATATATTAAGCAAATCGTTTTATGACTAGCACGCCTTTAATTACTTAAATAAGTTCTATTAATAGCACCTATGTGTGTCGCATCTTTTTTTATATCTATTAACTATTTTCATGTATGTCCTATAATTTTAGAGATAAGCATGCTCACTTCGGACATTGCCACTAGGGGACGCTGTAAGCGATCTCATTCTGTAGCGCCATGTTCCCTGTATCTCTACTTTACCTAAACACCATTTTTTATGGCTATATATGTCAGCGTTCGAAAGTTAAGGGGGTAAAACCTTCGAGCATGGATCCTTCATAGTAGAGAAAACATAATGTTATAAGCTCGCTAACATCAAAGTGAGGCTAACATGTATGGCCTCAGACACGTGGTTAATTAAGTCATTATATTCATAAATTTTCACTGTTGCACATTTCCCAATTCATCAGCCAATCGCGAGTATTTTTTAATTCATAATTTTGAAAAGAAGTCACGTGTTTAAGGCCATTCGGTCTGAGATGTTGGTTTTACGATTATGACGTCATATTCGCTCTATTGTCGCGAGTTGTGGCAGTTGCGGTTATAAAAGCAGAATCATTGTTGAAATGAACATGTATAATGTAAAGAGCAGCAATACAATGTTAAAATAAAATGTAAACTCATATGTAACAATAATATGTACTAAAATATATTAATCAATAAATAATAAAGGAAGGGAAAAATAAATTAGATATTCCAGTCAGAGTCAAAATCAGAAATAGCAAATAAAGTAAAATTACAATAAATAAGCTGAGCAGGGTTGCTGTCGTGGCGGCGAAATTGTCCCCTGTCCGAATATCGAGCTGTATGCCTTAGGGCGGGTCAGCCATACATAAACTTGATATTCGCTCTACTACAGTCCATTCATGCTCGAAGGGTAAAACTGAGAAAGGACCTTAGTGGACACCCTGTATAGCTAATACACAGTTAAAAACAATAGAAATTTCAAGTAGTCAACACATACCATCATAAGCCAAGTCTTTTAACCCAAAAAAAGTTATACACATAAAAAGTTCTTTTGAGCCGTATCTCATGATTGGGGTTAACAAATCACTACAACCACCTCCACCCTATTACCCCATGCCTTGGCGACCAAAAAAGAGTTATCGCCAAATATTCATTTTTGTTACGTTTCTTTCCAGCTCTCCTGGGACCAGCGGCATGTTTGGTCGCCGTTCCCCTCGCCAAGTGCAACACCGATGTAGTGGTGATTCTGCTGACGTCAGCCATGGCAATCTTCGGTCTTTCTGGGGGCGGAGACGTGTCGGTTATTGTGGATATGGCACCGGACTTTGCAGGTCAGCTTCATAAACGCTCAAATGTCAATTTAATTAATGCATATGGAATGTAGAAGCAAAGAAAGATGTAAAATGACGTCGTTGAGAGTGTTCAATAGAGTAGAACATCGGTTCTCAACCCGTGGTACACGTACTCCAGCAGGTAATTGGCGGTTCGGTTGGGGATAAGCGAAAATAACATTAAGTAATGACGGAAAATACCTAAAATAAATAAATGTAATAAGTGAAATTTAAAAGTCTATAAGTCATCATTTGGGTTGTTTGATTACACTGTTAAAAATAGGTACTCAAAAATAAGTAAAATTTACTCATTTTTTAATATATTCGATGCTTATCATGGCTCTGAGTACATAAGTTTGATTTTCGAAAAAGACATGTACTCAAAAATGAGTACAATGAATAAACACGAAAAAAATAGTCGCTTGCGTACATAGACTGCCTTCTTAAATCACTTTCAATAAATATCAACAATTACAACCAAGACTTACCGGGAATCGCCCCCAGATCCTTAGGCACTGCAGTCCAGTGCCTTATCCGTTAAACTACCACGGCGACTTGAAGAAGTTATAAACAGAATAAATGTTAAAATGTGTGCCAAAAAAAATGGGAAATAGTTGTAATTACTCAGTTTCCATTTACGCGATCAACATCAAATAGTGTAGAAACCCTCTTCTGAACAACTATGTTAAGTGTGTCATGTCGGTTTGTTAAGATGGCTCGAACAGAAGCTGAGATTAGAAATATTAAATCACACTCTTTACTTTTGAGAAAATACGATTACTTACAATTGAGTACGTCATAGCTCATCTACGATGCAATTGTGTTCAAAGAAAACCGAGTATGTTCAGATACTCATTCTTAAGTGCCTTTTCTTTACAGTGCAATTTGTCAGCTAACCTAAGAACATTACTGCCTAACAAAAACAAACCTTTTTTGCATTGAGGTATGGGTGAGAAGGGTGTACTCATTATTGAATTCGGTTATCCCAATCCAATAAAACGCCCATTCCAATTTCTTAATCCACAGTCATAATCAATAAGATAACACACAGAGTCCAGGAGATTTCGTTTCACCCTCTCTCACAACTTTATTCACACAACAACTTATCACAAGAAAAAAAACAGAATATCTTTATAAAGATTTGCTTAAATCGTTTAAAGGTTTGATTGGTTTGGTTTTGTTAATCAACGTCGCACTAGAGCTGCACAGTGGGCTATTGGCGACGGTTCGGGGTCAATCTCGAAGGAAAGACCCGGGAACACATACACATTCACACATACATTCATACATGCACCTCGTTATTTTAGAACCATGGTCAGATGACGAGGAAACACCTGAACTGGCACGCAACGCCTTCAATAGACGTCGGGACCTTGGACCCCGATCAGATTGATCGTGCACCAGTCCCGTATACACGCCAGTATAATTTGTTGGATATTCTGGACGACTTTCTAGTATTTTTGTAGCGAAGCTGGCAACCCTCCGATCGCAAGATCACTACTTTTTTACTTTTCCATGTCAAGTCCATCGCACGGATTCGAACCACCAATCCTCTGATTAGTAGCTGAACGCCTTACCAACTGAGCAACTGGGGCTCATTTAAAGGTTTGAAAAAAAAGAAATACATTCTATTTCCACTATACGGCAACTTTGCCGACTGTTTGGTTTGTTTCAACCACCAAATCCGACCACGGATTTTGTGAGGATCGATTGATCACTTTCATGACCTACCCTACAGCATGGAAAAGTAAGTAAAAGTTTTATCAAAGAGTACTTGAGAGAAAAATATTGAGAACCATTGGCGTAGAAAAAGCAGCAACTGGTACATTGTGACAGCATATTCAATAGCTGGATAACGTTTATGCAAGGGGTTGGTCAAAGCGCAACATATGAACCTCTGGTGGTATTTTTTAAAACTATTTTTATGTTGCATAAACCTTATTAGACTTATTTATTAAATTTCACTCCATTACTTCTAGTTGTTTAGAAAGTCTGCCCCACTGAGCTAGAATATAATATAACTATAAGCACTGGAGTGCGGACTCCCATTGAACGACAATGTACTTTACCGTGCCACGCGGATGCATACAATTCGGAAGCAAGGCTGAGAAATCATTCGTCCTTGGCTATGCAGGAGTCTCGCGTGACGTCACAGACAAGTTTAAAACTGTTTTTTCGGTGCCTTTTGCCTTCTTTTGTAAGAAAGTACGGAAAAACATCGAATTTGTAACCTTTAATGTATTTTCGAAAGCTAGAGATGCGCTTTTAAATCTACACAAACCTATGCGAAAGGACTATTTTTTTCTACCTTCGCTCAACAAGGTGTAGATTTTTATACCTGCTTTCAAAAAGGAGTAAAGTGGTTGGCGACGTTTAATCCTTGCTACAGTGCTTATAATTATTTTTGTTCAGTGGAGTCCCCCAAACGGAAATTATATTTATCTTTTGGACATTTCCAAATTATTGTTATTGTTTTACAGTAAAAAGAAAGAACGAATATCCCTAACCTTTCCTCGTTTTCTTTATTTCAGGCAAAATATTTGGAGTTGCGAACGCATTTGCAAGCATCCCTGGCATACTAGCTCCTATAGCTGCAGGGTACTTCCTCGAAGGAAACGTGAGTTTTATATTTCTAAACTAAATCGAAATTTCAATAGATTTGATATCCAACAATAAATAATTTTCCGACACGTTAGCAAATGGAGGTTTTAGTACACAGTACACAAGTCTTCTCCACATTTGCCACTCTGTGCTCTTTAACCGACTGAAAACCGAGCCAAAAGGAGAAAGGTTATCAATTCGACTGTTATGTATTTTTTTCATTTTCATTTATTTTTTTCATGCGCAAGGCTTCTGATAATTGAATTATTGATATCAAATTTATATTTATTGCAACTTATTGAAGTTGGTGACAATTCACAAAAAACGTACCTAAATTATGACACCGATTTAAAAATAAAAAGTTGTAATAAGTAATTTCCCTGATGTAAATCTTAGAAAACCTACAACCGCATCGCCGTATAAATTTTAAACAATATTGTTAGAACACTCCTCAGTAAAATATAAAAATAAATCTAAGTATAATGTTCGTAACGTTATAGTTTTTAGTTTTTTTTCTTTAGGATGTATCAAAAACCATCACCAATAGGACCAAAGGGATAAAGTTTTCAAAATATTTTAGGGGAGGGGACGAAGTTGAGCCAGTTTTTCAAAATATTCCTAGTGGGGTGGTCATGGGTCATTATAGTTAACGTCTATAAATGTTCCCGCAGAACTTTGGTTCTAATTCAGATATTTGGACAATTTTTTTTTGTTTGATAGGGGATGTTTCAAAAAGGAGCAATTTGAAAAAAATATCCGGTTATCCGGCATTTAACTATTCGAAATTCTCAATTAACTGGACCGTTTAAAAAAAAAATATTGTCCGATTTCGAAAATTCTTTTTTTGTTGGATAGAGAAAAATCCACTTAGGCAAAATCTGCAAAAATTATCGGTTATCCGGCTATTAAATATTCGGAAATGCCGATTAAAAGGAGTTTATTTAAACAACATTTCCGATTTCATAATATTTTCATTGTTTAACAGAAGCTTACAACAATGACATTTCGTTTAACCAGCATTGATAGGAATTGTTTTACAATATACATTGTTGAGAACAAGTTGTTACTTGAATTTCTTGGTGAATAATAATAGGGGGCGAAGCCCCCCGCTAAATTAAAAACTAAAAAGGGAAAAATAAAATAATCTTTCTTAAAAAAAGGAAAACCGACTTGAAGGAAAATGCGCTAAAATGTAAAAAATAATTTTTAATTTTACGAATGCATTGAAACTATGGAATTATTTAATGTCAATTTAATACTTATTACAACTTTTTGAAGTTGGTGCCAGTTTACAAAAATCATACCTAAATTTTGGCGCCGATTTCAAAAAGCTGTAATAAGTATAAAATTGACATTAAATAATTCCATATTTTCAATGCGTTCGTAAAATTAAAAATTATTTTTTACATTTTAGCGCATTTTCCTTCAAGTCGGTTTTCCTTTTTTTTAAGAGAGATTATTTTATTACTCATTTCTGAGTACATGTCTTTTTCAAAAATGAAACTTATGTATTAGAAACTATGATAAGCATCGAGTGTACTAAAAAATTAGTACATTTTACTTTTTTTTTAGTACCTATTTGTAACTGTGTGCATAAAACGTTCCTGCAGTTCTACTACGACGCTAATCTACTAACTCATGTATCTTTCAGAAGGGAAATGTGCAGTCGTGGATGTACATTTTCTACATATCCGTCGGCATGTACCTGTTTGGTGCGATCGTCTTCTTCCTGTTCGGGTCTGCAGAGATCCAACCGTGGGGACAGAGGACCTCAGACGAAGAAGAAGACAAACCGAGGAGCATTTCTACACTAGAAGCCAACCTCTTGATGACTGTGCCCGTCATATCACTGCCTCTAAACAATGTGAAGAGTAACGCGGCCACGGTTGAATTAGGGAGGGTCTGAAGTGAAAAAATTTTAAACAATTTGCTATGGATATAGCGACAGGTTTTAGAATAATTTGCAATGAATACTGATATATAGTACAAGAATTTGCAATGGATCGGGAAAGATTTTGCAACGATTTGGTGACAGGTTTTGGAACAGTTTGCAATGGACGGTGACAGATTTTGAAAACGTTTGCAATGGATAATGATAGATTTTAGAATAATTTGCAAAGAATTGGGACAGATTTTGCAACAACTTTTAATATATCGGAGCATATATTACAATAATTAGCAAAAAGTTGTAAAGCTTTTTCAGAAATGTGTACGGGATAGTATCAGCGTTTAAAACGATTATCAATGGATATTCACAGATATTGCAGCAATTTGCAATGATTTGCTCATGTATTGTAATGGTTTGTGAGGGATATTCACAAATATTGTAGTAGTTTGCAATGATTTGCACAGATATTGCAGTAGTTTGCAAGGGTTTGCACAGATATTGCAAGATTTTTCAGAAATTTGTAATGGATAGTGACAGAGTTTACAACAATTTGCAATGAATATTCACGCCGCAGTTTGCAATAGATAGTGACTGGTTTTGCTGCAGTTCGAAACAGATAGTGAAGGATACGACGACAATTATTATGTATTAAAGTTACATTAATTTACAGTATATAAAGATGTTTTGTCAAAAAATGTCTATCTTGTCATAAAAGTCATTCTTCTTATAAGTTGTATTAGATATCAACACGATGGATGTTACAAACGTCTTAGGGATATTAGGACTTCAATGTCACAGCTCATCAGTTACGTTGCCATGGAAATCGCAGCAAGTTTCCGTTGTTATATCTTTGAAATACATCGATGGCGATAAGCACAATCATTGGAATCAATTCGAACTTGGTGGAAAACTACGTTTATGTTTCTAAACCTGCAACAGAAATTTTTTATATTGAATTGGCATCCAATGTTTGTGCAGGAGGAAAGTGCTAGACTCCACCTTTACATTCGTACAAATATATCATTTGTACCAAACAATTGACATACAATAACTTTTAGACATCGATATTATGATTTTTATGTCACACCTTTTCTACATTTTCATCAAATTTTCAGCACATTTGAGCGGCTTAGGGCTTAGTATGATATACTAAAGAGAATCAAAATCACTGAGCAGAGGGAGCTAGCCTATAATGCACGATAAGACTGCTAGTGGCTCAAATGTCCTCACGTTAGTTGTGGTGTAGCAGATAAGTGAGTGGTAGTAGATTGGAGATGCATGAAGTGTTGTTCTTTTCATATGACCGTGCTTCAAAACAATGAGACAAATTAGTTCTCGAGTCTTTTGCTCGATATATTTCCTAAACAGTCCTCAAGTACCTCTTTTGTATCTCCAAGTGCGATGTAGTTAACTAAAACTACCAAATTCAAATAGAAACTTCTGTTTGGGTTTCTTAATTTTCCGAACAATGCCTTTGATCTGAGTTTTCTTTAGTATTCCATTTAAACGCACGATTATCATACTGCTGTATAATATGTACATATATATCATTCATACTATAGTATTGTAGAAATTCTGAAGACTGTTGAAAATGTAAATAATGTATATATTTACAAAATAAATTAATTTCTTATTAATCTGCTTGAATACTTACTAAATGACATTGTGATACGGTTGATAAATGACACAGCGTCTTTTCGTTTTGTACCTTATCTGACATTCCTTATCAGTGTTGTTTCTTGCTATCAAATCACCCCCCCCCCCCCTTTACACTTTAATATGCAAAATAAAGTGTAATATGAAAGTGAAACGATACCTAACGTTAAAAAAAACCTCCATAAAACAACTCAAAATCAACTTTGAAGGGATTTTAATGCGTAATAATAGAATTAAATTGTCCGCTGGTCATAATGGTTAGAAGTAAGTAAAACATTTTTTTATATAATTGAAACTTATTTGTAATATCTGCAATATGGATTTACATTACTTAGTCAAAGGTATTCTTATAAACTAAACAAAAAAAAATCTTAACTTTAAATTTTTGACAACTACTTTGCTTATATTTTGAAGAAGTCGCTTAAATTTAGAAGCAAAAGACAAAGTAGTTAAAGCATGAAAACTAAATTTATTATAAGTAAGCCACAGGCGGATCACAGTTTGAAACCCAGTTTTCATATGTTAAATAGTTTATGGCCATATTTAGTATCCTCCTCTCTATCGTTTGTGTAGGTTTTGGTATCTCAGAAAGGAGGCGGGGGTGGGACCAGAGACTGATTTACGGCAGGGCATTCGGGGCACTTGCCCAGGGCCCCCATTTTAAGGGGGCCCCCAAAAATGATTTAATGCTAAATATGTGGAAAAGTTAAAAATAAATTTACTGACGATTTTTTTAAAAATTAATTAAATTTAGTTTATAAAATTGTTTTAATCAATTTATTAAAATCAATTGTTAATTATTTTACAAAACTTCTACTATTTCATCCAATTAAATCAATTGAACTTTTTCAGCACATTCATGATGTAGGTCGCCTTTTTCATTGCGCTTGTCAAAGAAATGCCCTTTGGATCAATTGCAAAATTCAATTCATGAACAAGACCATAAATAATTGCACATTTGGTACAGGAAAAAAGTATCCATAATCGTTTACGGTTACTTTTCCTATACCAAATTTTCTGATATTGTAATCATGAGGGATTTTCTAACTATAAAATGAGTAGAACGTGCCAATCTGGCTCAACTAAAAAAAAAGCTAAATGGAACAGAAACGAACGAAGAAACTCTGTTGAAGTACCGACCATTAACATTAAGTCAAATTATCAAAAGAAAAAATTTAGCAGTTTTAAAAAAATAAATTTTTCTCAGTATTTAAATTTGCACTAAAGCTGATTTTTAACGTTTTTGCATTGGGCCCGACGTAAACGATTGATTTAAGACGTTATGTCATTTCGCATTGTGTGCCTATAGACATAAATTACATTATAATAAATTTAGCCGTTTTATTTTAAGTTACGTCGAGGGGCCCCCTAATGTTCTTTTGCCCTGGGCCCCTAAGCTTGTAAGTCGGTCCCTGGGTGGGACAAGCAATGCACATGAAATAAACATTTTATGAAATTTAATATTGCAATAATATCTTCAATTAATTTGCAAGAAAAATTTGTTTTTCGTTGTTAAACATCAATTACTTATTTACCTTTTAGATTTCAGTTTAAAATGTGATAAAAATAATCTTTTTTTTTTTTTAAAGGAAAATCAACTTTAAAAAAAAAAAAGCGTTAAAAAGTATTTTTTTTTTTTAATTTTACAAGCAAGCTTTTTTAAAATTGTATATTTTGGTGCTTTTAGATGGGTTCCGATGTTTTTTCTCTATTCGCATGCATGCGTGCAAAGAAAACGATAAAAAGGAGTTATATAAGGCGTATTGACTAAATAACTGCTCAAGGATTGAACATAAACATTTTTAATCACATATGCCTAACATTACAATATCTCGGGGAGGAACGAAACCTTAAATACGCATCACCGTAAGAGGCAGTTACATGACTGAAGCTTCCCGGCGCAGCGGGAAAGACATAACATATGTAGAGGGCGTTACAATCGTAATAACGGGAACAATATATAGACACGTAACGGGAACATGAAATATATATACAGGTGACGGGGACATGATAATAGGACAAACATATAAGATAATAACATAAATGAATAACGCTGGTTACAGTTATAGATTTTTCATGCACACCTATTTTACATATTAACTAATATCCAAGATAGAAAGATTAATTAGGTATTGTAGAAATTAAAAAAAAACTTTTGAAGCTTCTAGGCGTTCCAATCTAATTACCTGAAGTAACAAAAAAATATGTTTTTATAGCTTGGTCTACAGTTAATCAAATTAGTGTAGTTAACTGCAATGTTGTTTCTCTACTATCATACATTCTCCGCAAAGAAACCAACAAACAGGATTTTGAAAAAATTCATACACGCTAATTTTACATATTAATTTACACCCAAATTATAAAGATTAATTAGGTATTGTAGAAATTTTAATATTAAATATTTTGAAGCATCTAGGCGTTCCAATTAAATTATCCTTAAGTAAAGAAAAAAATTTATAGCTTTATTTAACAATTAATTTACAATTATCTACAATTAATTTAGTGAAGTTAACTGCAATGTTGTTTCTCTACTCACATACTATGTGTGCAAAGAAAACAATGAAAATTATTTATAAATTTTTCATGCACACTAATTTACATATTAATTTATATTCAAGATATAGTGATTAATTAAGGTATGGTAGAAATTTTAAAATAAAATATTTCGAAGCTTCTAGGCCTCTCAAATTTAATTATCATGAGTAAAAAGAAGTTTTTTTATATATATAATTTACTCTGAAATTTATCAATTTAATGTAGTTAACTGCAATGTTGTTTCTTTACTCGCATACATTGTGTGCACAGGAAACAACAATAAGGATTTTTAACTTTTTCATGAGTCCCGTATCATGAGTAAGTATCATGAGTAAGTATCATGAGTAAGTTTCATGAGTAAGTATCATACCCGTTTTTCTTTGAGTACAATTGCATCGTTAATGAGCGATGGCATACTCAAATTTAAGTAATCCTACTTTTTCAAAAATGAGCAGTGTGATTAAATATTTGTAATTTCAGCTTCTATTCAAACTATTTTAACAAAGCGACCTGACAAACATAGAAATAGCTGTTCAGAAGATGGTTTTCCGCAATATTTGATGTCGATTGCTTTAATGAAAACTGAGTTATCGCAACTCAATTATCTTACTTCCCATTCTTTTGGCACACCTTTTTAACATTTCTTCTGTTTATAACTTCTTCACGCCACCCTGGTAGTACACGGATAAGACATTGGTCTGCGGTGCCTGATGATCTGGGTTCGATTCTCAGTTGTAATTGTTGATATTTATTGAAAGTGATTTGTGAAGGCGGACTATGTAGGCAAGCAACCGCTCTTTTAATTCATTGTATTCAATTTTGAGTACGTGTCTTCTTCAAAAATGAAACTTATGTATTCGGAGCTATGAACCGCATCGAATGTCCTCAAAATTGGGTACATTTTACATATTTTTGAGTACCTGATTGTAACAGTGTAGTAAACACGCAGTAAAGAAAAAAGTGGAGGTGATTTGGCGAGATTTCACTTTAAGTAAGGTAGCAACCTTAAATTAGTTCAAGAAAATCCAGCTGGAAGTGCGTGTTTTAACATGGACTGCGTTATTTAACACACGAAATGTAAAGTATGAGAACTAAAAAATAATTACAGTTTTTGCAGTTGTCAGATGCAGTACAAGATCCAAATCGATAAAGAATGCTCTTATTTCCACTTCTTAGGTAAATTATGTTATAAAATAAATTTTCGCCAAGTACTGGTGGAAAGCAGTGGCGGCTCGTGGTCGAAAATGTTAGTGCAGCCGAAATCATGTGAACCCCCCCCCCCCTCCCCTATTTTCCAAAAACCTTACATGAACGGAAATTATTTATTATTCACTACTCAAATCAAAGTTTCCTTTCATTTTTTACGAAATGATAACATGCGAAAAAAATAGAAAACACTTACTTACTTTTTGAAAATTAAAGCAATCCTGCTTTCTTTTAAACATGCGAATCGGTCCATTTTAATATTAACTTACATAACGAAACAACAGCAGGACCATGTATTGAAACAGCAGCACACAGTAAATGTATCATGAAAACCATTTCCGTTTGGAGATATTCTCGTAAGTTCTCGTTTCACCAACGAGCCAATCAGCATATCAAACCTGAAGTACAGCTAAAACAAGAATATTCATTTCGGCTGTACCTTCTCACAAATGCAGTGCATTAGCATGAGGGGAGTCTCCATACTACGTAGAGGTTGCCATGGCAACGATGCAGCTGATTTCGAATTTCGCTTTTTAGCTGCAATTTTGATTGAATGGAGTGTTTCCCCCTCCTGAATTGTGCTTTACGGTAACATGCTTGCTATTTATCAGAGATTTTGTTTACTACCGTAGAAATTTCATTTTTAATTATAATCTTCATTTAAGAAAATTAGTAAAATATCTGATTTTAATTTTAAAAGGCACTAATGAATTTAGGTGCAGCCCGGCTGTACTTGCTGTAGTGGGCGTGCCGCCACTGGTAAAAAGTAGTGCTTAGGAATACAGCCAAAAACTTCGCCAGTTCCTACTTTTTAAGCGATTGCTTACTTCACATTGCAAATCGGTTTTTGACTTCATCGCACCTCCACCTTCTTCTTTCCTCCGTGAGAGCAAACGATCCCTTTCGAATTATCCTTCAAAGAGATACGCCATTAAAAAATAAAATTATGAATCAAAGTTTCTTAAATCGGGTGTCCTTTCATATAAAATACCCTTTTTTTTAAAGTTCGATGCTTCTTCTTTCTAATTGAAACATGTGCAAACCCTTAAAGACAATACAGTTTCATAAGTATGTTGCATAAACAAATCGAAAAATATTATGCAAGTAATACATTTCCCGTATCGTATTGTAAAAAACTTTGATAAAGATGCTGAAATTTCAATGAATTTGTGCCAATACTTGAATATTGTCGAAATAAAAAATCGTATTTCTGAAAATATCATTGGTTGCATCGCAATGGGTTTCAACCATAGAGTAATGATACAAATAGAGGAATAAAAATGCTGATTTCCGTGTGTCCATCATTGAAACCACGTGATAGGTGGAAATGCCAATTCATTCATGCGCCAATATTACTTGGCAGGCCTTGGCGACTTTAAGAACTAAAACGAGATCAAAGTATTGTAGTATGGTTTTGTGTTTAATTTTGTATTTAAATATAGTTTTTTTTTTTTGAACGAGTGGCACAATTTAAGGGAGTTTAACAGATATATTAAGGAGATTTTTCTTACTTTGTAGTTTTGAAGTAATTGCATTGCGTTTTTAAGTAAAAAATTTACCATAAGCGAAGTTCTTTCAATTGTATACTTCAATAAGAAAATATGAACAATAAAACCTGAGAAATATAAAGAGTTTCGCTTCTTCGAGTATTGAACACAAATAAAATATTTTCGTTTCTTTAATGAAGAGGAAATATTTAGCGCATATTGTTTGAAAATAAGTAAATACGTACATATATGTTAAGAAGTTGAATACGGACAGAACTCCTTATCACCAAAAGAGAAAAAAGTGCGCCAAATTTGAAACTCCTGCAGATGTCTGTACGCCAAATGTGGCAGTGCTATAACCACGTGATGCGAGTTTTTCTTTTCAATGTTGACACCTCGGCCTTATGAGAGTCTGGTATTGAAGGCGCTCTCTATTTAATATTACAACTCTCTGGTTTCAACAACTCCTCATTTTCGCACCAAAAGCGATGCTCTTATAATTTTATGTAAAGAACGAATAAGTTATAAAGTTTCTTAAATTATACGTCGCTTTACATTTGCTGTTTCTTTGGCTTTATATATATATATTTTTTTTTAAGTTTGCTGCTTTTCTTTCTAACGGACTTTCTATACAAAATATTTTCGAAGTCGCTTCTTAAACATATCGAACTTTTTTCGAGATATTGAATTAGATAACATCTGATTTTTTAGGTAATGGAAAATAATATTACGCTTAATTCGTAAATAATACTTATAAAAGAATTAGTATTAAGTTTAAAACTTTTGATAGAAAAAATATCAAAACTCACCACATATACGTGCTTAAACATCTATATGGAACGTTTCTTAAACGTAATGAAATAAAATCTTTACATATCTACCGGAAGTCCGCTCTCAATATAATAATCGAATAAAAATCGATAAATGTCAGCTTTATGGTTAATTTGTATTTTTTAGAATTCCGAAAGTCAATAATTTAAAGAAATAGTGTCTTTTCATTAATACTATTAAAACTATTGTTTGTTTTTTCTCTGTATGGGTATAGAGTATATCATCGCCAAGACGTTGAGAAATCTTGAAATCCTTAATAATACATTGTACAAAAAATTCCAAATGCACAATAATGTCAAACTGTTTTTTCTATTTTATGCATTCTTTCTTGTGTGTCAGCGTTCTGAAAATACGATTCTTCACTGGTCCATCAAATTATCTTTCTTTTAATACCTCACTAATTGTTAAGATTCGTTGCGCATAAGGGCAGTAAAAGAGATCTTTACTACATAAATAAGATATTGAATGTAAATTTCAGAAATTTAAGGATTTTTTTTTATTCTTATATTTTTAAGCATTTTATGTAATATGGTATCCCTCATAAACTTGACCTGTAGATATAAATATTAAAAATTAGGGCATTTATATACTTATTTAACAAAATAAAACTATGGGCGTGCTTTTTTCTCATGTTATTCAATTAACAAATGCAATATTAAACTAAATTTAAAACCAAGAAAAGGTTAAAAAAAAGGCAGTTTCTTAAGAAGAATACAACATAACCTAATTTAGAAACGTGAATTTTCAAAATATGAATAATGACTTTCCTCAAATTTAATCTTCAAATATAGTTCATTATTATTATTATTATTTTAAATGCAATATCGTTCGTAAAATTAAAAATTATTTTTTACTTTTTAGTTCATTTTCTTACGTCAGTTTTCCTTTTTTTTTTTTTAGAAAGATTATTTTACTTTTCCCTTTATAGTTTTTTATTTTGAGGGGTTTTATAACCCCTTGCTATTTTTCACCAAGAAATTCAAATAACAACTTATGCTTACATTTTGTCTGCACAATGTATATCGTAAAACAATCCTTATCCATGCCAATAAATGCTGCGTAAACGAAATATCATTGTTGTACTATTTTTATTCAACAATCAAAATATTTTGAATTGAGATAAATTGTTTTTTAAAAAATCCGTTTAATCGATATTTCGTGATATATAACAGCGGGCTAAGCAATTTTTTTGCATTTTTTACCAAAGGGGATTTTTCTATATCCAACAAAAAAAAATTCGAAATCGGACTATATTTTTTTTCAAACGGTCCCTTTAATTGAGAATTTCGGATAGTTAAATGTCTGATAACCGGATATTTTTTTCGAATGTCTCCCAATTGAAACATCTCCTATCCAAGAAAAAAATTGTCCAAATATCTGAATTAGAACCGAAATCTTGCGCAAGCATACATAAAAAAAATTGGCAAAATACAAAACAGTCGAATCGATAATTCCTTGGCGCACAAATTGATGGTTTTAATTTAAAGTTTCTGTCGGTTTTATTTTGGAGTTTTGGTTGACGTGCTGTTCAGTCGGTTAAAAATGTAGTGACCTTGTGAACGGAGGATTGCCAGCTTCGCTACAAAAATACTAGAAAGTAATTCAGAACATCCAACAAATTATACCGGCGTGTATACGGGAGTGGTACACGTTAAACCTGATTCGGGTCAAAGTCAAGCAATTCATCACATTTGACTTTTAATTATCTGAAAGTTTATTACTTTTTGAATGTAAAAATTATTTTTGTTGTGATGTGTCAACCTAAAAAATAAAGTCCTACACATATTGAAAGCGTGGGTGCCAGCTCAGGTGATGTTCTCGTCATCTGACCATGGTTCAAAAATTATTTTTGTTGTGATGTGTAAACCTAAAAAATAAAGTCCTACACATATTGAAAGCGTGGGTGCCAGCTCAGGTGATGTTCTCGTCATCTGACCATGGTTCAAAAATACGAGGCTCTTCCCGGGTTTTTTCTTTGAGATATGCCCCAAATCGTCGCCAATAATCCACGGTTCAGCTGCATTGTGACGTTAATTAACCAAACCACACCTATGAATTACGATCAGATGAGTAGAACAACACTTCAGCTGGTACCCCACTTTCCTAATTTTACATCACAACCGACGTGAGGATAATGAAGCAACAAAAATCAGGTGTTCCAATGGTGCATTAGTTAACGACTCACTCCTTCATAACTATTTCTTGCGGCGTGTTTACGGCACTGATGCTCGTTAGATATGATCGTGCTCAATGTCCAGACGACTATTGAGATTGCGTCGGGTGCCTGCTCAGGCAATGTTCTGGTCATCTGGCCATGGTTTAAGTATACGAAGCATTGTTCCCAGGTCTGTCTTTCTTGATTCTTTTCACGGTCACCAATCTAGCGTACTGTGTATCTCTATATATACGTTAATTCATCTAACCGACCGTGGCTAGTGTCTTGACCACCCCGGACTGCACACAATCCAGTTCGGACTTGACTAAATTATCAAGTACTGTATTATAACTAACGGATTGGCAACATCTTTGAAGCCGATTTCACCACTTATCCATTTAAAAGTTAAAAACATCTGTGTTGTGTTTTGATTTCAGAGAAAGCAGCAAGGCACATGGGTTTGTTAAGTGAGGGCTCACCGTTATCCTGGGAAGAGACGAAAAAACACGCAGACCATGTGCGACAGCATGGAATTTTGCAGTTTATTAAACTCTACCATCGCTTAAAAGATAGACAAAATGACTGCTTAAAATGGGGCGACGAGGTGCGTATCTTTCAACTTCAATGTTACATTATTAATTTTATTTCATAACATCCGATAAATGTTAACAAAAACTGCACTTTATAATCATTCAAAACTGTATTATTTTTTTTATTCTTGAACTTGTGTAATTGAATAATTACCTTTATGCATTTTTCTTCTCCGTGAATAGACTAAAAGTTTCGTAAAATGTAATAATCCTATAAGTTTTTAATATATAAGGTATTATTTCAAATTATTACGTAATTTACGTATGGGAATGCCTCTGTATTTCTGCGATAAGTGATTAAAAATTGCGGTTCTTGGCGCTTATGTAAGACGGCCTTGAGATGAGGGTGAATATTCCCTTCACGGAAAGTGCGCCAAATGAAAGATAAACGGGTTTCAAAACATCCTGATGATCGTTCTCAATGCCAACAATAAAAATAATTAATGTTTTAGGAATTTTTATATATATAAATAACTTGGCAAATTTATACTTAAAATACTAGGTGTTTAGTTAATCAGTTATAAATAAAAATAAGGACATCATAAATATAATTTGTTATATTTTAACAGGATTTTGGAACAAACTTTTCTTGAGGTGTGTGGAATTATTTCCCTTTTCTAGATCCACTTATAGAAAGGAAGGGAGTTTGAATTTAACATGTTTTTTTTTTTAAATGAACTATTCTTTTTACTGTTTGATTACTCCAATTTTAAAATCATCATAACAATTAAAAAAACATATAAACTGCATAAATTTCTTTTAAGGTTATGAAAATATGACCTTGAATTTAATAAGCCAAGGTTCATTTTCGGTATTCTTAAAACTTTTTGATAAAATCTTAGTTTTTCGATTTGAAATTGTTCGAGAAAAAAAAATTTAAGTCTTTAATTTTACAACAAAGTTTATTTTCTTTTGTATAGTTTTCTTTTTTTATTATTAGTGATCAAGATTCACTTTTATGAGATAACATACCGCAAATTTTTATTGAGAAAATTAACAAATATATTTCACATAATTCACAAAATGTATCTTAGCAAGAATAACACATAGTTTTTTTATCTGAAACAGTATATATGTCAAGCAATTCATCACATTTGACTTTTAATTATCTGAAAGTTTATTACTTTTTGAATGTAAAAATTATTTTTGTTGTGATGTGTAAAGTAGCTTGTAAATTTAATTTTTATTTGTAACTTTGAAATAAATGAAGCATAATCATAATACAGTGTTCACACGGGTCCTTAATAGTCCTTAAGAACTCCTTGTTTTTGGTTTTCATTTTTAAGAGCCCTTTGAAGTCTTTATTTTTTACTAAGAGTCCATAGAAACTCCTTATTTTTCCTAGCCACAGCAACGTTGTATTTTTTTTAGCAGTCTATTTCTAACATATTATCAACTTCGAGATAAATGGAACCTCTGACATTACTGACAACAGTTATTTGATGACCCGATTACATTTTTGGCGAAAAATATGAATATTGAAATTAAGAAGTTTAGGAAATTTGCAAAACAATGTGCCTATTTTCACAAAACTTCTATTTCTGATAATCAAAGGATAAAAAATAAAATAAAAATGAATAAGCATTATGAATTTGTATAATTTACTCTAAATTCGCTAAAAGAAATTTCCATTTTCAATATGGAAAGGCCGTTGCAATGCTAATTTTTTATTAAAAATTGTTAAATTTAAACTTTATTCTTTTATGTAGATGTATCTTTTTAGCTCTAAACCCTCCAATGGTAGCAAAATCCTAAGAAATATAGAAAATTTTTGTGGTTTTTTCACTATTTCTTAAACCCATTTTATATGATTTATGTATGAGGTTCTGTTAAGATACCTTTTAAACACAGCATTGCATTTGGAAAGTCATTTTTTACTTAATAAGAAAGATTACTACAGACATTTGTCTTTAAGTTTTTCCTACATACGGAAGCAGCACAATATAAAAAGGTCTTTAAAAACGTTTTTTTTTCCTTGGAAAGTCCTTAAAAACTTATTTTTTATTTTTAAAAATGAGTGGGAACCTGTAATATAAGATACTAATATAAAAACTTTGGTAAAAATGTACTGTACGGTCACCCTTGGCGACTTTTTCAAAATGTGGAAAAAATCGCGCCAAGGGTGACCGTACAGTAAATCTGACCCAAAACTTTCATATTTTTATAGATTGAATACATGCTGGTTAAGTTTGATCACGAGAATAAAACAGCGAAGTTGAGCTTGAAGGCTGAATCGGTGCTGCCCATTTTGCAAGAAAACGAAATTCAAAATAATGGGTAATTTATTAATTTTACTAAAGTTTTGCTATGTTCACTAACTAATCTTCATTTGGTCAATTCCTAGCATATGATATCATTTACTGAAGGTTTAACACTGTTTGTGAAACAGTTTAAACACTGTTAAAGTGCTACAATTATTAATTTATCTTTCTCTTGTAGTAATGTGAATGCCTTGTGGCGACCAGAATTTGGAGCCTATATGATTGAAGGTACACCTGGGAAACCATATGGAGCACTCTTGTCCTGTTTCAATGTTGTTGAAGCCAATATGAGAGCCAGGTAAGAATTCTCATCATTTAAGTTTTTATAAATATAAATACAATATATATTTTATAAATATAAATACAATATATATTTTATAAATATAAATACAATATATATTTTATAAATATAAATACAATATATATTTTATAAATATAAATACAATATATATTTTATAAATATAAATACAATATATATTTTATAAATATAAATACAATATATATTTTATAAATATAAATACAATATATATTTTATAAATATAAATACAATATATATTTTATAAATATAAATACAATATATATTTTATAAATATAAATACAATATATATTTTATAAATATAAATACAATATATATTTTATAAATATAAATACAATATATATTTTATAAATACAATATATATTTTATAAATATAAATACAATATATATTTTATAAATACAATATATATTTTATAAATATAAATACAATATATATTTTATAAATATAAATACAATATATATTTTATAAATATAAATACAATATATATTTTATAAATATAAATACAATATATATTTTATAAATACAATATATATTTTATAAATACAATATATATTTTATAAATACAATATATATTTTATAAATAGAAATACAACCAAAAAATACATAAAATCTAGACGTTTCGGTACCTACATCTCCATTCATCAGCAGAAATGAAAAGTATATGCACAACAAAATCGTGAAATAAAAAGAGCATTAAGATTTCGCATTGAGGTGTACCAACTGTCAAGCAAGAAATAAAGAAGTCCTCCGTTTCCAGGCACTCTTGGGAACATATTCATATATTTAACTTTTCTAGCCCACATTTACTTTGTCAACCTAAATCACCAGTCGAACTTTGGATACTCTTCACATTTTCAGCACTATTTATTTGATTGTCAATGAAACAAATACAAATAATGTCGACCAACTACAGGCTCTAGGCCCAGCAAGGTTGGTCCTGTCAATCCATCATCTTCACGATTCCCCAATGCCGATCCAATTGTTTTTTAAAACCACCCACCCCTGAAGAATTAACAACATACTCAGGCAAACCATTCCATTTCTCAATAACCCTATTAAAAAAATAATGCTTTCTAACATCTCGATTAAGCTGTGACTTGTATATTTTAAATCCATGACCTCTAGTCACATTGGTAATATTAAATTCCAGTCTAGAGAAACATTTGCTGTTCCGGTATTTCCCGCTTGTTGGGACACAATAGTTAACTCCAACCAAGATAGTTTTTGTGCTTTAACAACGCTTTCAATTCTGGGTATATTTTCATTTTGTTGTGCACACAGATTTTTTATTTCTGCTGATGAAGGGAAATTTATTAATTAATTATTTTAACTAGATAAACCTATGTAAGCAAAGCTGTAGGAAAGATAACTGATAGGATAATAATTATTTAGCCTTTTCACTATACTAATGGGAATTTTATGCTTTAAAATTATTTGCTTTTCAGGAGGTTCGAAGTCGAAGCTTTACTTGGAAAAGACGAGAGTTTGCTATCCCTAACCAGTTTTCCTCGGTGAGAAATTTTGCTGTGTTGTGTCTTCTTTATTCTCAACTGGGTGACTAGTGTTGATTTATTTGTTATGTTATAATATTTCAACATATTATTTTTATTGCTTGATAAAAATTTAACTTATTTTGTGAGAAAAATATGCAAATGATATTGCTTAAGTTGATATACATATTCTGAAACGGCATTCACTTTTGAGCAAGCTGTCTGTGTAAGTTCGAAAGTAAATTAACAGAATTTTTCATTGCTTGATCTATCATGTGGCCAGGTGTGGTGGGTCTCAATTAATAGGCTGCTCAATAAGGAGTTTAATGTAATTCCCCTTAACTTTATAGCCAAAGCGAGTTGCAAACTCTTCTTTTGGACTTGACAGGCAACCGGCCTATTTTAAAATCATTAAAAATGTATACATTTAATGATTAATTATTTTTATAGTGAAATATATGAATTAAATATTTTTATATACCCTAAGCATTCTTATCAGACATGTAGGTAATTGGCTGGTTCAGGGGGTTCAATCCCTTCCCATTGAAAGTCAAGAAGAAGAAAAAAAAATCAGAACTGTAAAAATCATAAAAATACTTTACAAAATTAGAAAAATTTAAATTTATAGTATAATATTTTTTGTTGAGTTGCATGAGGAAAAATCTGGGTGTCCTACCCCGGAAAATAGTTTTCAAAATGCTTTAAAAACATGATTTGAGGGCATTCTTATCTCAAACTAAGCATAACATGACGTCATCGTGCTTCATTATCTAGCATTTGAATTTCGGTGACAAAGGGAAAAGATCGCAAAACGGTGCCGTATAAACATGTTGTAACTAAAGTAATATATTATTCTAAAAAAGGAATTTTAAAATGTAAATTTGTTCTCTAAATTTATTTCATAATTAAGGAGTGTTATTTACTAATTTTAAAAATAGTTAAGGATTGATATTGGTAACGATTTCATGAAAAATAAATGATAACAGTTACTGTTTCGATATTTATATGCCAACTTATTACTGTTTAGTTGAATAAAAATTCATAGGTTTAAAAAAAATGGGGATGGGGAGGTAGAGTTTGTTAATTTGGGAGGTGGGGTAAGCTACCTAAAGTAATATGTTGCTCAGTTGCAGAACCACCCTCATGAAAAATCTATACCTACGTGCCTGGTTCTTATGGATTAAATATTTCTAATTCTATTCTTAAAGCCTTTTTTGTTAATAGTTTAAGTTAAACTTTATTTTTAACTCAGTCATAATTTTGCATTAAGCCTAGGTTGTGCAGAGTTCACAGTTCCCCCCTCTAAGACAAACCCAAAAGGAAGTGCGCTGCGTTCAATTTTCTTCCCGGATGATGCTGTCTTCAGAGGCCATCCGCGTTTCTTGTAAGTCCAGTTCTGTTGATTTGTATTTTACTATATTAAAAAAGTAATAATAATTATTATGGTTAACAGTGGTGATTGCTCAACAGCTCCTATGCTCAGTGTTGAAGATATGTATATTTGATATAAAAGTAAATCTTATTTTTTAACCATCTGACGGAGCTGAACTACTTAAGTTGGCCATGGATTTTCAGTTTTTCTATCAATAACACAAACTTTAAAATCATAAAAATAGTCTATGTTAAAATATTTAAAAATCTAAAGTGTTGGGGTGTTTCTTGGAAGCTATATCTACTGAAATAATAAAATATATACTTAATATACATGTTTTGGAAATATAAAGTAAACTACTTTGCAGCTGAAAACAACTTTACAATTTTTGACATTTTTCCCAAATGCTCAGAGGGCTAAGAAACATCCCAAAATTATTTTAACTGTCAAAAAGAGCATTCAAAAAATAGTCCAAATTACAAAAATAATAAAAGTTATAAATACCAAGTTTTGACTGTATATACAGCGATAAAAAACTATTTTGTTGCAAATTTTGATTTGTGAGCAATTGACAAAACATTTCGATCACCAGAGAAAAAAGTTCTATTGAATTTAAATATGTCTAAATAGTTCTAATAGTTCAATATATAACAAATAGAGTGTATTCATATTTTTCTTTGCTTTTATCAAATGAAATTGAAAATTATGAAATTGTAGTATTGTACATTGAAGTTGGGGAGGGTGCTAGCCTTACCTACAGCACCCTAGCACTTTTTTCAGTGATAGTTAGTAAATAGTAGTTAAAATATTTTATCATACACCTATATGTAACCCTTTTGACTTGGAAGTTCTTTCTCAAAGGACAAAGTAAATTACCTGTTATTATGTGCCTGGTTTTAAAATGAAAGTAAATAACCTTTTTTAGGTTTAGAAAAAAAAAACATTATTTTGCAAATTGTTTTACTAACCCAAACTGCAAATATACTTTAAAATATATTAACTTTAATAATGAAATGATTTATTTGCGTTTTTCAGGACACTAGCTCAAAATATTAGAGAAAGAAGAAGTAAAAAAGTTGTCATCAATGTTCCAAGTAAGTGTGTACTTTGAAGATCCAAGTAATGTTATATATTGTTTGTCAAAAGGCTTTTTAAGATTTTTAGTTTTCACAGTTCTCTACTACAGTTTTGAAATTTATTTTAAGAATTAATATTTTTCAACACTATCCAATCAAATTGTAATCATGATTGCAATACAAAGAGCCGTAGTAGATGCAATTTTAAATGAAGGAACCTTCTGTGAAAATCCTTTACCATGGGATTTCAAGAATTTAAATTCTTAACTGAACTAGCTTTCAAATTTTTAGAAATTTAGTTCCCATAAAGTGTATCTTTTATTATAATTTTAAATGTGAAGAACTTTCCAATAAGTTTGGTAATGTGGCATGTTTCAACGCCTGAATTTAAACAATTAGCAAAATTTTAATCAATTTGTTAAAAAGTTTTAGTTAAAAGTGCCAGTAATTGTTTATAAAGTGAAAGCAATTATTTTCTTTCCTGAAACATTTCGATACATCATAAGCTTTTGATGCTAATACCGCCTTTTCTGATTTAAGAATATTGTGCCTTTTTGAATATGAATTAAATTTTGAATTTCTGTCCTGAGATTTTTACCAAATTTTACCCATGATATACACCAACATAATAATCATTTGAATATATCTTATGACTCAAGTATTTTTTTAATATGTACATAAGAAAAATTTCTTGCTTAATGTGGTTGTTTTAATCTATGATTTGTTAATTAGCATTACAAACCCCACACCTATTGTTACTGGAGCTCTTGACAAGTTTACGAGTATTGAGTAATTTCCCTTCAGTTTTTAGGGACAAAAATACTCCTGATCCTTTCGTGGAGAACTTTGAGCAGCTTGGTGATAATGGCGAAAGCAGTGCGGCTGCGTTGCCCAACCACGTTTACATGGATGCTATGGGCTTTGGCATGGGCTGCAGTTGCCTACAAGTCACATTTCAGGCCTGTAATATCAACGAGGCAAGGTGTCTCTACGATCAACTTGCACCTGTTTGTCCTATAGCGGTACTGTTTCCTTTTCTAGTTATATATGGAGTTTTAAGTTATAGAATATAGAGTGGCAGTTTTAAGTGAAACCAATTATTGTTTTTGTCAAATATGAGTAAATGCTGTCAAACCCTTTGTGTGGTAGAGGAGCATGTTTGATATTTATGATCTTTTTATGGAACTGTTGCATACCGTTCCTGTTCTTTTTAAAGAGGTATTCTTTAATGTATCCTTTTTTACATTTAGAGTGAATAATTAAAAAAAATAAAGTTTTGCGTGAAGATGAATGTTAATCTCAGTATTCCAAACATATATTTAGGGGTTTATGACATTTGGCTAATGTTTTTTTTAATGCGGTTGTGGGGAATTTCAATATAAAGAAAGTTTTGATCACCAACATACTTGGTGCTTCTAAATGAAAAAAATAATTTATATTAAAGTTAGTGAGGGATTAACTAAAAGTGAGAGAATAACTAAGCTGAACTTTTGGTTTAATTCTATTTAGAAATGTCCATATTACTTTGTTTAAGGAATAAAAAATGGGATTCTTTAAGAGTTTCGAGTCCCGGGGCCCTTTAAATTATCAGTTTAAGCTTTAATGATAGTTTCATCATATTTCATGAAGAACTATTACGTTTCCTGGGGCTACAACAGATATCCATTTAGCCACAACAACAGGCGTCTCTAATTCAACTGCTTGTGAGCGTATTAAATATTTGTGAAGTTTTACCTGAATATTGTGTTCCTCCACACAGCTGGCCTTGAGTGCTGCCTCCCCTGTACATCGTGGTTTTTTGACGGACCGAGATTGCAGGTGGGACATAATTGCTGCTTCGGTCGATGACAGAACTGACGAAGAATTGGGTCGCAAAGTAAGTGTTTCGATAGTTAAAGACTAAGTGTTTATTGCATGCATACCTTCATCTATATTTAAATTAGAGAGTGGGAAAAAATAGAACATTTTTGGTCCCATTCTAAAATTGGAACACATTTATATTTTAGCATATGGAACATATTTTTGGAACTCTTTAATCATCCTGTGAAACACTTCTGTCACCTAGTGATAAAATTATTATTTTAGAAATTAATCATTAAAATTATATTATTAATAGTAATGTATTATTAATTGTAAATACAGACGATTTTTTTTTTAATTCGAGTTTTAATTTACTGACGTTTTCTTTGGTTATTCACGAGAAAAAGAACTTTATTTTAAAATAAAAATTATAATAAAAATATCTCATCAAAAATATTTTACACGTTTTGAATTAAAATAATATGATGAATTAAATAATGTTTAACTGCCATTGCCCTATAACCGGTTAATACTCATATGCGATGAATAATTAGCAATGGAAAGAACTAAACTGCTTATTTGACCCTCTAAATGTATTTTTCTAAGATGAAACCCATCCCCGAATTTTTACCCAAAAAGTTACCCCAAAGAATTTTTACCCAATTTTCATAAAATTTGTTAGAGCGGATTTCAAGGTCACACACTCTAATAAATATAGAAAAAAACATTGCTCATTTAATAGTATTATATTAAAAGAACCTACATTATTTTTTTCAGCCTCTGAAGACCAACAGGTTTCGAATAAACAAATCTCGTTATGATTCCATTGATTCATATCTTTCTTCATGTGGCGAAAAATTCAATGACATTGACCTGATTTACGATGAGGAGATTTACAGGATGCTAAGAGATTCTGGTAGGATATAGTATTTGAAATTTTATTTTAAATATAGACTGCAATGTTTATGATAATTGAAAAGTAACTCAATAGTTACGGTAAGTAAAAAATAACTTCTTTTTTTGTCCTTTTCCAACATATTGTGAGCAATACAAAAGTATGCTCAAACAATTTTTTGGTTCTTTAACAATATTAGATTTATTTTCACTACCGCTGATGTTTTAACATTAGAGTGAATGGGGTTTTCTGTTGCCTTATCAGTTGGTAATACTTTGGAATGTAAAGGCTAAAAAATTAAATGGCACAGGGTAGCAACATAACCTGGAAATCAGGGAATTTTTCAAAATTTCATTAAAAAAAATCGGGGATATTTTCAAATTTGGATCATTAAAATGCAGTTATCGTCTATTATGCCCTTTATTCTGGGTAGTTTAGTTGTCAATATTTCCTTTTAGTTCTGAAAAATAATTTTTAAAAAAGCATGGTTATATGCAATTTCATATTTTCAGTTTTATTTTTGAAATATGTGATCCACTGCTGGAGGGAGAAGCAAAAGCATAGTGTGTTGGACTTTAGATTGTAAGCAACATGTGAGGGGCTAATGATTATGCGATGTATTGAATATTGGAATAGGAAAAATGAAGCATATAGAACATTTAAAATTATCTCCAAAATAAATAATTGGAAAAAACTATTATGCCTGTTGCAATTGTATAATTTGTGTTGTATCCGTAAATTATTATTTTTACTGTCAATAAGTATTGCTTATAATTTTTCATTTATAGTGCAATATATTTATTGTATTATTGTAGAGTGGATATTTAGTTTCCATACAAAGCATGTATTGCAACATTTCTTAATGTAAAATCATGGAAATTTTTTGACACCATCATGGAAATATCGGGGAACTTTTTTTCCAGAATTTTGTTGTCATCTAGTGGTTATATATAAGAATATTCAGCATTTCAACACCAATTTCTTTATTGTTTGTTTGAAATTGGTTATTTTCATTCATTAATTCCAATGGACATTTTTCAAACTTTTAATTTCAATAGAGAGTTTAATACAAATAAATTTTTAAACTTCTTTAATCCTATTCATCAAATTCAATTCAAAATTGTCAGTGTACAAAATTTATAAATTATTTTTTACGCAAGTTTTTAGCAGGAAGTTCTTAAAATTGTTTCAACAGGGGGAATATGTATTATGTATATAAAACACTGATGTTGTATTAAAAAAAATAGCACATTGTGATTTACTGTTCACACATTTTTGTATGCCTAGCCATAAAATTTTGATTTTCCTCTTCTTTTTTTTTTTTTTTTAATTTTACATACACATGCTTGAGGGTACTTGGAATTATTAATTTTTATAAACATTGACAGGGTGTCCACAAACAAGGAAAATCAGGGAAATATCAGGAAATTTGACCATTCTGGGAAATATCAGGAAATTTAGGATTTTTTTTGAAAAAATCAGGGAATTGGTAAAAAAAAAATATTTTTAACTTGATTTCTGGCTGTGAAACATCGTTGATTGGTTACAAATATTCCAATAATTTTTAAATGCAATCAAAAAGAGGGAAATTGCGTATGAGACTTTTAAAAGTGAAAATTTTCTCTTTCAATGTCGTAGAAACCGCACCAAAATGCTGATGTTTAAAATTTGACAAACCAATTGGCTGTCTATAACTAGGTACTTGCCCGCCCACTCAATTTATTTTAAAAATAGATCTTTCAAATGTTTAAAATTTGCTAAGTTCCTAGTAAAATTCAAATTTCTTTTGAACGTCCCTAATATGATTTTTTTTTCTGTTAAACTTGACGAAACTGTTGTTGCCTTTATTATATTTTGGGTACATTCTAGATCTTAGGAAATATATTTTGTATACTAAGCTGTATATCTTAAGATACTGGATTAGATTTAATAAATTAGTTTTATTATTAGGGATAGGGATGCATTGGGTTTCTACTTTTTGAGTATATTGGATTTCTTTTTTAATATTGAGGTTATTTTAGACTTTGATCTTAAAGTACAATCACTAATAATCTAAGAGATATATTACACTTACTTGCACTTTTATGATTTTTATGCATTGATTTTTGGATGTTAAACTTTGGTTGCACTTTTTTGGGAGTTAGAAAATCAAGCGAAATAGTTAGTAAACTTATATATTAAAAATAAATAAATTTTTGTGAAATAATAAGATAATGTCAAAGCATATCTTGCATAATAAGGAACAATAATACATTTTAAAATATTGTCGTAAAAAAAAGTACGGCTTGCAGGGAATTATCAGGGAAATTCAAAATGCTTTCCCTGTGGACACCCTGATTGAATTAATGGAACTTAAAAATTAAATGCATTGCTAGAAACACTGGAAAATCTAGGATGCAATAACGTTTTTTTTTTTTTTTTAACTTTCAATTGGCAAGCATTTAAAATTTAATTCCTTGTTGACAATTCGCATGCGAATTGCTTTCAGGACTTCATTTTCTTTCATATGTTATTGTAGGTATTGATCATCTTCTGTCACAACATATGGCACACCTATTTATACGAGATCCCATTATGCAGTATTCAGAATCTATAAACCAGAATGACGATGAAGATTCTGAACACTTTGAAGTATGTGTGTTTCATATTTTTTTATGATATTTATCATGGTCGTGAAACTGTTTTATAATTTAAACTACTGTAGTCTGTGCATAAATAAGGAAGTCTTCTTAATGAAGAGATGATTATCCAAATCTGAAGGCAATCGGATTACAAACTTTTATAATTTTCTGAGGATTTGACTTTTAACCGTATAGTGCATAGTGTAGCATATATGCTACACAACTTTAAAATGACTGGTAGTTGCATCTATTGAGTTTTATGTTAACTATTATAGTATTGTCATGTACGGAACCATGTGGCTAGTTCTTATAACCCACACTAGGCCCCTTATCTTTATAAAATGATTGTAATAAAGGCAATCAGTTGCTTCGAGGTCTGTTGTTCTAAAACTGGCTCGTGAAGGTGAAGTTTTCGAAAATTGTTTTATTAATTATAAGTATAATCTGGCTCTACAAAAAAATCCTAGCTAATACCAAAGGTATGTAGATTGTATTAACTACATTTTCATATTTTTTGAAAATTATCTTCGTAATTGCACATAATGTTACATATATGCTTCATAGCAGTTTTATTTATTTAATTATAAAAAGGCATTTAAGATTTTTTTGGTATATTTTTCCAGCAAAACAGGGGCAAAAAGAAAGAAAAATAAAATTATTTCATAAAAAAAAATCATACACTAGTGGGTTAAAATGACTGGCATGTAAAAGATCATTTTAACTGCAAAAGTTTTCAACCTATAGTTCAAGATATTCTGAGTAACTTACTGATCAATATCTAATATTGATTAGAAATAAGGTCTATATTTAGATTAACGTTGTCACTGGTGAATCTCAACATCATATAGGCCTTTTTACTCCTAGGCTGATGTTCCATTTGAAAGGTCTGATTTTTTTAATTTTTTTAGTTATTCCAGGCAATTCTGTTTGGCCATATTTTCCTTAAAGGAAAGCAATTTCAGTCAATTTGACTTAATACAATTGTAAATTATTTCTTTGTCGAATAATGAAAAATATTTTAATATTGTTCTTTAACCTACTGACGCTCGCACGATTTTTGCAATTGTAAAGTTATTTTCACTGCTTGGAAAGTTAAATAATTTTTTACAGGGCATGCTATTTGATATTATTTATTTTTTAAATTAATTGTAAAGATATATCCTATTAGTTGCACCTCAAACCTTTAAATTAAAGAAAATATTGTAAAATGAAGTATGTTTATGAATTTAAAAATTGTGTTCATTACTAAAAAAATTGGAGATCCCAAGATGTGTACATATACGGCCTTAAGCAACAGAGGGAGGGTTAAACTTACTTAAAATTAAGTAAGTCTTCATAGTCATATTTAAAAAAAATTATCATTTAAGTTTTACCATTTTTCTCTTCATATTTTGTTTATGTAAATGCAGGTGATTATAAATGCCCCTCCCATTCTTTTCAGAACATTCAGTCCACCAATTGGCAAACCATGAGATTTAAACCGCCTCCCCCTAACAGCAGCATTGGTTGGCGGGTTGAATTCCGATCAATGGAGGTGAGTATCTCGCAACCTAAAATGGCTACGGTAAAACAAAATATTTCTATAAAATCTACAGAATATTTCTATAAATGAAAACCACAACAGTTTGGTCATGGATAAAATTTCAAAGCTGTTTTTTCTAATATTTCCAGAGATTTTTAATGTTGTTGTGTTGTTGGTTTGTAACCTAAATATTCCTGAAATTTTGATATCGTTAATTGACAATTTAGAAATTTCTAATATTTTTTTACCATAATACCAATTAGGGAAGGTTTTTCTTAATAATATTTTCAGAACTTTTTAATGCCTGATTAACATATAATTAACTTATGCAAACGTTTGATTTTTTTTTTTCATTCTATAGGTGCAAATGACAGAATTTGAGAATGCTGCCTATGTCGTTTTCATAGTCCTATTAACCAGAGTTATTCTCACTTTTCAGTTGAATTTTTTAATACCAGTGTCCAAGGTAAGATACTGTTTTCAACATATATAATTAAACAAGATTACCATATTCTATAAATTAAATATTCTGTAATTTAAAAAGGTTTGACCTGCTGCCATTTGTTATGTGTGTTAAACTGTAAGTTTTTGTCATTCTGAAAAAGTTCCCACTCAAATGTATAGTCAGAGAAAATAGCAATTTTTCAACAACAAAAAAGTCGTGTTTTTCCCCCAAAAGTCAAAACCATTAAATAGTTGTTAAGCAACCATTAAGTTTTGTCATTCTGAAAAAGTTCCCACTCAAATGTATAGTCAGAGAAAATAGCAATTTTTCAACAACAAAAAAGTCGTGTTTTTCCCCCAAAAGTCAAAACCATTAAATAGTTGTTAAGCAACCATTAAGTTTTGTCATTCTGAAAAAGTTCCCACTCAAATGTATAGTCAGAGAAAATAGCAATTTTTCAACAACAAAAAAGTCGTGTTTTTCCCCCAAAAGTCAAAACCATTAAATAGTTGTTAAGCAACCATTAAGTTTTGTCATTCTGAAAAAGTTCCCACTCAAATGTATAGTCAGAGAAAATAGCAATTTTTCAACAACAAAAAAGTCGTGTTTTTCCCCCAAAAGTCAAAACCATTAAATAGTTGTTAAGCAACCATTAAGTTTTCTTTCCCCATTTGAACATAAAATTTTCTGTTATTTATTAAACTGTATTATGTATGATACATAACTAAGTATACAATTACATGACTATCTGCATTATCGTTATTATATCCGATTTTTCGCATTTGGTCTGGGAAGTTCTGATTTTTTGCATAGAAAATCAGGGAAACTATTGAGTGTTTTGATTGTGAACCCTGACTCAGTAAGTTATTTTAACCCTTTGAAACCCTCTGGGTTTTCTCAGGGTCATAGGTGCAGGGGACGAGGTTTTCTACTATGAATTTAAAAATGTGCATTACTAGTGCAGTTTTAAGTGAATAGCTTGGAAAACTGGAGATTCCATAACTTGGGGAAAAAGTGCTATTTCTCAGTATATATTAATATTTATTTATTTAAATAATTTTAATAAGTATCTAATATTTATCCATATTACTATTAATTTTAAAAATAAAATTATAACCTTTGCATACTAGAATTGGTTTTTAATACAAAACTTTTTTCACTTTTAATATGATTTTAAATTAGTTAAATTAAAAATTTAATGGACTCCAATTAAAAATTAAAATGTGCATTACTTGCATAATTTAAATATATTTACTTTTTTTTTTGTAGGTTGATGAAAATTTGGCCAATGCTCAAAAAAGGGATGCTGTCTTAAATGAAAGGTTCTGGTTTCGTAAAGATCTGACTACATGTAAGTTATTTAAATTCAGCTCTCTCTGACACAGAAAGCATTAAGATGTCTACAGCATTAAAACCCTTTACATAAAACCCCTAGCTGTTTATTCCTGTATTGATGGGGAACACGTTAAAGCATATATATTTTAAAAGATTAAGTTGCTACCATTGTAACTTGAACCTGTGACCTATTCTTTTGAAGTCCGATGCGCTAGCCACTAAGCTGCAAAGGCACGCTTTGATCTTTAAAATAATTTTAAGATGTTTCTTTATTCAATATTTCTGAAAATGTTCAATTAAAAAAAATAAACGTAATTTTACAAATTTTAGCCTTAGGTGCGCATCTTGAATATTAATAGTACTTATATAAAAATGTTCAGCCTTTTATATGAAGAGGGAGTCCACATACAGACAGCTTTTATTATTATAGATAAACACCAACAGTACTTGTAGTATCTTAATGCAGTGAAAATTTTTAAAATGGATTTTACACTATAGAAATAAATAGGCCTATGTATTAATTTAATGAATATTTTTTTTTTTTTTAGAAAAAGCTTGAGACTTTCACATAACATATGTGGGGTAAACCCGTATGTTACTGTCCTCTTCATACAAAAAACATCAAAATTGGTGCACCCAGTAAAATGCTATGTCAGGAAAAAAACATTCGAAAAAGGGGGTCAAAAAGTAGGAAGTACTAACTTGGTTCTTTTTTAATATAACAACACAAAATAAAGAGGGGAACCTTTTCTGAACGATTATTTTAAGATTGTTGAATTTCTTAACAATGGTCTAACAGATGCTGAAATTAGGATGAACAAATTTTGACTTTTATATTAATTTGAAAAGCACATAAGAAAAATATTTTACAGTTATAACTTGTATTCTAAATAAGGTATCAGAGGAAAATTTATGTTAAAAACTTATTCTGAGCATGAACTATCAAAGTCAAATTCTTAGTTTCCGAGATATAAGCAACCAAACACGCATCCAGTGTAATTTTATTTGTATAAATTATTTTTGACTTCAACCACTAAGTAAAGTTATCACTTGCAGGTGAGAGCCCACCTGTAGCTACTGCCTGCATGGCCTCTTGCAGCCCTGACGAATGCCAGTACACGCTCATGACCATTAACGAGATCATCAGCGGGAAGGAAAACGAGTTTCCGGGGCTGGTGCCTTTGATACAGAAGTTTCTTTCCAGCATGGATGTAGATGTGGACTCTCAGTGTTCGATACAGCAGTACCTGAAGCTCATCCAACTGAGAGCAAAAGGTAAGTAACTCCTTTGGGCAATGGGAGGCTGTTGTTGTAATAGGTCCTAAAACTTGTTTGTGTTTATTATTGTCGGGAACCTTTTTTAAGTTACTAAAGGTTCTTGTGAGGTCTAAGACTGGCCTTGCTCATAAAAACAATTGGATTGAAACTTGAATGCAACTAAAAAATCGCATACCAACTGCTTTTGATTGTTTAATTGCATTCAACTCGGGGCTGCCAGGTCTCTGATTTCGCGATCATCAAAGGGGAAAAATCGGCAAACTCTTATTAAACTAATGAACTGAATTACACCAAATTTCATGTTAAGGATATTAAAAGCGGACGGGGGGAATTCCTTACAAAAAATAGTTAAAAAGTCATCGATGATCGTAATATTGGCGCTGTCTGAGCCAAAATCATATCTAAAAAAAAATTATGATTGAACATGAAGGAAAAAATATTATATTCATCAGGATCAGGGTCTCCAGAACCACTAAGATTATTGTGCTGACTTTTTTTTTTGTGTATAACAAATCTCATCTGATGTTCGATAAACCAAAGATTTCCTTCTAGTTTAATCTCTAAAGTAATTTGCGTGTCTATCGCAACTTTTTTTAATTAAGATTCCAAAAATGTTATACTTGTTTTTGGCTCTGACAACGCCCCAATTTCCCCCAATCGGTAATTTTTAAAACTGAAAATATTTTTTTTAAAAAACATTTTCCTTGTGCTTTCAATATTCTTAATATGAAATTTGGTGTCATTCCGTTCATTAGTTTTATTTCAGATGCCTCAACCTTTGAGCATGAATGGACTGTAGTAGAGCGAATATGACGTCATATTCGCTCTACGTGATGCAAACATCTCAGACCTGATGGCACCAGACACGTTACTTCCTATAAAAATTTATGAATGAAAAAACTTTCGCGTTTGATTTGTGATTTGGAAATAATAGTAAATATGTTACTTCATGAAGTACAGGATATTTTTATGAATGAACTAGAAAAAATTGATGAATGGATGACGTAATAAACCACGTGTCTGAGGCCATACGTGTTGGCCTCACTTTGATGTTAGCGAGATGATAACCTTATGATTTCTCTACTATGAGGTATCCATGCTCAAACAGAGAAACCTATTTTATGGCCACCTTGTAATAGTTTAGAAAATTAAAAAACCATAACATTCGAATTATTAACCTCTCTCCTTGGCGTGCGATTTCACGGTTTTAATTTAAAGTTTTGGTTGGTGCCCTGCTCAGTAAATAATTTTAGTCCATTTTTCTCATATACGATTTTCTTTTAAATATTTTATATACTTTTTCTGAAGTCGTTCCCGCAAACTCTAAACCAACTTCAATGACCCATAGGGGACTTAATGACTGCATCCCGTTGGATAAGGAGCTTCATAGCCAAGCATCCCAGCTACAACTCGGACTCGGTTGTTGGTGAAAGGATAAACTACGACCTGCTCTCGACCATTGATCGGATCACGCACGGAATGGAAGACTGCCCTGAACTCCTAGGGAAACCGACCTCTAGGACCAGGGACCACATTCCAAACGCTGTTGAGAAAGCAGAGAAAAGCTACGCCGGCTCGACTGCTCGCAAATAAACTTAAATGGATGTTATACTTATATATTTATTTTTAAAAATCACTCGTAGATATTTGAAATATTATTACATGGTTTGTAAAAAAAAGTGTTATGTATAAATAGTTTTATATATAAGAAAATCAATGAAAAAAAAATCCAATTTTACTTTTTATACTTTCACAATCCGATTTTGATTATTGAATTTGCTTGTATAAATTGTTTTGCACTTCGTTTAGATATATATTAAAAATCGTTTATCTTGTATTGTTGTAGTACTCTATGCAATTTTTATTCATAAATAAATGTTTGGTATATATATAGCATGCAAAGGTGCATGAGGATGATCACACAAAATTTAGAAAAATGTTTTTGCTAAATATAATTGACAATTTCCTATAGTTGAAGCTAGTATCAAATAGTCTCTTTTTAGTTGTCAATGAAGGTCTTTTAATTAAAGACTACTAGGAGGCTCCGCCCCCTGATTCGCTAACGCTTCGCCACCTCACTATTCCACTCATGCAAAGTTTGGAAAAGCAGTTTTTAAAACTTATATTTTTGATGTAATAGGGCTTATATTCTTCCTCATTTAAGCTGACATCAACAAAATAATTATTTACTAATGAATTGAAGGGGCTAATCGTCAAAATGGCTTACATAATGGCAAAATAAAAATGCTGCGCAACAGAATTTCGTAAACAAAATGTTGCCATTCCGCGTAGAGATAAACAGCAGTTTTTCAATCACTGCGCAAAAGAATTTTATATAAAGATTACACTTTAAATAAAACATATTTTGGATTTCTTCTTTTCAAGGTTTATAAAAAAACTAAATTTTGTTAAAGTAATTTTTTCTGGAAAAAATAGAATATATTGGTAAAAGAAATACATATCACTCAAAGTGCAAAAGGTATATCAGTCAAAAATTCCATTTTATCTTTTATTATTGGTATATGTGACATTTTGTGATTTCTACCTGATTGCAAAATCTCTTATGTCATCAAATGATCCAATAAAATATTAAACTAAATGTCAAAAGCAAAAGGAATTTTTTTTTTGCTCTCCTAAAAAATGCAGATTTTAGACCATTTGCACTTTAATTTTTTTAGATATATATAGGGCAATTGCAACCACAATAGTTCATGTTAGGGATGGGATAGAAAAAGATAACATTTGACAAGAAAATATTGCATGCCAAGCGCATGTTAATTGAAGAGCTTCAATACAATGTGATAATTCTTAATTCTACACGGTGAATGTGCTGTCACAAATAGATAGTGGAAAGGAATGAAAAACTGATAAAAAAAAAATTAATAAAACAAATAAAATTTATTGCCAAAACTGTGTAAACTTTTTTGGCAAGTTATTAATTCCCAAACGAAATTGATTAAATCTGGCTATTAAACATACACACATTCAAAACAAATTTATTTATTATCATTTGCAATAGTTTTATAAGGCAAGTTCAAAAGTTGCCAAGGCAGTAAAGACGCTAACTGGGGTTTGGTCGTAGAACCTCTTGGTCCACCGCAGGCACGTAATACAACGCAAGCAAAACGATTACCACGACCATGTATTTTGATTTTTTATTTAAATGGTCAATGCAGTCTTAGTGGCTGCAACTATATTTAAAATTTTTTTTTAAAAATTGATAGTAACAAACTGCATAATAAATAACATAAAATTCAACAGATGTTATTTAAGTATCGATACCTGACACGAAAAAGCACTAACAATTTAGTCGTTTTAAAATTGCTTTATAAGTGTTTTTAGAAAAAAACAAATATTAATTTATAGTTAATTACTTGACATTCTATCCAGTGTTTTAGTTTACAGATATTTAATACCTAAAATATGTGCTTTGGAAACAGACAAGAGTCTTAATGAGTTTCTGTACATTCTAATGCTCCAAATAACACATAATCGTATAACTAAAAAGGTATCTTTTCTATATTTACCAATTTTTAAATGCATGAATGAATTCCTATCTTGAAGCTAAATATAGGTGGATATTTTTAATAAATAATGCAATGAATAAACATAACTGAAGTAATATTTATTTTAATTCAGATATAACCTTGCATTCTGAATTCATTCTTTCAGTTCATAAATTAAAGCATAGTTTCTAAAATATTTCTATAGTTTTTACACAGGTGAGCCTTCTATGGGAGCTCTATGCAGATGCTTTAATGGGTTTCTTGTTTGCGATTTCATAATCTTTTATTCGCTCTTCAATAAGAGGCCTAAAATGTCGAATCAAACCCTGCAATTAAAAACATAATATTTAGACTCAACCTTTGATCAATATTAAAATTGATCTTACATTTACTTGATAGTTCTAATTATAGAAAAACTATTATAAAAATACAAATTAGTTACCAATAACATTAAACTTGTACATCAATTGACATATTTCACCAGATAATGAACATTATGAACAATCTAAAGTCTATAAGAATTCATTTTGAACCTCTAATGTCCATTTTAGCATATATACAAATATGAGGTGTACGGTTTCAAAACTTGTATTGTCCATATTAGCTGTTTGATAATCTTCAATGGCTTATTATTTTAACCCTTTGCACTCAAGACTTAAGTTTTGAAATTGCTCTCCTTATATGTTGAGCACTATTATTCAAAATACTTATCACAAAAAATAACAACAGTGTCCAAAATATTATGACCACCATACGTTTTTAAGTAAATGACCTTACACTCTCAGTCAGGGGCAAAAGGGGTATAAAAAAAGGAAAGGTGTTAGCTTACAATGTTAGTAGAAGAGTTTTATTTGTACATGTATGAGTAAAAAACGAGATTTGACAGATTTTGAACATGGGATAATTATGGATGCTTGAGGTCTGGTATGAGCATCAGCAAACAGCTGCACTTCTGAAATGTTCCATGAGCAGATGTAGTGAAGGTATTTAAAGACTGCACTGTTAGCCAAACAAATAGGACTCAAAGTACCTCTTGTGGTCATCAGCGGCTACTGAATACTTGAGCGGAAAGAAGGGTGCCCGAGTTTGTAAGGGACAACCGAAGAGCAACAGTGCAGCTTATTTTAATCAAGTCTACTTGGTATATAGCATTATTAAAAAATAAAGCATACTTTCAACTACAAACAAGAAACTTTATTGACTATAATTGTAAGAAACAATGTAAGGGATTGTTCACTTATTGTCACACATCCTTGGGCGCAGGGGTCTATCCTGCATGACTGTGGAGTGACATGGGGGAGGGGAGTCTCAGTGGTTATGTGACGTGACAAAACTAAGTAGGAAGAAATGCTGAATTTCTTTCACAAACTTTGATATAAGTAACTTTTTATAGTAATCACTATCCTTCTAATAGAATTGTTATGGTTAAAACCATAATTGGTTAATTTTTTAATTCCTCTTTTATTTAATTTAATTTCAGACTCGCCTAATTGTATTAATTAATTTATGTAATATTGATGTATCCTATTTAATTGTCAAACTTGTACTTGGGAACCTGCACTTTTGATTCCATTTAAGCCCAAACGTAGATTTCCCCCTTTTTCATAACCCCCTAAGAGCTTTTTAGTTGTAAATGGGGTGATAACCCCTGTCTGGAGTCTTTTCCACCCTTTTGGGTCCCCGAATCGGCCTCTCCTCCTGTATCATGTTACACCTTTAGGGTCTGGTATGTCAGTTCGAGTTCGTGTTTTTGCGTACTGGTCTTTAATTTAGCTTAACTGTAACCGCGGTCGTAATTGTAAATTCTCTGATTGGCTGAGAGGAAAATTGATGTGCTAGTTTTGAGGGATCTGGCAAGGAGGTTTTGGCGATTTATTGGAAAGCGCACCTTTTGACAGGACTTTTTAACGCATCTTTCGAAGCCACAAGACGTACAGGAGTGTAGCTCCCGTCTTATAAACGCGGACCGTGTGTCCTTTTTCAAAACCCGATGGGTTAATCTCGTGCAATAGCCGCCGATGCTGATGCGGGGTTAGAAGAATTATTTAACCGCCGCCACCAACCTCAACGATGCTCGAGAGTCGCCCATTCCAGTAGATGTTGCCGGGTTAACTGCAATAACCCCAGCCACCCATCGACGTAGCACCCAGAGGGATGTTCCCGTCCTCTGCCGTTGCCTCTGATGTCAGCCCTGGACGCCTCCCCCATCACCCGTCAGGCCCGTGATCCTCGCCCAGAGAAGGTCCCATCCACCAACCACCTCTGAACTGGATTTCTCTGCTGGACGACCACCACTGGCTGACGCCTTTTGACCGACCACCTCTGAAGCTGACATCGGAGTTGACACTCCGTCGAAGGATGTGCCAAGTACCACCCCCCTTTTTGTCCACCTCCCAATCTTGGACACTTAGTATGGCCGTAGCGGCTTGGCCATGTTTTCTTTTTTTTGGGGGCACTCGTATTGTATTCGCCTTGATCTCCTGCCACATCTCTCTCGACGAAATCAGCTGAAGGTAGTAATTTTTAATTTTAGTTTACCCTCCCCCTTTTAATTTATTTAGTTTTAACTTGTTTGGCTTTTTGTAAGGTTCTTAAGTGTTCCGTTCCTTTTTTAATTTTAGTGTTTTAATAAATTTGTTTTCTTTTGGTCACAATTTTTAGTCTTGTGTTACTTTCTGTTCAAAACTATACGATCACGCCAGGTAAATTCTTAAATTAAACAACGATTAATATTATCGTTCTTCTTTTCTTTCTTTTGTTAGTAGGTTTTATTTAACACGAAATAGTAACTACAACAGAATGCTTGGTAAAATGCAAACAGTATGGAAATTTCAAAGACTGTTTTTTAGCAAGAAAAATGTATCCTGAAGGGGAAGAGAGGTAGACTAGCATGACATAATAATTGAATGAATATAAATATTATTGCTTAAGCTGTATTACCACATAAGTCCAATCGCATTAACATTAGGTGTATGTGGTAACACGGCTTAAGCGTCACATGTCATTTGAAGAAAGGTGTGTTGAAATACCTGAACAGGCCAAGCTGCCCCATCTCCCAGAGCACAAATGGTGTGACCTTCGATCTGTTTGCTGATTTCATAGAGCATGGTGATTTCATCCACTTGAGCACTGCCTTCGACTAGAAGGGAAATGTGCAAAATTAGTATATACAATTTGCTGTGAAATCCAAAAATTCATGTCAAAAATTTTTTTTGCAAATATCTTCCTCACCAAATCGATTCATTATCTTGAACATCCAGCCGATGCCTTCACGACAGGGGGTGCACTGCAAATAAAGAATAAGAATATTAGAGCCAAATTCTTGCGGGAAAAGTAAAAATTTCGACCAAGATCAAAGACCTTTCTTGACTGTTGTCCCAATGTAGTTACAGACTATTGAATAATATCTGTAAAGTTAGAGTTAACAACAAGATATTAAAGATTCATAACTGATTTTTAGAAAGCTTAGCTTTTTATTTAGAATTGTAACAAAAGTGATCTAAAACTGTAGGCATTAATGCCTTTTTATATTTTTTACATTTTAGACTTAATTCAATATTTCTTAATATAGTCGTTGGCTATGCATAGAGGTCAATCTCAATACCATATGACCTTGGTAATTTAAATATCTTACAAATAACAGAACACTTACCTGACCACAGCTTTCATGTTTATAGAACTCTATCAACCGTTGAATAGCTTTGATCATGTCAGTCTGCTTGTTCATCACTATCACAGCGGCCGTTCCGAGGGCAGTTTGAGCAGCGACTAATCCGTCAAAATCCATCATCACATCATCGCAAACCCTGAAGTTAAATAGATCAAAAAGTTTTATTTAATCCATACTCATTCAATAAAATTACAGTTAACAACACTCTTTTAAATAAACTTTTTAGTTTATTGGAGATGCCTTGACAGATATTTTCTCAGTTTATAGTAAATTTTAAAAAAATACATTAATTAATTTAATTATTTTGATTTAGCATTATTATTTTTTTTAATGTAATTTATTTTCAAGTAACTTTTCTTGCAAAATAAATCTATAAATAGTATATATCAAAAACATAAAAGTGCAAGTTTCATTCTGCTAAAAAATAAAATAAAATTCGAAAGTTAACAATTATCCTACAGTATACAGTAGAACCCTATTGTAATGGTCTAATATAAGGCTAGAGGTTGTCCATTTCAATGAAAGTCAAGATTATAACAATTAACTATAATAGGGATGCAATGCCAACAGGGTGTACATCCCTCAAAATACAGTACAGTCAACCCTCGCTATCTCGAACTCAAAGGGAAGTGTATAAAAATTCGAGATATCAAAAATTCGAGTTATCAAAAATCATACAAAAAAGCTGTTTTGGTAAAAATAAATAGAGTATACTTACACTACTTTATTTAAAATATCTAAGCAAAATAATTTGGTGAGTATTTCTATTTTTTTCGGAATCAATTATATTTTCTAAATACAAGATTGCTTGAAATGTATCTGATGCTTTCATTTCCGGCCTCGATTCAATGAATGCACACAGTTTTTATGGAAGATACACAGCTTCTTTCAAATTCATCTTTTCGCATTCTTCATTATTATTATTCTATGAGCGATCTCTCATCAAAAGCTGCTATAGAGAGTGTATTGCATTTTCGTTTTGTCTCCATTATTCTAAGCGACAAATCAACACCACACGAAAGCCTAAGTAAAAGTGAGAAGGGGTCAAGTGTCGACTGGTTCTTCAGGATGCTTTCTGGACCGTCGGTAATGTTCCAAGAAAGGGACTCACTTTACCGAAAACACCAGCTGGCTTAAGGGGCGATAAATCATTAATCTTCCTTGTTGGAAGCTTCGTTAAAGAGGAGGGGATACAGCTCAGGGAATCTAGTCTGGCGACTTTCAAACAAAAGGGTGAGGCACAGGTAGGAATCCATTGTACGTATCCCCTTTCAATAACGCACAATAAGAAAGAGAACTGACAAGGACTTGGAAATTTCATATTTGCTAAAGGTTCTTCAAAATCTGTAGTTTTGAAAGGAAAACAAAATTTTGAGTTGTGAGGAAACTTCGAGTTATCGAAAATAAGGACGAAAAACTTCGAATTAAAGAGATAAAATTACATTAAATAAGTAATGAAGGTGCAGGAAGATCGAATTTTTTCGGGAGATCGAAAATTTAGAGTTATCGCGAGTCTACTGTATTTAGCTACAAAAAGTGTTTATTATATATCTGATAGGAAACAGCCTTTAACATCATCGATTGGATTGGAAAATATGTATATCCATACACTGCATTCCTGCAGATTTCTTCAGTTAATAACTGACAGATGTGTCGTAAGTGTTTATAATATAAAACACATTTTCAATTGTTCATTATTAAACATATTGAATAATAAAATTTAAATGGTCTTTAACCATAGTTCTTCAATCTCTAGGATTTCAATTATGTTAATTGTCCATTATAAATATTGATCTACTACATTAATTAGTTATCAACATGGAACTAATTTTTATAGACATTCCATATTAAATATTTAAAAAGTCAATTTTTTTTCATTTCATTTAAACTTAGTTACCTATTAATATTTAATCTTAAAACATTATTCACAAAGCTTAGTTTAATATTGTACAAGCAAGCATTACACATAATAACTAAAGGTGAAAATTAAGAAAATTTTACAGTGGCCACTATACGTTACATGGACATTATCAAGTTCATGCGGTACAAAAACAAAAATTATATCAATAAAATGTATTCATTCATACTACATTAACACGCTGATGATTGTGAATTAATTATTATTCAAAATAATCAAATTGCATAAAAAAATAATTAAATATTATAATTAAATATATATATATATTATCTAATTTTAAAAAAAATACAAATTTGTATTTTAAGAATAATACATCTCTTTAATGAAATTTAACAATGTATATAAAATTCAGACTAATAAAAAAAAAAGATGTATAGTTGCATTTAGGATTTTTTTTTTAGCTTTATTTTCACAAAATGATTAATCAAGATAGCACCAAATTCAACAAATGTCTCCCCGAAAAATAAATTAGAAGGAAAAAATCAACAAATATTGTAAATTTATCCATATATTACAGGGGCCGCCGCAATCTCGGAGTTTCTATATAAACAATTTCAAATCGTTATTATTTTGCAAATGCCCGATATTACTTATATATTAGCCAATCCCCAAAAAAGCTCTGATCCTTATTTTAGAAACATTTTATTGTTGTCCAAAATTGAAATTGGAAAGTTTTCAAACTTGGAAAACTTCAATTAAAATCAGAGTATAAACTTTAAAAAAATTTAAATCTTTTATTTTAAAATTAATATTTAGACTAAAAATTGCATAATAATAAGATGTATAAAAGAAAAATGCTCTAGGCTATAAATATGCAACGGTTCATCATGCCTAAAACTATATACAGATGCCGATGTTAATGTCTCTTTCTAACCATCAGTTGGACTTTTTGAGTCTAATATTATCATACAATAAAATTTTGTATTTCAATTATAAATATAAACCATAATGTTCAATTTATTTTTCATAAGAGTATTTAATTAAAACGATTTAGGGTTATAACCAAATGTCCCTACAAATATTTTCCTGCGGCACTTGTTAATTGCCGCCGATGATGATTTATTTTGAAATAAATCGTAAATAAAAGTAACCTTTTATTTTAAATAATATTATGAATGAATGCATTTCATTTTGAAATGTTTAGTTCAACTTAGGATGATTTCTAAGTTGAGAATTTTGAAACAACACTTGAAATCGCGGAGTAGCGATGTTCCGATTTATTGATATCAAATTGATTATATCCAAAATTTCTAATAAGACAAGCGTTAATATATTTCCATAATATTATCAAAAAAAAAGCCTTCATTGTAGAAAACAATTATTACTTATTTCAAATAAGTTAGAAAAAACTTCAAAATGTTGCGTCGTTCGCTACCTACGATGTTTGTAAAAAAGTCTCAAGCCTTCCATCCAAAATTTTGTTAAAGTAATGTTACTATCTTCATATATTATAAACCAATTAATTATTCATTAAAAAAAATCTAGATTTTATTTAGTTATTTTTATATGGTTACGAAATAACGTCAATTTTGGTTGCGTTTGCGACGCGATGTGTAGCAAGCTTATGGCGACTTCGGATTTGAAAAATCGGCGAGATTTAAGTTACGCAAGTTCGACCTTCCATATCTTTATATTTTAGAGAATTTTATAACCTAGAGTAGTAGGGAGACATAAAGAGGCAAATTCGTGCCATCGATTCCCGAAGTTGTTAAATTTCTGAGATTTTAAAAAAGTCGAAATCTGCGGTGGCGACCACAACAAAAAATTTCGATCGCCACTTTAAAAACTCAGTCGCCATGTGGCGAGTGGCGACTGTGACTTTTCACCTTTAATAATAACATACATTAAATGATTCCTTTGAGATATTCAAGAGATAACTTTTTATTAACAATAAAAGTATATTTACTTTTTTGGAATAACAGGTGTAGACGATCCTCCAGGAATAACACCTAACAAGTTATCCCACCCACCGATGACTCCACCCGCATGCCTTTCAATTAACTCTTTCAGGGGAATGGACATCTCTTCTTCCACTGTGCATGGATAGTTCACATGTCCAGAAATGTTGAACAACTAAAAAAAAAAAATTCAAGATTAAACCATTTATCAATAAAAACATGACATTGGACATGGAATGAGTATAAGAATAAAACAGGTTTGTTGCAAATTTAAATAATTATCTTTCAAAGACATTTTAACTAAATTAATGTCATTTAAAATATATTGGTTTGGTTAATTAATGTTGCATTTCAGCTGCACAGTTGATTGTTTCGCTGAACAACTTATAATTGCTCAAAATACCCTAATCTTCGCTATCAAGATAACAGCTTTTGCAAATAATCGACAATTTGGAAATTTTGAAAAAGTTATGGTAAACGAGTTTGGCGATTTTTCACCTTCACTTTTTTGATTGCAAAATCCGAGACCTGGCAGCCTTGAGTCGGATGAAATTAAGTAGTCAGAATCAATAGGTGTGTAATTTTTTAATTGCTTAGTTGATTAAAAGTTGCAATGCAATTGTTGCCAATGCACAGGTAGCCTTAAATCTTCTACTTAACTAAAAATTGTAAAAAAAAAAAAATCATGAAATACAATTTATAATCAATAGCTACATAAAGTAATAGTAAAAGTCTAAGAACCTTTGTTCCAGTATTCCTGGGCCTTCCAAATGAGGCGAACCACGGCCCGCCCCTTCTGCAAATGGCGGGTGCAACTGCGACTGTTTCCACATTTGCAACGGTTGTGGGGCATCCAAACACACCCACATCGGCGGGAAAGGGAGGTTTGAGACGAGGCTTTCCTTGCTTGCCTTCCAGGGATTCAATCAGCGCCTAACACAACAGAACTCAACAATTACTTTGTTGAACTACCTAGAGTTCATATTAGTTTGTACAGGTCAGCACAACATCTGGTTAACTGGTAAGAGTCAGCAGGTACAAATTAAAGGTAATTGCTCTCAGTGGGAAGAAGTCAAAAGTGGAGTGCCACAGGGTTCTGGCTTAGGTCCACTTTTATTTAGTATTTTTATTGATAATATTAGTTAGGAGATTAGGGGCAAGGTCAGCATCTTTGAAGATAATTTTAAAATTATAGCGACTGCAAATTCTGAGGAACAAAAAGAGCAATTGTAAGGTGATTTAACAAATATATCAGAATGGTATATTGAATGGGATATGTCTTTTAATACTAGTAGATGTCAGGTTTTACACATAGGTCTCAAAAATAGAAAGGCTGCCTAGTTTTTACAAGGGTCTAAAATCCAAGAAAATGATAGTCAAGGGATATTAATAAATGAGGTTTGTGAAATGGGTTATCAATGTACAGTATTTAGCAAGAAAGCCAATAGATTTTTAGGCTACCTTAGGAAAAGCGTTTCATCAAAAACTAAAGATATAATCTTGCAATTGTAAAGAGGTTTGGTAAAGCCTCATTTAGAGTACTCTTTATAGTTTTGCTGTATCTTAAAACAGACATTATTTTGCTATAGACAGTTCAGTACAGTGCTACTAAAATGGTTCACAGTATTTCAGACATGGATTATGAAGATAGATTAAGAAATTTGAATATGTATACTCTGGAAGAGAGAAGGGTTAGGGGAGATTTGATTCAACTATTCAAATTTATCAAACAAGGAGATGTGGAGGGTTTAGATTTTAATATGAGTGATAGAACGAGAGGTCCTGGGTTTAAGTTAAACAAATCCCATTTTAATCGGGAAGGGAGAAAACACTATTTCTATAATAGGGTAATAGACAAATGGAACAACTTGCCAGTGAATATTGTTAATTGTAAAGGAGTAACGGATTTTAAGAAGAAGTTAGATATGCATTGGGGGATAGTTAAGAGGTACTAGATGGACCAACCTTGTTGGGCCTTGAGCCTGTTGTTGGTCGTCAATATTTGTATTTGTATATTTCTCACCCAAAGCGGAAACAGTGTAACGTCAAAAATAATTTATTTAAAAACGTCATGCGGCCATAACATTTTGGCCACCCAGTGCATAATAAAATATAAATAAGCCGTCGGTTTAGTTCAGCAACCAAATAATTCCAAATCACGGATTCAACAGCCGTAGCGAAAGCTGCTTGGCGCCGAAATTCAAAAAGGAAAATTTGAAGACATTTGTTAAACAGGGGATTTAGAGGGTTTGCATTTCAATGTGAGTGACAGAACGAGAGGTGATGGGTTTAATAAGTTATACAAACCACATCGACAATCAAGGAAGAAATAATAGGGTGTTTAGTTTTTAGATTTAATAGGTTTTTATAATAGGGTGATCTTAAAGTGGAACTTGCCAATGAATATTGTTAATTCTACAGAAATAATTGATTTTAAAAAGAAGTTAGATATTCATTGGGGAATACTTAGAAGATACTAAACTGGACCAACCTGGTAAGGCCTTGAGCGTGCTGTCAATAAATTTCAAATTCCAGGGCTTATCAGTTATCATTTGACGTTTTGGTCATATAAGTTAATAATAATATGAGGAAAATTTCTTTAATACAATAAAGGCCACGTCGAAAAAGTAATGCCGATTAAAAACAAACCTTTAAACAAATTTATTCTGACAATGTAAAAAAGAATATTCTTTTCAAATATTAAGAAGTAGGATAGCAAATTCGAGTTCTTATAAAGTCCAGCTTTCCATCTTTATTGTTGATGGGTTACGAGTTTAATTTGGGAGTTTCACCTCTGAATACAAGAAGGTTCAACAGTTTAAATTGACAGATACGATTTAAAAAGCCTCAAAAATGATTCTTCAAATTACCGTTTCTTCACCACAAATGTATGCTCCAGCCCCACGATGGACAAATACGTCAAAATCATATCCAGAACCACAGGCGTTTCTGCCCAGAAAACCAGCTTCATATGCTTCTTTAATTGCTATTTGCATATTTGAGGCTTCGTTATAGAACTCGCCACGAATGTAGATGTAAGCTAGAAAAAAAATTAAGCTTAATCTACATAAAAGGCAACACACAACTTCACTATAAAACAATAGCAACACACGACTTCTTTAAGATTTTGTGAAGTTCTTTTACATTATGTCAGAAAACTGACTTTCCAATAAAATACTGAGAATCAATAATTTTTTTGTTTTAAAATTACTAATTTCTATGAGGAAAACATTTACCAAGATGTAGTGACAAAGTGCATTTACTTTAAAACTTGATTAAAGCACCATAAATTTTCCCATATTTATCTTAATTCGGCTTCCCTGCAGGGCTCAAAATAAGCTGCAATAAGCCACAAGTTACCTTAAGCTTAATAGTTTTGAGCTCAATAGTTTTTGCTGATAACTTATAAAAGCTCACAGCAGTGTTTGCTACCTGCAAATTTCCTGACTTTTTAGTCATATTTTTACCACTGAGCTAAAATAATAATAAACGCTGGAGCGAGTACTCCCAATGAACGACAATGTACTTTACTGTGCTGTGCAAGTGCATATACTATTAGGAAGAAAGGTTTAGAAAACATTCTTTGCAGTAGTCTCATGTGACATCACAGAAAGATTTAAAAATGGGATTTTTCGGTTTCTTTTTCTTGTTAGTAATAAAGTACCTATGTCAAAACATGTAATGTATAATATTTAGTGTATTTTTGAAAGCCAGAAATGCGTTTTTAAATCTACGCAAACCTATGCGGAAAAAGACTATTTTTTCTACCTTCGCTCAAACAGGTGTAAAGTGGTTGTACACAGTCCTCGCTTCAGAATTTATTATTATTTTAGCTCATCAATTTTACAGAGATTTTTATGTTTTTGAAATACATATCAATCGTCAACCCAATTTATGTTCTCTTTTCTTACCAGCTTGGGCTCCCATGGCTCGACCAGCCACCAGACATCCTTCCACTAGCTTGTGTGGGTCATGCCTCATAATTTCTCGATCCTTACATGTTCCTGGCTCGCCTTCATCTGCATTCACAACTAAATATTTGGGCCTGTACAAGAAAAGTGAAACATATATTGTTATCTTCCAGATTTTACACTACATTAGAGTAAGAAGCTTACTGCATTTTTTTTTAATTTTCCCACAACACTTTAGTGATTAATTTATTGTTCTTTTCAGATTTTGAAAATTATATTGAAGATTTACTGTTAGATATCAAATTTTACATTACATTATAGTTGAGGTAGGTAATGAAGAGTAGTTTAAAAATAATTTATATATTTTTTTTAAATAAATATTTAACCAATAACAAACTCTAAATCCTATTTTTTTCTTTAAAATGTAATTTATTTACAATTAAACTTATCAGAAACATTTGCAACTAAATTAATACAATAGGGTCTGATGTCTATATTGATACAGTATTTTTCTTAGATGACATATGCAAAAAGAGTCCAAGGATATACAGCACGACAGGGTTCCAATTTGCATACAGATACAAAATAGTGCATATATAAATATACCACTTTCTCAAAATACGATGCAAAAAATTTCATTCTTAGATGCAACTTTGTGAGTTTATATCTAGGTAATACTACATTCAACACACTTTTTTTTATTCTTAAATACATTAACACGTTGAGTACCACAAGCTGAGTGTAAGTTGATACACTGTGGCCAGCTCACCTTGTTTCCATTGTGTTTCTCACTACGGCAAAAAAGTTGAGGCTGAAAGGGATAAAACAAGCAGACAATAACAATGCATTTCATGAAGATCCGAACTTACCTTCCATCACTAGGCTTGTTCATGAAGCCCCACTTCATGCCAGTCGGGAAACCAGCTCCCCCTCGGCCCCTTAGGCCAGAGTCCTTGACCTCTTTTAGGATCCAATCCACGCCCTTCAGCAAGATCTCCTTCGTTTTGTACCAGTCACCCTGAAGAAGATTGGTTGAATTAATGTCACACCACAGCTACACAATAGGCTATTGATGGTGGTTTGGGAACTACCCCTAAGACACATGGGCACACTTCCTTGTATTTTTAACAATGATATGGTGAGGAGAACAACACTAGATTTGACAGCCTCTTGAGCAAACTTGCACACCCTGACCAATGACATTTAGACATATAGACCATAACAGATTCACAAATATGAATAATGCTGACCTACTATAGGGTCTAGGCCTAGCAAGGTTGGTCTTGTCTATCCAACACATCCTCACGATTCCAGATCCGATTTGCATTTTAAAACTATCCACTCTTGAAGAATTAACAACATAATTAGACAAACTATTCTATTTGTTTACTACTCTATTTTAAGAAACTTCTTTTTAATCTCCCAATTAAGCTGTTATCCGTATAACTTCAATCCATGACCTCTAGTCCTATTGGTAATATTAAATTCCAATCAACAGATTTGATACAGTTGAATAACTGAATAAGGTCCTCTCTAAACCTTCTCTCCTTGAGTGTATACATGTTTAAAGGAAAAAGTTTGATGAACACATAAACTTGAATTACAAGATTCAATTAAACATGCAATTGGTCAAACAAAAAAATCAATTGATTATGGAGACCGACAAGTGCATTATTTAACTGAAATCAATTATTCAAATAACAGAAATCTGCAGATTTCCACTAATTGAGAGAAAAACACAGGTGCCTGTTTAGTGATACAACAGAATAAATTGTACAAAATTGTGAATAAAAGTTATTGTTTTCTTTGAAATAACGAACACTCTAATATTATACCTGTTTTCCTTTAACTATTTGTGGTCTATTGCTTTCTTTTACAATTTTAATAGAAAGGTCCTAGGCAATTTCAACCTTTTCCTGTCTGTTGATTTTATTAGTGTTGGTAGACAGTCTGAAATACCTATATAAGCATGTCAAAATAATCCGGTAAATAGAACTTTCCAGTACTGCTGGACAGTGACACAAGAGGTAAAGAACATAGAATGAACAATGAATATTTTTCAAACATTTTAGATTCACTTGAGTAAAACATTTAGAAAAATAAATAAATAAAAAAGAAACTCAAATTACCCTTGAAAGGGCTCCTTTAAGCTTCCAATCATGCCTGCCATATAAATTAGTAAAAATCCGGTCTTGATCATTCAAAGGTCCAAACTTAGTCTGCAGAGAAAATTTTGATAATTATGACATTAATATTAAAATAAATTATATTTTTTAATACTTAAAACCATACAACCATGATATTAAAAGAATAAATAAGTTTATGGTTCTAAAAAACTACCAATACACACATTGCATGTATGTTTCAATGCATTTGTACAAAATAAGAATAGATTTTAAAAACCAAATTCTTATATAATTAGCAGCTAGAATGAAATCTCAAATCAACATTAGGGTATGTGTGCCTGCAAACAAAATAACTTAAGAACAGATAATCCAATTGCAATCAAATTTTTTCGAAAGTATAACTATGTATAGGAATAGCAAGACTTGCATAAAAATCATAACATTTCAAAAGGGAACCATTATTCCAATTTGATTAGTTAGGAATTGCTGGAAAAGAGTCGAAATGATTTTCTTCAAAATTAAAATATCATAAATATTTTTAGATGCTTTTACAGTTAGGAGTATAAGTGACATTGCCATAACTTAATTTTTACGTTAGCAGTTTTTTTTTTTAATGCGTCCTTATTAACACTTATGTGATCTTTGCAATTGTGAATTATCTGCTACTGCTTGGAAATTTAAATAATTTTTCTTTGGAGATTCTATTTTATATTATTGTAAAGAAATTGCTTGTAAGTTATACCTAAAACTTTAAAATTATTGTACAGTTGAGTATTTTTGTGAATTTAAAAATTGGGTGCATTGGTCGAAAAGAAGGTGATCTCTGGACATAATATCAGGTCTATCATGCAAAAAAATATACAAGTAGCAAATTTCAGGCAACTCCGTTAAAGAGATTCGAAAAGCTGTGCAAACATTAAATGGAGTGTTATTCCAAACACGAAGCTAGAAAATATCTTGATTCATAGAATTTGATTAATGATAATAAAAAAAATAAAATTGGCAATAAAAAGTTAAACTGCAAATTTTATCTTTTTTCTTTGAAAGACCTTACAGAATACATTTAAACAAACACAGTACACAATACAAAACTTATATTTCTGAATTTAAAAATATTAATTTATTGCAAAGTAATAAAACATGATTTACAATGTACAAAAAGAACTTTTACTTTTGTTGGAGCTGCTGGGCCTGTAGAATTCCATCTGACTAATGCACAAACAGCATTTGGATTGAAGTGTCCTAAACGCATATAAATCGTAATTCATACAAAAGTATTTACTTAGAGCACATTAATACTAGTTAGTGCTTATTTATGATTAACATTATTTAAGGAACAATAGTAATGCAATTTTTTTTACTACTTCAGGAATTAAAAAATATATGTTAATGCTGAAAAAATAAATTTAACTGCCTATATCATTCAGTAAAATTCCTTGACTTCCCAACAAAGTTTGGGTTAATTCCTAGTGTACGATGCCCCCGACAAATGTGATTTGGCGACAATTGGTGGGCGATAAATTTTATATTTTGACAATCCTATTTCATGACATTCATAGCAATGTCATGAGCTACGGCAACCCTACTTTTTTTTTCTTGCACCGTTTCATGTTGTTTTCCAAAGCATTGGTGTCAATTATCAGAATTGTGCCAAGGGGGCACCATACACTAGGAATTACCAAAGTTTGAAATATTAACATATTTTTTCAGAAGGTTAAGATTTATATGTAATGCAAGATTATGTATTACTTCAATTTCGAATGCCTTTTAGAACAGATTTTTTATGAGAGCAGGCGACTTTACTGTGAAAAATATACTGTGAAAATATTTTTCACTATACTACTACGATACAGATATATCTCTCAAAATACATCTGTATCGTTATATTTCCAAGGTTTAATGCATTGACCAGTCAAACTAATATTTCGCCAAACCTGATTAACCTTTTCAACAACCCTGCAGGAGGGAAATGGAGGAGTTCTTTGATTGGCCACAAAACCAGTTTATCATTGCGAATATCGCTTTTTCAGAAAAGTAGCCAAGGGGGACCGTTCAATGCATTTTAATCATTTCCATTATAACAGAATAATTTACAAACTTAGCCTATTTGGAAAATCTTTACAAATAAATATTAAATTAAAATTTTGAAGCATGGTTTCAACTTACATGATTGAATAGATGATTAAATGTGTTAGTTTTTGGCTTCCTATTGGTGCTACAGCGATTTGGTTAATATACCATTACATTATCAGAGAAACACAATTATAGATAAAAAAAAGACTTAGTATGATATTAATCTTTGATGAAACAATAAATAAATTTAGAAATTGAGGGGAATAACCATTCTGTTATAATAATACAACGATCAGTTAAGTAACTGCCCTTACACAATGTCATAAAGAAACATGTTACATAAGAAAAATACAAAATGACCATTTAAAATACTGGTATTTATATGTGCTTTTTAAAAAATATATATAAATTATTGCAATAATACTGACCTTTGTAGAGGACACGATTAATAACTGCTCTACTACTAGAGGCCATCGCACAAGTTTGTTTTTGTGGAGCGAGCTACATTCGAGAGAAAGGGGGACATCCGGTCTTACCGGATGGATACCCTTTTTGCTCAATCGTTGTAAAAGAAGTCAAACGGGTTTCAGAGGCCATGCGGATTCTGAGATTGTTTGTTTACAACGTTTGAACGAGAAGATAGTCAGCCGCATGGCAAAGAAAAAATATTGTTAGGACTTAGACATTTTTTGAATCGAAAATTTAAATAATAATTTTCAAATAATTTTATAATATCACCCTTTTTTTTTTTATAGGTTAGCTTGCTACTTGAATTGTAATTTTAAAAAATAATGGGAATTAATTTACTCAATTAAAACTAATTTTTTGATTGATGAGCTCGGGCTATTATAGATCATGTTTGTTAAAAACAGTTTTGAGTAAATTATTATTATTTTTCCTTCAAATCCTTTTCCGAAAGGGGCGTAGAGTCAAATACTTTAAAAATATTTGCAGTTTGATTATTTTTTATGTTGTTTTATTTTAAATTAGCTTATGTCATTTAAACTGGGTTAGATTAATTATAACATTGCACTAGAGCTACACAGTGGCTATTGGCGATGGTTCAGGGTCTCACAAAAGAAAGATCCGGGAACACTGCCTCGTATTTTTGAACCAAAACGTCAGATGACGATATATTTAAATTTTTAATGAACTCATTGCATAATCAATGTTTTTAATAAGTATTTTTTACTCGATACATTGCGTTTATCGTCGATTTCCAGATAACTTTTATTCAAAATGTGGAGAATTACTTTTTAATTTCTACAGATAAGATATTATTATTCCATTTGTGTTTTTTTTTTTTTAAAACACATATTTTAATTTAGATGCATAGTTATAAATTATTTTCCCTCGCATTCTTTATATTTTGAATGTTTCCAAAATTTTTTAATAATAATTGTTTTTAAATGAGTTCTCTAATGCTTACGAACCAGTAGGTTAAAATAAAAACAATATTTTAACACAGTTGAGTAATTAAATAAGAGTAGGGCACTATGGAAAATGGGGAAGACCTCCAGTAAATCACAATGCCTAGATAGTATGATAGGATCCTATTTTATGTAAATTTAGGTATCCAAATCCACCATTATGTCCAACAAATAAAGACTGATTTACCGAGAGTCTGGTTTCTAAAAATTATATATGAATAAAATTCGATATCCCCCCCCCCCCCTTTAATGTATTACGATATCAAATACGTTTAAAATGCCAATTTCGATGAAAATTTTCATTTTTTTTTTATTTGCAGGTTTTGATGCCCATATATTTATGTTTCCAAAACAGTCTTTGTTTTTAAAGTGGGTTAATTACAACGAAAGTTATGTTAATTTTAATACATTGAAATTATAGTAAAATCAAACCGAAAGTGGAATCAAATTTAAAACGAGGACAGGATTTTGGACTTAATTTATTTGTTTTTAACTTATTTAAAAGTTATGTGACTATATAAACTTCTCAAACAGTACATGCATGGAAAAAATCAAAATGCGAACGAAAGTGCAGTCTGAAGATATTTTTATTAAAAATACGCAGGGACAGAAATATTGTAAACTGTTTTGAAAGCCATGTATTAAAAATTTTGTTTTACAATGTGTAATTTTTAAAATAAACTTAGCTAATTTATGTTAACTATTAGAAGTCAATTTTATCAAAATTCACACGTGTTAAGCTATAACTTAAAAAAAAAAAAAACTTTTAACGTATCATTTAGGTTTCAGTTTAGTGCACCTATCTCAGTTAAAAGAAAATTCATTATTTTCCAATAGAATTTATTATAGAGTGTTTTGCCTTTCACGTCGGATATTGCTATATATTTTGCCCCCAAAAAATTCCAATTTTATGGGTTATATGAATTATTTTTTATGGTTTTGAATCACAGGTTTTAAAAAATCAGGAAAACTCTCGCTAAATAGCTATTTAAACTAAGTTCCCGCACAAAGTCCGATTCCTTAAATTTATATAAAAATATTTAAAAAAGTAATGCGGCAAAGATCCAAAAGAGCAATTGGACACTAAGCTGCACAACTGCCAACGATCCGGGATCTATTTAGTGTGACAAATCAACCAAATATATTCAATATATATAGTATTTTGGGAGTTTTGTGCAACTCGTACACACAAATAATTATTAATAATAATTCCCATATGGGTCGTGTATAGGAGACGGACTGGTGCACGTTAAATCAGTCGTATCAAGTATATTTTTTAATTGTTAAACTAAATTTTTCTTAATGCTTCGCCTGATTTTTATACATTATTGTCAATTAAATATTTGGTGTATTTCCAAATCTAATTTTTTTTCAATTATGTTTATAAAATCGGGATTTATTTTGTTTTATTTATGTTTCTATATTTAGAAGAAAGCCTTATAATTATTTACCATAGTTCATTTATATTAACTATTCTATTGCATTGTTATGCGTGAACTCTCTTATAATTCGGCCTCCTCTCTACTCAAAAGGTCGTCATTGCATACATTCAATTATAGCAAAAAGTAGTATATTAAAATATATCAATTGTCACTATATTTTTATATATAAATGTCAAAATTTGATAACTTCTAATAATATTAGGATTTTTGATAACTTGATTTAAATAATATTTATTAGCTGCAATAGTTACATTAAAATTTAGCTTATCATACTTGTCAACTTTATGTTAAGAATAAAAAGATAATTAAACTTGGATTATACCAATCTTTATTTTAATTCAAGTCGTTTCATTCAATATATCCAGAAACTGCAATTTTTATGGTTTTCTGGATACATATAGTTTATAAATATATTTAGGGCATCTAGGAACCCATACAGTGAAAAGGAATGAGCAGTTATGAAATAGTTTCTTATAAATTAGTTCAAATGTAATTTGCTAATTTTAATTAAAAACAAATTATAGTAGTCATTGAATTTTTATAGTTGAAATTGTTTTTTTACTTTTATGATTATTAATAAGTAACTTTTAATGACATGTTCAAAAAATTAAATATTTTCTTTTTGTTTGGTTTCAAGTTGGAACATTTAAAAAATTAATATTTAAATTTGAGTATATAGAATATGTGCTAATACACAACATGTTGAATAATTATTTGACTTTGTGCTATTGAATATAGAGTAGATATTTTTGAGATTTAATTTTTTGCACACATCATTGATATTTACTTGAGTTTTTGCTTTTACTATTACAAATGTTTATTTTACTTTGAACTTCAACTTAATATTTTATCTGATTTCTGGAGTAAATTTACAACTGAAGCAATTTAAATAACATTTCTTTACATTAAACACCTTACTTTTGACAATTTTATACTTTTATGGAGTTTGATTTAATGTTATACATTTTCACTTACAAGTTTTTATATGTTTGACTGCCAAATGGACAATTTTCTTTCTGCGCAGGCGCATGCATATAAGTTGTTCAACTTTTAGAATTTCAAGAATAGTTTAAATTTTCAAATGACTTGGTGATTTTTCGTTTTAGGAGTTTTATACTTACATTTAATTTAATTCAACTTTTTTTTAAAAATACATCAAATCTTTGGATTATCAGTTAACTGGATAATTAAAAATATATATTTGCCCAAACATTGTATATGATAATTTCATCAGACTACAATCAGTTATTAAATAAAAGGTTTATTAATGTAAATGACTGAAATTCAAAGCTTGCATGTGATATTTCCCCAAATAAATATTATACTTATTAAAGAAATCCATACAAATGTTGTAATAATTGAAAAATAACAACAAAATATATTTATTTTAATTTCTCAAAAACAGAAAATGATAAGCAGAACTATATATAATAATAAATACATCTATGACATATACATACTTCATGTTATTAAAAATAAAACAATTGATACATGTGCAACTAGGAACAAAACATTGATACATTAAAAATCAACTATTGTTAAACAAAATACTAGCTACTTCCAATGCTCTTTTTATAATATATAATTAAATTTCGATTTGTTGAAATAATGTCACACTAGAGCTGCACTATGGGCTATTGGCCACATTTAATTTTACTGCTGAAAAATGTATTTCACAATAAAACAAGCATCTCTTGTTATTTTCTGGATCAAATATGTAATAGTAAAAAAAAAATTAGTAATATCTTGTCTCTAAGTCTTGAGACACTTTACAAGTCAGAAACATTCCTAACATCATTTCATTCATCACATCATCAAAACATGTGTCTTAGAAGTTTCTTACCTTCTAGCATATAAAATAAACCATAGTAGTCTATGGATGCACCTCCTTCACAGTATAGATTATAATTAGGCAATTAATAATATTTAATAAATATCTTTACAATTATATGCAATTAAATATTTTTAATAAACTATTTTCTTCAAAATTATGTAGTACATTCCTTAAGTTGTGTACATTTTAACTTGACTTTGTAAACTAAAAAATGTTTATAAGATGTCAATGACATTCAAACACACAAAAATCATTTAGTCATGTCAAATTCTTCAGCTGAACTGGCCATATGAGAACTTAAATACTGCTTCTTGGAAACTACATGAAGTAGTTACAGGTCAGTGCAGAGTGAGCTATATAAAAAAAAGGTTAACAAATAACAAAGAAATTGATTAATATAAGCGAATTAATAATTTATTTTCATAAAAAAATTTGTAGTGTGGTTTCAAGTTATATCACTTTGACTTTGTAAACTGAAAAATGTTTGTGATTGATGTCAATAAAATTGACATTCAAACACAAAAATTATTTAGTTGTGTCAAATTCTTTGGCTAAACTGGCCAACTTGAGAACTTAAAACACTGCTTTTTTTGGAAATTGCAGAGTGAGCTATATAAAAAAAAAGGTTAATACATCAAAGCAATTGATCATAAGAAATTTCCCTTTAATTGATTAATTTGAAGGAAATTTCATAGCATTTTCATTTCGGTGACAAAGGGAAAATATCCACAAACACAGCTGTACAACAAAGGCTCCAAAACATGTTAAATATATACATGTAACCATATATATAATGATTCTTACTATACTTATCTGATGGTGGTGGGGAGGTTCCCGATGAGGGTGGGAGAAGGAAGATGCTGATTTTGGGGGGAAATGAGCTACATAAAGAAATCTGACAGCCCCCATGAAAAACCTATACCTACATGGCTGGGAGAATGCCCATCTTGAAATCTACCGCAAGCTCGTAAACTGAATTAAATTCTTAACGTATGCCAGGGGCTGGTGTACGTTAACCCGGTAGACATTGACCATAAACTTACATTGGTCATTCCCACATTACCGATACTCTACACCACTGGTTCCCAAAATGGGTTCCACGAAAAAATTTAAGGGTTCTGCATGACAAATTTTATTTGATTAAAAAAAATAAGAATGGTGTTTAGTATATTCACATTTTCGATGAATATCCAAATATAGCAAAACAGGCTATTCGAATTCTATTGCCGTTTGCAACCACTTATTTGTGTGAAGCTGGGTTTTCAAAATAGGTTGCGACAAAAACCAAATATCGTAACAGACTTGATGCTGCACCAGATATGCTAGTTCAGTTATCAAACCTAACGCCCAATTTTAAGAGAATTCTGGAATCAAAGAAGCAGGTGCAATCTTCACATTAAAGATTTTCTATTTATTTTAGTTTATGTTTTGTATTTTTATTAATTATTTCTATGATTAATTGTTTTTTTTTTAGTTTTGCTTAATTCAATAAAATCTGACATACCAAAATAATACTTGTTTTATTTAATATCAGATATTAAATTTTGAAAAGTCGTTGATTAAAAAATATTCAGGGTTCCGCGATCATTGGCAACAAATTTTGGGGTTCCACGACCAAAATAGTTTGGGAACCACTGCTCTACACTTAAGAAACTATCATATACTTGCAACTTTATAATACATATATGCATAATTTTGAGAACTTTTAAGGTAAATTGAAAGTATGCAGTTCTCCTTGGCATGAAAATTAGCAGTGCAGTATTTGCAACTGATGTTCTGGTGACAAAAACATGTTTGTAGCCAAAATATAACTTTATTGCTCACATATCACATTTGGCAGGGGCACCATATACCAGGAATTAACCGGGTTTTGCATTGAAATATGATTCGGTTAATTTCTAATGTCCGGTGCCCTCGCCAAATGGGATTTGGTGACAAAGGAGTGGCGATAAAGTTTATATTTTGGCAACTAGATGCGAAAGGCTAGATGAACTAAATGGCAACAAGGCTGAACTAGATGCGACTAACTAAACTAGATGCGCGCGCATCTAGTTTAGCCTTGGTTTCACGCAGTTCCGCCACTTTTGAACCGACGTTCGGCTCGCGTGGTGATTTTTATGTGTACGTGGATAGATGGATACGCGGACGACGTTTATTTAAATAGTAGATATTTGTGGGAGTTTGAAATGAAAGGCAAACGTGCCGTGATTGATTGCTGCATGGATGCCGGATTGTTGTTTAACAAGCGAACGTGCAAGGTATGCGGAAGGTGCATGGAGCTGGCCCAGCTGCAATTCACTGTGGAATGGGTTTATGGATCGAACCATGGATACATTGTGCAGCAAATGATCGACTGCCCAGAGAGTGTCATTGATGTGATCATGAGTAGTCGGAGGCCGGAGACTACAAAATCGAAGTCAGGAGTCTGTGATTTTAGCATGCGGTACACGTGTGCGAAAGAGTGCTGTTGAAATGCCCCAAACGACTGCCCAAGGGAGTGCTTGTAAGCACCATGATCGGCTGCCCGGAGGGACATTGGTACCTTCGAGATAGGCGCCGAAATGCCGCCAACAGCCCAATATAAAGCTCTAGTGCGATGTTAATTAACCAAAGCAAAGATTCGAAATCAATTGTAAACCGTCGCCATTAGCCCATTGTAGAGCTCAATGCGACCAACGCAATGTCCGCCATTTTGATTTGGCGGAAAAAAAACTTCAATTTTGGCCTTGGCGACAACGGGGCACCGTACACTAGGAATTTACCTATGATTCTTTTAATAAGATTCCTCACAAAGGTGTTCGTATTAAGAGGAAGTATGCTGAAATAACCCGCCTGGTTAGATTAACATTGCACTATAAAAGCACAATGGGCACACAAATGGAAAAGCAACAGCTGAAACAACTTGGACATAAAAAAGTTAATGAAAATATTTCTTTAAAAAGTGCCACTCAAACCTTGTTCTTCAATCATTGGAATCTGTAAAAAGTTTAAAATGCATATCATGTTTATACAATTAGATTAGTCAAGTGCTCTTCTCTTGCAATTAACCGATTACGAGGACAATCATTTCAATAAAACAGAATATTTAAATAAAAATAAACATATTATAAAAACATACATTAAAATCATATTCACTAAAAATTAACTTAAACATTTGAAATACAATGAAAACAGGATGAAACGGTAGCGAAAACGCTATAGCATCACAATATAAACATAAAAATTAGGAGAATCAAATAATAACTACATTATTCAGAGGCACGAATTTCTATAACATATAAACACCAATATCAGATAGGAAATAAAAGAATAGGTAGAATTAACTAATTCGCTTTTTATAACGAGGGTTAAAAAACAATAAGGCACGTTTTAACAACATGTGAGCAGAACGGAGGAGGAGCGGAGCATTTACAACGATTCGCTTCCAAGGGTCGCCTCTGACGTCACTGTGACGTAAATTTGTCCCCCTTTTACTAGAATGTGTAAAAATCGATCGGAATAGGTTATTTACATTTCTCTCTCCTCAATTTCTCTGTCAACTTGGCAACGTTTCGAGTTAATCAAACGCCGACAGCGACAATACGCGCGGGAATTGCGGATTATTTAGTTGCTTACATAAATGCATTACTTAAATTATTCGCAAGTAAAATCTGTTGATTATCGCAATCGATTTCTGTACTGACCTTATAGAAAAAAGGGCTACAAATTTATGCATTTTGTAAAAAGTAAGTGTTGTCAAAGTTATTTATAACAAATTTAGTGAATGAAATGTTATTTTGTAAAGTGTAGTCAATGCAATGTTGATGTTTTGTTAGTGGGGAATGCAATGTTTACTTGGAATGTTTTCAAAAGTTGGAGATAGTAGTTTTTAAATGATAACTTTATGATCCTTAGATATATATTTCATTAATTTATAGAACAGCATAATATTAAGTTATGCATTTAGAATTTGTTTGTAATGCATATAATGTTTTTGCTTAAGCCATTGATAATATTACAAAATAATAAGTATTTATACATGAAAAAAGAATCTTATATATGGATACCAAATGAACATTTAAATATGATTGTATGATCCACATAGGAATAGCTTTAAATCAAAACTACCAATCCCTTCCACCTACAATTCTATATAGGTATTAATACTTATATATTTATCTGCAGAACCGATAACCAAAAAACTTGTAATTGGTGATCTCTTCGTATCTAGTTTTCCAACAGTACAACCCAATATAAAATTCATAAAAAAGGCTATTTCTTTAAAAACAAGTGAGTAATTAAAACATTACAATCGCTGAACACTTTAAGCGGCGAGAAAAATAATAAAAAAAATTTAAGTGATTTTCAGTGGAAGAAAGTTTCATTTACTTTTTTAATACATGAATTGGTACAGATGTAGTATAGGACATTTGGCGCGCCAGTTGTTTTTGGAGTGTTTTATAGGAGCGATAAATTTTTAGTATGGCGACCCCACCTGACATTGTTGATATTTTCCAATTCTTGTGCCGACTTTCAATCTGCGACTTTTTTCGTCGCCAACAAAATAAACGCGCCAAATGTCCTATAGTACATCTCTTCCCATGGATTTTGTAAACTTTTTTTTTAAACTTTTAAAATATACCCTTAATGTTTAAAATTGGAAAAAATATTTAAAAATTACGTATTTTTTTATTTTGAATTCTGTGAATTGCTGGGAAAAAACTCATGGACAACTAGACATCCACACCACTTATAGAGTTAATGATAGAACCTCCTTCTGGAAGGATGCATTGTACTGCCGATAGGACTTGCGTTTATGATCGCATAGAAGTTTTATAAGATTTTCTGAGTTGACGCAAAAAAAAAGTTTAGGAATTCCAACTGTAAATTTTTTTTAGTTAAATTACAATTAGAATTTTTAAACTGTTATTCAAATTTTTTATTACGAAAATTTGAAAGTTTTCAAGCTTACAAAGGCAAACCGATAAAGTCCACTTTTTGTGCGTCAGCAGTAGTGTTTTCCACAGCTTCGCTTTTGAATGCCCGATTCCAAGTTCAAAATTAATACAAAACAGATGTCCTGCCTGCATGACGCAGTAATTAGTTGGAGGGCATGTGCAAATGTGCTTCCGGAAGGTACTTCTGGCAGGACTTTGACTCTATCATTAAGCATTAGAGGGGATTTCAATAAAAGATATAAATCAATTATTACATGTTTCTTATAAATTATAAATATCCGTAATAATCTTTTGTCCATTTAAGTCTATTGTCCTTTCCCAGGCATTCTTCCAAACGGTCGAGTTCTCTTAGTTTTTACATGGGCATGTACGACTACAGGCCCTACGTGAAGGAGGTGACCAATAATCGGCAGTTCATGTAGGAGTGCCTCCGCCATTACACCCTCATCGATGGGCCCCCCAGGTGTAACTTACGTGGATACGTATTTTCTTTTTACCAATCTTCTATAGTTTATAAGCTTTTGTTATCAAGTTTTTAAAAATACAAAAATTAAAAAATAAATTTCTGAATTGCTGAAAAATACTAATTGTACGAAAGATTGCAATGGAAGTTGAGGTTTTTTCTACAGGTGAAGCTGTGTTCTATGTCTACCACAAAACTTTGTTAGTCATTACCAGATGCCAGGCACGTTGGTAAGGGGGTGGGTGGTTCAGGATTCAAACCCCTCCCATTGAAAATCAAGAGAAGAAAAAAATTAAAAATCGAATTACTGTAAAAATCATAAACATACTTTAAAAAACTAGAAAAATTTCAATTTCTAGTATAATACTTCTTGTTGAGTTGCATGAGGAAAAACTTGGTATTTTCCGGGGGTCCTATCCAGAAAAATAGTTTTCAAAAGGCGTCATAAACATGTTTTGAGGTTATTTTTTATCCAAAAATAGGCGTAACATGACGTCATCGTGTTTCATTATATAACATTTGAATTTCAGCGATGAAGGGAAAAGATTTTGAAACGGGATCCATATATTATTTTAAACAAGCAATCTAAAAATTTAAATCTGTTCTCTAAATTTATTTCATAATTAGGGAGTGATATTTACTAATTTTAAAAACAGTTAACAACTGATATTGGTAATGATTTTATGAAAAAATAAATGATAAATGTAGCTGTTTCGATACTTCTATGCCAATGTATTCCTGTTTACTTGAATAAAAATTAATAAGTTTTTAAAAAATGGGGGGGGGGGGGGTGAGAGAGAATGAGTTACCCAGTCACTGAACCACCCCATGAAAAATCTATACCATGCCAGATGCGGTTGCTAAGCCAGGGTCACATGTTTAGAACAGCTTTCTAGTCTATATTGTCTGAAATTAAGTTATTTTGTACATGCATATGCACCTCACAAATGAATTAAAATGTGTAAAAGGGGATATGTTTCATAGACTTATCCCTCTTTACATCTTCCAATTCAAATATATCTGAATGTTCTTACACGATTATTTGCATCGTCCTTAAGAACTATATTTTTGGTAGGTATTTAATCAAAAACCCTTAAAATCTTTAAATTATAAAATTGCAAATATTAATTTCAATTAGTAAAGAATTTAAATTTGGTGACACTGTAGGTACTTAAGGTGTACATTTAAGTTATGATATTAAGTGCAATAAAAATGAAATTATGTTTTTGTAGTTATTTTTAAATTTGAACCTTTAGGCACATTTGAATTTTGATCTTTAATTTATTAAAGCTAAGAATTCCTTAAAACTATTTAATTTCTACTTTTTTAATCTCCATGAACCATGATGCAGAATATATGTACCTTTTTTAAAGATGTATAATGTAAAGATTTGTTGATACATTGCAGTAATCAAATCTGCATGTTGTTTTGAATTTAAAAGGTGCTTTCAACTAAAAATCAAAATAATTATGATTAATCAATTTGGTGATAATACTTTTGACAAATCTTTTTCTCAAATATTTTAGATTAGAACACATCTTGAAGAAACTATGCTGAATTAAAATTATAAAATTCATGTAGTGCCTTTAAAGCATTCTTTTTTTGTTTTTGTTTTACAGGTCCTCATTAAACTTGTTGTTTCTGCAAAGTCTCTTGTTTAAAGCGTTGGGAAGAAGAGTTGTGTCCTGCATTATTCTTTCTTGGGAACATTTGATGGTGGTTGAATATTTATAAAGGATTAAAGTAATTCAATAATGTTAATTTTTTTATTTCTTATATTGCACCATAAAGCAGTAAAGACCAATATGTTTATCCTATTTTAATCTCTTTCTAACCAACCATATGGATGTGTGCTTAAATTTTAAATATTAAAATAAAATAATTTTTCATTTATAAATTGATATGAGGAAGCAAGAAACAAATGAGTTGACACGGATTATAAGTCAGACATACAGTATGAAGCAGAATTGTGAACAAAATGTCAACTTTTAAAGAAAAGGTTTTACTCATCTGAAGAGAAGGACAATAAAAAAATATCCCTTTCTGTCACAATCCACTTCCTACTAAATAAAAAACTTCTATTGTTATATTGTTGAAAAAAAAATTATGAATTAAATATTTTTGACAGGTATCTTTTAATTTCCTCAAGAACTGAAGACTATTACATAAATGTATTAAAGTTCTTAATTTCAATTAGGTATTCAGATATGATGTGAAATCTTATATTGTTTATATATATTATGCATTTTCTTTTTAGCGTTCCAGAAGAAAATTCTTTCAAGATTTAAAGAAACCTCCAGAGTGTTCTTCGTTAGCCCTAAAAGAAATGGCCAGAATATGAAAGTTTTTTTTAAAAGACAAAAATTTAACCATATTGTAAGTTTGTGCTTCTTTCTGTATTTTGAATGTTTAAAAAAAATTATGTTTTTAATTTATTTTTGAATGTTTAAATGTTGTTTTATTTTAAGCTTGTTTTAAATCTATTGTAGGTAAGTTGTAATATTTTTCAATGATGCTGGAAAACCAGTTGTCATTTGTTTACATTGTAGTAATATCCACCATTTTGTTTTGCAATAAGTTAGATATTTTGATTTAATTCATGTTCTGTATTTACATTACCAGTTGTTACAGTTTTTTCTAATTTGAAAATAAGGTTGATATTGTTCTACATTGCTATATTGATGACAACACATGCATGGAGGGATACCTAATTAATTTCAATTAAAAAAATGTGTTAATTTCAATTAAAAATTTAAATATTTCAATTTAAATTGAATTATTTCAATTAAAATAACCTATCTCTGCCTTTCTCTTTATTTCTGATTTGCAAATTTTTGTATATATGATAACATTATATATATATATAAGTTGTATATTTAACTGTTATATTCACTTTCAGTTAAGAATGTTCATATATTTCCGTGTTATAAGTATTCGTCCTGCATCGTTTATTGACTTATAATAAAAATTCATATCTTATTCCAATTTTTCTTCATCACATATTTCATGGTATAGATATTTTATTTAAATCGATTATTTCAGAAAACTTAAATTGAGTTCAGATGTAGGTATATGTTAAGTTGAATCATTTATCCTTACTAGAATCAGTCGTATAGCCAGATGAGAACTATCAAGATCAAGCCCTCTCCAAAATTTATACAGGAGATAAAACAGTTTTTTAGATTTCTCCAAGTCATTTTATTTTTTAATTCTATTTCAAGTCTTATAAAATTATTTCACTTTGAATTTTATTGGAAACTACTAATTCTTGACGAATAAATACACACTGATAGAATATCAAAGTTGTACTAGTCAAGTAACTCTAAAACCATTCCTCATTTCAGATCCAAGTGTTTAATACTTCAATCCCAAAATTATTTCATTTTCATATTTATTTGTACTTGTGAAATGCACTACCTTCTTCTGTTGTGTAAAAAAGAAATAAGTATAAAATAACTTGCATAATACTCCAACCATCAAATTAATAATTATTGAGTTCACATACTTTAGTGCTCATGCACTCTTTTATTTAATTAAGGTAATTCTCCAGGTGTAAATATTAAAGCTGTAAGTTTAAAGTATCCCAATTCATTATCAATTTGTATTTCATTATAACTGATTTAAATTTATTAATATTAAATAGACAGGTTAATAATATATTTAGAAATGCATATTTAAGTTTATTTTTTTTCTTAAAAAAAAAATTGCTTGGGCTTCTTCTGAAACTAAATCGTGGATTTGCCACTGACTAGGATGATGAGCATATATACTAAGATACCAATAGATATTGAATTTGTAATATTAAATTTTTTACTCTAATATTTTTTTAATGAATTATGTAAAGCAGTCGAGCCGTAATGAAATAAGTGGCACGAATGAAATTTTTAGATAATAAAATTCAAAATTTGTGTTGACATAAATAACAGTAACAGAGTGTAACAATTAGTGTAAAAAGAGCAAAATTATTCAGTAATTATTTGTATTGAACTTGTTTCGGGTAGAAATGGTCTGCCTCTATAATATTAAATGTGTAAACCCATTTTTGGAAATTGTTTTACTCGTATCACTATGCTTCGGAGTGCCTCGTATAAGCACATACAGGGTTGATAAACTTATATTTTTATGTGCTATGTAACTTGACTAGAATACAATATCAAATATGCACATTTACCACTTATTCAAACGGCATTAGTCATCTTATGGGATATATGTTCCGTTCAGTCGTAAAATAGTCCGAAATTAAAAATGCTTTCCATGGTTTGCCTCCCTCTGCAGCCAAAGGATTCCATTATTGAATTTGTTTTTGTTATAATTAAAACAAATATTTTGTTATATTTTCTTGAACTATGCCTTTATTTTTACAGGGAGAAAAAATTAGTGCAGAGAAAGCAGTGTCTTGCCAGTCAGATGAAAATTCTATTATCCAATAAAAAAAATTGTTTTCCGATAAAAAAAAAATAAACTAAATTAAAAAATATGTAACATGTGTTTGTGTTATTTTTAGTTAGAATCATTTAGGTAGTATTTAATGTACAAAAAGAAATATACATGTGCAAATTATATGTAAAAAAATGCCTCTAATTTTTAACATGTTAATCGTTTTGTATCGGCCTCTAAGGTTAAGGTTTTTTATTGAGAAAATAAATCATCTTTATTGAACAGACATTATAAAACTTGGAAAGTTATAAATATAATAGGTCATTAGTATGTTAATTTTGCTTGAAATGTAAAGTAAAAAGCTACATTTTTTTTTTAACGTTATTGCTTTTATGAGCATGATTGCAGTTAATGTATTTAATTCTCAGATTTTCCTTTAGATGTTGCAATATCTTTCCTTTTTGCATAAGTTTTTTTTTTATAAATATACTATGAAAATTCTTTATATTATGTTGAATATTTTTACATGTACATCAACTAACCTTAAAAGAAGTCAATTTGATATATGTAAAAAATATTTGGAGAGTATAGCGTACAAATAGCTAACTGAAAAAAGGGGACATCTACAATACAATGTTGGAAATTCCCTTTTTGCAGTTAGCCATTCACTTAACTGTATGTTTGCAAGAAAAAGCTTCGAATAACCTTTTCATTGTCAACCTTTTCGTACGCTTATAAACGAAAAGGATACATTTTCATTATCAACCTTGTCGTATGCTTGCACGACACCCCTATCGTATGCTTGCACGACAACCCTTGTTGTATGCCTGCACGACACCCTTATCGTATGCTTGCACGACAACCCTTGTCGTATGCTTGCACGACACCCCTATCGTATGCTTGCACGACAACCCTTGTTGTATGCCTGCACGACACCCTTGTCGTATGCTTGCACGACACCCTTGTCGTATTGTTTGCTTTTGTCAAGTAGCGCACCTTGTCACACACTTGTTTCAGCCTTGTCACCGGCAGTCTTATGACAGCCTTTACACTTGTCGTTGACAAGGTAAGAACAATGTTGAAACAAGCTTAAATTGCTATCTGGGATGGCTTTTAAGTTCGATATTGTGGAACTTGTGTGAATTAGTGGAAGTAAAGACCTGTATTTGGGATAAGCAAGATAAATTTTACAAGAACAAGATTATTCCAGAAAAGGCATGGGAGGCAATATTTAGTCCAACCGTCGCCAATAGCCCACTGTGCAGCTCTAGCTCTTTGTAGACGTTCACATAAAAGATAAAAATCTCCTTCAACATGTCTTGCTTTGATGATATCATGCACCCAGAAGCGTTTTGTTATTGATCTCTTCATTTTCCTTAAATACAGCAAATACAACAATCGCAGTTTGTTATAATGTAATTTGTTGCGATGCGCCATATCGAGAATAGATGTGCTCTCTACAACAGACGAACACGAACTGAATATAAAAATTGTCGTTTTCGGTGAACGATATCGGTGCAATGAAAAACTGACCATCAGGCGATACGATAAAACGTTGTGTCGTCCCTTTGCAATCGTTCACGATTTATCGGTATCGTGTCGTTAAATGTAAAAGCGGCATAAGGGCAGTAAAACTAACTTATGAGACTATTACAATATTTTTATGAGTATTAAGAGGTTAAAAGTAATGAAATTTCTGATTGGCGGTGTTGCCTTTTTTGTGTAAATTTGAGTTCACATTCTTAGCAAAAGCGGAGTAAAATCAAAAGGAATTTTAAAATTAATTTAATAATTTTTTCTTCCTTTCAATTTTGTTTTCAAACAAAATTAAACAGTATAAAATGCCCAGAAAGCGGAGAACTTCCATAAGCATATTTGAAAAGAAAGGGGTTCCTGGTTTTATTTTAGTTTGAACCAGGGGTCCATGGCTTAATGTTAATTGGAAACCGCTCTGTGCTAGTGTCTAACCTACCCTCTGCATGCACCTGCTGTGAAAACTCATCCAAGACTATACAAAATTCCTTTCATTTAACAACCCCTCACAGAACACATGATAATTAGTATAACCTAAAAAAAAATATTACAATATCACTTAAATGACAATTTCAGTGATTGACATGAATAAACTAAATGGAGGATGCAACTGAATAACAAAAAAAAAAAAAAAAAACTTGTAAATAAACAATAAAACTTTATTAAAGCCTACACACGTGTATAGTGTTTCCCTGAAAAATTGTTCTTAAACTATTACTCCTCTTCCACATCATGCAGATATGTATAGAAAGTCTGCATTATTAACTTAATTTAAAGTCAGTATTACTATGTTTTTTTTTACATCAATACATATTGCAGTGGTCTCAATCTAACCCTAGACATAGCATCCCATTTTTTTTTTATTGTAGTATTATTTTTAAATTGCAATACTTTAATCCCGATAAATTTCAAGATTACTTTTTTGGGTTTCAGGAAGTAAAAGTGAATACCCGAGAACAAAATTGACTAAAATAATATTTCAAATTAAAAAGTCAGAAAAATGAACAAATAAATTTATTTCAAGAAACATCAATATGAAATGTTGACACATTGCTGAAACAGACCAATAGAAATCTAACAGAAAACTTCCAATCTAACACAGCTCTTAAAGGCGAGATACAGATATTATATAAATAAAAAGATAATCTGTACAACTCAATTTTCATTGACAAACTTGATCAAATATCTATCTGTTTAGGATTTGTTCCCTCATTTCCGCCAAACAAGTGCAGATCATTCTGCCAGGACTACTTGCATTAAAATCACTATGAAACTAAACTACAAACATGGTCCTTAAAGCTCTTCTTGAATACAAAGTTCTTGTGACAGGTAGGGCAACTAATTAATTTGGGTTGTTTAGCATTTGTTATTTTAACCATGTCAGGTGGCGAACAACATTTCAAAACACAATGCTGCCTAAATTTCTTCAAGGTTTTGAAGTTCGTTCCACACACACTGCAAGATAGAGTTAAACCATGCTGATTGGTGTTATGCCGCTTCAATCCCGTTTCAGATTTACACTGCATAAGGCACATTTTGCAAAACCACTCATTCGACTCAGCTGTGCTACTTTTAGGCGTTTCGCATTCTTTTGCACTTGTGCTGGCTTCACTAATAGTCGTAGCTTCGATAACCGCGACGCCTGTTCTGACATTAACCACCGGACTCGCCTCAGTTAAACTTGCAGTATTGTTCGTAGAGTCCCGCTCGTGCAGTTTGGCATGCTTTAGCGCAAGAGCTTTTGTTCTGAAACTCTTGAGGCACGTTTCACATGCGTACTTGTGATCCAGACCTCCATAGTGAAGCAATTTGTCCACCAGGAAGCTTCCTTTGCAGCACAGATCACATTGGTGTTCGTCAAGGGTGACCTTCAGCTCTCGGATTATTTCGACCTCGTCGGAGCTAGCACCCGAGTCTTGGGAAATGTCCATCGCTTCTCTATTTGGTTTGTACAGGGAAGCCATATATTCCTCTACTTCTGGAATGAAAAAAGGTGGGAATAGGTTAGATAAAAGTGAACTTAGGAATCGTAACTTTAAAACCCTACCTAAAACCTACTTTAAAACCCCCTCCTACTATGGTAACACCCCATTAATAAAAAATTTGCTTAACACAACAGGAATATAGGTTCCTGTCAGTTAATACTACAAAATAATGTTAAAATATTAGTTCAATCCAAAATTGTATTTTAAGAAATCCTTAGTACGAAAAAAATTCTCATTTTAACTAAAAATCAGTTTGGTGCTTGGAAATTCGGTAAATTCCTAGTGTATGGTGCCTTCTTGGCTCGAATATGAAAATTGCCGCCAAGGCCTTTGCAAAATAATGTGAAATGAAAAAAAAAATTATGGTTGCCGTACATTATGATATTGCTAGGATCGTCATGAAATAGGGTTGCCAAACTATAAAATTTACAGCCCACCAATTGTCGCCAAATTACATTTGCACCGTACACTAGGAATTAACCGGAAATTCTATCAAGTCCTGCAGTGCTTTTGTTATGGGAACATTTCTCATAGCGGTAACACCAGTTCCGTTTCTTAATGTGTCCTCTATAGAAAACTACATTCCTATAGGATGTCTCCTTCCCTTTTTCTGAATAGTACTGAACAAGCGAGCCAGACCCTTCACTATGGAAGAATCCAAAACAAACTTTTTAATTCAATCCATTAAGTTTGACAATCTGTAACATTCTTGATGCTCTATTACAGGGTCTATTCCAAGCACAATTTATGGTACAGATATAGTATAGGACATTTGGCGCACGAGGTTTCTTTGGCGTGTTTTATAAGGGCGATAAATTTATAGTATGGCAACCCCACCTGACATTGTTGGTATGTTCCGATTCTTGTGGCGACTTTCAATCTGGCAACTCTATGCTATGTTTAACGGCAATTTTTCGTCGCAAATAAAAACAGCGCCAAATGTCCTATACTACATTTGTTCCCAATTTATGACTGCTCAATTGTAACTGCATAATTTTGATCCCAAATTAATAACATAAAACATTTTGAACAAATGTTGTATAGGACATTTATCGCGTTTTTTTTTTTTGCGACGAAAAATTGCCGTTAAACATAGCATAGAGTTGCCAGATTGAAAGTCGCCACAAGAATCGGAAAATACCAACAATGTCAGTTGGAGTTGCCATACTATAAATTTGTCGCCCCTATAAAACACGCAAAAAAAAAACTCGCCTGCCAAATGTCTTATACTACATCTGAACCAAAGATTTTTGCATGATTAACACGAAAAACTTTGTTGACACCATTTGTATTGAGATAGCAAGGTTCGTCTAGAGATATTGATGTTTGATAACTAACAATTAATAAGTTTTTATAACTAATTATGCAAAATAATTCCAGTTGAAACAACAAAAGGTCACTGTAACGAGTTAAAATATTTATGACATAAATAGTGACTTACAATGGCAGTCATTATAAGGAGTCTACACAAAAATAAAACAGTCCCCAGATGCATTGAATGGTTGGTTCCTCTTGGCGACTTTTCTGAATGATAAAAAACGGCTTGTTGCAAATCAAAGAACTCCTCCATTTTTCCTTTGCAGAGTTGTAGAAATGGTTATCAGATTTGGTAAAAAAAAATCACGGGGACCGGTCAATGCATTTGAAACACAAACAAAATATGTTTGTCTTAGTTTACAAAATAAACAAGCTATTTCTTTTCTTTTACTAATAAAACTTACCCAATTAGAACATTCCCTTCAAAATATTTTGAAGTAATGAGGAATGGAAATTATTTTTACAGACTTAATATCTCTTTTCGGAGTATTCTAGAAAGGGGCTTTTAAAATTACATCTTTATTTACAAAACAAAAGTTAGGAGGTTTACCTGAAAAAGTAGAAGTAATCATGCTAAGATTCTTATTATAATAAACAATTTTTCATTATTTCCCAAAGAAATAACTGTATAATTATTTTATTTTTAAACGTTTAAATTTTTAAAAATGTGTTTTGGCCGGTTTTGACGGAAACTGTAGCACAGGCGCAGTAACAGTTAACTATAATTGATAAATGCTTGAATTTTAATGTATTTTTATTAAATTACCATATTTGCATTTTTTTGTATTAAAAAAGAAACAAAACGCGTTATTATGTAGAAAAGTAAAGAAATCACTTTTTGTTAAATCACTTAGTTAAACTTATTTAATTTTCCGCTTTATCGTATGTCTTCATTTCAGTTTATTTGGACATTTCCAAAACGTAAACAAAAACAAACTTAACCTTCGTTAAATATTTTCTTATCCTGCGAACTTTTAAGTTTAAGAAAATGATTTAAAAAGCTAATAACTCGCTTTTACACACCTTGGCAACTGTCATATTGTTCAATTAACTAATTTTCACAAGGTAATAACATGAGTTATATAAAATTCGTTTAATGTATATCATATTAAAAAAGTGGGATTAATTTTTACTTTTTATGTAAAGAAAATTTATTCTAAGAACTCTCTTAATAGGCTTTCGTTACATTTTGGGCAATAAAAGTATTGAAATATTATTTGTGAAATAATAAACAGGTTAATTTACTTAAAGCTACATGTTCAGTATTTAAATGTGTTTGTCTGCTTATATCTAAATTTCTACAGCTCCAATGTCAGCATTTATTAATATTTTGTATGGGAAAAATGTATTGCATGTTAGGATAAATATTTTGAAGATTAGTGGTTTGGGGGGTTCAAATGCATTGACCAGTCCCCCTGATTTTGCCGAATCTAGTTACTCTTATGGCAATCCTGCAAGGCAGTGGCGGCCCGTGGTCGAAAATGTTAGTGCAGCCGAAATCTCGTGCCCCCCCCCCCCCCACTTTCCACAACCATACATAAACGGAAATTCTTTAATATTTATTATTCAAACTCAAATCAAAGTTTCCTTTCAATTTTTTATGAAATGATAACATGCGAAAAAAATAGAAAACACTTACTTATTTTTTGAAGATTAAATCAATCCTCCTTTCTTTTAAACTTGCAAATCGGTCAATGATGTCGTCATAAAATGGCGTTGTTTTCGTGAGGTCGTCAATTATTCCTCGTTCGATTGACAGTGTTGATAATGCAGTCAATCGTTCTTCGGTCATGGAGTTTCTTAAATAGTTTTTAATTCAGTTTAAGCAAGAGAAACTTCTTTCAGCTGTTGCGCTTGTAACAGGAATTGTCAATATCAAACACAAAAGTTTATATACTTCTTTGAATATGTCATTCGTTCCGTTAATATGCATTTTTTTTTATTATTTCTTGTACACTACAATCCCTGTATGATGAATCGGAATAAAAAAGTTTTAATTCATTTTTTAGTCTATGAATATCACATATCATTGGATAAGAGTTTTTCAAACTTTCAAAAGCCATTTCTGGGATATTTATCGAAAAATCCTCAAACTTTGAGGAATCGGCGAGACAAAAAAAATATAGACATTCGCTATCTTTAAATCTTACGTCAAATTCCATTATTATGGTATCCAAAATTTCAAAATATAACATTTTAAATTTCTTAAACACCTCTTCGTGAGTTCGGAAGTCATCTTGTCTTTTGAAAACAATTTCTGTTTTCGAATTCGCAATTTAAAAAAAACGTTTGAACGTGTTCTCATTACGGTTTTGTCTTATAATGTTCTGAGTTACCTTGACTTGCTGAAGACAATAATTTATATCTAAAGATTTTTTTTGAAGAATGTCATATAAAACATCTGTTTGTTGAAAAATAAAATCAAAAATTAAAGATAAAAGTGTGAATCCAAAATCATTAAAATAATTCAGAAATCCATTTGCTTGTCGAATCGAAGTTTCATCCAAATTTGAATCAGATAAAATGTTTACGAAAATTTCTTTGAAGCCATCCCATTCATCAGTGACAACTCTTAAAATTTTACTGTGAGAATGCCATCGAGTGTCAGTGCTAGTTGGTATTTTTCGTGCAATTATTGAATTTAGTACAAATGTTCTCTTCGGTGAATGATGAAAAAAATGAAGGAATACCACTTAAGTGTGCAAAAAAAATCCGACACTCTGAAATATTACTTACACTTTGTTTTAAAACTAAATTAAGTCTATGACCACAACAGTAAACAAATAATGCTTGTGGAGCTTGCGACTTAATTTTAGTTTGCAATCCCGTCAAATGTCCACGCATTACACTTGCTCCATCGTAGCACTGAGCAATAAGTTTTGTACGATATTCAAGTGGTCCCAAAACCGTTTCTAAAAGTTGAAAGAGAGCTTTGGATGTACGCGATATACTGACATCAAAGAAACCTAAAAATCTCTCGACTACCAATCCGTTTGAAGAAACGTACCTCACAATTATAGAGCACTGAGATTTTTGTGAAATATCTGTCGTATCATCTACTTCAACAGAAAAAAAAGAAGATTCGAAAATTTCATTTTTTATAAATTCATGTATGTGAAAATAAAAGCAATCAATCAATTCATTTTGGATAGTTTTTGATTGACCTTTAAAAACAGTTTTAATATTTAAATAATACTGTTGTACTTCTAGTGGAGCTTCAGATATCAATAATTTTAAAAGCTCTTTAAAATTTCCTCTGTTTAAAGAACTTTCTCTCTCGTCATGGCCTCTAAATGCGAGTTCTTGTTTACTTAAAAACAATACTGCTTTGATGGGTAATTGCATGAAGCGTCTGTTCAGAGATACTTTTTTGTTAAATTCAACAATATAAAGTCGAGAGTTTTCCCTTAATATGTCAGCTATTCGAGTTCCATTTCTTATCAATTCCTTAAAGTTTAAAGAATTTTTTAAATGTTGCCCTCATGTGTTTTACATGCTCGTGTGATGGTGGTTAATACATCATATCCAACACTATTCCAAACTCCCTTTTTAATTCCGACGATCAAACACGGCCAACAAAACATTTTTTGTAAATAAAAGCTACCACAGAGCCACGAGAAAAGCACATACCATGATGATTGAAACTTACGACCATGCTGAGATGTATCCCCTTTTTTTTTTATGAATAGACAATTTTGGTGTCGGTCTATCTTCTGTCAGTAGTTGACGTTTATCATCTTCTTTCCATCTTCTAAAAGGAGTTTCTAGCAACACGCATTACTTATCGTAACGGGGCTCCATGTTTCAAAATGGTTAAATTAAAACTTGAACGAACACACGTGTGAACTATAACGAAAATAGTTTCCATTTGGCGAGATTAATAGAAATTCTACTAGCATCTCTAGAGCACGTTCCCTGATGGAGTAAAAGCATCTTGGCGTGATAATTGTTTAGCGGTGAGGGGATAAAACGCCAAATACTGCAACCTTGTATTGCATTTCATTCACACCCATTCACTCCCTCAACAGCCATTCCTTCCACAGGGTTGCAAAACAGCAAACTTATCAATACCGCCAAAGCTGAAACAATTATCTCGCCAAGGGGCTTTTCCTCCACCAGGCAAAGCGGTATTGAGATGGTAGAAAATACTCATTCACAGAATTCCCAACTACAGCTCGAGTAGAAAAATCCTTTTGAGCTGCGTTTGTGACGTCACAGCCTCATTTTAGCGTGAAGGGGAAGTCGTACCACGTACGGTTGTCATGGCAACGATGCAGCCGATTTCTGACTTCGCTTTTTGGCTGCAATTTTAATTGACTGAAGTTTTTTTCCCTTCTGAATTGTGCATTACAGCAAAAAGGTTTGCTATTTATCGGAGATTTTGTTTACTACCGTAGAAATTTCATTTTCAATTATAATCTTCATTTAAGAAAATTAGTAAAATATCTGATTTTAGTTTTTGATGAATTTAGGTGCAGCCCGGCTGTACTTGCTGTAGTGGGCGAGCCGCCACTGCTGCAAGGGAAAATAAAGTTCTTCGATTGACAACAAAACCAGTTGTTGTTTTTGTTGCCAAGAACGTGATACCTTATAAATATTGCTGTTTCAGGGGTACCGTTCAATTCCTTTTGGGTTTGTTTAAATTATTGTGTAGAACTATAGAAACATTATAAGCCCCATTGGTCGTCAGATTGGCAAGTAGTATTCAAAAGGTTGTGAGTTTGATTCACTTTATCTAACAAACATTCACTTTGTAGAGAGGGAAGATGAACATTAAAGTAGTCGTGATCTAAATAACCTTGCCGTAGTTACGCTTTAGAGAGTTTAATTATAAACCTTCTCAATCTATTTATATACACAGTGGCAGCTAGTGCATTATATGAAAGGAAACTAAAAATTTTTTGGACCGTGCCTAATTTTTAAATATGTTAATACGTATAAATGTAAGGAGGCGAAAATTTTGAAATTTATTCAAATGAATTTTTTACTAGTTAAATTTTTTAATATTTTCCTATGACTTTTAAACCTGAATCATTATTGTCTATTTAATTTTTGGTTCATTCTTCTTCTAGTGTTCACATAGTTTTAAAAAAGGGCAGGGGGGGATTTGTCAAAAAGGGCACTTTTTGTTAAGTAAAAGGGCACTTTTTGTTATGTAAAAAGGCACTTTTTGTTATGTAAAAGGGCAAAGGTTACGATTGGGATACCAAGACACACAGACCTACGTTTTTGCGGAAACATTTTTTTTTAATTACAGGGCGCAAAGAAGATATTAAAAAAAAGGCAGGGCACATTTTTCACTTCTAAAAAGGGCAGGGCGCGGCGCCCTTTGAAAAACGCATAACAGGAACACTACTTCTTCCATTTGTATATTTGTCCTTTAAATTTCCAATTGTTCAAATTCGGATGAATTCTCAGTTTTATTTATCTTTGCATAATTACAAGAAAAGCTTATAATTTTAATTATAGTTTATTCATATTAGTATTTGAGTGTCAACAGATAATCAATAACGTAAAGTCTGTGAAAATTTGGCAATTTGACTTTGCGATTACTTCGACTTTGATATTGGAAAAATAATTGTGTCCTTATTAAAGTGCTCTTTTTCTCAAAATGGTGGCTTGCCTGTTTCATTTCTATAATAAACACTGCATAAAATGTCTAGGTTTGTAAGTTTTTTTACTTTAGCATTCTTTGTATAAAAATAACATCATAGGGACTTTTGAAGATTTATATTAAATTTGTATTATAGCTTTAATCTTAACAAACTATTTATTCTATATTTCTAATTTAGTTTTAAAGTGTTCTATATTATCTTCTTACTTTTCTCTAACAGATTGATAATAATTATGATGACAAATTCTGCTGTTTGTGGACAAGCTAAAAAATTGTCTGTCTTCCTGAATCGGTTATCTTCTAGAGTGATTGTCGAGCAACATGAAAGATCAAAAGCCAGTTTTGCGACCTACAACGTACCCCAGTCATCTCAAGTTATCATTTGTGGAGCAGGCGCAGTAGGAAATTCTGTTGCCTATCATATGAACCAGAATGGATGGAAGGATATCATTGTTTTGGAACAGAGCAAGTATGAAATTAAAATGATTTGTTATCAGTGTTACAGAGCTGCCTCCAATTTATAAAATGATATTTTTCTTCATTGAAAAACAATAAACTTTTGTGAAAAGCATATTAACATATGGTCAAACACTTTTTTTTAAAGTTAAAAAAAACTACCAAAAAGTGACCGTTCTTATTTTTGATATAAGTCAAGAAAATATTTTCTGAAAAACATTAATTTTCCATTTTTATAGAACTGGTTAAAAAAATGTCTTTATAGATTTTTGTTATTTTCAAAACAATTTTTTTCGAAAAATAATTTAAAAATTAATTGTCATGTCAATACAAAATTTAGTTGAAGGTCATCGCAAATCAGTCAGTATTGCCTTAACACAAGTTTAAAAAACACTATTTTTCTATATTCCAAAATTCTAACAAAAGAAGACTTTAATAAAACTCTGAGGCGACGATATAATAGTTGGGAACCTTTGACTTATAGACTTTAATGAGTCTGAAGCAGCCTATTGTTAAGTTTCAATTAATTCAAACAACTTATATTTTGTAATCGAATTGCTTTTTTTTATTTAATTATTTTTATTTCAGAATTGGAAGTGGAGACTCTTGGAGAAGCTGTGGTATTGTTGGACATTTTCATTCCACCTCAGAAGGAAGGTTGACAACCTACAGCTCAGACTTATACAAGCAGCTTCAAAATGAGGGCCATGATATTGGTGAGCCACAATTCAGGTTTATTTTGTACAGGTGTTCATTGAAAACATTTTAATTACGTATAAAAAAATATTGTAAAACACTGTTTTGAATGGGGCTGTCCATAAATCATGTCACTTTTCTCCATATTTTTGACCCCCTATGTCACAAGCTGTCATTTTACCATACCCTCTCTTTCACATTCTCTTACCAACAATACCAGTCTAGCACATAATAAATAAAGCACTATGTTATAGATGGTATTTAAAATTTTATTTTATAACTTTATAATTTTTTTATTTTTTAACTGCAACTATAACTCAGTACATTTGTTTACAACATCACTTCGTAATCGATTCAAATCATGGAGGAACACCCAATTGACCCACAAACACCTTTTAGTTTCTGAACCACCGGCACCGACATGTCTTCGGTGTAACTGTATTTTATCTGTTAAACATTTTATGTGTATTTGTCCGAACTTTAGGAGTGCGAGACTTAAATTTTTTGGTACTGCAAATCCCATTTTAAAAGATTTATTAAATGGTGACCCGCATCCCAACTTGTTCGAGTTTCTGTACGACACTGGTTTGATAAATTGTATATAAAAGTTCTAAAGATTCATAACTATTAAAATATTTGGCAAGCTTAGTCAGTTTGGTTCTTGTGCCATTAAACACCAACTAACCAACCACGGAGGACAGAAGAAGGTGGAGGTGCGATCAAGTCCAAAACCGGTTTGCAATGTGAAGTAAACAATCGCTTTAAAAGTAGGTACTGGCAAAGCATTTGGCGCTATTTCAAAGCACTACTTTGTAGCAATACTTGGCGATCATTTATTTTATAATTTAATTTACCTATGAAGTGAAAATAATAGCACCCTTTATTGATTTGGAACTTCTACAGCATCTCACAACTGCACAAACAGTTATATTTGTAGTTTTTATACTTTAAAATTCGTGTATTTTTAACACAGTCCTCATTCAAAACACACTGCCAACTGAGTTTGTTTGTACCTACTTTGAAGTTACTATCTTACTTCCTGTGAAACCTCGCCAAATCCCCTTCACTTTACCTCCGTGATTCAAACTGGACGATAAACAGCTTATTTTGGCTCTGAGGTACAGATTTCATAATGCAAGTTTTGTTTTAATTCAGGTTACAAGACAACTGGTTCAGTAAACATTGCTCGAACTAAAGAGAGAATGATTGAATTAAGAAGACTAGAAGCCGAAGCAAGGTACAAGATTATAATAAAATGTACTTTGTGATATTTTTTTATTTATTTCTTGTATTATTTGTATTTTTATTTGTTTCTAACTTGAAATACATCATTGTATTTTTTTAATGTAAAGTGATTACAGCTGTAAGTTTTAAATAGCTGGTGTGGTATTGTACATGCATTATATAATGAATTTGGAAGTGACTAGAATGTTAAGGATAAATATATAAAAAAAATAGTAGTTTAAATAGAATCCTAATTTGTATCATGGCATGTAATAAAAATTGTTGAAAACCTATTTTAATAGGGTTTATCTACATTTGAAAAATTATCGACTGAATTGGATTTTAACATTTATTATTTTGAAATTCCAATTTTGTATATTTAAAGAAAACTTGCAGATTGTTAACTTTTAAGGATTTAGATCCATATTTCTTTTCGTTTGTAACCAGTTTTTCCAGCAATGTACATAATTTATTATTTTATAAAAGTACTCTGTATAACAATAAATATAATATACATTCAGATATACAAGTTATCTCTATAAAAAATTAAGATTTAAAAAAAGGTTTTTATTGGAAATATACAAAAATTAGACATTTAGCGATCAGCAAATAATAGAACTGTAAAAAACATTATCTGTAAAAGTTTAAATTACAGTCGTGATACATGTATCCAATTCCAAAAAAAAAAAAAAAAAAAATTGTGAATAAAATTCTACTGCTCTTTTACTGAGCCATTAACCCTTTGGACTTGAGTAGTGACTCTTAGTCACCAAAATAACAACCTGTTCTTTTGTTTCCTGTTCTTCAAATTGAACGAAAACTGTATGTTCTTGAACATAAAAAAAAAACACAGTTCTTTCTTCCTTATTCTTTATCTAACTCCATTTAAAGGTACGACATCACTTGGATATTAACATATTTTATTAATTTAACTTTTTGCACTCGAGTGTCTCCTTTGAGACATCCAAATAACAACATATTTTTTCCCTTTGTTCTTCAAAATAAAAGAGAACAAAATATTGTTGAGTTTAAAAAGCTATCCACTCAAAAACTTTGATAGAAATTATTTTTGTCATCTAGAAGCACCAAGTATGTTGGTGATGTAAAACTTTCTACAGATTGAAATTTCTCGCAACCCCTGTTTAAAAAAAAAAAAACATTTGACGAATATCATAAAACACTAAATATATGTTTGGTATAGTGGGATTGATATTCGGCTTCATGCATAACTTTTGAATTATTATAACTATCTACCAAAATGTAAAAAGAACATGCTAAAGTATATCTCTTCAAAAAGAGCAGGAATGGGATGTAAGTGTTCCATAAAAAGAACTTAACCCTTTGCATTCCAAGAACACTTTGCGATTTGTGTTCTGTCTATGGAACAGTTATTCCTCTTTATGTTCTTTTCCACAGATTTTTTTTATACTCATAAAGGGAAAAAAATCAAAATCTGTTTTGTATTTGCAAGAGAACAAGTTGAAAAAACGATTGATGTTCTAAACACAAGATTATGCTGTTCTCGTTTATTTTAAAGAACAGGGAAACAAAAGAATGGGTTGTTATGTTGCCGCATGAGAGACGACATCGGAGTGCAAAGGGTTAAATATCAAACATGTTCCTTGAGTGCAAAGGGTTAATAACATTAGTTTATTTCTTTTTTTCTATTTACAGAATTCAGGGCTTGAAGTGTGAAATTTTAGATTCAAAATCTATTTCGAAGTATCATCCCTTCGCTAAAACCGAAGATTTAGAAGTAAGTTAATAGAAGACAATACCTATTGTTTAAGAATAAATAATTATTCATTATACTTTTAAATGTTTGAATTTTTTTCTCTTTGTTAATACAGGGTGGCATATGGGTTCCAAATGACGGAGTGGTAAATCCTTTAAGTGTTTGCCAAACTTTAGCAAAAATTTCAAAAGATAAAGGTAACTACTTTTTGTGCTATAGAAAACTAATATATAATTTGTAATGAAGTTATATATAATTAAAAATGTATACTTCAATTCAAGCTTACTATTTTGAGAAATTATTTTGCAACTTTTATGTAAAAAAATATATATATATTATTCTTTCACAAACGGTTTTATGTATTTACTTTTTTTTTCTTTTGTGATAATTCAAAAAGGTATTTATTTGCTATTATATTGAAAATGCATGCAAGTATATTAGGTTATATTTCATTTTATTAAACCTCAACATAATTAAAACTGTATGTTTTATATTGTTTTCACCCTTACTCAGTAATAGTATATGACTATTATTAATTATACTAATATATCGGATGTATAATATATATTAAATAATTTTTATATGGTTTAAATAAATTTTAATATAGGTGTAAAGTATTTCGAAGGCTGCAAAGTGTTAGAAATTTTAACGAATGGACTTAAAGTAACTGGTGTCAAAACAAGTCTGGGAGTCATCAATTGCGAGTATCTGGTTTTGTGTGCTGGAATGGTAAGAAAAAAGGCTAAATATTTTCGAAACATGAAATTTCAACATTTCTTATTTCTTATACTGTTATGTTAAAATACATATATAGATTCATGCTAGAGTAAAAGAATTTAAATACTTAGACTAATAGTTGTTTCAAGTGGTAAGTTATATTTTTGTAGTAATTCCTTGCAAGGAAAAAAAATAATAGTTGGGATATATAATAGATTTTGTACCACTGAAACTAATTAGAAGTTAATTATAAAAAAATTAATTTCAAAACAATAAATTTGTTACTTTAAAAGAATGAAATACAAATTAATATTAAAAATCTGCCAAAGTTATCTATTATGATGTCTTGAAGAGATGAAGCAAGTTGGTGATTGTAGTATTTTATTTGTTTTAAGCTACACTCTTGAACATAAAAATTTAGAAATAATATTTTGGAATGTTTAGTTACCATGTTGAAATGAATATTTAAACTTTTAGAACTCTGTTTTAAAATATACATTTTAAATATTTTAGAATGATAAAATGTAGTCTATCGGTATTCTAGAATTTGTATTATATTAACTTCAAAGTTTCATAATAACTTGTCCAATGACTTTTGGTTTGAATCAACAACAAGTTATATTATTGCAATTTTGTTTTTATATCCTTCAACTGGAATAAAAGTATTTTATAATATAACATATTTTTTAATCTTATAGGGAATTTATTGTTAATTGTACATTTTATAATCTATATTTGTTTTATTCCTACACTTGTAAGTATGATGAAAGTTTTTAGTCTTACGGCATATTTTTTTAAATATTTATTATTATTATTTTGTCCAGGGATTGGGATTTTTACCAACTTTTACCCATTTTTTTTTGGTAATCTTCGTGTAATACATGGAGCACATTAATATTTCTAAATACAGACAACTCTCGAACTCGAAGGGAAATGTATAAAAATTCGAGATATCTAAAATTCGAGTTATCGAAAATCCTATAAAAAAGCTGTTTTATAAAAATAAATACTAGTATACTTACACGACTTTATTTAACATATCTACCCAAAATAGTTTGGTAGGTATTTCTATATTTTTCGAAATCAATTATATTTTCCAAATGCACGATTGCTTGAAATGTCTCTGATGTTTTCATTTCCGGCCTCAATTCAATGAATGCACGCATAGTTTTTATGAAAGATATAGCCTCTTACAAAGTTATATTTGGAGGAGGTTAGCATTCTTCATTATCATTCTTCTGAGAGCGATCTCTCATCAAATGCTTCTATAGAGAGTGCATTGCATTATCGTTTTGTCGCTATTATTCGCAGCGACACATCAACACCACACGAAAGCCTAAACAAAAATGAGAAGGGGTCCGAGTGTCGTCTTCATATTTTAAGTGAGTTGCTTTCTGGACGGTCGGTAATGTTTCAAGAAAGTGACTCGCGTTAAAGAGGAGGGGATACAGCACAGGGAATCCAGTCTGGCGACATTCAAACAAAAGGGTGAGGCACAGGTAGGAATCCATTGTAAGTATACCCTTTCAATAACGCACAATAAGAAAGAGAACCGATAAAGAAGAACATGGCAATTACATATATGCTAAAGGTTCTTCAAAATCTGTAGTTTTGAGAGGAAAACAAAATTTTGAGTTGTGAGGAAACTTCGAGTTATCGAAAATAACGACGAAAAACTTCGAATTAAAGAGATAAAATTACATTAAATAAGTAATGAAGGTGCAAGGAAATCGATTTTTTTGGAGATATCGAAAAATTCGAGTTATCGAGAGTCTACTGTAATAAAAAAATGTGTCTTACAATGCATTCTATTATTTAGTGGACAAGACACCTGGGTGTAAATTGTCTTCCACCCTTCCGAGTACCTGTTCACCCAGCAGAAAATGGATACGTTATTACTCGTCCAGTACCAGGATTGAGTACAACTACTCCTAGTAAATATAAATTGTATACCTAAAATTTTTAATTACTTTATTCCCCCTTACATTGACTTGTGTATGTTGAATTAGGTAGTTTATAATCCCAGAGAAACATAGATGTTTATTATGGTTCAGAATTTGCAGTGTTATGTCGGTAATAATAAAAAAAAATTCTGGTCTCTCTCTTAATCTGAAAATGGGATATCGTCATCATCTTTTACCTCAGAAGTCATCACGTCTTTACTACCATATTCATGTTCTGTATTGTCTATGAATATACAAATAGAATAAACAAACCTTATGTGCAATTCTCTATAATTTTTTATTCAGAATATGCATATTAATATAAAATTTAATTTTATTTTGACTAAAAATTATGAAAAAATTGTATTTGTTAAAATTTGAAACTATAAATGTAAAAATATTTTTTTTTGCATCTTTTTGAATATGCATTTTTAATTCTTTTCTTAAAATGACAGATATAATACATGATCCAAAGTATTTTTTAGTTCTATTTTAAATATTGAGTTTTTAAATTGGTTCTTTGAATCTACTAGGTTTCTTTTAAATTTATAATGAGTTTAACTAAAGCAAAAATATTTATTTAAGGTTTTAATTTGTGTTATTATATGTATTTTATGGTGTTCATAATATATATGTTTCTATTTAGTTCTGAGAGATTATGATGCTCAACTGTACTGCCGTGAATATGACACTGGATTTCTAATTGGTGGCTTCCCCCAAAAAGCAAAACCTCTGTTTACAGACAAAATGCCGGAATATTTCGAGTTTCAAGAGATGCCACCCACTTGGGATTATTTCAGTAAGATATTTTACTCAATAAAATATTTTGAAACACTAAAGTATTTGAATGTAAATAAAATATTTGTTGATTAATAATAAAAGCTTTCAACGGGGAAAAAATAATTGTTCACTACTAACTTGCCTTGCCTTGCATTGCATTAGAATCAACATATGAAGAAGCGTGCAAGAGGGTTCCAATTCTCAAGCAAGTTGACATTCAACGCTATTCGACAGGTCCTGATACATTTTCGCCGGACGGACAATGGATTCTGGGAGAGACATCTGAGGTATTAAGAACAATAAAAAATAATGTAATATTTAATTGGTTTTCCTTGATTTGTAATGTAAAGTTAAACTTACATTCTCCAATTCATACTCAATCATACCTAAAAGTTATTATCTTCATATAAATGACAAGAATTCAAAACTCATGAAATTTTAAACTTTAATTAGATTATCCATTTATTTTCATGTGGATAATGGGTTTTAACCTGTAGAACTCTTCAATACAAGAAATGTATGTTGTTAGTCTATATAATGATGAATAGTTACCATGTATTAAAATAAAAACTAACAAAAAATTTTGTTTTGAAAGGAGATGTCATAGTTATTAATTAAAAAGTTCAATATCGATGAATTGGTTGGACTAATAAAATTTGCATTATACAAGTTTGATATTTTTTATGAAGTTATATTTTGTCAAATCAAACTGTTTTCACTTAATAATATTTTGCAACAACATTTTTTGTGATCTATCAACTCAGCTGATGGGTTTCTTGTAATTACTTAAATATACTATATTCCAATATTTTTTAATTTGAAAAAACAATAAATTCTTTATGATAGTTTCATTTTTATGCTTCTAAACGTTTTATAAACAAAAAATATGTAATTTTTGCTGTAATTATAAGTATTTTAGCTTTGATTGGTATCTTTTATAACTATTAACGGATCTTGTTAAAAAATATTGTTTTCTTGTAGATTGATAACCTATATGTTGCCTGTGGAATGAACGTAAATGCTGTTCAAGGTGCAGGAGGTTTGGGCAAAGAACTAGCTGATTGGATTACCACTGGAGAACCAAAAGCATACTTGTTGCCATTTGACATAAGAAGATTCATTGATTTTCATAATAATTCTAAGTTTCTGAGGGAACGAGTACAAGAAGCGGTTGGTTAGTTTCTTTTTATTCTTTTTTGAAAGACTGTATTTTTATCTGTTTATATATGTAATTGTTTTATGATGTATTTACTAAGCATTTAAAAAGTACTTAATTGTCCAGTAACCATAATAGATGGTTCTTTCTTAACTGGAAATAATTCCCCCCTAGGAATATTTTTAATATGTGTTTTTTCTCAGAAAAAACTTTTTATAATCAAATTGTTTATTTTGATATAAAAATTACTATTTTACGAAATATAAATAAAATGTTAGTTTAAAATAAAAATCTATACAATATTAAAGAGTTGTAGCTATTTGCATCTGAATCAGAATACTAAAGCTCTGTATTCGAAGTAATGATGCTAGTGAATTGAAACTGACCGTTTAAGATTAAGGCTTTAGATAATAAAAGCAAGCGAAAGTTCAGAGAACAGAAGCAAATATTATTGTTTTAATAAGAATAATAAAATGAAACTTAACAAATTTAACTAAATAGTTATTTTTTATAGGCTACAACTACTCCATTCGACATCCTTTGCTGAATGAATTCAAAACTGCCCGCAAGTCTCGCTGTTCCCCCCTCTACACCAATCAGGAACAGGCAGGAGCTGTATTTGGGGAAAGAATGGGGTTTGAGAGAGTCCTGTACTTTGACCCTAACATATCCAGTTAGTATTTTTAATATATCTATAATAATAATAAAAATAAGCTTTCTGTCTGTGGATTGTAAAATACCCATTTCCTGTGAATCGGAATTAACCTTACGGTGCGTTGACCAACTTGCACCATCGAATTAAGTCTAATAAATAGAATAATGTTAGCAGGGTTTAAGTTTAACAAAGAAGTTACAAATTAAATTTTTGGGGGGGGGGGCCCTAAGGCTAAACGCGAGTTCATTTTAATAAATCTGAAATATAATATCAGTAGTTGGGTGTCTGTAAGAAATAAGTAGAGACAACAAATGCTTTGTGTTACATATTTTATTATTATAAGATGCAAAATACACAACATTGAAGACAATACCATAACCTGGCTACTTTCAAAGGAGCAGCTGTCGAATTCATGTGAATATAAAAGGCGGAAAATTTATATACAGGTATACTACTCATCCTCAAGATGTGCACCTGTGGCTCAGATTTATAAAATTCCATCTAAAAAAAAATTAACAATTTTAGAAATATTTCATAAAGAAACTTCTTGAAATATATTTCGAAGACCTATCTAAAAAGTGAATTTGTAGCTTAGTGGAAAGCTCTATGGACTTTAGAACATTAAAGTCGCAGGTTTGAGTCCGTATAGGCACCACCCATTTTTTTTATTGTATATGTCTTAATAGGTTCAAGAGCAATGCAGGGTCAAGCAGCTAACATTTTAATAATTTTAAAATATTAATTTATTTTTTAATTTTAACTTTGCCTATTTGGCATTAAACTGCGAGGTATAACATTTCTGGCCACTTATTTACAAAGTGCAAAACTTATAGATTTCTATCATTTGGATAATAATAGAACTCTCTTTTATTTATTATTCGTAATGCCCCATCTCTTCTTTTGTATGTATATAATATTTTTATGTATACTTCAATTTTATAGCTCAAAACATTTTTTCATTGATATGCCTCATAAAAGAAAACAGCTAATTTGGCGTATTTAAATTACTTTCATAACGTAAAATTTTGTATATTTCTATATAAATGTTTACACAAGTGTGTGCTCGATTTTAATTAAAAAGGAACTCAACAGTTTAATAAAATTGGCTAAATTTATCCAAAAGTTTATACTGCATACATTTCCAAGCTGATGGTGCTTCTTTGTTCTGAAATAAAGTATTTTTGCAGATAACAATGTGAACCTTGCAAGCGCTGTATTTGCCTAATGTGGGCAGCAAAAAGGACATGTTATATTTAAAACATATTTTTATGCATTGAAATATTCTTTTAGCATTGTCCTCTGGGTTTACTGAGAGCATTGCAAGTTAATAGTAAATGTTAAATTTGGGGTTGTAAGGAAATTACCAATAGAAATTTTTAAATAAAATGTTTTCAGTATTAAAGTAATTTATCAAAATAAACTAGGTCTTTTACTTAACTGTGATATGAAATTATGTTTTAATAATTGTAATTAATTTTTTTAAAAGTGATCTGCAATTATAAAATATATTAAAATGTGCAGTTTTCCTGAAATAATTGATATTTCATTTCGGTTTAGAAGAGGAACGCTTAAACCCTCCCCAGATTGTGTTCCATAAACCTCCTTGGTTTGACAATGTCAGGGAAGAATACAATGCTTGCAGGGAACGTGTTGGAATTATAGACATGTCTTCTTTTGCTAAATTCCATCTCAAGGTAAAAAGCAAAACTTTTATTTTAAGTTTCAATAAATAATTTAGAACATATAAGAATTCTGCAGTTTGCTATATTTTTTTTTATAATACCATATTTTAATTCTTTGAAAACTCTAAAAAATTTAACCCAAATACAGTTTCTAAATGCCTTAATTTTTTTTATTTATAATTGGCCAATTACTAACAAATTTAGTACTGTTTAAAATTAATAATTTTTTTAGATAAGTTCAAATTGTATTTATAAATATATTTATGAAGCTAATGTTTGTTTGGCTGTGGAATTTAAAGTTCATTAACATTTAAAAGTAATTATGCTCATTAGGCAAGGATAGTGGAGACTATATATATATATATATATAAGGTGTGCTCGTGTTTCGCTTTTTGAAAGGGGCAAGGAAATAATTATTTTGACATCATTTTAGCTCCGTCTTACTATGAGTTTTTGATCATTCTCATTGGCTGTATGTTTCAAGCATTGCTACTTAGGTTCGATCCCCGTGGGTAACGACTGGTGATTTAATTTTTAATTAGCAAAATAATGTAAATAATTGTGTTCAGGTAGCTTCACTGCTAATCCGTCCTTGTTTAGTTATGTCCCCGTATTTTACTTGATTGAAATTGTAACTCATTTAATATGTCCAATACAAATGCATTGACCTGATGGTTCCTAACCTCATTTTACTTTTTCAAAATTCATGGACATGCTCTCGTGGCAGTTAATATTATTTTAATACGCTTAATTTATTAAGCAACTTTTTTGCACTTTTTACATACTAAATACAATCCTTAAAATATAATTTAAACTCTTAAAATTTAGCAAATTCTAAATAAAATTAACGATTATCACTTTTAAATAGTTCACAAAAAAACAAATAGATGGCAGCATGTCAAGAACCATTGGTTCAAATGGTTTCTGAATATTTTAATAATAAAACGACTTTGGAAACCGATTAAAATTGTTTTTTGAAGCAAATTTTAACTGTTTTCTTTTAAATAAATTCATGATTAGTTAAAAACAAGAATTCTTGTTAAATTAAGTACTCCTTGACAATAGCGACAATTACTCTTAAAACGACTGTCAAGAGCATTAGACACGCCCACAGACAGTTGAAGGCGTCACTATGACGTCAAAAGAATCCTTTTCCCCGCCCTCCATCAGCAAGAGCGAGTACCAGCACACCTTTTATATATAGTCTCCACTATCCTTGCTCAGGTATATTCTAAAGACTATAGTTACAGCTACAGTTAGGCTTAAATAACCACTCTCATTTTAAAAAATGTGTAGTCTGGTGGGACTGAAGTCGTGGACTTACTTCAACTTCTTTGTTCAAATGACGTTGATGTTCCTGTGGGCAATATGGTATCGTCAGGAATGCAAAACGACCAAGGTTGTTATGAAAACGACTGCTTATTACTGAGAAGAGCACATAATTGGTGAGCCTTTTTTCATTTATTTCATGGAATGTCATAGCAAAGTTAAACAAATTATGGAAATGTGAAAGTTTTAACCCCTGATGTGCTATGTTTTAAGTTTTAGTTATTATAATTTTTTTTTAAGAGAAAGGATTTATTTTAAAAATTATCATATTTCTTGGAATCCTTCTTCTGAATACATATATTTAAACTTTTTTCTATTGTATAAGTATGACTTTATTTTATTTGTTAATTATAGTAGAGTGACGATTTTATATATGTTTTTTAAGTAAGTTTGAAAGTTACTTACTTTTATGTAACTACTTTGAGTTTTTAATACTGCTTTCTCCCATCAAACAAGGAGTGTACATGCAAAAACAAACATGTCAATCCGATCGCAAATCGCCGAAAACTGCAAAAACGTTTGATAAATGCATGCATTTCTATGGTCCTGGATTTTCAAGTTTTAAAATGAAAGGGATATTTTTCGAAATAATATTATAATTTTTTTTTTTCAAAAACGATAGCCATCATACTTTTTGATAAAATTCAATACTTATCTAATTTTTATATTTTGCGACATCTTTTGTATGCATGCTCCTGAAATAACACATTTATGTATTAAAAAAAGAAGTGAAACCAAATTTGATTAACTTGTTCCTGAGAAAAAGAATCAGTTGGTTTAGGGTCAACTTTGAAAATTTATGCGGTGAGTAAAATGGTAAGGGTTTATGCAGTGGCGGCCCGTGGTGGAAAATGTTAGTGCAGCCGAATTCATGTGAATCCCCCCCCCCCCTCCCCTATTTTCCAAAAACCATACATGAACGGAAATTCTTTATATTATTCACTACTCAAATCAAAGTTTCCTTTCAATTTTTACAAAATGATAACATGCGAAAAAAATAAAAAGCACTTACTTATTTTTTGAAAATTAAAGCAATCCTGCTTTTTTTTAAACCTGCAAATCGGTCAATTTTAATATTAACTTACATAACAAAACAACAGCAAGACCATGTCCTGAAACAACAGCACACAGTAAATGTATCACGAAAACCATTTCCGTTGTGAGATATTCTCGTAAGTTCTCGTTTTATCCACGAACCAATTAACATATCGAACCTCAAGTGCAGCTAAAACAAGAAAATCTATTTCGGCTGTACCTTCTCACAAATGCATCAGTGCATTAGCATGGGGGTAATCTCCATACTACGTAGAGGTTGCCATGGCAACGATGCAGCCGATTTCGAATTTCGCTTTTTTGCTGCAGTTTGATTGAACGGAGTTTTTTCCCTCCTGAATTGTGCATTATGGTAACATGCTGACTATTTATCGGAGATTTTGTTTACTACCGTAGAAATTTCATTTTCAATTCTAATCTTTATTTAAGAAAATTAGAAAAATATCTGATTTTAGTTTTAAAATACACTAATGAATTTAGGTGCAGCCCGGCTGTACTTGCTGTAGTGGGCGAGCCGCCACTGGGTTTATGAGATAAAAAGTTTCAAATAACTACTCACAAATAAAAATTTCCCCTACACACAAACATCTATAATTCATATTGCAGCAAAATCATTAAAAAAATTGCCTATTTGTTATGTTAAGCGCTGAATATCAGATGTTATGAAAAATCATTGAGTAACCATTGCAAATCTTTGTTAAAAAGGTAAACAATGGATGTTATTATGTAAATTCTATCTAAATAAAGTATAATTTAGCCAGTGGGTGGTCCAGCTGTAAAATATTCGACTCATAATTAGTGGGTTTGAATAAAGTATCTGACAACGGAGTGAGTTCGAGATTAGAAAGTTGTCCTTCCTTGTTGTCTGCAAAAAACGTCTGCCATGTATAGAAGACTGGTGCACGTTAAATAAAATCTGTTGTGGTCCAAATGGCATCACTCCTATTCAAGTGTGTAGTGTGATACCTCGGATATTGTCTTTGTCATCCAATTCTAAATTACAAGATAGTGTTTCTGTGTCTTTGCTTAGAGATAGACCTCAAACCTTCACCAATAACCCACTGTGCAGTTCTAGTGTCATATTACTGCTGTAGAGCTGCACATTTAGCTGTTTAGCTGTCACCCGGAATCTAACCTGGGACGGTGTGCATTCTACACAGATACTCTACTGATCGGGCTAAAGTAATTACTCGAGCCCGGAGTATCGGGTACGAGTATTTGAATTGCTCTCCACAGTACCTCCTTTTCAATGAATCGGACAGGGAATGAAGAGCACCTGTGACGTGTATCACAATGAGTGAATATAAACAAATTGCTGTAAATAATGTGGTGGTAGAAGCTGTGTTCAGACCGGGTCACCAATGTAGTGCAAGTCGTATCACCCGGAATCAAACTCGGGATGTTGTGTATGCTACACCGATACTCTACCGATAGGACTAAAGAAATTTCTCAGACCCAAGTGGGGGTATCAGGTATATGAATTGATCACCACAATGCCACCAGCTTAAGCATCATTTTATGAAAAGTAACCATTAAATTTATTTCAGACTCTTAAATATAATACTTACTGATTAAAATGACCCTGTGAGATGTTTTTGATGTGTATATTGTTTATATATTCCAGCTATTTCATGATATCGCCAACAGCGCAGCAGATCCGCATAAGCGAGTGGATCAAGAGACACATGCCGATGGATGGTTCTGTTTCCATGAGCGACGTCACGTCCATGTACACAGTACTCAATGTGGTCGGGCCCAAATCCCGGGAACTGATGTCCGAGCTCACCAGAACAGAAATGGACATTGCAGGATTCACTTGCAAGGTTAGAAATTTTAATATAAATCGTCTTTAAAATCAGCTACAGGAAGTATCAATATAGAAACACTATGTTGTGCTTTTGTTGGGATTCATTAGGGCACTATAACGCTATGTGGCAAATCGCACGTTTAACACATTTGTTTACTTAATCTTAGCAATTGTAACATTTGAAAAAAGTATTAAATATGCAACTTCTGCATTTCAAATAAAAATATTCTAAAATGTATTTATAATTAAAGTAACATTATCTTTTGAGCTTATTTTTTGTTTTTAATTGTATCGATTTTTAAAAATGCAAACCCATAAAATTGGCAATTCTCTTAAACACTAAGCTTGGTTTTTGATTATTAAAACCGTATTTCAGTTAAACTAAGTTATATATTAATTGAGATATTTTTATTAAAATATATATCAATGAGTCATCTTTTTTCTACAATGCGTTTTCTTATTTCAGAAAATTAATGTCGGATATGCAGGTGAAGTTTTAGTGATGGGATTCAACAATACAGGGGAACCTGGGTACTCTCTTTATATACCCTCAGAAGTAAGTATCAACATGTTTATTCAAGTTATATGTAATCTGCTTCTTTCTCTTCCTACTGCATAAACAATATCTACATGAGATAAATAATGGAAATATCACACATTTTAAAATTTTGAGGGTATTGTATAAATTTTTTATACTTTACTTTCATTTACTTAAGTTGCACTTTACTTTTTTAAACCAGACAATCTCTTACTTTATTAAAACAATACTATAAAAGTCAAATATGAATGCAATGCATACATATTCCATCCTAAACAGATTAATTCATGATTTATGTTTAATCATTATCATAGGTGAATGGAATAATAAATAAATAGCTCCTAAATATGTTGATTATGAAACAAAAGAAGCCATACCACTTATCACTATTTCAAATTAAAAAACGTTCATAGAAATGAAAATAGTTTTGTAACAGTTAAACTGAATAAATCTCTAAAAAATTGTACTTTTTTATTTGACATGTCAGGCTGGGCACACACAAATTATTAATATGCAAACTGTTACTTGTAGTATGCTCTACATGTGTACAATAATCTGTTGATTGCTGGAAAAGACTATGGAGTTCGAAACGTCGGATACTACGCCCTTCGGTTTTTACGCATCGAGAAATTCATCCCCTTTTGGGCGGAGGAGTTGGATAGTCACACAACACCGTTCGAAGTAGGAAGGGGTTTCAAAGTCAAAATGCAAGTAAGTATTTTTAGTAATTAAATTATAGAAATTGAACTTTCTTTAAATCGTTTAAAGGTTGAATGGTGTTTTATTACATATGAGCCAGTTAAGGCTAAGCTATGCCAAGAATTGTGTATAGAAAAAACATATTTAGTGAAAAGGGCATTTATTTTTAATATAAATCATGTTAGTTATAAAAGTGATGATTTCAAGCAGGAAATTAAAGCATTTGCAAGAAGGCTAAAAAAAAAAAATTAAGAATTTTCATTATTGTAGAATAAAACTGTAAATTATCATCTCTTTTCAAAATCACAATACAAAAATATCCTTATTTTCTTAACAAAAGGATATTGAGTAACTAAACAACAACTGCCAAACTTCACTAAAATTTCATATAATTTTCTGCACATAAACTACCAAATGTTAGTGATATTTTATTGGCTATAAATATTAGGCCCACTACTAGACAACTTTGATTTTTTATACTGTTTTAAATTAATGGAAATAAAAAAAGATAATAAAGGCAATAAATGGTTACAAAGTTAACTTTATTAAATGCTAAAATGTTTTTGAAATTTAGTTATATTTTTGTAAAACCATCTTAAACACTGCATGCCTGTCAATTTCTTTTCAATACTGTATTCTACATTTCTATTCCCACCAACAGAAAGACCACTTCTTGGGCAAAATCGCTCTCCAACAGCAGTTGGAACAAGGTCTAAAACGACGCCTCGTCCACTTCCAGTTGGAGAATCACAACCCAGAAACTGACGTCTGGGCCTGGGGCCGAGAGCCAATCTACAGGAACGGTCGATTTGTCGGGAAAACGACTTCTTCTGGCTACGGCTTCACGCTGGAATGCGTCATCTGTCTCGGTTTTGTGCACGACTACGACGAAAAAACAGGGGAACCAAAGGTTGTGACCGCTGAATTCTTGGGGAACGACGCTCACTTTGAGATAGAGATTGCTGGGAAGAAGTATCCGGCAAAGGCTAGTCTTCACGCGCCACAAATACCCATTGTTAGTATGAATGGTACGAGTACAAGGTACACGCCGAAGACGAGAGCGCTGAATGTGTCGACTGACTCTTAGAATTGACCGATTAGGATTATTGTAAATGTGTATATTTGTAGATATTTTTAATGTGATTTTGACGTATAATAAAGTGACTTTTGATTGTTTACACTACTTATTTTTGAAAAGCATTTTTAGTGATGATATTAAAATGTTATTTTGAGTTTGCCTTTCAGTTGCAACAGTAAAAATCGTCAGGGAAAGTGAAAACCTAAAATGTCGGGGGAAATGTATTTTCTTTACAGATGTTTTGGAAGAGTCTTGAAATTTTTCTAAGCCATTTTATATGCCGAATTCCTAACTTCGTCATTGATGCAGTTTTATTTTCGTTATGTAAATTTAAATTTCTGGAAATAATTTCTGTTTTCTATACTTTGTGAGACTACCACTTGCTGGCACTTAAATATTACTGTTCGAACGAACATTTATATCTGTGCGTAATTCTTAGTCTATATATTACTTTTTAATCTTAAAATATATTGAAATTTTTATTAGCAAACCTGAATTAAATTAGTATTTTGCTAAAAGGACACCCTAGTCCATTAGTTTATTTCTATTTTCGACATTTTTGAAGAACTAGCTAAATTGGAAAGGTCCAATCAAAACCGTGAAAGGGAAAACAATGAGTGTCCACTATTCGTTGATATTACTTATGTTAGCTATAGGGCTATATATTCATTGTACCAAGGTTGTGAAACGGGAAAACGATAATAGTCCATCAGAAAAAAAGTTAACAGATTATAAAGCTATGGATGTTTATGATGATATAAACTTTTTTACTTTTAGTACAATTGATACAAATGGACCTTCTTTGTTTCCCCTTTCCACGATCTTCATTTAAAACAGAATTATAAATTAAAAGAAAAAATATATTAGAACAAAGATTTTGTTAAAATTCTAATTATATTGGCAGAAGTTTTTTTCAAGTTATCAAAAATCAAAATATTTTTATTCTAGACTCTTAACTCTTTTATAATATTTATATTTCTATATTTGGTTTCACACCGACACCACCTATTTACAAATTAGTAGGATGAGATCCAGTGGTAGCTATGGTAACCATTTGTGTGAATAAGAAGCATAGAGTGTAATCTGTTGCTGCATAGAGTGCCTAAAGTTACTCTCACAGAGAATTGTGCAAATAAATCGGTTTTTATAAGTTTTTTTGCTATTGTGACTGTGGTTCACTGTTTTTTTGCTGATGGTTCAAAATGGAAATTGGATGCTTTAAAGATTGCTCTATTGATACTTTATGACATTCCATAGATACTTTTAATTTTCTGAGTAATCCAAAAATTCTGTAAAAAATTAGGTGTCATACTTCCATGCCTAGAAAACATAATTTGATTTTTTTTTTTAAACTATGACAAAAAATGAGAGACTGACAAGGTTAGCAAAGCTTAATTCAAGTTAAGTAAGACACAGTGTGAGTAAATTTAAAAAGAAATTTGTACAAACATATAACTTTTTATTTAAATATTTACAAAACAAAAATATTGTATTTGGCAAAGCTGAGTGTCTGTTAATTATCTGAAAAAGAATTTTTCTATTAACATACAAGTATGTTGTAATAAATCAAGAGATACATTTTAAAAATACAATACAAGGCGATCATACATAGATGGTCGATGGCCATTATTTCGGTGCGTCATAGTTAGCTGTATTGGTATAATAAAACATTTTTGCCCGACTACTTCACTTACATTTTAAACAAAACTGTTAAAGCATAGCAAAAATAAAGATTCATTATGTGTAGTTAAATAGCCAAACAACCATTATCCGACAATTTGAAACCACCTTGTATTAACTAATTTTAAAAAAGAGCTAAAAGCTATTCTAACAACAAAACGTTTACATTAATCAATCCTACCAACATTTTAGAATGTATTTTTAAACATAAACATTTTTATAACAGATTTTGAACTGTGAACAATTATTTTTTACTAGAATGTTTCATATAATTTAAAACCAGATATACTATGAATATTTTAACGCAATGTCATTATCAATAAAAAAAAGCAAGTATTTTTCGTTAAGTTTTAAAATATGAAATAATTTTTTTCGTACTTTTTTATTTTAAAAGTTTTTAATCTAAATACACACCCGAAAAAATATCAAATTGTTAAATCATAAATTTAGAAAATTATTACAAAAGAAATGCATGTTTCAAAATTTAACTGAGTGATGCATCAAATTGTGATAAAAATACCTATTGCCATTGTTTGGAATCTAATATAAGAAAAAAAAATCTTTCAAAACCTGTATCAATTTTAAGCATAGCTTACATGTGTAATAGAACAGTAGTTAAATATGTTTTGTACTTTTATAAACCCTTTGCAGCCTAAGTCTTTAATGAAGTAAACAACCAACAGGTTCACGCCATATTTACCATTCAACTAGTTGTGAGAATTGAATGCAAATAACCTAAATATAGTATGGTACTATAGCAGTGACAATATACCACAAAAGGTTAATATGATTGAATTTTTGATAAAGTTGATTGACTACCGATTAGTTTAGAAATTTTAATTACATTTCGTTTTAATTAACTGTAGACAATTAAAAAAAATCCCAATTTTAATTGAGATTCTGATTGCTAGAGAAAACATTAAAAAAATTATTAATTTTAACGTTGATGGAAAATAAGTCATTGTACAAATAATGAAAAATTAGCAGAAAAGCACCTTACCTAGTGCAGTACCTTGTTTTTTTCTTAGGCTGATTTGACGTTCTTCGTTTTTGGATAGGAGTTGATGTGGAAGAAGTTTCACTGGAATATAGCACATGTTCAGTCATTTGAAATATTCACAAATAATCATAAAAAAAATATTAAATTTCCTATTTACTAGTTTTGAAAAATTTAACAATTATATAAGTATAGCTACTTTTAATCCAGTCAAGTTAGATCAAATTAAAGCCAAATTTTACAAAAATTGGTAACAAACAGAAAATTAGTTGTTCTGTTTAACCCTCTGATAGAGTGATGTGTATATCTGTCAGTGTATCTCTCGTTTTCCCTTCAATACACACTTTTTATGTTCATAAAAATACTCTATTTTGAATTTTTTTTTATTCCAATATACTTTTCTTAAAAATATTTACTAAAATATATATTTTTTAATTTAAAAACAAAGAAATGTGTTTGAAATATAAATTAAACTTACGAAAGTCATCCACATCAAACTTTTATGCAAGTTTTAAGCTTTTATTAATACTAGGAGGCTCCGCCCCCTGCTCCGCCAACCCTCGGAAGATTGCTACTCAATCCTCAAAGCTTTGCTTCGCAAACCACTTCTCGCTTCGCTCGCTAAAAGGTAGGACACATTAACTATGTGTCCTAGTAACAATACTTTTTTAATGATATTACTAAAAACTTTAAAAGTTGAAACTGTAAATTTAAATTATAATTTATCTTGGCATCAATAAATTTTTTCGTCAGTAAATCAATATAAAATCATTTATTTTTAACTACAAATGGAAAACAATGCTACCACTGACAAGCCTACCATTATTTATTATTTTCCACGTAATTTTCTTACCTTTCCCTGGGTTTTAGTTCAATTTTGTAACATTATTGGTAGTTTGTTTTGGCCATAATAGACGTTAAGCTTACCATAATCTTGCCTACCAGAAGTGTGTAATTTACTGAGTTTATACGTCATAAAGATGAAGATCATAGGAATCGAGTTTTCAAAAAAATTCCCAACAGATGATGCCACCTCAATTTATCGCACATTTAAATTTTTGATACGTTTCTCAAAACTTCTTTAATATAATAAGGCTTATATTCTTCATAATTTAAGCTGACAGCATCAAAATAATTATTTACCAATGAATTGAAGGGGTTAATCTTCAAAATGGCTTACATAATGCCAAAATAAAAATGCGGGCGCAACAGAATTTAGTAAACAAACTAACTGTTGCCATTCCGCGTAGAGAAAAACTGTGTTTTTCAATCACTGCGTAAGAGAATTATATATAAAGATCTTTGGAGCGTGATCAATAGTCACTGAGTTAAAAGTGCATTAGTAAAGACAAGTTGAAAAGTAAGACAACCATTTCCTGTGTTCATACAGATAGTGTAAATTTTATCCCCACCAAGAAACAAACAAATAAGTAAGCAATTTAGCTCTAAATGTGTCCAATGACACATTTAATACTCAGTATAAAAGCAAAACATGGGTGAAAGTTGGCAAAAAACTCAGGAACAAAAACTCAAGATGTTAGTTATATTCAAAAACCAAAGACCCAATTTGTTGTAATCGGAGAAGACAAAGTTTGCTTCGAATGTTTCCGAACTTGAAAGAATCAGAACTATAACTTTATTTACAATTAAGTAACATTTTTCACTTATTTTTAATATGCCACAGAGGCATGCTTATTCAAATATTCGTCAAATTCAAATTTTAATAAATACAGATACACTTTATGGAAACTAAATACTAGGGCATTGAAAGCTAGTTTATTTTTATTTAAAAATTTGATTTCTTGAAATCCCACGCCAAATAGATTTCTTCCCTTAAAAATGCACCCATTATGGTTACTTGTCCAACCGATTGGATACTGGAGAACTGCTAACAGTAATAAAAATTCCCAATTGTATGACATTAATGCCCATGCCCACCATTCTAACAAGAGAACGAGTTTAGTTTTGTGTAATTTTACCTTTTACTGGCTTTGACAAATTTGTAATAGAAAGTTAACTTTATTTAGATGACTTAATTTTATTTTAATTATGTAAAGTTATTTTACATGTTTAGTTACGAACAAATGAAAAAATACGGGAATCTGCCCTAAGACTGAAAACCTTCACCTGTGAAGCATTAGTAAGAGCAGATTTGTCTGCAATGAATATTTGGTCATCTTCTTTAGTAAACATTATGTTGACATTCAAAACTAATTTAAAAGCTTTTATATGAAATAACAAATGCATTAAGTAGTTAAAAAATTCCTTTAAAGTCATACCTTGGATCATAAAAATTCCCAATTGTATGACATTAATGCCCATGCCCACCATTCTAACAAAAGAACGAGTTTAGTTTTGTGTCATTTTACCTTTTACTGGCTTTGACAAATTTGTAATAGAAAGTTAACTTTATTTAGATGACTTAATTTTAATTTAATTATGTAAAGTTTTTTTACATGTTTAGTTCCGAACAAATGAAAAAATACGGGAATCCGCCCTAAGACTGAAAACCTTCACCTGTGAAGCATTAGTAAGAGCAGATTTGTCCGCAATGAATATTTGGTCATCTCCTTTAGTAAACATTATGTTGACATTCAAAACTAATTTAAAAGCTTTTATATGAAATAACAAATGCATTAAGTAGTTAAATAATTCCTTTAAAGTCATACCTTGGATCATTTAAAAGGCGAGATAACGTCCTTATTATTTTAGGACCATTGTTATGCATCAACTGTCGGTCACGCAAAACTTCTTCATCAACTCGCAGTATGAGGCTCAGAAAACTATTCACAGGACTAGAAACATAAGAAAAAGGAATTTCAATACGTATTCCTTAAAAATTAAAAGGGGATGCATAATTATTGATACATAGTTTAGTTACAAATGGGCAGGTTGGCAGACAAGTGGTGAACGGCCAAAAAAAAAAAACATAGTTCCTTCATAAAGCAAATTTAAACTTTGCTATTTTCTATAAATTCATGTTTTGTTTTTCGGGAAAATTATGGCATGTATGTATCTATAGTTTGCGATGTAAACTTCTAATCAATTAGTAAAAATCAAGTACGCAATTAATTTAAGCCGTGGAACATAAACTGCAGCTGATGCGATTGATATCCAAGACACTGGTTGGTTGGTTAATTAACGTCCCACTACAGCTAGCTGCGCAGTGGGCTTTTGGCGACGGTTTGGGGGAAAGACCCAGGAACACATACACATTCAGCTCGTTATTTTAGAATCATGGTCAGATAACGAGGAAGCACCTGAACTGGCACCCAACGCCTTCAATAAACGTCAGGACTTTGGACCCTGATCAGATTTATTGTGCACCAGTCCCGCATACACACCGTTAATTTTTGCGGATGTTCTGGACAACTTTTCTAATATTTTTGTAACGAAGCTGGCAACCCTATGATCACAAGATCACTACTTTTTTTACTTTTTCTTTGTGAAGTCCATGCCTAGGATCGAAACAAGAATCTTTAGATTCCCAGCTGACGCTTTTAACCACTCGGCCACGGAGGCCTTCCAAGACACTGGATTAATCTCCGAGATGCTGGAACCACCAATCCACTGTCATGGAAGTCAAGCATGACTACTACAGAGGGAAAGTGCAAGGAAATGCTCTCTAGCATAAGCAACGTAAGGGGGTAGCATGCTGGGCTACAACACACAATGGACCTGGGTTTGAATCCCGGATAAGACATGTATGTAAAATGTAATGTAACTGGATGCAAGTCTGTTTGGCATTATATGAATAAAGTTATAAAGCTCTAAAATAAGAACTTGATCACCAAACTGGTCAGCTATTCCATTTAGTGGGATAATATCAGACTCGGTTGTCATTCAATTTCTGGATTTTTTTTAGTCTGGCACCGCTTGGCAGCCAACTGGCCCAAATATATATTTATAATTTAAATCAGTACAGAGAACAGATGTGATGAACTAGTTTAAAACCCCCAAATTGATATGTATGGTACGTTTACTATTTCAAATATCAGTGGTATTTAACTTGTGATACAAGTACCTATTTAGCTATTTTGTCAAGTTATTAGGATATGACAAAAATTACTATAGCAAAACTTTGTTAACAATAAATTGCTTGGCACAATTTTTCACTTGACACAAAATAAAAAAAAAAGGTTAAGATTACAAAGTGGTGTTAAATTATCAATTATATAGAAAAATATATAACATCAAATCCCATTTAAGATGAAAATAATATCCACAAAAATTACAAGAGCACCCTTTTTTTTTTACATAAAAATGTTCAATGCCATGTTAGACACAGCAGAACTATGTCACAGTGTATATACTTTGAATGATTTAGTAGGGTGGGTAAGTTTTTTTAAAATATCACTTTTCAAATCTAACTGATTGCAGTACAGTAAATTCATATAAGTAATTAATTACATTGCAAAATTATGTGTATGGCTAACTTTTAAAATTTAAAATCATTGGGATTAAGCTATTTAATTATGGGGGAAAATACAATACAAATCAGTTTAGACTATCTCAAGTTATAAGTAGACAAACTTATATTTCCATAATAGTACAATAATATTTCGGGGAACAATAACACTAAGACACTTGAACTGCAAGTGTACAGCAGATATTTGTAGCCAATGCTTTGATATATACGGAATTAATTACACTATTAAAACTATTTTTTATGTATTAATAATTTTCTTTTAATTTAAAACTATTGGGAATAATCCATTTCAAATTTAAGAAAAAATACAATTTGTTCATACTATTTCAAATTATTAGCAGACAAACAATTTTTATTTTTATACAACTACAGTTTTGATTATAACTTATACTTATTTTCTAATAAATAACTACAAGGGGCAGAACAGCAATATTCCTTTTCAGAAATGTTAAGAAAAACAGAATTTTAAGGCAGTAAGACTTAAAATATCAATTAGGGCAATAACTTACATTCGAGACAGTTCACTTTCAGTAACAGCTTTAGATAGTGTATAAAATGCATTTTGAAATGATGACTTTAAGAGGTGCATTAAATAAGTTCCTTTTGCCACATCATGACCTAAAAACATATAAATGACTGTACTACTGTTTTGCATACAAAAAAGTGAAATCTAATCAAAGATTGTATTTAAGGACAATTTTAATGTTATAGATTATATAATTATACAATCTTATATATATAGTTTGAGGGATATTTTCTTCAAAAGTAAGCTGGTTGAATTAACCTTGTGCTCGAGCTACACACAAGGCTATTGGTTTAGAATCTATATTAGTATCAGAATGGACCTTCTTAAAAACATAAAATAATTTCTATCTTTATACCCAGTGAAGTTAATTTTTATTAGGTTTTATATTTAAGAGTTCACAGAGTCAAAAATAAAAAGAATATTGCTTGCAAGACTTATTTACATTGAGACAGAATTTAACAATTGATTAAGGCCGAAATTTCAAGAAACACAATTTAAGGTTTGCATTTTATTCAACTCAAAATACCACATACCTCAGTATGTTTAGAAAGGAAAATATCAAAATGTGTCCAAATATGCTATTCACCAAGAAATATATTATCTTATAGAAAAATCAAAATGACACCTATTGAAATTGCATTGGGTGCCAGTTCAGGTGTTGACCTCATCACTATAGCTCCTAATATACGATAAGTTATTTGGCTGTGTTAAGTCTCTTAAATGAGGGCAGAAATAGGAAGTTACAAAAGCTCCAAACAAACAAGCTCAAAATCCTCTTTTGCCAGTTATGTTTTGAGAATGATAATGTATGTGGTGTACTCTCTTGAAGGAATAAATCTTTTAATAAACTTTTTGTATGTATTAATAATTAAATTTTTTAAAAAAATTACATGGAAAGTTTTGAAGATTACAGATTTTATGAAAATTTAACAATATTAAAAGCTTACGTTTATACATATTTAATATTGGACTTTGGTGTTTGAAACATTGCATAAACAGTTTTTTTTTTTTGGGGGGGGGGGGGTTGTACCAGGACTGTACAAATAAAATAGTATAAATTCTGGAGACAAAATATGTTACAGTATTTTAAACTTAAAGTTTAATTTACCTTCTACTAAAGGATCCTCCACACACAATAAAGGCCCTCCTTGATTGATCCTTGGCTGAAAATTTCCTCCATTTTGAAAATGAATTGAAACTTTTTCATAATTAAAATTTACACCATAATGTTCAAAGAATTCTATTAGCATGGTTCCCATATTTGAAGAAGCCGAACACTTGGGTTTATGGTAGCCCTAGAAAACACATAAAAGTTTAAATAAAGTATAAAGCAAAGATAAATACATAATTAACAAGGTTCAGACGAAGTAGAATTTATTGTAGTTATAGTAATTTACAAAATTATGATTGAAAGAAAAACCTATCTTATTTATAGAAATAAAATACAGTGGATTCTCTCAATACAACAAAGCCTGACCAGATCAATGTAAACCAATAGTTGTAAAAAAAAAAGGCATTGTAACATGTAAAAAAATATTATAAACTAATCAACCAATTGTCATGGTTGTTTAAATCTAAAGGTCGTTCTACAAAGGAGCACCTATATTTTTAATTATGTTATTGGTAATATACTAAGTAACAAATTATATGTCAAAAATAAGCGGTTAAGAGAGTGCATATATTATGCCCCATTATTCTCTTCCCCCCCCATGTCACACACAATTACGTTGGACTTGGCATTCCCTCCCCCATGCCATGTCATGATACAATTTTACAGTTAAAAAAAACATTAAAACTTCCAATATGTGTATTTTTATTTCTATTAGAAAGATTGTTATTTATATAAAAAGTTACTCATATCAATAGGCATGCATATATGTGGTTCCAATGGTGCCTGGACACTACCAAATAAGCTAATATTATTTAAAAAAAATTTAGTTACATTTTATGAAGTTTATATTCATTTTCCAATATATGCTGCAAGATAAACTTTTTAGCAAGAATTGTTATATCCATTTCATTGTACTATATTATATCTTTAATGCATCTGTGTTGAAATCGGATTGGCAATTTGAAAATGCTAACCACTGAATGAAAACCATATATTAAAATTTTCCATTTACAAACGATGAACAGAAATTTTATGCTGTTAACTTTAAGAGGTTTTCTAAAATATCTGTTAAAAGCTGTTTAGACAAAACATTTGAAAAGATGCATATTCTATTTAGATATTAGTTTCAAAGAGATTAAAATTTTTAGTGAAAAATCTCTAAAAAATATCCAAGTCAGTAGAAAAAGTCTATGCAGATTTTTGTTCATATCAAGGTTGGTAAAACAAATTTCAGTATTTTTTCTAAAAAAATGTGCAATGTCAAACATTTTCTCCAAAGAGTATATGATGTAAAACATGAATGGTTATTTCACAGTACAATATATCTAGGCATGAAACGGATATCCGGCTGATTTTTAACCATCCGATATCCGGAAGTAAAGTGTCGGATATCCGATTTACCAAGCCGGATATCCGGATGAATAAAACATCAAAGATTTTTTTTTGTGGCGGTCAATTATCTATGATTTACAGGGTTCCCACTCTTTTTTCAAAATAAAAATTAAGGACTTTTTAAGCACTTTCTAAGGACAAAAAAAAAGTTTTTAAGGACCCTTTGCTATCGCGATTCTTCTGTAGGTAGAAATTTTTTAAAGACAAATTGAAGCAGTCAATGTTCATATTAACTTACAAAAGACGCTCAATGCAATGTTTGAAGGTATGTCAACATACATCATCATATAAAATGAGCTTAAGAAATAATAAAAAAAAATTAGGACTTTGCTATCAGAGGGTTTAAAGCTGCAGCTATGTAAAAGATATAAATTTTAATTTAACAAGTTTTAACAGAAAACAACACAAACACATTGATTTGCAAATGATTATATTTAACAAGATTTACATTTGTTATTGGCAGTTTCTGCAGAAAAATCAGTTAATATATTTTCTTTTATTTCCTTATGCAAACTATTAGCTATTATAAATAAAGAAATATCATTGACAGTTTCTGTCTCATTAGCTAATTTTTCTGCTGTATTTTCTAACGTTAAAATTTCTCTTTCCAGGCATATTTTCTTTGACTTCAAGTTATTCACTTCTTTCATTTGGAGTTTTTGTTTCTTTTGCACTTATGAAATTTTTAAGTTATTACGAAGTTCTTCCATATGCATAACTTTTTCTGTCTAGAGTTATAAACAAATTTTCTCATGTCTTTTGAAATTACAGTTTTGTGTATTTCATTTGAACTGTTTGTGTTCTAAAAAATGAGTCTTTACGCTATGTAGGATTCCCCTGCAAGATTCTCCACTTTTAATGATTTACTGATACTCAGTAGCCTGATCATGAGATAAAATTACCATGATTTTTACATATATCAATAATTTATTTTTGGATTCATGAACAGAAATAAAGTGGTTCAAAAAATAATCCAATCAAATAGTTTTAGGATCAAAATTCGGAAATAACGAAGTAGATTTCATAACAGTGTCTTGTAAATAGTCTTTGAATAGAAATAAGATGTCATAAACAATCATTTTCGAAAAATGTAATGAAATTTTGTTAAGTTGGTAGACTCAGGGGTGGTACATTCTAGGAGTAAAAACCCTCCAAGTGTCTTTTGCTGTTTATATTCGTTTTATACAATGAATCGAAACTGTTAGGCTTTAAATGAGACTATTTAAAAGCAGTTAAAATATGCAACCAAAAAGAGAATTAAGAATTAATCAATTTATATAATATTTTACAATATATACTTAACTTTCATATGTTAAATTTTTTAGTAAAATGTGGTTTATGCAATAAACCAAAACACTATCAACGTATTACAAATTTGCATAGGTACCTAGTGAAATGAAGTCAGTTAAGAAGGTTGCCACTGTCTAACGGATATAAAATTCCTTAACTTTTCCACTCAAACTAGATTTATTAAAATAGTAATAAATTTATAGAAAGCATACCTTGGTACTTATTCTAAGCATGTTAATCTAAATCATTAAAAATTACACTAAATTACTTCCTTAAAAATTAATTTAATAAGAAATTTGAGAAACTTTCAAAAAGCTAAATAAAAGCCATTTTTTTTTTAAGTGAGAGGGTTTGTGAGAAAGGAAAGTTTCAAATAAAAATATTTCATTTAATAAAATATATAAACGGTTAAACAAAATAGAATTAAATTGGAATTATAATACCAGCCCAACAAAAAGAAACAAGCTTCTTTAAAAATAAATGCTTTTATATTACTGAAAATGACAAGTTATAAACTTCAATTTCGTGAATTAAATGATATTTTCGAAAAATGTAATGCAATTTCGTTAAGTAGTGCAAAACAAATCATGATAAAACAGGAAGTAATAGAATACATGAATTTGTATATCAGATGCAAAAGGATTGAAAGCCTTCCAACGAAGATCGCAGCAGATCGTGTTTAGTGAATTTCTACAATTTCAAGGTCATGAATGAAAAAAAAATATCACGCCAATTGAAGGTTACATTCGGCAGATACACGACGAAGTTATAATCATCTCTTCTATAAAGTGATATCATTCCTGTTTTTTTTAGATTGTGCATCGATTCTTCATAAAACAACAAACGAACTGAGATTTTCCAATGACAGTGTCTTTTAATAATGAAACAAAAATCGGACAAATCTCAAAGTTATTACCTTAAATTTTTAAGAAGATGTGCTTTAGAAAATGTGCTTAAAATTGAAATGTTGACGAAATTTTTAATCAAAATAAAATCTAGAATTCCGGGTTCCGAAAATTAAAATAACTCGGAGTTCCGGGTTAGGTCCGAAAAAGTACAACCCCTTGGTAGTGAATGCAAATCACAATAAAATTGAAAATACTGAAAAATAAGTATTTATATTTATCAGATGCTAAAGAATTGTAAGCATTTCAAAGACGATTGCAACAGAAGCGTTTAGTGATTACCTCCATTTGACCAAGATCGCAAATATTCCTATATGTTAAAGATGCTGTATTCTTTTGAAATACAATTTTATCAAGATTGAGCATCAATTCTACATACTTTTGTCATGAAGCAAACGAACCGATATTCCAATGATGAAACGTGTTATGGTAATGAAATGCCCTTGTCTAAAAAATTGGACATCAGTAATCAAGTCCTTTTATTCTGACATACAATCCTTATACATTCGCGGGTTTTTCTGCCTTCCGTATTGCATAATTATATTCCCCGTACAACAGATAAAAGCGTGCCATTCATACCTTACATTCTTACAAACACTATTTAAACTTTAGAAAATGGGCTTACATTTTCTCAAATTTCCTCTTCATGAGACAGCCGTAACTTCGTTAAGTGCCAGATAAACTCAAACATGCACTAAGACTTAGAATATGAAGGCTCATTTGATGTACGTTTTTAACGAGGATTTAAGACAAAATTGGTGGAGAATCACACATAAATGTGGTTTTGTAGCAAGTTGGCGCAGGATACCACTTTTGGAGCAGAATTCCCATCCCTTTTTGCACATTTGCGCTGCGAACAGGAAATCGCACTTGCTCAAAGTAAGACCAGGAAATCGCACTTGCTCAAAGTAAGACCTTGAGACTCGATCGCTTTCAAAACCCCACATTTGTCGAAAATATAACCAATTTGTCCGATATTCATCGTTTAATAAAATTCCGTAATGCTGAAAAGTGACATTAAGCACTTGTTTGGAGATAATGTAGGAATTGATAATTCAAAAATTCCAACTTCGTCGTGAAGGAAAAAAATTAAGGAGTTTTTAAGGACTCTTGATCAAAAATAAGGACTTTAAAGGGCTCTTAAAAATGAAAACCAAAAATAAGGAGTTCTTAAAGACTTTTAAGCACCCGTGGGAACCCTGCTTTAAGTATTTTCCTGAAAATTCTACCAATGTATTAACAGTGTGCAGATTCTCCCTTGAATTTTTCTCGTTTTTAACTTTAAAATTCTATTAATTTTTTTTAACGAATCGTTATGATGGAGGGTCATAACATCTCACAACTAATATAAAGTTGAAATAAAAATAAATTTCTCAAAAGTTTAAGCAAACTTGAGTTTTCATGTTTGGAATGAAAGGGCATATGGTAAAAATACAATTATTCAAAAATTAAGTGAAAGTGTACAAAACATACGCCCATTACTAGCAGCACCTATAATAACCCTTTGTAAATAAAAAAAGTTTTTTGAATGTTTATTCAATCTTGGTATCACCTAAAAGGTAAGGAATTGGGGGATATTATAGAATAAAAAAAATATATATATAAAGAATAAATAAAAAAATATTTTGTAATTTTTGACCGATTTCCGTTTTTTCTAGTGTGTACGAGAAGATATTTCTATAAAAAAGAAACTGCCGGATATACGGTTTGTAATGTGCGCCGGATATCCGATATCCGGCAAAACCACTATCCGGTTCATCCCTAAATATATCATACAAATAGAAAAAAATGCAAGACCTTTACATTTTAATTATAATTCACTTTTACATGATAACTATTCGATAACAACACAAAAGAAACTTCCTGTTACAAAAAATTACTGTACAATTGAATCTGCACTTACTTGTAAGTAACTGAGAATTAATAAAGTAAGGCAGTACGAGCTCATCCCCCCATTGTACACTTCATTGAGGCCTCTGTGAACTAAGTACTGCTTGAGTACCATAACTAGTTTCGGCAATGCTGGATGCTGTTTTATTACATTCTAAGTAAACAAAATAAAATTCTTGAAAATTTCAAAATTAAAATCAGAGAAGTGATAAAATTGAATGTAACATTAAAATTGTAAAGATAATGTATAAGTCAAAAGAAAAGTTTTAAAATCTTTCTTAGTTTATAACTTTTATTATTTTAAAGAAAGTGTGAGCAACATACCAAGTTCCAAAATAAAGATTGGCTCTTCTTCCAACAAAAAGATTAAATAAACTTGATATTTATAAAACATATTAAAGATTCAAAAGTGATAGAAATATATATTTAGTTCTGTTAAATTTCAGTAGATATATTAAATAAGATAGTTATGCTCAACAGTAAATTTCCACACACAACCAGTTTTAAAATGAAACGTTATGTTCTAGCCAAATCATAACAATAAAAATAATCCATTAATCCAAAACTTTTAACCTTTATCATCTTTGCACTTTTCACTCCGTTTGTCATATTAAAACTGATGTCAACTCTTATTTTGGATGGAGAATGAACTATTCTAATGATAGGTACCTGAGGAAGTGATAAAATGAAAAAACATTATACAACATGTATTAATTATGGATATATATATTCAACAAAACAATCAAAATAAAATACAACATGTATTAATTATGGATATATATATTCAACAAAACAATCAAAATAAAATATTTAAAACTGAAGTTATATGCAATAAGAATGGGCTAAATACCCTTTATCGTTATAATTAATGGGAATACCAAACCTTTAAAAGGAGTTATTAGTCGAAAATACTAAGTATCTTGTAATCCATACAAGATGGCAAATATGAAAGTGTTAGATATTGATATTTTTAAAAATACTAATCCATGATACTGTTGCATTATCTTAGTAATACAGCAAAAAAAATTTATATAGAATTAAAATTTATATATTATCAGGCAATTTCTAAATTTTGGTTCTGGAGGACAACCTTTTTTGGGTTGGTTAAATAGCATTGTATTAGAGCCGCACAATGGGCTATTAATGACGATTCAGGATCTGTGCAGAAGGAAAGACCCAGGAACACTTCATTTCAATTTCTTCTTCAAGAGCCATACCCAATGCATCAAAAGTAGTCAAAGAAATTTGGACTACAATAAATGTAACATTCACCAGTCTCCTGTAAATGGCGGATGTTTTTAGTGGATAAGGAGGAACTAAACAGGCCACCCTCTGATTAACAGTTTAATTGATTTCATTATCAAGATTAGAATCACAATCCTCTGATTATAAGTCTGTTATTCTACAGCCTGGGACATCCTCCAGTTCTCATGCAAGATGGCAGATATAGAAATATTAGATATTGATATTTTTACAAATTACAGTAATCCTTGACATTGTTATATATATAATTTTACCCTATTGGTAAATTAAAAAAAAATGCAATAGGTGTACAAAAATGGGAAAGAATGATGCATTTAACATGAATAAATTATTATGATAGAATGCAAAACATGAAGTAATACTTACTGTAGCATTTGCAATTATGTTTATGTCACTATTTAGAATTCCGTTCTTTTCCAAAGCTTGACTCAGGGTACTTAAAGGGACACTCCTCCATTCACCAATAATAACCATATCTATGTCACTATATGGAATACCTTGATTAGTTACATGCCCTTGTGCAAGTAATAATTCAGATAAAAAACTTGTGATAAAAAGTTATTTTTCTCAATATATTACTTTTAACATTATACAAATGGTAGTTTCAATCAAAAAGGAATCAGAAACTAGTAAAAAACAACTATGTTATTGTTTACACAAGATTCTTCACGATTCAGGAGCTGTTAAAAAATTCATTTCCACCGAGCCATTCAATACATTTGGTTTGTTTATATGTTAACCTTTCCTTAGATTTATGCTTCAATAATGCAGGCCATAATTAACAGTAAGATCGGTGATTTTTCGAGCCGTTTTACACTTCAGCTAAGCGCTCTATTCCAAACGCAAATACCACCACCTCTCACCGTCAGCAGAGAATATAAACTTGTCTAGTTAATTATGAGACGTGGAATCTTAGAGGTGGTTTTAAATAGAAGGGAGGGTAGTTAAAAGCCCAATACATAAATATTCGTATAAATTTAGGTTTGCCATGTTAAATGGTTAATGTTGCAGCGAGCTAATATAGCTGCAGCGAGAAAAATTAAAGAGATATTGCAATAACGTTACACTGCCTTGTAACTTTGAAACAATCTCCAATTTGATGTGATGTTTAAGTTGAGACTTGCCTAGAAACCATGAGTCTGGCCCTTGTTATTTAATTTGGGCCCGATTTTCTTGGTCGCACTCAACGTTGTATGTGAAAGGGTCAAACAACTTTTAACTTTGGAAAGTAATCACAAAAATTTGAAGTTCATAAATTATTACAAAAATCTGGAATTAATGTATAAAACAGTATATGAGACAAGTATGAACACAATAATTAAAAAAAAACTAGTTTTGCAACATTAATTAAAATAATATTCATAAATTTCTATTAACACATGTATATTTCACAATAAAGCCTAAATGGATTTTTATTGATCTTTCATTGGTTAAAGCATATAACTTAAGCAATTTTTCTGGTTGTGAAGTTTTAGAAATAGTATGCAACTTCAAACTACTTTTTGGTCAATAAAATGCATGGAGGATTTTTTTAAGCATTTATAACGAAGAAATTTTTTTAAAGAAGTAAAGTGCTTTTAAATAATACATCATTTTGCATGAGAATTTTTTTTTGTATAATATAAAATTTAATAAAACATAATGAAAAAAAACTTTAAAAATAAAATTGCATAGAAACGAAATAAAACTGAATTAGAACAAAAATATGATATTTTATAGATTCATCTTCAAGAATTCCGATTTACATTTAGTATACAATGTATTCAACAATCAAATGTAATAGTAGCTTGGCTAAATACTTTCGCAATTGAAAATACTAATAGAGAAAATACCTTTTTACACTATAAAAGAAATTTTTAATTTAAAATAATAAACATTTTGATAAAGCATTCTTTTCTACTATAAAAATTTATAAAAAGGCAATAAGAATGGTCTTTCTAAATGTTGCTATTAAAAAGTTTATTAAAATATCAAGAACGTTTCTAGACTTGACTTATATTTTTCAACAGTTTTAGATACAGTGGTGAAAAAGTGTTAAATTACCTTGATGGTAAGTAAAGTCCGGTGCGAAAGCTTCCAAATACTTCAACCTAAAGTGAATATAGGCAATTTTCAATTATTTAAAAGGTTGACTCTGTAAATTAACAAACTACACTTTTGTTTTTTAACTACACTAAAAAATAACACCTAAATGGGAATGCTGCTTACAAATTGCCTTAATAAAACAGAAGGAGAGTGTGAAAAACATTCGTTTAAACACAAATTAAAGCAAAAATATTTTTTTTACATAAAATTTAACAATTTTCATAAAATTAAACAACTTCCCAAGAAAAAAAAAAAATGAGAAAAATATTTTTGCTTTTTAAGATGTTTTCAGCCAAAGTTTTTTTTTTTTTAAATGGTACAAAAATAGCTTATAGTCTACAATTTATAAGGCATAGAATAATGCAAAATGGTACACATCCAGTCATTGTAGCTGCAGGTTGGCAGATGTGGAGTTATAGATTGTACTGTGGAGTTGACAGATGCAGATAGCTTACCGGTATACATTTGTTAAGAAAAAAAATTAATAGATCCAATAATCACCACATTTTTCATTTAATATTTAGCTGACAATTCAACAGGTTCTGGTTTTACTCAAGATCAATACGTTTTTACAGCTCTTACAGAAATATTTATAACACAAATATTGTTTTGAAATAATTTGCTTATTTTTATTGAATATTAGTTTATTATTTCAGTTAACTATTGAAAAAAGGAAATATTATTAGGAAAAATCTAATAAAATCTAAAAAAAAAATCGACGCTATCTAAGTAGGGTTGTTAAACATTAAATTAAAAAAATTAAGTTACATTTTATAATAAAATCGAATAATTCTTTCACGGCATATTGTGCGATTAGTAAAAAAATATTAGGTACATTAATTTAAGCCTCAGGTGCATTTCTGGAGGATGAATAGTACATTTTATATACTGATGACTCATTCAGTGTTCACACCAAACCCACAATATATATTGAAAACTATTTATGGATGCACATAATCCCAATCTAAATATGTGCTTTCAAATAAGATACACAATAAAATGTGTATGAATAACAGAAAGTTTGTCAAATACTAATATATCTTACTTTAGCTTGAGGCCAAAGTGAATGTACGGTTCTTGTGATATGCTCCACTACCTTCAGACGAACTTCTGCCTCTTGATCTGTGGGTCGCATAACCTCGTAGAAGTCATTAATTTCTTCATGAAGCCTAAAAGAATGCATCATATTTAAATATATTATACAGGGTGTCCAGTTAAGTAATTTATCGCCCCAACTTTTGAAAGCAGATAGCTGCAGTCATAAAAGTGGTGTCCAGGCATAGTAATATGAATATGGATATACAATTAGACTGATTACAGTGCCTTATTTTATGCTATTTCGAATACTGTTACTTTACAAAGCGCGCTAGGGGAAGATGTAATATTGCTTTCTGAGAGCATAAATATAGTGTTCTTGAGGTGTTAGTCCAACATATCAGCATTGCACATGTTCTATCTATAACATTTGTGTGTGCAAAGCATCTTTTCGTATTTAATAATTTTTGCTCTACAACTTTGAAACGAAGAATTATCATGTATCTTGTATATTTTTTTTAATAAACACGCTAACTCCTGACTTTGTCGCAAGGGGAAAGCTGTAAGTAGTCTAATTATATAACACATAGTAATCACTTTACGTTTGCTTGTATCTAGACACTACTTTTATGACTATAGCTGTAAAGGGTGAGAAAAATCATTGGTGGGCACCTGTACTAAACATACTGTACTATAATACATTGAACATTTATGAAAAAATGATATTTATAAATGTACAATGTAATTTTAAAGTGGCTGGTGTGGCAGGGTAGTATTAGCATCCGGCTAGCAATCACTGGAAAGGGGTGTTTGAATATCTAAGCGTTAAGCTGTAGTGATCTTGGGATCCAAAAGTTGTCACAGGGTTGTCATTCAACACTAAAATTAAAATTCCCTGACTTTTCCAGGTTTTAAAAAAAATTCCTGAATGAGAAGTACATGAAAAGTAATGTTTTTTTAAAGATCAATGTACAGATCTATAAAAATGAAGTGCCGGCAAAAAATAACTGACCACAGTATAAAAAAAAAATTGAGAAATTATCACTTCTACAAATTTATATTTTTATAACGAAAAAAATAAATGTGATCGGTAGCAAGAAAAAGAATATGCTAAGGCACTTTTAGCTAAAAGTTTTAGAAAAATTCCCTTACTTTTCCCAGAAAAGTTGAGCAATAGTTCATTTTCCCTGACTTTTTATGCCATTTTCATTTTCCCTGACAATTCCAAGTGAGTGGGAACCCTGTTGCCAGATTCCACCAGCATGTATAATGGACATTGCATCTGATCCTGGTCAAACAGTAAGGTTACGATGGATGCCAACTCCTATGTTACCTCAACCGAATTTGGTGTGTGCTGCTTGTATATGTCTCGAGGATCAGAAGAAATGGATTATAGCGATAAAGTAGAATAAATCGGACAAGCAAAAATCTCTTAACTATCAATCAAATTAAATTGGTCAAGCAAGTTTATAACTTTTTTTTTAATTAAACATCGTTAAAATGTATAGGAATAAGTAAAATGCTAATAAATTTGGAACAGATGTAGAACAGGACATTTGGCGTGTTTTTTTTTGGCGACAAAAAATTGCTGTTAAACAGCGCTATGACGTCAAAGGGTTGCCAGATTGAAAGTCGCCACAAGAATCGGAAAATATCAACGTCAGGTGGGGCTGCCATACTATAAATTTATCGCCTCTATAAAACACGCAAAAAAAAACCTCGCGCGTCAAATGTTCTATACTAGATCTGTACCATAAATTTATCAACTAATTAAGTTTACCAACAAAAACGTTATATAAAGTTTTGTTTTAAACTTACCCGATAACGCCACAAGAGTATGCTTCCTTTCTTTTCCATGGGACATTTAGTGGCGTTGTAGCATTGGGAAGCTCCCTAGTATTCTCTATTCGATGTGGATAGCGTGGATTTCTCCTTTCAAAATTTCGTGGACAGCTCTGCGACAGATTTTGACTACCAAAAACTGGTATGTAAGAAGCTGCCGAATAGTGGGGTGAATCCAACATTATGATTTCGTGTATAAATTAAATAATTTAGAACATGTATTAAAAAGATCTTTATATAACGTTGTGCAACACGCAACTGAACTAAAAACACACTTTTTATAATCACAACAAAAATATTAAGTGGACAACTGCAGAGTTGAGTTGATTTTCTGAACTTTCAAATATATCAATTTAAAAATAATTTGCATAAATAAAATAGATTGAACTGAAAATGTAAAGAATATCATGCGAAATTTTCAGTTCCAAATATTAATGATAAAATTTAATCCATTTTCTATATATAAATGATATTTTAAATAATATAGTAATTATTCGCTTAACCGGTACTGCAAAGATATTCGTAACCGTTATTTAAATGCGGGTTTTCGTGAAAATTAAAACTTTTAGGAGCCAAATCGCTCGACTTCTGCTATTTGCGTTTTGTGATTCATTGACAACTCAAAACCATTCCTTATTTTTAATATATTTCATTCTTGAAGTACTGCTTCACTTTTAAAGTCGTAATGGAAGACACAAAAGGTATAAATGAAGCAAAGTCGGTACCAGCTGAAGAAACTCCATCACGCTCCAAAGATTTAAGCAAGTTAGTTGTCTGCATTTTTCTTCTTTTTAGCTACAACACTGCTTAAATACTTGTTTTGATATATATATTCGACATAAATAAGTGTTGTATTGTTAAAAATTGGTAATCCAATTACATATTTGCTCAACTTAATAACCACACACACAAATTACAAATTATGACTTAAATTAACATTCACATCTTAATACTTTTTTTCAATACATTTAAGGTTTGTTTAAAATTTGCAGAATTGAAGCGTAAAGAATATAATTTGGCATGTAGATTAGAATATTTATGACTGCATATTTAATGTAAAATATTTCAATTCATAGTAAGTCATGTTTGTAAATGGTTTTTCATATGAAAATTTCTGTAGCAGTTGGTCTTTTTATACTTAAAATATATGCTATGGATTCTTAAAATTTATAAATTGATATTTCTAGTTTATATTCTCCTTATTTATCGTTTATTTTATAGGAAAATTACTCAAAACAGTTATTTACTTAAACTGACATATAGAAATATACAGTTTAATTTATTAAGTTATAGTTGTATAAAAGGGCTGTTACATTACATGTGACATGTTGACCATCAAACTTTAGTACTTTTATATTAAGTTTGCCTATGTTTTTCATTTAGTTTTCCTTTGTGATTAGTTTTATTGTGATATAAGTTCCATAACTTTTTATCAAAAGAAATCGCTTACTTCAGATGAGAAGGACAACTTGGAAGTTGGCATTACACTCCCTAAACTTGAACTTTATAAACAATGTCACAAATGAAAAACGCAAAAATTGTGGCCTCTAAAATGTTATCCCGGACTGTTTTCAGCTACTAGGCAGGTAGTAAAGTTTCGGTCTCATTGCAGATAGGTCTTGTTTAAATCTTCATGTTAAGAGTGCAGTGAACTCGTGATCAGAAGAGTGTCAGTTTCACTTCTTGGTATACTCTAAAAAAAAAAACATATGATTGAGATTGTATCATAAGTTGTCATTGTCATCTGACCATAGTTAAAAAACACAAGGCAAGTGTTCTCGGGTCTTTCCTTCCAGAAAGATCTTAAACTGTCGCCAATAGCTCTCTGTGCAGCTCTAGTGTAACAATTTTTAACCGACCAACTAAACAACATGATATATATATAGGTGACTGGTGCACTTGTAAGTTTTTCATGGGCCGAATGTCTTCACATCTATAACGTAGAATGTCAACTCTAGTGTTCTCATTATTTGGCCATAGCTCAAAATTTTGAAGCCATATTGTATCTTTGCCTTTAAATAGATCCCGGAACATCACCAAAATCAGATAGCTTTAGTTTGTCATTTATCCAACCAATCCAGTAAAAGAATTACCTGAAACAGTGTTTTGCACCATGTTGCCAGATTTGGTGTAAAATCATGGGTAAATCATAGAAATCATATTAGCTAAAGTTATTTAAAAGCTTTTAAATATGCCCTGTTTTATCTATTCTTAAAATTGTTTCTAATATTTTCATAGAACTCTTCCTGAAGAAGCATTCAACAACTTCCTTCAAGGAAAGCGCCACATTGTTGTCCAGGATTACAAGTTTGCTGTGCAGAGTCTGTCGACAGCGTGCGAGTTGTACACCCAGCATTTTGGCGAACTTGCCTTAGAGTGTGGAGAAGTACATTTCCTTTATGGCAAGGCATTGTTTCGTCTCTCGCAACAGCAGGCTGGCGTGTTCGGTGGAGCTTTGAATGAAGGTTGGTAGTCCAAAATAATATAGATAAAAGTATGTACAGATGTGTGTATATTTGTTGACTGACTTGTTCTATTGATTTGTGTTAAATTTATTGAGTGTTTTTATTTACAAATTATATATTAATTTAATTACTCCTACAAGTATTTATCGTTAATCAATTTTGCTTTAACTTTGCCCTCGACAGGCAATCAAAATACTGATATTGTAAGTTTGTTTCCACAGAAATAGAGTTTATATATTTATTTTTCCAACTTTGTTTGTAATAAAATATGTTATTATAGATGTGTATTTCAAAAGTACCTGTAATGCTTAGGATTTTAATGAATTTTAAAATTATCTGTATTGTTGTGAAAGCTGCCATTGATTTGGTTATTTTAATTTTTCAAAATCCACTAAACGGTATTTGGAAAACATCTCTAAGAAAAATATAAAACTCTAATATTATGGAGGAATTAAATTTATTCCAAATATAAAAAGTCGTCAAAAGGAAATAAAATTAATTTTTTAAACGAGTTTGCAATATCATTTTTAACATTAAAAACAATTAAATTAATAAACGTTTAGAATTAAAAATAATTTAATTATACTGTATTTTGATGACTCACTTTAATGAGTTATTTTTTCACTAGTATCTTATTTTTTATTAGCTAACAAATAATATATAAATGATTTTCATTTTAGAAGTCACAGAAACAGAAGATGATGAATCTGGAAAAGCTTCTGGTATGTTAACATATATATTTATATGTATTTTTTAAGTAGTAAATTTTTATTAGACATTTCTTTCTTTGACGTTATTTATGCAGTTGAATGATTGTGTAGTTCATATTTTGTTTCTTTAAGGCATATTCTACAAGAATGTTATTTACTATTAACACATTAGCTTTTGCAGATGGCTCTGCGAGATTGGTATACAAACCATGTAATTTGTATTCACCAATCACAAAACCATTTACAAAAACTAATGTGCATTAATAATGTTCATTTAGAATGGGTCTTATTGTCAAGCAGAAAGTTCTGTATTCAATGCAAATGTCTACATTTAGGTAGCCTTAACTTTAAAATGAAAACAAAACTGTATTTTTTTTAGTTGCTAATATAAAAATAAGCGGTTCTTTTCTTTTATACGGCCTTGTATGCCAACGAGCGAAAATGTGCCAAAGTTGTTTACCTTAGGGATTACCATACACAAAAGATTGCGTTTCAGTTTGTTTGATTGAGTGTACTGAGCTAAATAAAAACGGGAGAGTAAACATGCCTTTGTCATGCATGCGTCAGTGTCATTGCTCAAAATAGTTAAAACACAGTTTCTTTGGAGTTGATTTTGGTATGGGTAATTAGCGTCTCACTAGTGGTGTCTTAAAGACGCTTAAAAGTGGTGTCTAAATGCCCCAAACGACTACCGGAAGGATTGCCAGCTCAGGTGATGTTCTCGCCATCCGAGCGTGGTTCAAAAATATGAGACATTGTTCCCTTCGAGATAGGCGCCAAACTGTCTACAACAGCCCAATGTGAAGCTCTAGTGCGATGTTAATTAACCAAACCAAAGCTTCGAGATCAATTTTAAACCGTCGACATTAGCCCATTGTGGAGCTCAAGTGCGACGTTAGTTTATTCAATCATGCAGACCTTAAAAAAAACCTTCGTAAATAATTTTGAACCGTCACCGCTAGCCCATTACGCAGTGGACGTCATCCACCGTGGTTCGAAAATAAGACTCAGCGTTTGAGTAATTAACCGTAATTGTGCATTTCTTCTTAAGTAACCATAAAGATCAGAAAAAAAGACGCATGCGCAACGCATCGGGTTGTTTGGGGTCCACTTGAAAATACAGCCAGATCCGCTGACGAGCGAAAGTCTTTACCTCGAACCGTAACTAATAGCCCATTGTACAGGTTAAGTGCGACTTATTGTCTTTATATTTTAGAATGTACTTTTTGACGTCATCTAATCGTAAATCATTTACGACTGTTTTTAACATTTTATTTTGTGAGTGGCAACATTAAAATTGTAAATAATCAATATGGCGACAAACTTTCGCTTGGTGACTATTCGAGGCTGTTTAGAAGAGAAGTACCAAATAAGCTGTTTTATTAAATATGCATCAATAATTCGTACATTGCTAGATATTTTTAAAAAAATTATATATGTTATTAATTATTTTTTAGAGGAGGACAGCAAAGAAAGTGATAAAAATGATACAGGTATTTATTATTTGAATATGTGTTAAACTTTGATTAAAATTTAATCAAACGTGTGTATATATATGTAATATTAAGATTAAAGTTAGTTGTATTTAAAGTTGATTGCAGTCATTAAAATGATTAAGTTCATTAAAAGGCCGATAAATAACATTAAGAATTTTTATTAGTCTTCAAAGCCCATGAAGCGCAGGTCATGACAATAAGACAGTCTAATCGAAAAGAGCCAGAATCTTCCCCATCAAGGGGAATCTGAGATACAACATAGGGAATTTGATAAGTGGTGGGGATTAGTCGAGACAACACATCTAATTGGTTGGACTTTCTGGCGTGGTTCCAAGAGGCAATGTTAAGCACGAGAGATAGTGAAAATGTCATAGGAAATGGTGAGGAATAGTTTGTAGAAAACATGGATTCGTTTGACTTAACAAAAGTGAAAATGCGATGTTAGCAAGAACCATATGAAAGAATTGCCTTCTGGAATGCAACCGTGAATTTGAAAGTGTGCATCGGAAAAGAAGGCCTTGGAAAAAGAGTTTTAAGGAAAAAGGGCGGTATACAAAGTGGGTTATTTAAAGAGATGGTTTTAAAAGAGATTGAAATTGAAGAAGTCAAAAAGGGTGGTTTTGTAAAAAGAAGTGGTAAGTTAAAATAGGTTAAAAACAATGGAGTAGAAATTCTCTTTCATATCTATATATACTTATTGTATAATTACGCCAGGATTTTCAGGATGACTTTGGTTTGTTAAATTTCCATTAATCGAATTTAAATCTATCTTTATACCATTCTGTTTAGCTGGGATTCTATTAAAGTATACAAGTAACTTACTGTATTCAAAATATTTGCACATGATCTAAGAAATCTAATTTTACGTACATCTCTCATTTTATTTTGTTTACAGCAGTTGATAATTAACATACTTCAAAATAGACTTTAGGCATAAAACTTCTTTTATTGATCATCCATGATATATATAATGTATAGTTGAGTTATTCTTGGGAACTATTACTTTAATACTAGACACAGAAAATGGCGAAGAAAACCCGGAGGACGACGAAGAAGCTGAGGAGAAAGAACCCTCTGAATCTACAGACTCCCCCCAGGCAGTAGTCTCCGACGAAGCCAGCAAAGAGCCAACTGAAAAGGAAGCCGATAAAACGGCTGACAAAGAGGCTGATACTTCAACAGCCTTGGACGAGTCAAAAGCAGAAGAGGAGCAACCAGAACAAGAGGTGATATAGAAATATCTTAACCTTTACAGGACGGCTGTTTGACATTTCAACCAGAATGCAATCAGTGGCGGCTCGCCCACTACAGCAAGTACAGCCGGGCTGCACCTAATTTTATTATATTTTAAAACTAAAATTATATATTTTATTAATTTTCTTAAATGAAGATTAGAATTGGAAATGGAGATAAAATTTCAACTCTTAAGTAAAAAAAATCTCCGATAAATAGCAAGCGTGTTTCCGTAATGCACAAATTCAGGAGAAGAAAAAACAAAAACTCCATTCAATAAAAATTGCAGCTAAAAAGCGAAGTTCGAAATCGGCTGCATCGTTGCCATGGCAACCTTACGTAGTATGACTTCCCCAGCACGCTAAAATGGAGGATGTGACGACACAAACGTAGCGCAAAAGGATTTTTTCAAATGAGCTGTACTGGGATTTCGAATAAATGATTGGTTCATTGCTGAATCGGCGAAGCGGGGTGGAGGAAAACAATAATTTCGAAGAATCTCTCCAAACGGAAATAGTTTTCGATAAGTTTGCACGTGTGTTGTTGTTTCTTTACTTAAATTAATATTAAAATTGACCGATTCGCAAGTTTGATAGGAGGATTGATTTTATTTTCAAAAAATAAGTAAGTGTTTTCTATTATTTTTACATGTTATCTTTCATAAAAGTTTAAAGGAAACTTTGGTTTGAGTAATAAATTTTAAAGAATGTCCGTTTGTGTATGGTTGTGAAAAAGGGGAGGGGGGGAGTTACATGTTTTCGGCTGCACTAACATTTTTGACCACGGGCCGCCACTGAATGCAATGTTAAAACCAAACACTGCCTTCTGAAGGTTAAATCTTTAAGATGTTATGGTTTTTCAGGTCTGTAAGGGTATTAAAAACAAGCAATTTATTTAAGTTTATAAGTCCTTAAATATAATTGAGACGTGTGTGTGTGTAAAAAATCACAACCTTCTGGACTTGTAACTAGTAGATGATTATTTATAGTGGGTGACAAGGAACTCTTTTATCATAACTTCCCTGCACTCTTTAAATCAAAATTTGAACCAGAACCCTATGGGCTCGTAACTAAGAGGGTCTTGGTTTAAGTTTCTACTTGAGAATGCATCAAACTAGTGATCAGAGGATTGCCATTTTCATTCCATGTGGTCCGCTAAAAATATTTGCCATGCCGAAGGTACTAGTGCACATTAAATCCACCATAGTCCAAACATCTTTGCACTGACATTATTTGCGTTGGGTGTCGGCTCGGGCTATTTTTTTAATTGGGGCTTTCAGTTGCCCAGTTTATAAAGATGTTTAGCTGGTAATCGGAGAAATGCTAGTTAGAGCTCACTAGACAACAAAAAAAAAAGTAGTGCTCTTGCGATCGAAAGGTTGCTACAAAAAAGTCGTCCAGAACATCCAGCAAATTATATTTGCGTGCATATGGGACTGGTGCACGATAAATCTGATCAAGGACCAACGTTCTCGCGCATATTGAGGTTGCGTCGGGTGCCAGCTTGGGTGTTGTCCTCGTCGTCTGACCATGTTTCAAATATACGAAGCATCTATCCTGGGTTTTTGTTTGAGATAAGCACTGAACCGCCACCAATAGCCCACTGAGCAGCTCTGGTATGACATTAATTAATTAAACCAAAAAAATTTTAATTGATGCGGTGAAAGTAAAAGTCAGTCATTTGCACAACTTTTCTGCCAGTTGTATCAACAGTCCTTTTCTTGTTTCTGAACTCGACTGTTGAAAAAGTGGTGCAAGTCTAATTTTCACTTAATTCATTGTGGTTTCAATTGGCATCATTGTGCTTGAAAGAGTTCTAGTATTTGAATCGAATGATGTAAAATGGGGATATGTGCTATGTTAAGTTTATGAAACATGTAACCTTTTTACATTTTTCGATTCCTTTTCAAGAATTTAAAATAGATTGCAGCCTACTATTGTTACCCAAGAAATTTTCAGAAGTACATTTTAAGGACCTTAAACTATAAACGGAGATTGCTTTAATTTTTAAAATAAAAGTATAAACCCTCAAGTTCTTTACATTTTACATAATTCCTTATTGATATTTTTTTTATTTTTAGGAAGAGGAACTAGATGATTTAGAGTTGGCATGGAACAGTCTTGAAACTGCCAAATCTATATTTTTAAGGCAAGTAATTTTAAATAAATTCAGTGCTTGTTGGAACTACAAAGTTTTAATTATGGTATTTTTTAATTTAACATGTGATGGCACCTGTAGCTTTTTAATTTTTTTTAAAGTGAAATTTATTTTGCATCTTTTACTTATTTCCAGACAAGGTGAGAACGATGTTGAAGCCCAACTAAAAGTTGCTGAGATTCTTCAGCTCTTGGCAGAAATCAGCATGGAGTCAGATAATAATCCAGCCGCCATCAATGATCTGAAAGAATGCCTCGTTATTAAGAGACGTCACTTGAAACCAGATGATAGGCTTTTGGCAGAAACGTATCCTTATTATCTCCTACTAAAAGATATTATCTTAACGATTTAAATTCATTTTATTAATGTCAATGTTACTGCAAGCATAATTCTATTGTTTTAATGACATTATTTTCAGTTTTATATTTTTTACATTTTTGAAATTATTATGTATTTAATGGCAATTATTTCAAGAATATTTTTAGATAATTTGAAAGACTTTCAAATTTCTAAGAGGGTATTGAAAGAAAACATCTTCCATGTTTTTCAAATATGACCTCAAAGTTTTGAGTTTCCATACTTTGAAATATTTTTCTGTTTATATTATATGTATTGTTTTTGTGTTGAGTATCCAAAAGGTCTATTTGTATTGATACATTTATTTAAGCTGTATAGATACAATAATTCGAATCAGAAAAAATTGACTTATCTGGTTATCTTCTTATTCTGCCGTTAATAATTTTATTAGACAATTTTTTTTTATTTATTGTTAATTAATGAGCGATACATTTCAATATCACTCATAAATTAACAATAAATCAATGATTATAGCATAATACAGAAGCTCTAGAAAATTGGCCATGGTTGCATCCAAAGGTTAATGGAAAGTTGTATTCTTTAAATCGGTATTAACTTCTACCACAGTTGTAATAATATCAACTTTGAGCCTCTACTTGGTCATTATTATTTGTGTTTGTTCATTTAGTTTTTAGCAAGATTGAGTGATGGGTGATAATAAATTACATATCAAAATATAAAAAAGGAACAGTAACTTTCTGAGCTCTAATGTATCTGGAAAAATGTTGCAGTAACACGATTTAAATTGAGAAGTGTATAAAGAATTAATGTCGAGTGCAAAAACAGGGTAGCTCCAGTTTTGAAAATTATTTAGGAAAGATGAAAAACAATGAGCATTTCTTGCATCATATAATACAAAAGTACTAATTTCGTTTATATCTATATAGCCATTGCTTAGAGCTATCTGATTCTTGCACTAATCGATAAAAGATTTTTTTTTCTTTATATAAATAAATAAAAGTGTATAAATTAGAAAAAAAGTGAAGCTGTTTTGTTCTTGAATCCACATTCAATGTCAAGCCCACTGTTCAACTATATGTAATATTAATTTTATTTACACTTTCATTTAGCCACATGCACATTACACAACTATTAGTTAAGTAGGCACAAGTAAAATGAATAACAATGTTTTTCACATAAAAACACTGAGGATGTTCTTTTAATAGAGGTATAACTCGCATTAGGCTTGGAAGTGCAAATTGTAATCCAAAAATAATTAATCTTGATAAAAATTCTTCAAAGAGTTTTTTCAGTATAATAACAAAAGTTATATAGAAAATGTTGAATGACCTTGTGGTGTTGAGGCGCTTGGGAAGCCAATTAGACTAAGAATGTTGTAAGATTCGAGTTTGGAAATTTGCAAGATCGAACCTTATCGCAACCAAAATTTTTTTACTTGACAGTTTTGCAATTTTCCCACAACTTTTCATCTTGAGTATGTCTTTTAACTATCGTCAACAACGTTTAATCTGTGATCGCTTTTTCAACAAATTATTAAAAGTAGAAAAACCATTTTGCTAAAAACTAATGTCATTATATTGTCTGGATAATTTATTAAATTTTGATGATACACTAACAGATAATTGAAGGGGTTAAATGGATGAAGTGTACAACATATTTTATTTCTGAGTTATTGTCTTGGATGAAGGAGGCATGTGTTGGCTTGTTTTTTTATACTGACAGTAGTACTGTAAAAGCCTTGGTAACAGAGAAGGCCCATAGTCCTCATCTACCGGCGTCGTAGAGAATTTGAATATGGCTGATACCAAAGTATTGACAAATGTTAAAATGTAGTGAATTTGTGATCGGAGGGTCAGCTCGGGTGTTGTCCTCGTTATCTGACCTTAGTTCAATTGACCTTGTTCCCGGGTCTTTCGTTCGAGATAGACCCTGAACCGTCGCCAATAGTCCAATGTGCAGCTCCAGTGCGTTATTATCTAACTAAACCTTATTAACAGAAATACTTTTGTCTGGAGAAGGTATGTGATGACCATAATACGAAGATGAAAACTTGAAGGTCAAATTTCTGGAAACTTTTTTATATATATTTCATCCACTTATCCCTTCGATTTTGATTTTTCATTCATTTTTCTACAGTATGGTCACAATCAAACTAGAATAATAATTCAGGCAATAAATGGCAGAAATGAATTTTTTATGCTAAATTGTTTTTAAAAAATCTTTAGGAATTTTATCTAAAATCTAACTTCCACACAAATCATCAAGTATTATAAAATAATTTAAACTTTTCTTTAACTCTAAAAGATTTTACCAAATGGGCCTAGCCCAACTGCTGGAAAAGATGTACAGTGACGCTCTGGAAAACTTCTCGACCACCATGAGCATCCTGCAGCTTCGTATAGACAATTTGAGAGCGACGCCGGTGTCGGACACGGTGGGGAACTTTGAGAACGCCGACCGCGAGAAGGAGATCGAGGACCTGGAGAGTGTTCTTGCAGACATCAGGGAAAAGGTAGATGACACCAAGGAGCTGATTAAAGATGCGGAGAAGGTGCTGAGAGAAGAGATCAGCAAGAGGTATCCACCGACCGAAGAGGTGGGTGACTTTTAATAGCATTATTAGATGTCTGTTATTGACATTGATTCCTGGATTGGAATTTTTCTGGATTATTATCATTTTTCTATTTCAACTATTCATGTATGACACAAATTAGTATATATCAAGCGACCCGGTCAGGCTCGCAACGCTAAGCCAAAAAGGAAGAAATAATGCCAACTCGTGAAAGCAGCCAACAAGAAACGAACGGCCAACGGGACTAAGCTTATATATACGCTGCACAACTCCCAACGTTAAATCGTGTCCGTAAAAAATATTCCAGAACCCGAACTACATTTCGTAAAAAAATAAAACCAGTATTGGTGGAACCGTATCGGTGAAACCTTTAATTTAATACAATAATATATTTTTTTAAATTGAAAATTAACGAAGAGTTTTTTAATTTGCGTAAAGTCAGTCGATTTGTCACTTTTCAAATTATGAAGCCCAAATTTGTTAAACAAGCTAGACACCACATTATTCAACCAATTCTTTGGATTAATAGCTTGTATGATAGCTTTATGGCATCACTAAGATCGCATGTTACTTTTAATTTATAATTTTATTTATTTATATGTTTATTAGCTAAAAAAGTAATTAAATAATATAAGCCAAAATTTTCGCCGTCAGGCAATCATTAACCAAATATGAACTCTTCCCACTTTCCGGTCGCCAAAGCAAATTATGTTTTAGAGCGACTTAATAAAAGTTAAAATTATCGGCAAATAATACTCTAAAAAATAAAAATTATACCTTCTGTAAGATAAAAATACCCTTTATTCGATGCAACAATTTTCATATCACTTGGACAATTATTAATGAAGATAGAAGCATTTCAAATAATTAACATTATTTAGTATTTTCTAATAGCGGTCCTTCGCGGGAGAAACACCCGAACTAGCAACCATTTTCCCTATCAACAGGGTGAAAGAAAGGGAGGGAAGGAGCAAGGTGACTGTTGCATTCAAAAGAGTCTTTTAATACAGCGCGTGTGATTAATTTTTCCTTGAATTAACGGATTTAGCTAATGACACGGGAAAACAAATAGTAATTTTTAAAAAGTTTAAATGGTGATTGGTCTGACATTCTCCAAAAGGTGGGTTGAAAAAAAAGGACTGATATCCCCGCCAAAAAAACTTTAGAGAGTTTGTTTGACTTTCAAGTGACTGTCCTGAAAAATCTGCGAATTGTCACTACATTTGGGCACTAAATCATCATATTTTTCGTTTCTTGTCAATTTATATCTAAAACGAAACATGAATTTTGTACTTTATTAAGAGTTCATGAATTTTCTAATAATTAAAAAAAAAATTTATTTACCATTGGAGGTTTACATCAAATCACATTTTAGTCATGAAAAAGGTTTTAATCTGTTTATTTTAATCTTGTGTTTGACGCAGTATGGCCTATGAAGGTCCTTGCACTTCAAACTTCCAACAACCAATCAAAAGTCGATATAATTCAAATAAAGTGTAAAGAATTGAGGCAAATATTTACCTATTACCGATCCAAGTCTGCTTAATAAATAGAGTAAAAGGAAAACTGAAAGCATTATATGAAGGCTATTTAATGCTTATGAAATTATTATAATTGTATTGCAATTCTAAAAGAAAATTTTAAGATAACACCACAAAAATTAGTATTAAAAAATACTTGTAAAAAGTTGTTTGACCAAAAACAATTTTACAAAATCGTGTGACATTTCCCTAAAACGCTACTTGAAATAATATATATACCAAACAATATGGATCTTTTTTAAAAAAATTATTAAAATATTGACATAAATTTTATTATTTCTTTACAGACTGGATTTCCCGCAGCCTCTGAAAAGGCTGAAACTAACAATAAACCAGTCACCAATATCACACATTTGTTAAAAAGAAAGGTAAAACTGACATTAAGTATTTTATTTTTAAATAGTCTATATTAATATTAGAATTTTATTTCAGAACTATATTTTTAATAATTCCGGTAAATTCCTAGTGTACGGTGCCTCCTTGGCGCGATTCTGAAAATTGGCGTCATGGCCTTTGCAAAACAATGTGAAACGGTGTGCGAAAAAAAAGTAGGGTTGCCGTACATCATGATATTGCTAGAAACGTCATGAAATAGGGTTGCCAAACTATAAAATTTATCGCCCACCAATTGTCGCCAAAACACATTTGGCGGGGGCACCGTACACTAGGAATTAACCATAATTCCTTTTAAAAAAACTGAATACTTCAATTAACTAAACTTGAATGGAACATTTTGTTTTATCTTATCCAGCATAAATTAATATTTCCATTTTGTGGAGGCTCCAAAGCATACAATTTTGTTTCTTTTGCAGCAAATAAAGTTTGGTTTTTAATTAAATTATGTTTGTTTTAAAAAGAATACACAGCACTTGCTTTTTCAATTTTTTTTAAAGCAAAAGAAAGCATGATTGAACAAATAGCTCCGCAGACCATGGATTGTGTTACATGGCAGTATTGGAAAGCGTGGTCAGTAAAACAGGACGTAGAACTAAAACATATTTATTATTCCGGAACGAAAAGTAAACATAACTAGTAACAGAACATGATTTCGAAACTGACAATGACCAGACGTCGACAGTATTTATACTGCCGACTGTGCGTAGACGGGTGCGCATGCAATGCGCGATGCTGCTGACCCCATGCGTCGATGGGTGCGCATTCACTACGTGTCAAATCATAACACTCCTTCCTCCCAGTTAATGCGTCACAAAGTCTCTGTATCTTTCTGGCTTTCGAATCGTTCGTCTTGGACGTGATTGTGGAAGATCAGGTGCTTGTTGACACACAACTCTTTCAGATGGAACACTTGGACTCTGTGGCACTGTAGAAGTTGACGGTTGGCCATTAGACAACTCTAACGGCTCTTCTTGATCCACAGTTGGCATAACTGGTTCAGGAGCCTGCGATGGCAAGTGGAGGGTAGGCCTAGTGGATGGTGGAGCACGCATCATCTGGTCAACATGACGACGCACTATCTCTCCAGAATCAGTAGCAGCTCGATAAGACACAGGACCTGTCGACTGAGTCACTACAGCTGGAATCCACTCTGGACCTTGAGAGTAGTTTCGGACCATTACTGGATCATCCACCTCGAACTGTCGTAATGGTCGATCACTAGTTTTCTCAAAAGCTAGTTCCTGCTTCTCCCTCTGATCTTTCAAGAAATCTGGGTGCAGCCTGTCTAAACAGCTTCGTAGTCGTCTTCCCATCAACAGCTCCCCAGGACTAAGACCAGTGACGGTGGAAGGCGTGATATGTTGGTGCAGAAGGAACTGAGCAAGACGTTTCTTCCACGTTCCCTTCACAATCCGCCTTAGAGAGTCCTTGGTACTCTGGACGACTCGTTCTGCTTGTCCATTGCCAGCAGGACGTCGAGGAGCAATCAGCACCCTACGAACAGCATTTCCATCTAGAAAATCTCCATATTCTTTCGATTGGAATGGTGGTCCATTGTCTGACACTACAACGTCGGGAATGCCATGAGTTGCGAAAATGTCTCTTAAAACATCAATGGTTGACGATGCAGTCGTTGAGGACATTTCTTTCACTTCTGTATATTTGGAGAAGGAATCAACAACTACCAGGAACTTGCGTCCTTGGAACGGACCAGCAAAGTCCACATGGAGCCTGGACCATGGAACTGTGGTGATTTCCCATGGATGTACGGGAGCTTGTGGTGGTGCATGCCTCGTTTCTTGGCACGACAGACAACCTGCCACATGACCTTGAATCTCAGTGTCTATGTGCGGCCACCATACGTAGCATCGAGCTAGAGCTTTCATGCGCTCCACTCCTGGATGTGCCAGATGCAGCTCCCGCAACACGAGTTGACGTCCCCTTTCAGGTATCACTACTCTATTCCCCCAAAGGAGACAATTCTTATGAGCTGACAACTCACTCCTTTTCCGGAAATACGTATTAAACTCCGAACCCAGGTCCCGTTCTGGCCATCCCCTTAACACAAAATTTAGAACCCTTGATAAAATCGGATCCCTACATGTAAACCCAGCAATTTCCTTTGCACTTAAGGGAGGACACTCGAGGTCTTCCATGAAAAGAACCTCATATGGGGGAGGAACCTCAGAATCCGGTACTGGCTTTGGAATTCTACTTAATGCATCCGCGTTCCCTATCTTTTTCCCTGGCCTATGAATGAGGGAAAAATCATACGCATTTAACATGAGAGACCAGCGCAACATTCGGGGAGAAACAATCTCGGGAGTTGGCTTCGTACGACTAAATAATCCCAACAATGGCTGATGGTCAGTAACTACTGTGAACGTATGCCCATAAAGGAAATGATGAAATTTCTTAATAGCCGAAACAATGGCAAGTGCCTCTTTATCTATTTGCGCGTAATTCCGCTCTGTTGATGTCAAAGTTCTGGACGAAAATGCGACTGGTGCTTCCCGTCCATCCTGCAACTTATGACTTAACACAGCCCCTACACCGTAAGGAGATGCATCGCATGTAAGAACTATTGGTAACGATGCATCGAAAGGCACAAGCACTTTGGAAGAAGAAATCAAATCCTTTAAGTCATTAAAGGCATCTGTATGCATTTTTGTCCACTTAAACTCAGCATTACTGTCCAACAACCTATGTAAAGGCTCAGCAATTGTAGCTTTATTCTCAAGAAATCCATGATAAAAGTTAATTAAGCCTAGAAATGCACGCAAGCGCTGTTTATCAGTAGGAATTGGTATAGCACGAATAGCTTCGATCTTAGATTTAGATGGATATATACCCTCTTTATTGACACGATACCCCAGGAAATCCACTTCTTTTACCCCGAAAAGGCATTTTTCCTTTTTTGCACGTAACCCAGCCTTTTTAAGCCTACTGAGAACTTCAGTTAATCGGCACGCTAACTCTTCACGTGTTTCTGCACGAACTAGGACATCGTCAAAATATGGTATTACCCCCTCTAATCCTGCAAAAAGTTCTTCCATTAAACTCTGAAAAAGTCCCGGAGCTACATTTACCCCAAATTGAAGTCTATTTACCTTAAAAGCTCCCTTGTGAGTTATTATAGTCTGAGCCTCCGCAGATTCTTTATCTACACGCAGCTGTAAATAAGCCTGGGCCAAATCAATTTTTGCATAAAATCCACCCCCTTTTAGATTAGTTAACAATTTGTTAATTGCTGGTATCGGATAGGGGAATGCTGCCATAGCCTTATTAAGTGAGGTTTTATAATCTCCACAGAGTCTCACCTGCCCAGACGGTTTTAACACCGGAACTACTGGAGTAGCCCACTTTGGATTATTATAAGGCTCTATAACTCCCTCTTCAAGAAGCTCTTTTAAAGCAATTTCTATTTTTGCCCTAAATGCTAGTGGAACATTCCTAGCCTTACACCTGATAGGTGGAACCCTGGAGTCTATAGGTAGCTTAACCTCTGGACCAGTGTAAGCCCCTAACCCCTCACTAAATACTTCATGAAATTCATTCACTACTTCCAGAACAGGGTCAGAAATTGAATTTATCCCACTTATAGAAATGCCTAACGGATCAAACCATGAATACCCCAGAATGTTAGTGCAATTAAACTTTGCGACTAAGAGTTCCAATTCTGGGTTGAAATTTTTAAACTGAACCTCTACAGTGCATCTCCCAGCAAGGTTTATGTTGTTTTTCAGGAAATCGCGTAATTTTACCGAAGTAGTACTTAATTTTGGCCTTTTAGATCCAAAAATCTGTTTAAAGGTATTAAAAATAAATTATGGAGTAGTAGGACCCGGAATCTACCTCCATGTTAATCTCATGTCCCTCTAGTTTAACAACAACATTGTCTTTAAGGGAACTGCACTGCAAAGAATTTAAACAGTAATCATTTTTCAAAGAGCTGACCACTTCTATGCCATGTAATTTCCGGAAATTCGGATTTTTAGGCTCGTGGCCTTTTTTACGGCAGACACGTTCAATGTGCCCTTTATTCCCACAAGCCCTGCAGTTTGCATCTCTAAATCTGCAATTTACACGTTCATGTTGTTCTCCGCATCCAAAACAAGCATTTTTGGTTGAAAAATTTTTACCTTTACTGAACTCCGATCTTTGTTTACGTTCGCTTTTGCCTTTTCCCGACTTCACGTAATCCACGAATTCAGCACCCGCGACCCGTCCCGAATTCAAAGAATGCATACTTTTAACTTGAGAAGCAGCAGATTCGTGGGCCAAAGCTTTAGAAACGGCATCCTCAAGAGTTAAACTTGTTTCCGATAACAACCGCCTCTGCACGCCCTCGTCTCGTAACCCGCATACGAGCTGGTCGCGGAGCCTCTCCGACAAGGTTGCATCGAAATCGCATACCTCCGCAAGTCGCCTTAACTCGGCAACGTAATCACTAATCCCTTCATTTGGATTTTGAATTTGCTTATGAAATTTGAAACGGGAAAATATAATGGATGGTCTCGGACTAAAATGAGTTTTCAAAACAGCTGTTATTTCGTCGAAAGTCTTTTGGGCAATAGTCGACGGCGTAATTAAAGACCTGATAATGCCTACTGTCTTAATACCGCAAACGGCAATTAAGGTAGCACGTTTCCGTTCGGCAGTAGTAATATTATTTGCCTCTAAATAATATGTTAACTGCTCGCAATACAAGTCCCAAGAACTAGGGTTTGATACATCGAACTCGGAAATCGAGCCGACGGCGGCCATCACGGGAGCGGGGTTCAGAAATTTTTTTTTTAAAACGTACTAAAACATCCGCCCTTGTCAGAAAGAAGCAGTAATTCTCATACCTGCATCCGGGGAACCGCAGTAATTCTCATACCTGAATACAGGGAACCGCCCACCCGTGCCGCGAAAGTCGAACACACCTCGTCGCCAATGTTACATGGCAGTATTGGAAAGCGTGGTCAGTAAAACAGGACGTAGAACTAAAACATATTTATTATTCCGGAACGAAAAGTAAACATAACTAGTAACAGAACATGATTTCGAAACTGACAATGACCAGACATCGACAGTATTTATACTGCCGACTGTGCGTAGACGGGTGCGCATGCAATGCGCGATGCTGCTGACCCCATGCGTCGATGGGTGCGCATTCACTGCGTGTCAAATCATAACAGATTGGAAACCTCTTTTATACACCTTGCACAATGTTTTTTTTTAATTTGCTTGATTGAACATATTTAAATAAAAAAAATGGCATCAATCTCTTATTGGTAAATATAATTTTCATTTCTAATTGTTTCATACTGCTCCCCTTGCTTGCCACTGTAGCTCTTTGAGGCACACAATTTTAAAGAGGGAAAACCCAAGTTTCACATAGAACACGACTGTTTGAAGCACATTTAACATGTTTTAAATTGTATAAATTTTGGTTCTAACTTGCTTGCGGAATTTAACATTTCCTAGTATGGCTAACTGAATTGCAAAACAAAATTACTGAATTACAAGTATTCTACAGCTAAAAAATAGCACAAAACCCTCACCAAAATTGTGAAATTGAAGGTTTTATGCAGGAAAACTAGGTTCTTTAATAGATAAATCTAATAAAGGTTTTTGTTTCAAATTAAAACTTGCAAAAAAAGAACTTCAATTTGGAAGCATTAAAATTATTCAAGGAAAAATGCAGATTTTTTTTTTAATTATGTAAGACATTTAAAAATTCAAGGAAAAAAATAACCTTATAAAAACCATTAATTTTGGATGAATGTCTTTTGCTGGGTTGAGGTAGGTTAACAAATTTCCCACTATGCATAAAAATGTGGGACAGATTCTAACCCCAAAGAGTTAATTTAATGTGAGAAAGTAAATTTACCCAATTAGAAACTGTCTTTTATACCAGGGTCTAACAAAAAAATAAAGGGAATCGTTGTAAAAGATGCAGTCTGCGTAATAACTATATCCAATAAAATAATTTCATTCTGTACAAGACCAAATTTTTTTAATTGTATAACTGGGTACAAAAAAACATTTAAATATTAATTGGGGAAACAAGCATGGTGAACCTATAAAACCGTTCCTTACTTATTATAAATCAACGATGTTTTTATTAAAAGGCTCGAAAACTAATAGATCTGAAGAGTGTGGAGCCGCGTATAAAATAACATGTCTGCTATCGGCAAAGAAACTCTTTTATTTTTGTTACAAAATTACTTTTGATACGTTCAAAACATCGCTCTCTAAAGAAAAGACAGTGTGTGTAGTTCACTTCAGTTCAATGGTGTGGTCGCCACAGAGCTCCCCCGCAAGTCGGAACGACGATACTGTTGTCACAGTAGTCTGAAACGAACAGTCCTTCCATATCTAGTCGTGACTGTTCTTGGTTGAGGATTCGACTCCAGACGAGGAATAGCAGGATCTTCTGCGGCAAGAAGAAATGCCGGTTTCAGACGGTTTATCGCGACGTTCTTCTCCGCACCCTTGATTAGTAGCTTGAAAAACTTGGGACCCCGTTTAAGAACTTGAAACGGGCCCTCGTACGGCTGTTGCAAAGGTCTCCTCACCATATCTTGCCTCACAAAGACATGCGTAGTTTCCATCAAATCTTTGCAGACGAACACATCCGTCTTTGAATGCCTGGACGCTGGCGTAGGCTGCAACCTCTGCATGGTATCCCGCAGACGCTGAACGAACTCTGCATGCGTAGGAGTACTGGACGCTGGTGAAGAACGAAAGAACTCACCAGGTAATCTAAGCGTTGTTCCATACACGAGTTCGGCTGAGCTCGTTCCAAGATCCTCCTTGAAACAAGATCTAATGCCTAGCAGGACACTTGGAAGTACTTCTACCCATCTTTCTGTGGCCTGGCATCTGATGGCTTGTTTAAGCTGGCGGTGAAACCTCTCCACCTGACCGTTAGATGCGGGGTTGTAGGCGGTTGTCCGGTACTTCTCCGTCCCGATGAACCTCATCAATGCCCGGCAGATTTCAGATTCGAAAGATCTCCCCTGGTCGGTTGAAATGTACTCAGGGACTCCAAAACGGGATATCCATCCTCCGAACAGCGTTTCAGCTATGGTTGCCGCAGTCTGGTCCACCATGGGGAATGCCTCCGGCCACCGGCTGAATCTGTCGACACATGTAAGGCAATAGGAGAATCCTCGAGAAGTAGGAAGAGGACCTACCACGTCGATGTTTACGTGGCTGAATCTACACTTTGGTAGGGGGTAACTCCCAACCTCGGACTTCGTGTGGCGGTGGACTTTGTTTTTCTGGCATTCCAGGCACCCTTTACACCATGCAGCAATGTCCTTGTGCAGGTCCTTCCAGATGAAGCGCTGTCGAACCATGTTAGTTGTGGCTTTTATTCCTGGATGGGCCAAGTTATGTAGAACTAGAAAAACTTGAAAACGAAAGTCTTTAGGTACATAAGGACGAACAGTTCCAGTTGACGTATCGCATAGCAAAGTCAAATCGGTTTGTGAGAAATGAAGCGGTTTCAACTTAAGACCAGAATCGGAATTTAAAACCTGCTGTAGTTCCTCATCATCAACCTGAGCTTTAGCCATACCATCATAATCAATATTTGTAGGTACCTGTATTTCTGAAATGCGAGACATCGCGTCCGCGACACAATTTTTGTCACCTGCCAAATATGAAAAATTTGTGGTAAATTGACTTAAGAATTCTAAATGGCGCTGTTGGCGAGGAGAACATTTTGCACTGCAATTTTTGAATGCGAACGTAAGGGGTTTATGATCTGTAAAGATTACAAAATCTCTGCCCTCTAACATGTGTCGAAAATGTCTGACAGCGCAATATGCAGCCAAAAGTTCACGGTCATAGGTACTGTACCTGCGTTCCGCGGCATTAAGCTTTCTCGAAAAAAATGCTAATGGCTCTACGACGTTTGAGTACATTTGTTGCAAAACACCCCCTATTGCGATTTCCGAAGCGTCTACCACAGATCCGAGCGATGGATAAATGGCATGGCATATTGAAGAACTTTAAATAATTATTCTAAAAATAGTAGGGATGAACCGGATAGTGGTTTTGCCGGATATCGCATATCCGGCGCACATTACAAACCGGATATCCGAACTGGATTTTGCCGGATATCCGGCAGTTTATTTTTTATGAAAATAACTTCTCATACACACTAGAAAAAACGGAAATCGGTCAAAAATTTAAAAATATTTTGTTAATCTGTAATATTTTCCAATTTCTTATCTTTAAAGTGATACCAAAATTGAATAAACATTCAAAAAACTTTTTTATTTACAAAGGGTTATTCTAGGGTGCTGTTAGCAATGGTCGTATGTTTTGTACATTTTACACTTAATTTCTGAATAATTTTAATTTTACCATATGCTCTTTCATTCCAAACCTCAAAACTCAAGTTTGCTTAGACTTTTGAGAAATTTATGTTTTAATTCAACTTTATATTAGTTGTGAGCTGTGATGACCCTCCACCATAACGATTCGTTAAAAATATAATTTTAAAGTTAAAAATTTGAGAAAAAGTGGGTTTTTTAAAGTCTCTATTGGTTAAAGGGAGAATCTGCATACTGTGAATACATTGGTAGAATTTTCAGGAAAATACTTAAAGCAAGAACAAAGAAAATTGATCGCCACAAAAAAAATCTTCGATGTTTTATTCATCCGGATATCCGGCATGGAAAATCGGATATCCGGCACTTTGCTTCCGGATATCGGATAGTTAAAAAGCAGCCGGATACCGGATATCCGTTACATCCCTAAAAAATAATTAATATATTGATTTAACTGGATTTTATTCAAGTTATTTACCTATTGTGTTTACAGAAACCTGATGATGACGACAAGGAAAGGGAATTAAAGCGCCCAAAGTTGACTTCTGCTGTTCCAAATGGGACACAAAAGTATGTCGATTCTTAATGTGCTTCATTATTTCGTAAAGCTTTGTAAAAATAAAAATTGTATATTTCCAATTACCGTATATATTTGGGTGTAAGCGGAGAAAATTCTGTCAAAATTTTCCTCAAAAAGTATGTAATCTTAATGTAATTGTAAAGTCAAGGAAATATCAGGGCACTTTTTTTTTTCTCCAGGAGTTTGTTGCCACCCTGTCGTGTTCCTTTTTCAATTATGTCCACAAAACCTAAACATTTGAATTTCCCTACAAAACAATTTCAGAGTGTTTGATTGACTGAAAGCAAGCATCGAAAACAACAGACCTTGATGCCAGGCACATTAATTTTTCCCTTGGAAGAGGGGAGAAGTTTTGCAGCACAAATACACTACACTTTGTGTGCTTTCATTTAAAATTTTTAAAAATTGTAATGTAATTTTGATAAATATAGTTTATTTTAGTATAAAATCTCTAATAACAAAGCAAAGTTTCTAATATATGCAGTCAGTGTAACTACAAATCATCGCAAATTGTATTAGTAATGACAGCTTACTTGAAATTTTGATAGCTTTTAAGTGTAAAAAACTGTAGCAATTACCAAATAGGTTATGCTTAGTAAGGATACAAATAAAGGAATAAAAATGCTGATTTCCGTGTGTCCATCATTGAAACCACGTGATACGTGGAAATGCCAATTCATTCATGCGCCAATATTACTTGGCAGGCCTTGGCGACTTTCAGAACTAAGCGAGATTGAAGTATTGTAATACGGTTTTGTGTTTAATTTTGTATTTAAATATCGTTTTCTTTTTAACGAGTGGCACAATTTAAGGGAGTTTAACAGATATATTAAGGAGATTTTTCTTACTTTGTAGTTTTGAAATAATTGCATTACGTTTTTATGTAAAAAAAATTTACCATAAGCGAAGTTCTTTCAATTCCTATTTCGTATACTTCAATAAGAAAATATGAACAATAAAACCTGAGAAATATAAAGAGTTTCGCTTCTTCGAGAATTGAACACAAATAAAATATTTTCGTTTCGTTAATGAAGAGGAAATATTTAGCGCATATTGTTTGAAAATAAGTAAATACGTACATATATGTTAAGAAGTTAAATACAGACAGAACTCTTTATCACAAAAAAGAAGAAAATGCGCCAAATTTGAAACTCCTGCAGATGTCTGAACGCCAAATGAATGCGCTCTCTATTTAATATTACAACTCTGTGGTTGAACTAAACAAAATGTACATTTGGACTAATTGGAGATTCTAAATAAAACCTTCATTGCATCATGTTGAATAATTATTTTAACCACTAAAAAATATTATAAGCTTGAAACTACATGAGAAATCTGAATTCAAAAAATTTAAATCCTCCAAGAAAATAAATGCAAAGTGATTCGTATTTGCACAGCTGTGTAATATTTACACTGCAAGTATTGTGCAGAGTTGCCAAATTGAACTTAAATTATATTTGGCAACATTTATTTTACCGCTTATACTTAAGTACAACTATCAAAAATTGTGTAAAATTTTTGCTTTATATCTATATTTGAATTCTTACAAATTTCCTTTTGCAACTTGATGCATTAAATGCAAAATTTACATTTCAACTGTTGCACTGCAAAAGTTCCTTGTCTTGATGTTGCATTTGTCTAAAATTTCATATTTATTTTTCAGGTAAGCGAATAAAACTCTGAGTGCTTTTCTACTTCTCTTTTCTCAAAGAAGGAAGTTGTAAATATTTATGTGTTTGGCATTTTTTACTTTTAGAAGTTCTGCATTTGTACATTTTTACATTAAATGGATTCTTTTTGTATTTAACTAAAGTTTTGAGTGTTTTTATTTTTTAATCCATTCCTATTTTCTTCACTTGTATAGAGTTACCAACAATCGTATTTTATAAACAGTGTATACAGCAAAAATGAAATATTTCTTGTACCATAGTAATAAATGTGAGATTAACATTTTTATTTGATAAGTTGACTGGTTTGAATTATTTGAAGTAAACTGCTATCATGATTAAACAGAAGTTGGTATTTCATGCCAGTTAATAAACACATTTAAATTTCTCTACTTTTAAGTATTGTAATTAATTTGAGCTTATTTACTAAATGTCAATTATGAAGGGAATGGAATCACTAATGAAATCCACATATTTTATGTTCACATTAGGTCTAACTTTGTTTACACTGAAGTTATTTGAAATTTTATTCCTCGATATTAAGTTTTTCGAAACACTAAGGCTTTTTTTTATTATTAATGGAGGTATGTATATTTTTTAAGCATACTGTATAATTGTGAATTACTTCCGAGTAGTTTTTCTGTTCTAAACACTAGGGGCTCTGTCAACCCCCCAGAGGATTGCTAGGCAATCTTCATTGGTTTGCTTCGCAAACCAATTCTAGCTTTACAGTAGAACACAATAAAAATTTGTCCTATCAAAAATAATTTTTTATCTATATAAATCAATACTGGAAAGTCTAAAGGTTGAAAATTTTTAAATCCTACCCAACTTCTAAACTAACATTTGATTTTCAAATATGCTTCCTTGCATTCTGCTTAAATATTGCAGCAACATTATTTAAATTCATTCTCAAACCCATGATCATACTACAGTAAACGCTCGTTTTTACGAATTCGTAGGGAACAACCAAATTGTTCGTAAAATCGAAAGTTCGTAAAATCGAATATCATAAGAAGTAGATAAATTGTATGCTTATTTTTGTTAAACTGTCTTATCTTTATAAATAAAGCATTATTTAGAGATTATGTTAGAAAGTAAAGTTATATATAGTTATTCTATATAAGAAACAATTGTAAAATAAAATAGTTAAATAAAAAATATTAATTATACCTTTATTGATGAAAAATCAAGCATCAGAATAATCGCTAGTTTTCTGTTTTAAAACAACATTTTGGAAAATACATGTTTTCATTTTATCGATGTTTGAAAGCATTTCACTATTGTCCTCCTCAAAAGAGGCCTACTCTTGATAACCATATTCAGTTTCGTGAAGCTCAACCCGTGTCTGGATTTATTTTTTTGCAGCCAGCCGTCCGATGCCTTGAAGTCCTTTGATGTTGACCATTAAAACAAAGTTCAATCGTTCCTTAAGCACATTTCATTACACGGAATGTTCGTTCCTATAATTTTCCTCATTCAAGCAAGTAAAGCTTTTTCCAGTTTGGGATATATTGCTGCTCTAAAATATTTTCGAGAGGGGCACTTTTGCTGGTTTTGTTTGCATATCCGACGATTTTTTTCTCTTGCTCTTAAAATTATCTATAGGCTATTCTTTGGAATTCCATATTTCTTACAGATTTTTGTCTTGCTTAAAATTTTCTCTTCTTTTAAAATTTTCTTTTTTGCCTCATCAGATAAACTAGTGCGTTTCTTCAACTGAGACGCATGACTAAATTTCCTCAACTAAAACTGGCTCCAACTCCCTCTGAAGTCACACGAAACTTCAGACATTGAGGGTCCAGATGAAACTAACCCCTACAAAACTTATAACAAAGCACCCCCTTTCCCCGCTCGACATTGACACATGTGTATTAAATGTAAGGGAAGGGTAAAGATTGACGTCAAACTGCCGCTCTCCAATCACATGCCTGCTATCCACCTGCTGTTGGACCCTATATTTTTTCTCAGAATGACCTTGAAATGTTTGTATGTGTTCCATTGTTACTCCCTAAACATATGAGCTTTTAAACTTTGTGTGATGTCAGGTAAACGCTAGCGAAGTATGAAAATGAGTTCGCAAAAACGAGATTTTTCAAAATTTTAGTTCGTAAATGGGAATTAAAAATATCATTATGCCTATGGGACCATGTTCGGGACCAGACACTAATTCGTAAAATCGTGAGTGTTCGTAAAAACGAGCGTGTACTGTATCATTAAATTGACACTAAATCATAAATCAACATAGAAAAAACTAAGTCGGTCTGTGATAACAGCAAATTATAATAACCCAAAAACTGATAACAAAACATTCGAAAAACCAAATTCTAACTTTTGCTTCTAATCGCTAAATTGTACTTCCAACCAGATTGCATAATATTTTTGGAACTAAAAGTAATACACCAATGAAGATATATATCCAGTTATAGCACTTGTAACTTATTTTCTGTGGCAGCCATTCGTTTCCTTTTGTGACTGCACCATTCGGAAAATGAGCAATCTCATTTAATTTAAAAGATACAAATTTAAACTTGTTGCCATCCAAAAGAGGAGTGAGCTTATAGCAGAGAGTTACGAGTTTAGATTGTTGTCAGCCTCTGTGTAGAGGAGGCTGATGCGTTAAATATGTGAGTGTCCAACTCTCTTCATAATGGTTAATGGAATTTCACTTTGGGTGCAAAATACCTAGTTAATACCGAAAAACTCGTTTTATTCTACTTTTATCCAGCAAAAAAAATCGTTCATTGATATTCCACTATAACCTATTTTTTCTACATAATTTTATTTTGGATCCTTCCTTGTTTAACAATATTCAAATGAGGATATTTGAAGGTTTGGTTAAAATTGCAAAATGTTTGAAAAAATTTGGTGCACAGGAAAAATTCCTTATCCAGCAAAAGAATTGTTTGAATTCGAACAGAAGTTTTACTCTTGCGTAATTTTTTTTTTAATACAGATAGAATTTGTAGCTTTTTGATATTAATATTCTTATTAAAATTTGCATTAAAATTTGTTATTAAAATTCTAGAAAATGCATGTTACAGCCTAACGAAATTTGTGTAGGACATTCCAATACAAAATATTAATAAGTAATAGAAATTTAAGTGTTTTGACGCGCTTCAAGTGTTTATAGTATCAATATTTCAAAATTGGTAAAAGAAATTTTTAAATAATTTGCATAAATTTTTATGTTTAGCTTTACAAAATTTTTAGTTCAATTTGGAAAAATAACTTTTAATATGGGATTTCAAATTATTTTGAAATCGATTGCATTTATGGAGTTTTCCTCACAAACCAACCTGAACATCCTCAAAACAACTAAGATTTCTAACAACTAAATTAGAAAAATTAAAGATCCATGATGTTTATTTAGAGTTTGATGTTAAATAAAACACATTAAATGAAATTAATGCAAAATTTTAACATAAAGATGAGATAGTTTACCACTAATCGACAATTTGCACGTGTTTGAAATCCCACTGCCCTGATCTAATTGTCCAATTTTTGCACTTCGTATGAACATTCTTATTGTTGATGAAGGCTAGGTCCAGGGTGTAAAAAATCACGATACTTTTAAAGTATAAAAAAAATCCATTTTTTATTTAAAGGGATTTTTTTTATTCGAAATCAGTTTTCTTAATACGTCTACTAGACACACAAATACTTGTCCCAAATTACATGTTTTGTGCATTCGTTACATGTGTATAATTACTCATGCAGTCAATGGATTGTTTTGCTCTTACTTTCCTATCTACCAAGAAGTAAAAAAATACATTTCTTTTAAAGTCACAATGATGTATTATGTCATATATATTCATTTCATAGCATATATTAACAAGCCATTTCGAATCCATATTTTATAGTACCTATGTCACAAATACATTGAGTTTCAATTAAAAATGGTACTTCTTTTCTATTTATTCACTATATGGGTTGTTCAGTGTTCACTCTAGAAATAAAAAAGGGCAGGGCGCTGTTGGCTGTAAAAGGGCACCCCGTTTTTGTAAAGGCACTTGCAGTGGCGGCTGGCCCACTACAGCAAGTACAGCCGGGCTGCACCTAAATTCATCAAAAACTAAAATCAGATATTTTACTAATTTTCTTAAATGAAGATTATAATTGAAAATGAAATTTCTACGGTAGTAAACAAAATCTCCGATAAATAGCAAACCTTTTTGCCGTAATGCACAATTCAGAAGGGAAAAAAACTTCAGTCAATGAAAATTGCAGCTAAAAAGCGAAGTCAGAAATCGGCTGCATCGTTGCCATGACAACCTTACGTGGTATGACTTCCCCTTCACGTTAAAATGAGGCTGTGACGTCACAAACGCAGCTCAAAAGGATTTTTTCAACTCGAGCTGTAGTTGGGAATTCTGTGAATTGATTGGCTCCCGTGTTTGAATCGGCGGGACGTGTGGGGAGGGGACCGAGTATTTTACTAGCATCTCTAGACCGCTTTGCCTGATGGAGGAAAAGCCCCTTGGCTCGATAATTGTTTCAGCTTTGGCGGTATCGATAAGTGCTGTTTCGCAACCCTGTGGAAGGAATGGCTGTTGAGGGAGTGAATGGGAGCGCTTCGATAGACAAATGGATTTCTGAATTATTTTAATAATTTTGGATTCACACTTTTATCTTTAATTTTTGATTTTATTTTTCAACAAACAGATATTTTATATGACATTCTTCAAAAAAAATCTTTAGATATAAATTATTGTCTTCAGCAAGTCAAAGGTAATTCAGAACATTATAAGACAAAACCATAATGAGAACACGTTCAAACGTATTTTTGAAATTGCGAATTCGAAAACAGAAATTGTTTTCAAAAGACAAGATGACTTCCGAACTCACGAAGATGTGTTTAAGATATAATGTGTTTAAATTTTGGATACCATAATAATGGAATTTGACGTAAGATTTAAAGATAGCGAATGTCTATATTTTTTTTGTTTTGCCGATTCCTGAAAGTTTGAGGATTTTTCGATAAATATCACAGAAATGGCTTTTGAAAGTTTGAATTTTTTTGGGGGGGGGGGGGGGGGATCACATGATTTCGGCTGCACTAACATTTTCGACCACGGGCCGCCACTGGGCACTTGTTTTTAAAAGGGCACTTTTTTTAAAAAAAGTTTGAGATGGGCGTGGCCACCCGTTGATATATCGGTTCCGTCAACAAACACAAAAAGTTCCAATTTGTTGATTGATATTGCGCTAGAGCTGAATATTGGGCTATTGGTGACGATTCGGGGCTTATTTTGTAGGAAAGACTCGTACAAAATTGATGTCTCTTTATGAAGATACTACCCAGGTAGCACAACAATATTGCCCAATATTGGGCCAATGTTGGCCAATCTCACTGTGGATTGGTGTATATCGAGAGCGAGCTACATTCCAGAGAAAGGGGGACATCCGGTCTTACCGGATGGATACCCTTACTGGACGGTAAAACACCCAGCGCTGATCGCCACAAAATTGCAAACCGACCAATCGTATACGGTTATCGAATTGGCATGGTTTTGGCCTTATTTTCTCCGCCAACTGCGGCGATAAGCTATAATGTCTGTTTTTGTTCGAACCTATTTGCAGTTGAACATTCCGAAATTGAAACTTGTAATATATTACAAAATGGGCTGGTTTTTTCATGAAATGACCCAGGATTTTAACAATTCTGATTGTGCGCCATAACCTCATTAATTCTCACTGTAATAATTGTATCTATGGATTATTATTATAAATGGAATTTGAAACTTATTATTCTTATATATAATATTCATAGGTATGTGGGATTTTCATAAAAACTTAAAATTTTTACAATACTAAACATATTTAGGATAAAATTCAAAATTACCATTAATCAAATTCCATATATAATAATAATCCATAGATACAATTATTACAGTGAGAATTAATGAGGGTATGGGGCACAATTAGAATTGTTAAAATCCTGGGTCATTTCATGAAAAAATCAGCCCATTTTGTAATATATTACAAGTTTCAATTTCGGGGTGTTCAAAACTGCAACCAGGTTAGAACAATAACAAACATTATAGCTTATCGCGCAGTTGGCGGAGAAAATAAGGACAAAACCAAGCCAAATCCATAAGCGTATAATGATTGGTCGGTTTGCAATTTTGTGGTGATCAGTGCTGGGTGTTTTACCGTCCAGTATACCCTTTTTGCTCAATCGTTGTAAAAGAAGTCAAACGGGTTTCAGAGGCGATGCGGATTCTGAGATTGTTTGTTTACAACGTTTGAACGAGAAGATAGTCAGCCGCATGGCAAAGAAAAAATATTGTTAGGACTTAGACATTTTTTTAATCGAAAATTTAAATAATAATTTTCAAATAATTTTATAATATCACCCTTTTTTTTTTTTTTTTTTTTTTATAGGTTAGCTTGCTACTTGAATTGTAATTTTAAAAAATAATGGGAATTAATTTACTCAATTAAAACTAATTTTTTTATTGATGAGCTCGGGCTATTATAGATCATGTTTGTTAAAAACAGTTTTGAGTAAATTATTATTATTTTTCCTTCAAATCCTTTTCCGAAAGGGGCGTAGAGTCAAATTTTTTAAAAATATTTGCAGTTTGATTATTTTTTATGTTGTTTTATTTTAAATTAGCTTATGTCATTTAAAATGGGTTAGATTAATTATAACATTGCACTAGAGCTACACAGTGGCTATTGGCGACGGTTCAGGGTCTCACAAAGGAAAGATCCGGGAACACTGCCTCGTATTTTTGAACCAAAACGTCAGATGACGATATATTTAAATTTTTAATGAACTCATTGCATAATCAATGTTTTTTAATAAGTATTTTTTACTCGATACATTGCGTTTATCGTCGATTTCCAGATAACTTTTATTCAAAATGTGGAGAATTACTTTTTAATTTCTACAGATAAGATATTATTATTCCATTTGTGTTTTTTTTAAACACATATTTTAATTTAGATGCATAGTTATAAATTATTTTCCCTCGCATTCTTTATATTTTGAATGTTTCCAAAATTTTTTAATAATAATTGTTTTTAAATGAGTTCTCTAATGCTTACGAACCAGTAGGTTAAAATAAAAACAATATTTTAACACAGTTGAGTAATTAAATAAGAGTAGGGCACTATGGAAAATGGGGAAGACCTCCAGTAAATCACAATGCCTAGATAGTATGATAGGATCCTATTTTATGTAAATTTAGGTATCCAAATCCACCATTAAGTCCAACAAATACAGATTGATTTACCGAGAGTCTGGTTTCTAAAAATTATATATGAATAAAATTCGATATCCCCCCCCCCCCCCTTAATGTATTACGATATCAAATACGTACGTTTAAAATGCCAATTTCGATGAAAATTTTCATTTTTTTTTTATTTGCAGGTTTTGATGCCCATACATTTATGTTTCCAAAACAATCTTTGTTTTTAAAGTGGGTTAATTACAACGAAAGTTATGTTAATTTTAATACATTGAAATTATAGTAAAATCAAACCGAAAGTGGAATCAAATTTAAAACGAGGACAGGATTTTGGACTTAATTTATTTGTTTTTAACTTATTTAAAAGTTATGTGACTATATAAACTTCTCAAACAGTACATGCATGGAAAAAATCAAAATGCGAACGAAAGTGTTTTGCAGTCTGAAGATATTTTTATTAAAAATACGCAGGGACAGAAATATTGTAAACTGTTTTGAAAGCCATGTATTAAAAATTTTGTTTTACAATGCGTAATTTTTAAAATACACTTAGCTAATTTATGTTAACTATTAGAAGTCAATTTTATCAAAATTCACACGTGTTAAGCTATAACTTAAAAAAAAAAAAAAAAATTTGAACGTATCATTTAGATTTCAGTTTAGTGCACCTATCTCAGTTAAATGAAAATTCATTATTTTCCAATAGAATTTATTATAGTGTTTTGCATTTCACGTCGGATATTGCTATATATTTTGCCCCCAAAAAATTCCAATTTTATGGGTTATATGAATTATTTTTTATGGTTTTGAATCACAGGTTTTAAAAAATCAGGAAAACTCTCGCTAAATAGCTATTTAAACTAAGTTCCTGCACAAAGTCCGATTCCTTAAATTTATATAAAAATATTAAAAAAAGTAATGCGGCAAAGATCCAAAAGAGCAATTGGACACTAAGCTGCACAACTGCCAACGATCCGGGATCTATTTAGTGTGACAAATCAAAAAAAGATTTCACGAAGTGATAGAGTACCCGGGGCCGAAGGCCCCATTACCTCTAATCGGAATGCAATGAATTGCTTTAGTAACACCTGGGGTTAACTTGAGGTTCCATTATATTGCGATGTGTGACAAATCAACCAAATATATTCAATATATATAGTATTTTGGGAGTTTTGTGCAACTCGTACACACAAATATTTATTAATAATAATTCCCATATGGGTCGTGTATAGGGGACTGGTGCACGTTAAATCAGTCGTATCAAGTATATTTTTTAATTGTTAAACTAAATTTTTCTTAATACTTCGCCTGATTTTTATACATTATTGTCAATTAAATTTTTGGTGTATTTCCAAATCTAATTTTTTTTCAATTATGTTTATAAAATCGGGATTGATTTTGTTTTATTTATGTTTCTATATTTAGAAGAAAGCCTTATAATTATTTACCATAGTTCATTTATATTAACTATTCTATTGCATTGTTATGCGTGAACTCTCTTATAATTCGGCCTCCTCTCTACTCAAAAGGTCGTCATTGCATACATTCAACTATAGCAAAAAGTAGTATATTAAAATATATCAATTGTCACTATATTTTTATATATAAATGTCAAAATTTGATAACTTCTAATAATATTAGGATTTTTGATAACTTGATTTAAATAATATTTATTAGCTGCAATAGTTACATTAAAATTTAGCTTATCATACTTGTCAACTTTATGTTAAGAATAAAAAGATAATTAAACTTGGATTATACCAATCTTTATTTTAATTCAAGTCATTTTCATTCAATATATCCAGAAACTGCAATTTTTATGGTTTTCTGGATACATATAGTTTATAAATATATTTAGGGCATCTAGGAACCCATACATTGAAAAGGAATGAGCAGTTATGAAATAGTTTCTTATAAATTAGTTCAAATGTAATTTGCTAATTTTAATTAAAAACAAATTATAGTAGTCATTGAATTTTTATAGTTGACATTTTTTTTTAACTTTTATGATTATTAATAAGTAACTTTTAATGACATGTTCAAAAAATTAAATATTTTCTTTTTGTTTGGTTTCAAGTTGGAACATTTAAAAAATTAATTTTTACATTTTAGTATATAGAATATGTGCTAATACACAACATGTTGAATAATAATTTGACTTTGTGCTATTGAATATAGAGTAGATATTTTTGAGATTTAATTTTTTGCACACATCATTGATATTTACTTGAGTTTTTGCTTTTACTATTACAAATGTTTATTTTACTTTGAACTTCAACTTAATATTTTATCTGATTTCTGGAGTAAATTTACAACTGAAGCAATTTAAATAACATTTCTTTACATTAAACACCTTACTTTTGACAATTTTATACTTTTATGGAGTTTGATTTAATGTTATACATTTTCACTTACAAGTTTTTATATGTTTGACTGCCAAATGGACAATTTTCTTTCTGCACAGGCGCATGCATATAAGTTGTTCAACTTTTAGAATTTCAAGAATAGTTTAAATTTTCAAATGACTTGGTGATTTTTCGTTTTAGCAGTTTTATACTTACATTTAATTTAATTCAACTTTTTTTTAAAAATTCATCAAATCTTTGGATTATTAGTTAACTGGATAATTAAAAAAATATATTTGCCTAAACATTGTATATGATAATTTCATCAGACTACAATCAGTTATTAAATAAAAGGTTTATTAATGTAAATGACTGAAATTCAAAGCTTGCATGTGATATTTCCCCAAATAAATATTATACTTATTAAAGAAAACCATACAAATGTTGTAATAATTGAAAAATAACCACAAAAGATATTTATTTTAATTTCTCAAAAACAGAAAATGATAAGCAGAACTATATATAATAATAAATACATCTATGATATATACATACTTCATGTTATTAAAAATAAAACAATTGATACATGTGCAACTAGGAACGAAACATTGATACATTAAAAATCAACTATTGTTAAACAAAATACTAGCTACTTCCAATGCTCTTTTTATAATATATAATTAAATTTCGATTTGTTGAAATAATGTCACACTAGAGCTGCACTATGGGCTATTGGCCACATTTAATTTTACTGCTGAAAAATGTATTTCACAATAAAACAAGCATCTCTTGTTATTTTCTGGATCAAATATGTAATAGTAAAAAAAAATTAGTAATATCTTGTCTAAGTCTTGAGACACTTTACAAGTCAGAAACATTCCTAACATCACATCATCAAAACATGTGTCTTAGAAGTTTCTTACCTTCTAGCATATAAAATAAACCATAGTAGTCTTTGGATGCACCTCCTTCACAAGTATAGATTATAATTAGGCAATTAATAATATTTAATAAATATCTTTACAATTATATGCAATTAAATATTTTTAATAAACTATTTTCTTCAAAATTATGTAGTACATTCCTTAAGTTGTGTACATTTTAACTTGACTTTGTAAACCAAAAAATGTTTATAAGATGTCAATGACATTCAAACACACAAAAATCATTTAGTCATGTCAAATTCTTCAGCTGAACTGGCCATATGAGAACTTAAATACTGCTTGTTGGAAACTACATGAAGTAGTTACAGGTCAGTGCAGAGTGAGCTATATAAAAAAAAAAGGTTAACAAATAACAAAGAAATTGATTAATATAAGCGAATTAATAATTTATTTTCTTAAAAAAATTTGTAGTGTGGTTTCAAGTTTTATCACTTTGACTTAGTAAACTGAAAAATGTTTGTGATTGATGTCAATAAAATTGACATTCAAACACAAAAATTATTTAGTTGTGTCAAATTCTTTGGCTAAACTGGCCAACTTGAGAACTTAAAACACTGCTTTTTTTGGAAATTGCAGAGTGAGCTATATAAAAAAAACATTAAAATTTAAACTTGTAGAATAAAAAACAATTATAACAAAGTATGTTTAATAATATCTCGATATAATATAAAAATATGTATTGACTTTATATTCTTTTATTTGTTAAACATTGCTCCATATTTTTTTACATGTCTATCATTTTATATGAAAAATGGCAAAGAATCCTATAATATAATAATTACAAAGAAGTTTCTTTATTATTTTATTTTTTCAAAAACAGAATAAATACAAGCAAAATTATATTTTCACAATTAAAATAACAAGACAGCAGGCATATTTTTGTTACAATTCTCTTAATTCGGGACACACTGGAATCTTGAAGGATATTAGTAAATACAAAAAATTATCTTAAGATGTTCTTGAGGCAGATTACCTGTCAGAATCAGACTTCACTCTCAGTAATTTTTCTTTCATATACAAAAGATACTAAAAAAAAATACAATAAATTTAAAAGGCTGTACAATAATTTTATTCTAAATAGGTAGGCTTTTGACGGCATTGCTGCCTGACACCTGGAGGTTAAAATATTGCATAAGTCTGGACAGGGTTTTTTTTGTTTTTCCAGGTGCCAGCCTCTTCCCTGTCCCTTATGCAATATAACCAAGCAATTGGTGATTACAAACTACACTAACCATGGGGGGCATTGCTTTTTAAAGATGTGTTTTTGTTTTTTCTGCCAGTATAGTAATCTCAACCCAAATTATGGAATGCATAGTGTTCATTAAGTGTAGTATAAAATTTCTGTTAATTTTCTCTTAGAATAATCAGTTGGTTTTTTCATATTAAGCTTGTACTAAGCATTTCATCAAGAATCATTAGTTATTGTTGTATAAATTTTTTCCCGAAAGTCTTCTGTATTAAATGTTTGCATTAGTGATTTATTTAATAATTTTTGTGTTGCATAGTAGCATATATATACCCCACAATTAAAGTCATCCATTTGTTGAACACGAGGAGGAATTTGAATCAGCCATGGAGAAGTTTTATTTAATAGATTATTTAGAAGTAAGCCACAGCTGTGTATAACATTCTCAAAACTTTTATTGATATTAATATTTAAGGGATCATAAAATTCAAATTTATTTTTTTGAATAAAAGCAATCAATAATGCCCAATGAGAATTTAAGTTTATCGGAATCAATAAAATATCTGTGTTTTGAATATCTTTTTCTGTTAAGAGTTTATGGCTAAATTGATTTAGCATATTCATGGAACATATAGAACTTATGGATTGTATTTCAGGAGTATCCTTAGTTATATTAAAGATATATGCATCAACAACTGTATTGTATAGCCATCCTTTTTGAAAGCTGGGAGAAGCAGATTTTAAAATCGATTCATCATGGACAGTAATGTTAAGATCTAAAGATTTTAACATATAATGCGTAATTTTAACACCATTTACAGTGACTACACAATCCGAAACATTATCGTTATTTACAAAGTTAAATTTAGAGGTATTGGAATGTTGCAGTTTCGCACTTACATTAGAAACATTAGGATTTTTATCAGAAAAAAAGAAATCTTCTGTGTTACTGAACTTTATTGGAGATTTGTTTAGTAAAGAATGGTACATGTATGCCCTAAAATTATTAACATCAATGACCTCTTCCAGGCGATGCCCATGTATTACTTGGTGCACATAGTAGCAAATGAACACACCACAACTTGAGTTATCGTTCTGAAGCACATGAGATGGTGAAATTATCTTCCATTCCTGTAAATTAATATCGTATATTTCTAGTGTAGTTTTAAAATTATTTAAATAACTATCGTAACTTGTGAAATCCTTACTGTTTGGGTCGTAGATTTCAAGAACTTTACATTTTTTATTTAAAACTATTAAAACCCAGTGATCAAGTAAGCAAACGGGGAAGAATATTACTGGAGTATTAAGATTAAACTTATTTAATTTTTGTCCATGACATAATATTTGAGAAAGCGTTGAGGGCATACATGAAAAGTCATCCTTATCAAAGCATAACATGTTTATAAAAGAATCGACAATGTCATCATATAACCATCCCTTTTTGAATAAACTATCTTCTGTACATAAAATCTTTACTTCCTTATCACTAATGTATGGATCGAGAGATTTAAGTGAAATATAACTTAATTTGTAATCACCAACCGTTTCTATATAGTTAGAACCAGATTTAAAACACAAGTTAGAAGAAAAAGATTTAGAAATGCTTTTCACACCATTTTTTGGGTACTTTACTTTTGTACTTTTCTGTACTTTATAAGTAGAAGATTTATGTCGTTTAGAAGGAGGGAAAATGCTTTTACTTGCCTTTCGTTTGGATTTTTTTTAATAAAAATTTGGTTGACAATCTAGTTTTTGATTTGGTGCAAATTTAGAATAAGGAATATTAAATACAGGAATAATATTTTGATTTGAAATACTCTCGCAACTTGAAACTATCCAATTTAGTTGCTGAACTACACTTAACAACATTACTTTTTGTACTTTTGAAGTTTTTATTAATTTTAATAATTTGGCACAAATTCTTTCACATTCAGCTACTCTAAGTTCATCAGTACGAGGGTTGTAAGTTACATTTATTTGCTTTTCAGAATTAGAATGAATGTCGTTTGTAGGAAGTGTAGTTGGCGATCCCACATCGTCGTAGAAATTAGTTACTGGAATAGGTGGATGCTCTCGATTAAATATTAAATGAACTTTGTGTATGTGCTTGCATAAGTTATTAGCAGTAGCAGGACAATTGCAAGTGTACATGTGGCTGCACAAAGAACTACAAATAACCTCATTGCATTTAAAATAACAACGATCAATAGAGGGACAAACTGAATTAATCCGTTTAATTATATATTGCTTTCTTTTGAATGATTGTGATTTAACTAACCAATAATCATTGAATTGGATAACATGTGCATCAGGAATTTTTCTTCCACGGTTATGGGCTAATTTTGTGATGTCATTATGATCTGAAGCTAAAGGATAGTTGGTCATTACCTTATAAAGATGACTCAAAAATCGGTCCGATTCAAAATCTAGCAGATTTGTTAACAAGTCATCTAAACGTACATTGGCCTTCCTCTTTAAATAAATTGATTTGAACTGACTGTGAAACGATTCACAATAATTATTTGTAGTGATAGTTGAAAAGGTTTGCGTTCGGAAACATCCGGCCCATGATTCACACCTATTATTATAATACTCCATAAAGTATTCTAGAAACATTTTGCATTCCTTGGAAGTATAAGCTACAAACTGTTCTTTACGTTTAAAAAAATTTGTAGTATTCTTCTCGTACAATAATTTCTTTAACTTTGAACGAACCTCCTTTCTAATTTCCTTGCATGAAATTTTGGCCATTGATTGTCGAAACCAAGCTCGGTTAACGTGCCATTGACACAAAAAATGTTTAACGATTGGACCGAAAACTTTGTCAAATGCTTGATATGTAAATCCATCATCATCCGTCATTAACAAATTTACTTTTAAATCAGGTATTCTAAGTTTTAAACTATCAAACATGCAAACCATGGTTTCATAATCCAATTGACTTGAAATAAAATGTGCAACTGGATAACCTTGCTTATATTCATCCGGAACAATAAGCGTAATTAGAAAATATTTATGCCGATTAGTATTATAAGTTGCATCAATACAAAGCGCTTTATGTGAATTATTTAGCAATATTTCCTTCTGTTGCAATGTTTGAACTCCCAACGCAAAAATGTCATTAGAATTTGGCAATGTATCCAGATTACAAGGACCATGTACAGTTTTAGTACCTTTGGGTTTATATATTAATATGGGATTATACTTTTCCTTAACTATCTTGTTAACAATCGAATGAACAGACTCTAAATCATTCTTTAGGTACCTAGCATTTTTTATACGTCTTGCGTAAGCTTGAATAGATTTCCGAGTAATAAAAATTTCTTTGGCTGGGAATAACGTATCACGATTATCACGGCTCGCTAAATTTTCTCTTAATAAGAGCTGTATTTCTAAAGCGGGAACCTTTAATTGTACTAAAAATTTTAGAGTATTTCTAAAGCTCATTTTTAAAGGTTGGTATACGCAATTCTGTACAACAGTTTTATGATTATGTTTGGAATGATAATAAACTTTAACACAATGCTCTTCTTCAGATGCATATATCCTAACTGGGCAATTGTGATGTGTTGGAACAGTACCTTTATGGTTTTTACGGGAACAGGCTGTAACATCGTTCGTCTGCGTTACGTCATCTATAACATCGTTTGTTTGCGTTGCGTCATCTATAACATCGTTTGTTTGCGTTGCGTCATCTATAACATCGTTTGTTTGCGTTGCGTCATCTATAATATCGTTCGTCTGCGTTACGTCATCTATAACATCGCTTGTTTGCGTTGCGTCATCTATAATATCGTTTGTTTTGTTGTAGGGTGCATAAAATTGACATGAATAATAATGCAAAACTTTTGATCCTGATACTTTACTGCCAGTTAATTTTTTAAATGAGCTATATGTAGAAGTACTTTCCGATTCTAACCATGTCCTAAATTTGTTCATCGAATCGAAGGAAAAAACTTTTAGTTCACCCAAATTGTGCTTTTCTAACAAATGTTTGTTTAAATTTCCCTCGTAAATAAAAGATTCACCACAATCTGGAAAAGAACATTTTTTATATGTCTTAATATTATTAAAACAGTTACGTTTATGCTTATGAAAATATTTACGGTTTTTAAAAAGTTTGTTGCAAATTTCACAAACCTTAGGATATGTCGGTTTTCTAATAAGCAATGGAGAATGAACTTCCCGAGTATTTATGCTATAATCATTTTGGCTAGATGCTGATGTATCATTTTCTGAGCTGGAAATTGATAAGCAATCCTCATCCGATTTTAAACAAGGTTCTCTAATAAGCGATGGAGAATGAACTTCCAGAGTATTTATGCTATAATCGTTTTGGATAGATGCTGATAATTCATTTTCAGAGCTGGAAATTGATAAGCAATCCTCATCCAATTTTAAACATGATACATTTTCTGATATTGGTTTAAAAAGGGTCGAAACATCACCCGATTGGCATTTAAGGTTATCACTTTCCAAAACAACAGGGGGAATTACAACTAACTGACTACTACATATGTTTTTATGTTTGAAAAATGAAGATTTACATGCGTATGATTTTAAACAAATCGAGCACTCTCTAGGATACACAATTTTTGTAACTTGTTTACATTCATGATTACTAGAAAAGTATTTGTGACACTTGTTGCACTGTTTTTTATCTAAATCCTTTATTATTTTACATCCTGATTTTCGCGAGTGGTTAAAAAAAGCTGTTTTACTGTTGTAATACTTTTTACATTGCATACACTGCCTCGGATATGTTACTTTAATTTGCCCCCCACCTGTAAACTCGCCAATTTTATGCCTAGAAATATAAACTTGTTTGACAGGTGCCTCACTGTAGCTACTTAAAAGTGAAAAACGATTTGATACCTTAATATTATACAATATACCTGTGACGTGTTCAGAATTTTCAGGTAAGACACTGGACATTGTAGAGGTAGATTTACAAACAGCGGCTTGAGAGGGTGATCCAAGTGCAGTAGGGGTAGGTTGCCATTGAGATGAAGGCTGTTCAGAGGGAGGAGCAGAAGGTAATTGTGATGGAGGAGCAGAAGGTCGTTTAGCAGGGGGAGCAGAAGGTCGTTTAGCAGGGGGAGCAGAAGGTCGTTTAGCAGGGGGAGCAGAAGGTCGTTTAGAAAGAGGAGCAGAAGGTCGTTTAGAAAGAGGGGCAGAAGGACGTTTAGCAGGAGGAGCAGAAGGTCGTTTAGCAGGAGCAGAAGGCTGTTTAGCAAGAGGGGCAGAAGATAATTGAAGGATCGGAGTAGTAGAAGGCTTTTGAAGGAGGGTAGCAGAAGGCAATTGAGGGAGATGAGCAGAAGGCAATTGAGGGAGATGAGCAGAAGGCAATTGAGGGAGAGGGGTAGAAGGCTTTTGACGGAGAGGAACAGAAGGCAATTGAAGGATCGGAGTAGTAGAAGGCAATTGAGGAAAAGGGGTAGAAGGCTTTTGACGGAGAGGAACAGAAGGCAATTGAGGGAGAGGGGTAGAAGGCTTTTGACGGAGAGGAACAGAAGGCAATTGAAGGATTGGAGTAGTAGAAGGCAATTGAGGAAAAGGGGTAGAAGGCTTTCGACGGAGAGGAACAGAAGGCAATTGAGGGAGAGGGGTAGAAGGCTTTTGACGGAGAGGAGCAGAAGGCAATTGAAGGATCGGAGTAGTAGAAGGCAATTGAGGAAAAGGGGTAGAAGGCTTTCGACGGAGAGGAACAGAAGGCAATTGAGGGAGAGGGGTAGAAGGCTTTTGACGGAGAGGAGCAGAAGGCAATTGAAGGATCGGAGTAGTAGAAGGCAATTGAGGAAAAGGGGTAGAAGGCTTTTGACGGAGAGGAGCAGAAGGCAATTGAAGGATCGGAGTAGTAGAAGGCTTTAGGAGAGGAGCAGAAGGCCGTTGAGGGAGAGTAGTAGAACACCGTTGGCGGAGAGGAGCAGAAGGCAATTGAAGGATCGGAGTAGTAGAAGGCAATTGAGGAAAAGGGGTAGAAGGCTTTTGACGGAGAGGAGCAGAAGGCAATTGAGGGAGAGGGGTAGAAGGCTTTTGACGGAGAGGAACAGAAGGCAATTGAAGGATCGGAGTAGTAGAAGGCAATTGAGGAAAAGGGGTAGAAGGCTTTTGACGGAGAGGAGCAGAAGGCAATTGAAGGATCGGAGTAGTAGAAGGCTTTAGGAGAGGAGCAGAAGGCCGTTGAGGGAGAGTAGTAGAACACCGTTGGCGGAGAGGAGCAGAAGGCAATTGAGGAAAAGGGATAGAAGGCTTTTGACGGAGAGGAACAGAAGGCAATTGAGGGAGAGGGGTAGAAGGCTTTTGACGGAGAGGAACAGAAGGCAATTGAAGGATCGGAGTAGTAGAAGGCAATTGAGGAAAAGGGGTAGAAGGCTTTTGACGGAGAGGAACAGAAGGCAATTGAGGGAGAGGGGTAGAAGGCTTTTGACGGAGAGGAACAGAAGGCAATTGAGGGAGAGGGGTAGAAGGCTTTTGACGGAGAGGAACAGAAGGCAATTGAGGGAGAGGGGTAGAAGGCTTTTGACGGAGAGGAGCAGAAGGCAATTGAAGGATCGGAGTAGTAGAAGGCAATTGAGGAAAAGGGGTAGAAGGCTTTTGACGGAGAGGAGCAGAAGGCAATTGAAGGATCGGAGTAGTAGAAGGCTTTAGGAGAGGAGCAGAAGGCCGTTGAGGGAGAGTAGTAGAACACCGTTGGCGGAGAGGAGCAGAAGGCAATTGAGGGGAAGGAGTAGTGGATTCTGAAATTAGTGGAGGGAAACTCTCAGTAGAAAAGTTATAAACATTACAAGCATTACGTTGTTTACCAATCAACGTATTTAAAACAACAACAAATTGCTTGGCCAGTTGAGCATGCCCAGGCTTTGCGAGATGAAGACCATCATATCCTAAGAGTGGATGCGGTGATCTATAAAAGAAAAATCCATCATAGCTTGAACATAAATATTCCAGATTATAATTAATCTGTTCAATCTTATCATTTAAATAAGGAAGGTGTTCTACAAACAATGCCCTTTTAACAGGATCCTTAACAAAATTGTTCATTTCACGTGGGAGGATACTGGAAACAACAACTTTAGCACCAGGGTTGCAGAACGATATTTCCTGAAAAATACAATCAAACTTTTTAAGAATGGTTTGAACACTATCCCCATTCGTGTTGTTCGTCCCAACATGCAGCAACACCCAATCGAAATGATTGTCCAAGGTGGAAATTCTGTCCTTCACACCTTCAATCGTGGCACCTGGAAAAGGTTTAAAAGTAACATCATGATTAAACAATCCTTTAGTTAAGTGCTCCCCCATGCACTTAATAATGGAATCTCCGATTACAAGGACCCTCATTTCAATTACAACAGCAGCGATATAATTTCTAAAAGAACAACATACACTGTTAGAAGTAAAGAGCACAAATTTTGATCAATATAAGTAATATATAAGCCAATAAATAAAATTAACACAATAATAATAATGATAAAATAACAATAAGAGCACGTTTTTTCACCGAAAATGAAACGGAGCGCTGCGATGCAACACACGTGGTCCAAGAAGAGCAAGTAAACAATCGAATTTACAACAATTCGCTAATAAATTAAATTAGCTAAATAATAAAGCTTTCTTCGAAAACGAGTGTGTTAAAAATAACAATGAATTAAAGAAAGTTTTTTCACCAAAAACGGAATAGAGCGCAGCGATGCAACGCACGTGAACCGAGAGCAGGAAGAAAACAAACGATTTACAACGATTCGCTTCCAAGGGTCGCCTCTGACGTCACTGTGACGTATATTTGTCCCCCTTTTACTAGAATGTGTAAAAATCGTATATCGACCGTTCGTTTGCGTCATTAGCCAATATTGCCCAATGTTACCATGCCGATGCTGAGGATTCAGCAAATTCTTATAACACCTTTAAACTTATAAATTTGCACTTTATAACAAATAAATGGATAAAGACAACTAATATACACAACTTTTATGTGATAACCCAAGATGTTAATTCGTTTTAAAGATTTTGTCAGTTTTAATCGGCGAACCTTGGTCAAAATCGGTCGGCAATATTCCCATGTCAAATACTGAAGTTCCGACAAAACTTCTAAAAGTTTTAAAAACTACATTTGTTAACAAAAAAATTGTGTAGCAAGAATAATTTTCCACATTTTTAAAGTAATATCTTCAGATTTTTACACGTTTTAAAAATGTCGCCCCTGAATCGGCTGATATTGGTCAGTTATCAAGGTGCGCATGCGCAGAATATGTTTCAGTTGTTTACTTCGGTCGTGCGTGGGTCGTGCTTTGAAATGAAATGGCGCTAAAAGCCCGGGCTTTGCATGTGATGTGAAGAAGGAAGTATCAAATGCAGGTAAATATTTATCAAAAGTCAACCGATTATTTACAGATTATACAAATATTAAGGGAACGACCAACAACAGGCCCAGCACCCAACAAGTATTGTTTACTTGTTGAGTCAAGTGTAGCATTTTTACAGATTTTGTTGTTTATTGTACGGAATTGACAGTACCTACTGGAAGCGTTGTATCATGATCGTATGAGTTTATAAAAAACTTAGATTTTCTTAAACTTATTTATAGGAAAAAACAGATTTCGGGTCAGGTTTACTGTACGGTCACCCTTGGCGCGATTTTTCCGCATTTGGCGATAATTTTTTTTAAATGGCAACCCCCCCCCCCTCCGAAACGACAAGGAATTGCAGCAACCTTATTGGACAACAGTCGCCAAAATGGCGACTTTTGGCGAGATTTTGAAAAAGTCGCCAAGGGTGACCGTACAGTAAACCTTTACCCAGATTTCATTAATTGTGTTTTTATTGTAGTAAGTTATTCAGATCGGAATATTTTTATAGTTCTCTAAATAAGTAAATGTAATTGTTTTGTACTCGAAATATAGTCGAAACTCTTTTCTTTCGGGTAACTTCTACCAAGTTCTCTACACTCTAAAAGTGCCTAGCAATTTTCTAAATGATATATTATTAAGGAATGTTTAATTATTGAAATTTAATTTCCAAATCTGATGTTTTAGATAAGTTACAAAACAATTTATCCTAGCAGTGGCATGTACAGCCCACATTTTAAGAAATTTCAACTTGGGGCAAAGTAAATTTTTCAGATAGCAGAATCCCAGAAGTAAATGAAATCTTGGTACTTAAAATAGCAAATTTAAACTAATTTAATAAACTTAGTTTAAAATTATATGTTCCGAAAAAAATGTATTTAAAATTTTTTATCTAATTCATGAAATTTTCTAATGGTTAATAAAAGTATGTTTTTTTTTGGTCATAATGTAAAATTTTATTTTAAAATATATATTTCTGCAATCATACAAATGTAAAGTTTTAAATCTAAAGTACATATACATCTAAATATGTATACTTGGGTAAATCTTAGACAAGTACCCGAGCATATATTGCAAACAAAATGTGCATTAATAACATTACACATTAATAAGTAGCCTTTACTTTATAAGATTAACAATAATATTCTATTTGTATTTGGAAAATATTTTGTTTTATAGCACTAAAATATAGAAAAATAAGTAGTTTAAATTTTTTTTTAAATGTTATCGTATTGGTATATTATAACATACGTTAGGTAAAATTAGACATAATACTTTTTTAAAACTTGTTATCATTTCTGAAAAATGCTTTTAAAAAATCTATGTCCTTGTAAATTACTGCTTCTGGCAACTTTTGTTGCCGTTCCTTCATCTACAGAAATTTTAGCACTGACTTGCGGGCATTGAAAAATTGTTTCTTTTCCATTTAAAACTATGACGAGTCTTATTAATTGTTTCGAGATTAGCCGACTGCCAATGATCTGACATCAACATGTTGTAGCAGGAAATGACCCTTTTCACTTAGAATGTAGTGCGGCCAGAAGAATTGACCCTAATGATTTTTTGAAAGTTCCCTTAGCCACATTTTTTTTTTTTTTTAAGCGTACAGAATGTGATGCACAAATATCCAATCTCCTGGGAAGACTTGGAATTTCTTCAATTCAATCCTAATAACTTTCAAAAATAAAGTTACTGAAATTGGTTATCTCTTCGGGAAATAATCATTATGCCTACGATTGTCCGCTGATGTTACATTACATAATTTTCTTGTTCTCATTTTCATAATAATTTTAATAAAAAATATTTTATCCCTTTTCGATCACATGTAAGTAACAAACTTACAGTTCCAGTCCCAGAATATTTACCAATATAAAGAATTAGTAATTATATAGTTGTTAATTACTGAGGAAATTGCATAACTTTTTTAAGATATTAACAATTTTCGGTAGAAAATTTATTTACTATCCACTGTATGGAAATACTTTCAAAATATTAAAAATTGCTATTGGAGCTGTATCCAATATTTATTTTTAAATAAGTAACTTTTTATATAATATTTGGTTCAAATGCATTGTGCGGTTCCCCTTGACAACTTTTTAAAAATGATATATTCACAATGCTAACACATTCTGGGCAACAACCGGTTTTGTTGAAAGAACTCAATTTTCTCTCTGCAGGGTTGCTGAAAATGTTAACTAGATTTGGCAGGGAAATCAAGGAAACCGTAGAGTACGTTTTAACCATATATTCGAGAAATATACTAGGACATAATTTAGTTAAAGGCATTTTACTGTTCCAGAATTCCACATTTTGTCAAAAAAAAGCCTTACCTACCTTATTTGTTATGGATAACAATTTATAAGAAAATGTAATGTTAGCCTGTTTAGTAGTTATTGTGTACAAGATGGTAATGATAACAAGCCAAACTAATTGAATATGCTTAATCGCTATATTGCACAATCTTTGAGTGCATTATTTATTAAATCTTCATTTGGTTATTCAGATGTGTCTTAATTCCAGAATATATTAATTCCATTATGATTTGAAAGTTCTCTGCAAATTTAAAATATATTTTAAGCCGGCATATAAAAAAAAGTATACTAGGCAGTTGGCCAAAGCATTTGAAGTACTTGCTAAAATCGATTTAATACCATGTTGAAATTTAATGTAATATTTTGTTAACACTCAAGCATGTATTTAAACAATTTTAGTCGTGTTATTTTTTTTAGAAAAAAGTTTGAGGAATAAATTAGAACAACATGATATACAGCATTAAGAAACTGATCACTAGATTTATTAAGAAAATGATCGCTAGATTTCCTCATTCAGTAATTTTTGACTTGTTATCTAGCATTTGGTATTTTTCTCTTTCCTTTAATATGTGTTATTCCTATTTTATTTTAGCTGAATTTCCACTAGAGCTGCTCACTGATAACTTGAAGAGGCTGCATTGATTAGCCCCGAGATCTCTTCTGAAACCTGATTTATGAATATTGAGCTCAGCTTGAAATTCATTTCAAGACATATACTCCACATCCTGTAGCCTGAAAAGCCACTCGGATACCAACTACTAAGTCAACAAACACCCGAACTGGCACCTCGCTCTCCCAAATTTCCACACCATGACCAATGTCAGGATATTTGGGCCATGATAGATTTATCTCCAGCCCCTTTTCCCACCCTGCCTTTGTTGGCCTTGTGGACAATTCAAGGCTAGCAACAAACTCACAATACTCTAATTAAAAGATCAGAACTTTTATGTGAAGACTATTGAGTGTGAAAGCAGATTTGCTTAAAAAATTGAAATACTAAAGTAGCAAGTGTTAAAATAAAAATGTGGTTTAATAACTTTTAGAATGTTATTTAATATTTAAAATAAAACTTGTGCACTAATGATGGAGGTAGTAGTATGAATCGTTAACCACTTATATGATTGAGTCACAAGGTTATATGATTGAGTGATAAGGTTTGTTTAGAAGTGGTCTCAGTAGAATAGTTGGAAGTGGTTTTCACTATATTAATATTTATTATTAAAAAATGTAAAATATTAAATACAAAAAAACTTTTTAAAATGTAATTTTATTATATATTTACTAATGTATATACATTAAAAGTTAAAAATAAGCGAACATTTTTGCATGAGGCACTCAAGTAAATGTAGAACATTTGTTAATTTTTAACTTAAAAAGATTTTTTTAAAATTTATTTTATAATAAACAGCAGTAGTGAAAGCAAACTGCTGTAAACTTTAATGTTGGTAGAAATAATTTTCATGGATGTCTTTTTTTGTATTCGATTTTGTTAATTGACTTAAGTTTATTTTATAATTATCCATAGAAATCAACTAAATTCTTAAACTTTCTCATAATGAGGCATTAGCATCATTAGTCGATATTACAATTAAAGAACGATCTGTAAACACAGCTTCATACTTTTCAACTACAGTCAAATTATAAGGAAAATGTCTTAGCTCAGTTACTAGTTGTTAGTTTTTTTTTTTTTGTTCCTAAATTGCAAATAATTTGAAATTGAAACACAATGTAAATAAATATAATTTTTACTTTCTTTACAACAACTGACATCAAACACAATACACATTTTTAGAAATTTATTTTGCTAATAATAAGTAAGCAACTTATCAAATTATATTATATATTGGAGCATATTTAATTTTTATCAATATATTTCATGCTTATTTTATATCGAATATTTCATGCATTCAACTGTTGTACTACAAATACCAACTTAGTAGTATTTTAGATTAGAAAATCACACTTGACGTGTTGTAAATGACGTATGTGATCCAAACTTCAAGGAGTATCCAAATTATTCCACAATACCTTTTGCGTTAGATTTCTTTTTTTACAATAGAAGGGAGTCATAATAGTTAATTGAGGTAAGTGAAATTGGCCCAAATATTTTATGCCACATAAAAGAGAATTTAAATTTGGATTTCTTATAAATGCTAAAAAGTTTTTTAAAAAGCTGAAATTTGTTTTAGTATTTTAACTAGATTGCTGAAAAGTTTACAAAAACCTGCTTAAATGCAGATATCTAACTGTCTTAAGATATTAAACTAGACTACTAAAAATTCTTAAACTTGCTTATCAGTCTAGCATCATTAACCTTAACAACAAAAAAAAAATTCTCCATTTTCAAAACTAATTTACTTTGGTGTAAATAACATTTACAATAGCTTGGTGATCAAATTTACTCTCAAAATGGATACTTTTCACATATAGTACTTCAATATAAAAGTATTCACTACATTTTCCTCATTTTTAAGAATTATCTTTAATATGTTTTAAACAAATTAAGTCTTAATTTTTTTTAATGTATTAGATGAAAAAATACAAGATAATATTTTGAATTGTGTTTTTAATTTTTTTAAATGGTAATGTATAATACATTTCATTTAGAAAAGTAAATGTAAATATATTTTTAAATAATATTACAGTTAACTTAGTTCAAAATTAACTAATTTAAATTCTTTTGAAGAATTATAAATTTGTAATTTTAGGAAATTTTAATTATTAAATTTTTGAATTATAATTTTATTGCTATATTTTTATTATATAGATTTTGAATAAAAAAAATTTTATGTTACCAAGAGAAAGAAAATTAGTAGTATAGTCCAATATTTTCCACAGAGGAAAGAATATTTTTCATGCAACAGCTTTAAATGATCAAAAACAAAAGAAACAAAATGTTTTATAAAAATATTTTTTTTAAAAAATTGTCATGGTATTGTTCATCAATATTGTAAAACGCTGCTTTCAAATATATTCGATTTCGGCTAATGTCGAGTCAATCAATGTAAATCGGCCGCCTTTTATTTAATATTGACAGATATAGCTTTGGCAATATTTGCCAATATTGATAAAAGGTTAACCATTTGACATTGGCCAACCCGACATTCGCCAATATTAGCCGACCTAACGTTAGTCAATATTGGCCAATATCGGTTGAGCAATATTTGCCAATATTGATAAAAGGTTAACCATTTGACATTGGCCGATCCGACATTCGCCAATATTGGCCAATACCGCTCTACAATATTGGCCAGTTCAACATTACCCAATATTGGCCAATACCGCTCTACAATATTGGCCAATATCGGTTCGGCAATATTGCCCAATATTGATAAAAGGTTAACAGTTTGACGTTGGCCGATCCGACATTCGCCAATATTGGCCAATGTTGCCGAAACTCTCTTTGCCGATATTGGCCAATATTACTGTGCTACCTGGGTATTTAAAATCCAAAAATTTGACACTTAAAAATTAATGTTTTCGCTATAACTAAATCTGGTAGCCCTAATCAGACCAGTTGCAAAACTGCTGAAAAGGTTACTTAAATATAAAACGCCTAATATGGCAACCAACCCCTTCACTTTAAAAAAAACATAGCATTTTCACATGCGGGTACAGACAACCCAATAGGATTCGTAGAATGCCCCGTGCTCGAAATAACCACGGAATCAGAATCATCGCGATTGTACAACACGCGTAGTTAAAAGGAGTTTGTTTTTCTACTGTCATAATCCACTTAATTCCAATTTACACACACATTATTTTTAATCGATGCATTTTTTTAAAGACTGGTAAGGAAGCAAGGACGCTTGTGCTTGACTGAAAAGGGCAAAAGGGGCGGCATTTTCTCAAAAGAGGGCGGCATTTTTGAAAAAAGGGGCATGAGGGCGCTATCGAAATGAAAAAAGGGCGGGCAGGGCGGACCGCCCTTCAAAAAACGCCTAGAGTGAACACTGGGTTGTTTCTACAATAAAGCCACAAATTGGGAAAAAGAAAAAAGTTTAAAAGCGATTTCTTATGATGACGTTAAGTGAAGTGCATGCATAATTTCAGCAAGAAAATAAATTGATCCCTATCAAAAGTTTGCAAACTCGGATCCCAGTTTGTTTTGTTACAAAATATATAAATACAAATGAACAAAATTTAGCACATTTAAAATGAGAGTAATGGAAGAAAGACAACCAGAAATCCATAAAAAAAAAAGATGCAAGGGTTCATTTAAAAATGGCCTTTTATATTCTTGAAAAACAAATCTGCAAATTTTTAAAGCATATTTTTATTAAAAGGCATCAACACAAATTCTTTGAAGAATTCAAAGAATAGATGAATATTCTAGTTGTACAAGTTGATTTAAAATTCAGCAACCAATTTAACATTCATGTTTAATCAGTATAACATCATGGCTTCATTGAAGCATTTTTGTCACTAATCAAAGCAAAGGTACTGTAAATATGCAAAGTGGTCAGTGGCAAATTAACCACTATTGCCCCATCAGATAAAATTATTAATTATCTCCATCAGATAAAGTAATTAATTCTCTCAAGAAAGATGGAACAATATATATCCTCTTCCTCGCATGCGCAATACCTATTGAAAACCAATTTCAAAATATATTCTTGAGCATTGCGAGTACTCTAGTTTTACAGAAAGAAAGATATTCAAAGAAAACACATAAAAGATGCAGACCAGGCACATGGGTCAAACAATGCATTAGCAGTTGAAAACTTTTAGTTAATTGAATGACAAAGATAAAAAATAATTATGTTGGGCAAGTGCTTCACCCAGTGATGTTGTTGTAGAAAAATTATGTTTAAGAAAACAAAATAATGACTGAATGAATTTTATATTTCCTGAGAAAGAAAATAACTGCTGGAATTGACTCAAAAAAAATAACCAGAAATTTTAACAAATAGCTCTGGAAACAGAATTTGTTGCAGAATTAAATTTGAAAATGTCAAATCATCTGAATAAGCAGTATTTAACACTTATTATTCTAGTTCAAAATATTATTGAGTAAATTGTTGTAAAATAATCAAGTTTTGGAATTTTTGTCTTTCCGTTACCTTAAAAAAAAATCATATTTTTGAGCCTAATAAAATAATTTTTAAAAATTGCACTGCAATTTATAATAATTCAACTCCCCTTTAAGTGTTCTAATTTTTCTAGATTTTTTTTCTGTTAACGGTTTAGCTAAACTTATAATAAAAAGATGTGTGATATACTACCACTTCCAAAAAACGTCCTTCCGTTACCATTAATATTTTGTTTTTTTAAAGTACTAAATTCTAGATTTTGCATTTTTAATAAAATGCAGTAAAGTGTATAAAAGTCTTTCAGTTATTTGAAATGAAATATATTTTTTCAATTATAACCATAAGTTGATGTACAAACTGACCTTCCGCTTGAATTCACCAACAGCTCTAACCAAGTTCTAATCTACTGTAAATTCAAAGTAAAATTTATTAAAAATCTAAGTAAAAATATATTTAAAGATAGAACTATATGTAAATAGGAAAAAAATTTATTCTTCAGGTACAAAAGCTATTTTTTGGGGAAAAAAGACATCTAAATTGTTTAGTAACGCATAAAATTGAACTTTTTAGTTTGAAAAATAATCCATAATTTTCATAAAAACTTCACATTGAAACATGAAACTTTTTCACTGACTTCAAATTACTTTTATTCAGACCATTTTCAAAAAGGTCAGTTATACTAAATGAATCTATATACAGTGTTTTAATTTTTGAACTTGCTTTTAAAAAGGCATAGATATTACACATCTATAGGTATGTGAAAATAATTTATATTTAAAACTTTAACTTCAAAAATGAAACAACAATACGGCTGAAAAGTCAGAATATAAAACCCACGAAGTTTCTATTCCGTCTCTTTACTAGCATTAGATTCTTCGCTGGTGAAAGTTTTGAGAGCCTCAACTACTATATCATCCACGGAATCGCATCCCTTTTCTATCAGTTCCAGTACCTGATCTTTCAGGCAGAAGTCTAAAAATATCCTAATGTTCTTACGAAAACGTTCAATATCCAAATCCTCGTCTTCCTTCTCCACCGGGATCTGACCCATTTGCTGTAAAACGTTTATTAGGACGTCATCCACTGGTTGTTCCCCGAATCCCAGTTGTTGCATCAAATCGGCATCGTTAATCAGAATGCAAAACAGCTGCGAGAAATTTTCCCGCAGGACCGTAATTGGATCGTCAGATGTACCGTCATACTCCTCATGTGAACTTGCAAGCATTGAGAGTTGGTCATTTACAATAGAGGTGTCGTTTTGATCTGTCACAATTGAGGAATTGTTGGCATCGGTTATCATGGAGTCGTCGGATGCCGAACCGGAATCTAATGATTTCTGGGCAGAGGTTCCCTGTGATGACTCTTGCGACAAGGGAACTGTAAAGGATTCGTCGTCCGATAATATAATTTCATCGATGCTTTTTGGTCCATTCAACGAGGAACGCTTTACCCCCTGGTGTTGAGATCCCTGCGATGACTTAGCCTTGTGCTGCAAGACGTGCTTTTTCAAAGTTCGGATGTTGTTGAACACAATGCTGCAACTGATGCAGATGGCAATGGCGTTTCCGAGTTGTAAAAATGGTGATAAAATCTCTTTGGTGCTCTCTGCATCAAAGTTATGGTACAAAGCGTTTTTGCAAAATGTCTCGTGGTTCTCTTGGACAAGAGAAGATAAAAACAGGCAGTTGCAAGTAGTACAAAGTATGGTATGCTTAAATTCCTCTGAGGTTTCATCATCATCTTCTTCCTCTTCTGAAGCCGAATTTACCAATTTTGTATGACGATCAAGCATGTGTTCGGTAAATGCTTTAGGGTTACCAAAAAGTCGAGAGCAAGTGACACAAGCGGCCACCACATTTTGCCGAACCATATCCGATTTCATATGTTCCGTATTGTTCTTTTTGATTTCCGAAGTATCCTGAGGACATTTTTCACAAAAATTATTGTGAGCTTCCTTCACAGAAGAGTTGTAAAGAGTATTGCATGTGGAGCAGTATTTTATATTCTTCTTTTCTACAACAACTTGACCTATTATCATCCTGCTGCTGCCAGCCGAGCTCTCGTCGTCCTGCCCTTTTGATTTCTCTGCTGAAATCTTCTTTTTGCAAAGTTTACGCACATGCAAGCTGTAGTGGGCTTGGGTAGTGAATCCAATGTTGCAGTTTTCACAGGTGAAAAGAGACTTCTTTACACCCCCGATAACAATCTCCTGTTGAGAATCAGGAAACTTACTAAACGATTTCTTTGCCACCTGTTGCCCACTCAACCTATCTGGCACAATCGGATCCGTCTTTCCTTTGTCTCTGGCGGAGCTTTTCTCAGTCGCAGTGGACTCGACTTGCAAGTGCCAAAACAAATGCATCTGGACTTTTGAGTGACTGTTGGAAACTTCACCGCATATCTCGCAGGTGTACCGATTCAACTCGCTTATTCTCAAATATTTCCCGCGTCCGAAATGACTCAGACGATGGGGCACAAAATCCTTCACAGTTGTAAAATCCTCGAGGCACTCGGTGCAAGTCAGAATCTCCGGAGTCTTTTTCATGACCTTGGGTGCCCGTTTAGGGGAAGGAAGTTCAGAGATAGCTTGACGCATTGTGTCCAGATTCTTTACTACTGTATCCTTGTGCGACTTGGACTGACGATGACTCTGCAATCCAGCTTTCTTCAAGAAATGGAGATCACAAATGTCGCAATAAAAGCCATTCTGTTCTTCGTTATCGACTTCCATCAGCTGTGCTGCAACAGGATACTCAAAACCAGGGGCCTCCACAAGAGATTTATCTTCCCGGCTGCGTATGATCTTCTTCGGATCTTGATTAGAGTGAACTTTCGTGCAATGCAAAACGACATGTGGAGCAGTTGCCAAATTGGTCTTGCAAACAAGGCATTCGAACTGAAAGTCATCATAATGAGCATCATGCATATGACTTTCCATACTGTCTATAGTATTGAACTTGCGAGGGCAAAACTTGCATTCTAACTCCGCATCCAAGTGGTTTTCTTGAAAGTGCCTGTTCCTAAAATAGGTAGCTGGAAATTCTTTTGCACAAATTGGACATGTGTTGGGATGAAGTCTAAGTTTTTGCTTTATTACTAGTGGAAGCAAAGAATAACTAGAGGAATCCAATGTTTTCAAAGAGTTATCCAATGCTGGTTTTGAGTGAAAATACCGCATGTGCTGGTATTTTGCGGTTTCAGATGCAAAAATTTGCGAGCATATGGTGCAGGTGGTCTTTTTCAAAAACAAATCTATTTCCTTTTTAGATTTGTCAGCGTGGTTGCGAACATGGGCATTGAAGGAACGGACATGCATGAACTGTTTACCACAGAAAGGACATTTACATATATTATTCATTGACTTTGTTGCCCTACCCCAATGATTAAGCTTCTTTTGATGTTGAAAGAACTTAAAAGGATCGGGAATTTTCTGATAGCACACAGGGCATTGGTTCAGGGACTTCAAAGGACTCGGATCAACACTAAGTCTATTCCGGGAAGAGTTGGGCAATGACTTTCTGGCCGATCTCGAATCGAAGCGTGGCGACATATGTTTATGGTTCGGTAAGGATTTTCTAGCACTATACTGTATTGATTTCCTAGCTGTATGACACTCCTTTGACCTACTTCCTCGAGACTTTTGTTTGTGTTGAGCCAAAGCACATCGAGAGTTCTCAAGATGCTTCCCAAGCATCTGTTTGTTAGGATATACATTCTTACACCACGTGCATGGAATTCCAATCTCACCCTCAGATGTCTCAACTTCATCAGAAAGATCGATCGAAACAATGTCGTTCTTGCTTTGACTTCCACTATCAGACTGCTCTTTGTCGATAACCTTTGGTACAACGGTCTTATTAGTGGCATTTGGAAAAGACTTTCGAGCATTTGAGCCTGAGCAAGAACCTTGTTTTGCATGTTTAATATACTCTGACTTAGACGGAAACAATTTCATGCAAGTAGGGCATGCTACTGTAGATGGTTTAGGTTCAGTTTTTCTTTGGTTACCATTATCTTTTGGTTTACTGATAACGCCATTGGCTTTCAGTCTGTTTTTAATGAAAATCCTATCCAAAACCTTCCTTTTCCGTAAACTTTTCAAGCATGTTCTTTTGTGCTGCCGAAAAAGTAACAGACGACTGAACTTACGCTTACAATAACAGCAAGTCATTGAGCCTAAAATAGTACCTCGGCATTTGTATTGATGAGAATATAAAACATGGAGACTAAATGTGACAAATCCACATTTATTGCACTTTTTTTCAGAGCTTGAAATGTTTTTGTGACTCTTGAAACCATTGGTTAGTTTTGGATTTACTTCCATGGTGGTCTCCTAAAAAGGAAGAAAAAAGAAAATTATACACTTGTCAAGTCAAGAAAATAATGCAAATGCACAGTATCATGCATCTGCATTTGAAAAATAAAATATAAAATTAACTAAGTCATCACTTAAATTTACTAATAAAACTATTTAAAAAAGATAGAATTTTTAAGAAAACATTGTGAACACGATTTTCTTATTTGAAAAACATCTAATATGGGTTTCTGATAAGAGTATATGTAGACCAGGTTCCATCCAAAAATTCGAAAAATGGGATTTTGGCATCATTAGCTATCTTATCACTTTGATTTCCATTCCGCTGTTCTTGAACAGCCTCACGGGAAATGTGTCATTGCCCAGCAAACAAAAACTTCTCAGAGTTTTTTTATAAATCTCTTATGGATAGTTTTGTTCACTACAATTCGTTTCAATTATTCCATTGTGTAGCTCTGGTGTGGCATAATACAATCTATCTTAATCCAACCAATCCTATATATTTTTTTATGTGGAATGGCAACAATCTAATTACTAAATGTAAACAGTCGAAAAACGTAAAGCAATTGCCGATGTACCATTTTCTAAACACAAGGGTTTCTTTTCACTTTATTTATATGTATCTATGCAGAAGCCTTTTAAAACAATATTAACACAATAACAAAAAAAGTATTAAAAGATGTAGGATTGAACTGTGGTTATCATGAAAAGTGACTATATAATGTTCAAAAAAAGGAACACCGCATGCGCATAGCACATCAGATCAGTTGGCGATTTTCGAAAAAATAATGCCAACCCTCCAAATTAAAACTTGTCTAAAAAATACACAACGTCAACCACCGCTCGTTATCGAATTGCTGTTCAATGTCCTAATGGCTTGAGGTTGCAACGGGTGCCATCTCAGGTGACCGTGGTTCTAAAATTACGAGGCGTTAAGTTTTTTAAATGAGGAGCAGAAGGAGATGAAAATCAGTGACATAGTAAACGAACTCTACATTAGAAGCTGGTGATGTGTCACAAAAAAGTAATGCCTTGCTACAGCAAACTATTGAATAATTTCAACTGCATACAAAAGGTTTAGGAATAGCAACATATAGGGCTATATTGCTAACAATAAAGGCACAAAATAATACTTTCCAAAAGAGGCTCTTTGTTTTTAAATTTTAAAGTTAAAAACAGTTATTTAAAATACATTGAATGGTCACTCTTGACGACTTTTCTAAAAAAGCAAAATTTGCAACCAGAGCTGGCAAAGATTGGTTTTTGGGAAAAAACAAATTGCCCCTAAGTTTTGGTTTTGATGCACAATTAATTTTTTTTTTTACATTTGCAATATAATAATTGTTTAATTTATGCGGCTTCAAATGCTGTTTCTGAAAGAAATTTTTCAACATTTGGCTTTATCCATTCCAAACTAAGAAATTCATTGGGGCTAGAAACTGCACCAAAATTGGCTTTCATCAAAAACAATGCATTTTCCAATCAAAATACTGAAATGGAACAAGATGACGAAAATAATTCGTCTGATGATGAATGTATGATAGAACTTGAGATTGATTCATTTATGAGATAATGGAACATATGTAATGTCAAATGTTTCAAATCATTATTAATTGTAGACAGGTGTGGCAATCCAAAAGAGACAGCCATTGCATTTCTGTAATGATTAAAACAATAAATATCTCTGTATTAACAGAAAAATTTAGACTAAATTAATAATTAGTTAAAACATTAAAATTCCAATCATGTTGATGAGCTAAAAAATTCTTAAATTTAAATGACAGTCAAAAACCGCAAAAACATTGAAAAAGACAAAAACCCTAAAATTTTATTTCTAAATCATGGTTTTTGCCAGCTCTGTTTGCAACGATAACATATTCTTGACAACAAAAGAACGGCTTTGTTGCCATTCAAAGAACTCCATTTTCCCTCTGCAAAATTGCTGAAAAAGGCAATCAGATCTGAAAAAAAAACCTAGGGTACAGATGTACTATAAGACATTTGGCGCACAAGTTTTTTTTGGGGGTGTTTTACATTATTATATAAATTTATAGTATGGCAACCCCACCCACCTGACATTGTTGGTATTTTTCGATTCTTGTGGCGACTTTCAGTCTGGCAACCGTACGCTACGTTTAATGGCAATTTTCCGTTGCAAAAAAAAACAAACACCAAATGTCCTATACTACATCTGTTCCAAAATTAGGGTGACCGTTAAATGCATTTAAACCCATTTATTTTATATTTGGAATTTAGAATTCTTGGTAAATTCCTAGTGTACGGTGCCCCGTTGTCTCCAAGTCCAAAAATTGGCGCCAAGGCAAAAATGACTTTTTTTTGTCACCAAATCAAAATGGCAGTTTGGTTTGGTTAATTAACGTTGCACTAGAGCTGCACAGTGGGCTATTGGCGACGGTTCGGGGCCTATCTCGAAGGAAAGACCCGGGAACAATGCCTCGTATTTTTTAACCATGGTCAGATGACGCAAAATGGCGGACATTGCGTTGGTCCGGGCAGTCAATCATGGTGCTTACAGGCGATCCTTTGGGCAGTCGTTTGGGGCATTTCGATGGCATTCTTAAGTACACACGCGTATTGCACGCTTAAAGTTACAGGGGAACGTCCACCAAAAATGAAACTTTTTACTGAAATTAAAATTTTAACCAAACTGTAAGTGTGGTATATCAATTTAATCCTAGAAAGTTGCTGGATATGAATTTGTAAGGTATTATTTCATAAGAATAATAGTCTACAGTGAAATTGTTCTGAAAGTTGACTTATTTCTTCACTTTTATTGGGGCCAAAAAGTCACTTCGATTATAGTATATTATTTTCTTAATTTTGTTCATTAATTGAAATCATTATATATACAAATTCATAATTCATTTACATATTTATCATATATATATAGTTGAAATATTTTAGATTAGCTTTTGAATAAAATTTTAACTCTATTTAATAGTGATGTTTAATTGTCACAAGAGTAACAAAAAACATATAAAAGTTTCAAATTTGTAAAAACTACTTAACATTTTTATTTGAAACCTTTTAATCTCTGATTTGGTGGAATAAGACATATTTTACACCATTTATTTTTTGTGTGTCATGCATAGAACAGCCTCTGTTGTGTTGTCACAAGAGTAACAAATGACTGTGTCACAAGAGTAACGCATACCATTTCTGGCAAGTAAATCAAATAGGTTGTCTTCAGACCAAAACAAAAATAATATTTTAAGTTTATTTGGCTTTGCCTTTTTTAAGAATAAGTTCTTGAGTAGTTTTTCCATAATTAATTTAAAACAAATTAAATTGCATTCATTCATGTTTTTAAAATGAATTAACTTAATTTTTTTATTTACTTTAAAATTACAGAACAATTATGACAGCAGGTCCTCAGAATGTGTGTATTTGTGGTTTTCATAAAAACTTTCAAAGTAATTCATAGGACAGTTGCAGATTTATTTTCTCCATTCATAAAGATTTATTGATTTAGCATGCTGTGCAGGCCCGTCGCACCGGGGGGAGCACGACCCAACTATAATCTGGTAAACCTGAAAGTTGGGAATTCCTACTTCTAAAAATCCCCAAATTTGAGAAAATTTATGCCTGAAGAAAATTAATATTATTAGCAAATGAAAGCTGGGGCAGATTAGAAATGGCCTAACTTGTATCATTACATTTAAATTAGACCTCAGAACGGACATTGCCAATTTAAACAAAAATATAATTTTGTAAACATGTCAGCACTTAAATATTAACCGTTTTCATGGAAATTTTTTTCAACAGCTAATGATACGAGTGCTGTAGTGCGGTGCAGTTTTTCTTTTTTTAAGTGATGTCTATGAAATGAAGAAATTGTCGAGAAATTGCAATATAACCAGTAGGTGAATGTAAACTATGTTGTGGTCCGTTAATTCTAACAGTATATGATGAATATCAAATAAGGTGCTTTAATACACACAAAAGTAAAAATAATTCAAAAGTTTGAACCTTATGATCATGCTATTTGATACAAAAGAAACCAAATTGTGGCTAATTTTGTTGCTCTTATATTTGTAAAATATTTTTTTAGTAAACTATTTTTTAATATAATAGTTCTATACCCTTTTAAGCTATTTTAGACTCATCAATGTTTAAAACTGTTGTATATAAAAAAAAAATTGAGAATTAGCTCATATATTAATGAATTTATGAGGTTTTTAAGCAGAAATTCAATTGTGGACAAAATGTCACAAGAGTTACGTCACAAGAGTAACGCTTAGTCTTTTACTTAAAACAATGCCATTAATTCAGATTTTGTCCAAGAGATTCAGAAGTTTTTCCCTTTTGAAGAGATATAATTGCTCTATTATATTTGTAAATTTGAGTTTTTTATTCTCATATAATTCACAGGAATTCTACCTTAAAAACACTTTTTGTATTTTGCCTTTTCCAGTGGTCACAAGAGTAACAAAATTTTGATTTATTTCCTAGACAACAAAAATATACAAAATTACATATTAGATATGTTTTATGAAGCGGAAGGACATGAACTTTTAAATAGTAATTTTGAATTTTATCCTAATTATGTTTAGTATTGTAAAAAATGTACGTTTTTATGAAAATTTTCTCTGACCGTCACAAGAGTAACAATGGACGTTCCCACAGACTCTTGCCGTCAATTTTGTGGTCTCTGGCCTTCGGCCTCCGACTACTTATTATTACATCCATGACCCCACTCGATCATGGTGCTTACAGGCAATCCTTCGGGCAGTCGTTGATCGTTAAATCAACATTTTATATGAAAATCGGAAACAATAACGGATCCAGGCAAAACGAACTGCTGCAAAACGTTGAGTAAAGTTTCCGATTTCCGGTCATCCACGGCAACAATGAAGTATTTGTTGGTACCGGATTCAATCCCTCTAAACACCCACTGGCCTTCCACACGCTTGCCCCGGTTGTACTTGCGTTTGCCGAACTTCGACTCGTCAATCTCTACGACAGGATAGGAACAGGTTTATGAATGAACCACTCCGTACCACGGAGTAAAGAAGAAGGTGGAGGTGCGAACAAGTCTAAAACCGGTTTGCAATGTGAAGTAAGCAATCGCTTAAAAAGTAGGAACTTGGTGCTATTCCAAAGCACTACTTTGTACCAGTACTTGGCGATAATTTATTTTATAATTTAATTTATCTATGAAGTGGAAATAATAGTATCCTGTATCGATTTGGAACTTGTACTGCATTCCACAACAGTCATTTTTTAAGTTTTAGCATGCGTTTTCTTAATTTAAAAATAATGCATTCCTTGTAGAAAAACTACTGCAAACTAGGTTTGTTTGTGCCCAGTTTGGGGTTGCTAATTTACGTCACAAGAATTCTCGCCAATTCATCTCCACCTTTTTCTTTACTCCGCGACTCCGTACATACCTCCTGGCAGAACATCATCCAGTCAGTGACCGTCTGTTTCAATAGGCGCATTTGCTGCATAACAATCCGGCATCCATGCACCACTCAATCACGGCACGTTTGCCTTTCATCTCCAATTCCAAAAAAATAACTGGTATTCAAATAAACGTTGTCCGTGTAAACATCCATAGCTAAGAAAAATCAAAAGCACAAGCACGCGAGCCAAACGTTGATTTGAAAAGGGCGCAGCTACGTGGAACCAAGCTAGAGGTAAAAAATTTAGGGTTGCCATATAACATGATATTTTTGCATGCATTAAGTAGGATTGCCAAAATATAAACTTTATCGCCCAATCATTTGTCGCCAAATCCCATTTGGCGAGCGCACCGGGCACTAGGAATTAACCGAATTCTTTTTTTAAAAAGTAGCCAAGTGACCATTAAATGCATTTAAACCCATGTATTTTATATTTGGAACTTAGAATTCTTTTTAAAAAAGTTGCCAAGTGACTGTTCTTAGCAGATTAATTCATCCAAAACTTAAATGCAGCAAAACAATATCTACTTTTACTTTCAAACATAACTAACAATATAAAAATAAATGCGTTAATTACAGTTTCTAATCACGTATTCTGTATCTAAAAATTTGAATATTTAGAAGCGTCTGAACAAAACACAAATTTGAAGATTATTTAAATATTTATGTTTACTGAAAAGATTAAAAGAAACTGTTTATGTTTAAAAGTAATAATTAACATAAAACTTCCAGTGTTAAGTTACACAACCACAATCTAGATACAATTGTAAGCATCAAATTTTCGGAAATAAGTCAAATACAATATGTAACCTTTTTCGCGATTCATGAATATAATTTGAAATTTGTATGTTCATCCAATATAATTTTCTTTGAAATTGGAACTATGAAGCAACATTGGTGTAGTATTTATAAACAAACTTACCGGGTACGACTGGTATGTAATCTCAACTCAATGAAGAAAATATAAACGTAGTTCGAGGTCAATAAAAATTGAAGAATCTGTAATAGTCATTTCTTTTAGGTAAATGCGATTGTTGAATGAAATAAGGAAATGTCTTTAATTTTGGATTTTCGTCTAGAAATCCACACAAACGAAATTTTTCCGGTTATTTAGTTCAGTCAGTTCAATTTTTAAAATATTGAAGACGACAGTGGAGTTGTTAGATGAACACCTCAACTCCTGAGTGATTTCTAAATTTTTCTTAATTAAAAATCTAAAACATTAAGAGTTTTCATGAATATTTAGAAGAAATGTTCACATTTACTATGAGAATATCCCATATTCTCGCTGATCTGTTGGACTGGATTTGAATGAATCCCCAAACTGGGACCCCTCTCTCCACAAGCTGTAAAGCAAATGGCGATGGCAGATTTGGGCGCGACATATTTGCCCGCTAAGTTAAATAGTTTCGATAGAACTCTCTAAAGCAATTATTGTACTAATATTATAATTTATCATAATTCTGCAATAAATCAATTTATAAAAGGGAAAGTAGCACAGTTAAAATTATTCAAATCTATCTTTTTTTTAAACTTTAGTCAGGGAACCTACGTTGTTTTGGAGGTTCTAGAATAAATATAGAGAAAGTTAATCTAATAATACGTTTTAATACATTTAACAAGTATTTGAGAACAAAACAAATAAGTAAAATAATTTAGTATAATTATCAGAATAAACTTCATAGATCTTTCATATTTCATGGACCTCTAAATGCCCATTGTGCAGCTTTAACGCGATAACTAATCTATTATTTATAAATAAAATTATCGTTTACTATTAAATTATCAATTTGTTTGCTATAACTCTTTGTAAGATTTTTGTCTATTACTCTTTGTAAGTTTTCTGCAGCTCAAAACAAACCTCGTAATTGTGAATTATGGTCAGATGACATGAAAAATACCTGATTTGGCATCCCACGCATTCAACATAGGAGTGAGGTCACGATCGATTTAATGCACATCAGTCCTTTCTATACGGCGGATAATTTTTGGTAATATAAAGGAACAAATATAACAACCCTTATATTACCAGATTACTACACACCTGGTGTAAAATGATCCAGCGCCCGTATCACTAGTGCTGAGATCACTTTGAAGACTACTAAGCCACGCCGGCTCTTTTAACAATATTTTAATATTTTGTGTAGCGCATGCGCAAATTTTAGATTTTACGAGTTGCAGACGCCATTCTGTAACTGTAATCGTGTTTTGTGACGTAATCGTAGTAAATTTTCGTGTTCAAATGCGGCAGACATTTAGCAAGTTTACATAGGAATGTTTTCGAAATTGCGTCCGCTTTCCGATGTGGAAACCTCTTCCCACAAGGCATGATGAGAAGTAAACGAATCTGTTGAAAATGTTTCGTTGTATTCCGCTTTTCCGGGGCTGCAATCGTCAAGTCGAATGCATCGACAAGAGGCACTGTAGTTTGGCGAACGTGCCCGACGATGTTTTGCGCTATCCTCGAACTTTAGAAGAACTTTTGCTGGATTCGAACCACATCAGAGATCTGCCAAAGGTTCTTATTCACTATATTTATAATCTTCATAATTTCTGTTGTCTAAATACCTTTGATTTCGCTCATTGGTGCGGCCGACGCCCACTGTGTTTACAATTTATCGTGACTAAGCCTAAGGGTTGGAGCACTTTTGACAAGACGTGACTCCAAACATCTTGAATCGTGAGCACACTTGATTTCGAAATTAGCCCGAAACGGATCTGCTCCCAGATGAATATAGCGCTCCTAATTTATCATCTTTTACTATTTTAACTATTTTGAAACACCAAGAAAGTGTTTCGCCAAACGATATCGCGATGCGGTTTGTTTTGTTTTGATGCCCCCCTGTCTCGATTTGACGTTTCTTGCCCGAAGGTCGTTTTATGTTATCTGGTGGAATTTTGTAATCGTCTGATTTATTTTTTGTGCTTCTCGAAATTGTCGAGGAATGTGTATTGACGGGGAGGGGGATAGTTTGTTTACATTCCAGACCAGAAACATACCAGTTTGTTTACATTCCATGTTTTGGTAAAATTAAAAGAAGATCTTTAAATATTTCAAAATTAGTTTTGTTTTAATTTTTTTCTATTTTCCTTCAATCAAGCAAAAAGATAATCTACTTTAGCTGCATAATAAAGTTAACTAATGATTGTTTTTTAAAAAAAATAGTGATTTTGTAAAATTTATATTACAAAACATAATTGTAACTTTGGTGTAGTGTAGAGTAAATTTTTAGAACACTGTGCCCCTTTGAGCAATTTTGAAAATTGGCGATAAAACTAATTTTTTTTTTTTTGTGGCTACGTCAAAATTACAGACAATACCGTTTGGTTAAATACGTAAAAAAAAAAGGTACTTCTCTTCTAAACGGCCTCGAATAGTCGCCAAGCGAAAGTTTGTCGCCGTATTGATTATTTACAATTTTAAGTAGCCACTCACAAAATAAAATGTTAAAAACAGTCGTAAATGATTTACGATTAGATGACGTCAAAAAGTACATTCTAAAATATAAAGTCAATAAGTCGCACTTAACCTGTGCAATGGGCTATTAGTTACGGTTCGAGGTGAAAACTTTCGCTCGTCAGCGGATCTGGCTGTGTTTTCAAGTGGACACCAAACGACCCGATGCGTTACGCATGCGTCTTTTTTTTTCTGATCTTTATGGTTACAGAAGGAGAAATGCACAATTACGGTTAATTACTCAAACGCCGTGTCTTATTTTCGAACCACGGTGGATGACGTCCACTGCGTAATAGGCTTGCGCTGACGGTTCAAAATGATTTCCGAAGGATTTCTTTAAGGTCTGCACGATTGAATAAAATAACATCACACTTGAGCTCTACAATGGGCTAATGTCGACGGTTTAGAATTGATCTCGAAGCTTTGGTTTGGTTAATTAACATCGCACTAGAGCTTCACATTGGGCTGTTGGCGACAGTTCGACGCCTATCTCGAAGGGAACAATGTCTCGTATTTTTGAACCATGGTCAGATGGCGAGAACATCACCTGAGCTGGCAATCCTTCCGGCAGTCGTTTGGGGCATTTCGTAACCACTCTTAAGCGCATTCTTTATCCCAATTCTTTATCTTTCGCATATTTTATCCCAATCCCTTATCTGCAATCTAAATTAAATTAGGATATTCCTAATCACTTTGTGCATAAACAATTATACAATTTATACATTTAAAAGTGAATTATCTATCTGAATTTTATTGCATAGCAATGTTATCAGAAACCGGATATTACGTCCTAATCAGTTGCTACTTCCTACCTGCCTGAAACTATAAATTGTATTTTTCTTATTGTTTCAAAGTTAAATTTAGTGTTTTAACTGCAATTGCTTTATTAGTAACAACTGAAAACACTAACTCAAATCCCAATTCACTGAAATACCATTTACTTTATATTTACAAAATATACAAAAATGAAATTTATGAAATCAATGTCTACAAATATTGGTTAAAATAATCAATCTCATCAAAATTATAAATTTACTTAATTGATAACCCTCATTTTTCAGTTTTTTTTTTTTTTTAATTTTTTCTAAATAGTTCAACAGCTGCACTCGAACTATTTGATGTTTAATTTCTTGTTTGGAAATGTAAAACACTTCAGATAAAAATAAACATCCTTTATTATTATTATTAAAATTTTTAACTGTGTTATAACAAAGTTCTACTGTACGATAATAAATAGCAAAATTTTATTTTCTAAATGCCAATATTTTGTAATATACAAACCCTTTTTATAAAACAGAAAACGGTAAATTCCTAGTGTATGGTGCCCCGTTGTCGGAAAATTGGCGCCAAGGCAAAAATGATGTGTTTTTTTTCGTCGCCAAATCAAAATGGCGATTTGGTTTGGTTAATTAACGTCGCACTAGAACCGCACAGTGGGCTATTGGCGACAGTTCGGGGCCTATCTCGAAGGAAAGACCCGGGAACAATGCCTCGTATTTTTGAACTATGGTCAGATGACACAAAATGGCGGATATTGCGTTGGTCTGGGCAGTCGATCATGTTGTTTACAGGCGATCCTTCGGGCAGTTGTTTGGGGCATTTCGATGGCACTCTTGAAGTGCACACGCGTTCTGCGCGCTTAAAGTCACAGACTCCTGCCGTCGATTTTGTGGTCTCTGGCTTTCGGCCTCTGACTACTCAGGATCACATTCATGACACCCTCCGGCCAGTCGATCATTTGCTGCATAATGTCCACAGTGAATTGCAGCTGGGCCAGCTCCATGCACCTTCCGCATAACTTGCACGTTCGCTTGTTAAAAAACAATCCGGCATCCATGCAGCAATCAATCATGGCACGTTTGCCTTTCATTTCAAATACCTACTATTTAAATAAACGTCGTCCGCATCTACCCACGTACACATCAAAATCACACCACATACACATCAACAAGGCGAGCCGAGTCGATTCAAAAATGGCGGAACTGCGTGAAACCAAGGCTAAACTAGATGCGCGAGCGTTGACGCTATCTAGTTAGTTTCACCAAAGCTGAACTAGATGCGCGCGTGTTGACGCTATCGAGAACTAGCACGCGCATCTAGCTCTGAAACGTGAGGAAAAATTTAGGGTTGCCATACAACATGATATTTGAACAGGCCATCAAGAAGGATTACCAAAATATAAACTTTATCGCCCACACATTTGTCGCCAAATTCCATTTGGCGAGGGCACCGGACACTAGGAATTAACCCAGAAAACAATCAAAAAGTCATTTAATTTATGGAAATTGAATGGTCTTTAAACATATTTTCTTTTTACATTTTATCTCTAGTGGGGGAACATCTCTTACTATTTAACAAAATATTTATCTAAATTTGAAAAGTTAAGTGGGATCATAAAAAATGTACAAACGGAAATGAAGCCTCATCTTTTGCAACGAGTTGCTACATTGAAATAGATTAAAAATTAAATAAAATATATAACATGAAATTTTTTTTAATGTGGTTTTGGTATTTTTAAGATAAATTAAATAGTTTCTCAAATTAAGTGTACAAATTAATAAATTTGTAAAAAAAAAATCAAGTATAACGTTTTTCTTCGTTAATTTTACAATTATTTAGGTTTTTTCCATAATAAGTGAACTGTATAAAATATCCATAAAGTTTTTGAAATGCTAAAAAAAAATGTTAAATATATATATAGCTTATACTTTTTTTCTAAATATATTATTTTTCCCATGTTGGCCTCCCCATTAATGAAGATTAGAGAAACTGTCTCCAACAAATTTGCTCTTGTATAGAACAGTTTTTATTTAGTTATACATATATACTACTATTGATTAGCCAATTATTTAATTAAAACTACAACAAGAACTACAGCATTAACTAAACACCAGCATAAAAATGCTGTGATTTAATTTTTTGCTGTGGCCATTAAATGCATTTTTATTTCCCTTTTGAATGCCTGCTGATTGCTTTTGTTTGTAACCTTGAGATTATTTTGATAGCTTTGTCTGACATGCAATTAACCCAAAGGGAAATGTTTAATGTTATCATATTTTGTCTTGGGTTTTCCCTTTTTTTAAAGCAATGAAGTAGTGGCTTCTTTACAATCATTCCTATTTCCTCATTGTTTACCTACTTAAATTTTGTCTCATCACTTATAGCTATTAAATTACAAAGGTCAATTTTTGACATTCTGTTCTACCCTGTATGAAGTGTCAAGTGATGAAAATGTTTTCATGTAAAAAATGCTGTGTAATTGTAATTTTTTTTATTGCTAATATGAGTTCAATTATTTGATTTGGCTGTCAGTTACAGTAAAAAAAAAAATCTATGACATTCAAACATAGAGTTTCAAGATAAGAGCGTTTAAAATTTTCAACTTGCTGTGGCTATAATTCTAATTGTAATGGAATTTAACTCATTAGTAGGGGTGAACCGGAAAGTGGTTTTACCAGATATCGGATATCCGGCGCACATTACAAACCGGATATCCGAACTAGATTTTGCCGGATATCCGACAGTTTATTTTTTATGAAAATAACTTCTCATACACACTAAAAAAACGGAAATCGGTCAAAAATTATTATTTTTTTTTTATTCTGTAATATTTCCCAATTTCTTATCTTTAAAGTGATACCAAAAATGAATAAACATTCTAAAAACTTTTTTATTTACAAAGGGTTATTCTAGGGTGCTGCTAGCAATGGTCGTATGTTTTGTACATTTTACACTTAATTTCTGAATAATTGTAATTTTACCATACCTTTTCATTCCAAACATAAAAACTCAAGTTTGCTTAAACTTTTGAGAAATTTATTTTTTTATTCAACTTTATATTAGTTGTGAGATGTGATGACCCTCCACCATAACGATTCGTTAAAAATATAATTTTAAAGTAAAAAATTTGAATAAAAGTCTCTATTGGTTAAAGGGAGAATCTGCACACTGTGAATACATTGGTAGAATTTTCAGGAAAATACTTAAAACAAGAACAAAGAAAATTGATCGCCACAAAAAAAAAATCTTCGATGTTTTATTCATCCGGCATGGAGAATCGGATATCCGGCACTTTACTTCCGGATATCGGATAGTTAAAAAGCAGCCGGAAAAAGGAAATAAATGTAATCTGTAATGTAAAAAAGGAAAGAAATACTTTTCCACTATTAATATTGTTTACATTGTTCACACTAGAAATGAAAAGGGGCTGAATGAAATTTGGAGAAAAAGGGCACTTTGATGAGGACGCAATTCATTTTCTTTTATCAAAATCTCAGTAATTGCAAAGTCAAATTGCCACTTTTTTTAATTATTATTATTTACATCATTGACTATCTTTTGATAATCAAATTTCTAACTAATGTAAATCATTGCTAACAATTTTTCTTTCAAACTTTACAAAAATTAGCAGTACATCCGAAAGGACACAAGCTTTTTTCACCTCCAAAGTCGAATAATCGCTACAGAAAATCCTGTTTTTGATTGACTTGGATTCCATTCTCAAAGGAAGAAATAATTATTTTTGCCCTGAAGTTAAATATCCATTAATGAGAAGGAATATTTCATAGAATGGTCGGGTGAGATAGGCCCCGAAACGTCAGCAATAACCCAATATGCAGCTTTAGCGCAATGTCCATCAACAAATTGGAACTTTTTTTGTTTGGTCACGGGTCCGATGTGTCAATGTTTGGCCACGCCCACCCCAAACATTTTTTTAAAGTGCCTTTTCAAAAACTGGGTGCCGTTTTACTGCCAACAGCGCCCTGCCCCTTTTTATTTCTAGAGTGAACACTGATTCACTTTTTACATGTATGATGACTTATGGATGGGGGCTCCAAATTGGAGCAAGCACTGCGACCAGAGGTCTATTGTACTTTCCCCTGAAATAAATCTTTAATCACTTAAGAAAAGAGATCTGTGGCTGAAGCAAAATTCAGCAATGATCTGACAGGAATATCCTGGAGCTCCCAAGGCTCAAGTAAGTGACGTCCCAAGTGCTCGAACCTATGGGCGGAGAAGAAGTCACATTCACAGAGAATATGTACAACAGTTTCTTCATTATTCCTACATCCCCTACACAAAGGGTCATCCTTAACCCTCATAATAGTAAGATGCCTACTGAGAGTACAATGCCCAGTTAGTAATCCAATTGCCCTACGAATACCAGAGCGATGGAGCTTTAACAGCTCCTTATGACGAGAGCTAGGACATGTATGATGATGACATGTATGATTGTTGTTATATATATTTTATAATAACATATATTTTATTGGATTTGTAAGGTTGCATAGCTAATTTTTAAATACTTTTCCTCCTCTAGGGTCTCTTTCGTCTTATAAAGTTGAGACGTTTAAGTCTGAGTGATAATGAAATCGGCCAACTGCCTTCAGATATTGCTAGTTTGATAAATTTGGTTGAATTAGACATAAGCAAAAATGGTAAGTTCCAGGTTTTTTTAAAAAATTTATTTATTCTAATCACAAATCCATAATTATATTTATATATGTTTTTTAAAAATATAGCTTTATACATTATTGAAACAAGTTATAGGATGTATTTTAATTTTTAAATGTGTTTTATTTTCAGATATTTCTGACATACCTGAAAACATAAAGTTTCTAAAGTCTTTACAGAATGCTGATATTAGTAGCAATCCCTTATCCAAGTAAGATTTCATTTTTTAAAAAAATAAGTTACTATATATTAACACATTTTTATCTTGTAGTTTTTAAAAAGTATTGTTAATCCCTCCCCAGAAAATTATATTTTGCATCTATGTTCTGTGTCTTCACAAAACAATTTCTATTTGAATTATTTGAGCAGTTCATATATCAAAATACCAATGTTCTTATGTTGTAATTAATATATAGACTATAACTTTTATATTTTTTAATTGCTTTTTTAGGTTGCCTGCTGGTTTTGTACAGCTTAAAAGTTTGACAGTCTTGGGTTTAAATGATATCTCTTTATCTCGTTTGCCTAACGATTTTGGGAAGTAAGTAACAAATACATGGTCATAGTTGCTAACTATTGTTTGAGTAATGTCAAGTAAAAACTCATTATTCTAGTAAACCTGAATATTCAGTTAGGCAACCAAACCGAATATTCAGCTCTTTTAATGTAGTTGTCACATTCGGCAACCAGATATATAATATATACAAAGTATTTGTAATATATACAAAATAGTTGTAAAAAAATTATAAAGCAAACTTTTTTATACAGTAAATGAAAGTAAAATTATTTATATAGAAAGAAAGACATTAGATTGATCAACATTAGAAAGGTGATTATCAAAACACATGATCATTACAGGGTCCGTACGATCTTTAGAAACTCCTTATATTTGTTTCACTTCCATTTAGGCTCTTATAAAAACTCTATTTTTTTCCATGTGACGGTACTTGGGAACTTTCATGTTAATGAAAACTTAAAGAAAGTTCTTAAAACGACTACCACTTGAATAATTTTACTAAACTTCTATTATAAATGTTTGAACTTAATGTGAATTAAACACACCTTTGTATCTGACTAGAAAACTCGCAGCTTCTTTGCACTCGATAGCTTTTAACTTGATTGCACCTATTTTCCTCTTTTATATTTATTTGAATTTTTTATACTGAGAAGCCTATTTGCGACTTTAGAGGTAACTTTTCATTATAAATGTTTACACATTGTTTGTTTGCATTAAAAAATCAAGTCCTTATAAATTGCTTTTAAGGTCCTTGAAAACTCCTTATCTTTTTATTTTCGGAAAATGCATATGAATCCTGTATTAAGTGTTGTTTCTTTAATTTGACACAGTATGAAATATACTTTTGATATGCATATAATGTATTAATTGTAATGAAAAAATAATATAGTCCATAAAATGTATGCAATATGCATTTCTAGATTGTAGCTACTACATTTTGTATTGTAAACATTTCCTACTTATGAAAATAAGGATTAGCTATCAATACTGCAGAGTTCTGTTATCTGTAAGTCTCAAGTTACAAAAATATTTATTAGGTATGAATTGTCAATATTAATTAGTATTCTCTAAGCATAAACCGATTCAAATAATCATTAAAATTTTAAGAAGGTTTAGTAAATTTTATTGTTATCTATTTTAATAGAAATATTACAGTTTTAAACTAATAAAATATTTTATTAAAATGTTAACCCAATATTCAGTATTTGTCAAAATTTGGCATTGTAATCTCCAGTGTTCACTCTAGGCGTTTTTTTAAGGGCGGTCAACCCTGCCCGCCCTTTTTTCATCTCAATAGCGCCCTCATGCCCCTTTTTTAAAAATTTCCGCCCCTCTGGCCCTTTTCAGTCAAGCGCAAGCATTCTTGCTTCCATATCTGTCTTTAAAAAATGTATTAATTAAAAAAAAAGTGTGTGGAAATTGGAATTAAGTGAAATATGACAATAGAAAAACAAACTGCTTTTAACTATGCGTGTTGTACAATCGCTTTGATTCCGCCGTTATTTCGGGCACGGGGCATTCCACGAATCCTATTGGGATGCCTGTACCCGCATATGAAATTGCTATGTTTTTTTTAAACTGAAGATGGTTTGGTTGCAATATTAGGCCTTTTATTACCAAATTTTAGATTTAAGTATCCTTTTCATCAGTTTTGTAAGGAGTCTTATTACAGATTTGATTTTTAGCGAAAACATTAATTTTTTAGTGTCAAATTTTGAATTTTAAGTAGTGTCTTCATAAACAGACATCAATTTTGTACAGGTCTTTCCTACAAAATAAACCCTGAATTGTCACCAATAGCCCAATATGCAGCTCTAGAGCAATATCAATTAACAAATTGGATTTTTTTTTGTTTGGTCACGGGAACGATATATCAACGGGTGGCCACACCCATCTCAATTTTTTTTTAAAAAGTGCCCTTTTAAAAACAAGAAATGCCTTTTTAAAAACGGGGTGCCCTTTTACAGCCAACAGCACCCTGCCCTTTTTTGTTTCTAGAGTGAACACTGCATCTCTAATAACAGGTATAATTTGTGAAATGCACATAATCCTAAAATTACTTTTTTCACAGCCTCTCAAACCTGCAGTCACTAGAGCTTCGAGAGAACAGCATACGAACGCTGCCGCCTTCCTTTTCCAACTTGACCAAGCTAGAGAGGCTCGATTTGGGGAGTAACGAAATCACAGAGTTGGTAGGTGACTTTGAGTTCAAATTAATAGTTGTAATGCTATATTATAATAATTTCATATTTCGATTTTGTAATTTAGACAAAAAAATATAACATTTGATGAGTAGGATAGTTTTTTTAAAAGTCTATAGTCGAGAACAAGTTAATATGATCCAAAGCTGTAGAAATGATCCTTCTGCCCAAAAGAGTAGTTTTCAAAACGCAATGAAAATTCATCTAATACAATGGACGAAGAACAAAGCTTTCAATGGAATTTGAATATTCTTAATACTATTGTAAAATTAACTCTTTTTCTTTTAAATTTTGTATACTCTGGTAATTAACTGTTGGATTACGTAATATCAGCTTTAACAAATAAAAAGCTAACGTAACGTTGATGTCCATTAACCCTTGAATTCAGCGAGAAAATAATTCGATATCTGAAAAAAGGTGGAAAAGTGTATTATGGATGACAGGTTTTTAAAAGTTTAGGGAAAAAGCAGTGATAAAAATGCCAAATGTGAAGTCTTTGATACATACTCATTTGATTTAAGGCAGTGGATGAATTATTTTTTAACCAATCAGAGCCAATGTTTTTGAGCAATTGAGCCTTTTTACAGATCATAGTCTTCCCTGTAGGTTCAACTTGAGTTGTGCGCGACTATAGTAAATCATAATATTTACCTGATAGAAGTCTAGTATACACACAAAATAAATGTTCTGCTTCGTCTAAGGTTTGCCATTCATTGATTTATTGAAATTATTTAACAAATATTAATTGCAAAATTTCATTGTAAAGTCAGAATTAAAAATCTTAATTTCACTCAAGTTCTTAATAGTGCTCTGTGGCCTGGTTGAAAGAGCAATGATCATCGTTGGAATCCTATCCTTGTTGAAAAATCGAATTGCTTTATAGACTAAGCTAGTATACTTAAATCTGCTATTGCTTGAAAGTTGATTTTGGTATGGGAGTTTGTAAAGTTTGGGGCCTAATCTAGCAATCATCTGACTAAGGTTCTAAATTATGATGCATGTTCAGGGTCTTTCATCAGAAGTGCTAAAACTTGTGCTAACGTAAAATTAACCAAAAAAGTTCATAATGCAAATTTTAAAAAAATTCTTTTTATTATTAAAATTTATTTGATGTTTGACATTTCAGAAGAGGTTTAAATGATAACTAGTTTTGAATTGCAATATGCATGATAAAGCACTTATTTTTTGTTTATTGCAGTTCAAAACTATCTCTATATTATTCTCTTGTGTGGTGATCAAAAAACGCTTTATTTGTCATTGTGGGATGGCAACATCAAAGTTTGTTTTTAAAAAATCTGTTGCGTCTGCATTCGTGTATTCTGCCATTGTGTAAGCCATTTTGACCATTAACATCTTTGATTCATTTGTGAATAATGATTTTGATAATTATAGGTTATAGACATGATAATTTTAGCAGTTTCATTTATTAGCTGGCTGTCTATCTGTTAACCATATAAGCCATAACCTATCTGTGTTCCATAAGTAATGCGACCAAATTAATAAAAAATCATATATTGGACATATTCGTACAATTAGTTAAAAATCTTCAAAATAGCATCCTTCTGCGTCGATACATTTATGGAGGAGGTTTTTACAGGCCTGGAAGGCATCCTGGAAAGACTTCTCTGGGAGGTCCTTTAGAGCCGATGTAACATGAGCCTGGATATTTTCAATCGTGTCCCAATGTTTCCCTTTCAGGGCTCCTTTTAAGCGGGAAAATATAAACAAAGTCTGGGGGAGCCAGGTCAGGCTTGTAGGAGGCTGACTAACCAGTGGGGTATGCGTCCTGGCCAGGAAATCGTTGACAACGAAGGAGCTGTGGCTTGGCGCATTATCGTGATGAAGTTTCCATGCGTCCTTGATGTCACTTCGGCAGCGCGCGACCCTCCTTTCTAGCCAGTACCCATACCCCACTGGTTTCCCAGCGTCCCTACAGTCCTGACCTGGCTCCCCCAGACTTTTTTTTTGTTTCCTCGCCTAAAAAGAGCCCTGAAAGGGAAACATTGGGACACGATTGAAAACATCCAGGCTCATGTTACATCAGCTCTAAAGGACCTCACGGAGAAGGCCTTCCAGGCCTGGAAACACCGCCTCCATAAATGTATCGACGCAGGAGGGTGCTATTTTGAGGATTTTTAACTAATAGTACGAATATGTCGAATAAATTATTTTTTATGAATTTAGTCGTATTACTTATGAAACGCACCCTGTATCTCAATATATAATATATATATATATTGAGATATAGGTAGAATAAAATGGCTTATATTTTGACTAATTTTAAGATAATTTCTTCATTTTTCTTTTGTTTTTCAATGCCTAAAAATTATATTATTTTTACTAAATGTTTTTGTTTTCTATAGCCTGCTCTAATTGGTCAACTTTCAAGTCTTCAGGAGCTTTGGCTTGATTCTAATGAGTTACTTACATTACCATGTGTAAGTACTTTTTTTTTTATTTATGCAATGAAGTCATGTTTATTTATAATAATAATTAGGATTATTGTTGTAGGAAAATAACTACATATTTTCCTTTAAATTAAAAATTGCTTACATAAATCAATTTGAAATTAAGAATATAGTTAAAGATAATTATTTATTTTGAAATTTAATCTTTTTAAAATACAAGTATTCCTTATTTCGACGTCTTTATTATTTAAGTCCTATAGGTTGAAGAGCCATTCGATGTCAGGGCTTTTAGCAACCATTTAAATTATATTACTTGAATAATCAACAAATCAAAATGTGTTTGCATTGTATGGCATCTCCAAGACCACAAAAAAAAATCATTGTCTTTTCAAACCAATAAATGATGACCTTCTTGTTTTACAGATTAATTCAGTGTATAAGTACACATTTTCCAATTTAACCTTTGATGTTGAAGGCTGTTTTTTTGTTAGATATATAATACACTTTTTATAGCTAACTGCTATATTTTTAGTGATGTGCGCTCTGTTGCATTACACGCCTACAAGAATTATTTGTTATAATCCGGACTTTCATTAAAACGTACAACCTTGAACCACTTTATTATAAAGTTCTACTGTAGTAAAATATTTTTTCAAAATTTATTAAATTGTCTGTATTTTTTTCAATTGAATCTTAAACGTTTGAGACAGAGGACAAGAGAAATTTGCAATATTCTCTTTTATTATGTGTGTATTTTTATAAAAATATCTGTTCAAATCCCCCCCCCCCCCCCCCCCCCCCAATAACAACTTGAAGTGACTACTACTAAGGTTTTGACGTTTTTATTGTATAATGCCAGTGTTCACTCTAAAAATAAAAAGGGGCAGGGCGCTATTGGCAGTAAAAGAGCACCACGTTTTCGAAAAGTCACTTTTTGTTCCAGAAGGGCGCTTTAAAAAAAGAAGTTTGGGGTGGGTGTGTCCAAACAAAAATAAACCCGTGACCAAACAAAAAAAGTTCCGATTGTTGGTTGACATTGCGATAAAGCTGCATATTGGGCTATTGGTAACAGTTCGGGGCTTATGTCGAAGAAAGACCCGTACAAATTGAAGTCTCTTACTTTTAAATTAGTGCAAATGGTACAAAACAATATTAAAAATTATTTTTTTCACTTAACCAAATAGGTAAGTAGTCCTAATCAGACCCCTTACGAAACTGATGAAAAGGCTACTTAAATCCAGAGTTTGGTAATAAAATGCCTAATCTTGTAAAATTGCCCTAAACTATCTTCTCTTAAAAAATAATAATAATAATAGAAAAAAATTAACATTTTATATCAGTGCACGGGCAACCCCGTTGTTGCAGGGTTACTCTACCCTCCTGCTAATTTATTTGTATCTTAAATCTAAAAGTTTCTTATTAAGTTGCTTATGGCCTACGTTATCGTAAGTGGTAGTACAAACTAAAGTTATGCCTCTATTAAAGCATCATCCTTAAATGAATATTTAAAATAGTCACTATTACCTTAATCAATTTAATTATTAACAATCTAAATCTTGCAATAACCCAAAAGAACAATTGAACCAAGGCTAGAGTTATAATTAACAACATTTTATTTTACACATTAAGTAAACTACAAATTTATTCTGCTACAACACAAGACTATATCAAATAGTTAATCTGGAATGTCATAGGTGACATAGCAAAATACACCACTCTCTAAATTACTAATTCTCTACAAACTTTAAATCTAATTCACATACTACACAATTAGCTAATAATTATAACATATTAAATTCCATACATGTTAAAACAAGTTAATTAAATATTGAACTCCTTGGAAATAAAGTTTCGATCAAGACAATTCGACTCACCCAAAACCATAGTGATTCTTCCACAATTCATTGTTGTCCGGGCTGGTAGAAACGGAAGATCGGAGATTGTTAACGGAGCTAGCACTAGGTCATGTTCTCGAACTGGAAGTAGCACTTCACAACATTACTCGAAAATCTGTCTCTCCACAGATCGGGAACTCACTTCACCAACTCAAAAACGGAACTGGACTAAAAACTGAACTGCCCTCAAACTCGATGTCTCTCCTTTTTAAACTTTCTCTTCCACCCGCCTACCTCCATTAAAATACTCAAATCTCCAATAACGAACTAACTCCGCCTACATTTCCAAATTTAAACGATTTCAGTGGATTAAGAAGCAGATGGTCCGCCACCCCGAACCCAAATTCTCAGCTGTTTTCCTAAATTCTTGTAAACACGTAAACATCCAACATCTGCGTCTTTAAAGTTTATTAGAAAACCTACGAATTTTTACGTCAACCAATATAAAAACCTTTTATATAAAAATGTCGGAAATCTTCGCTCCGGCTAAGTTTATTAGGCCAGTTAAATTCCCAAATCTATTGAGAGAGAGATCCCCGTGCGTGAGATCCTGGCGTTACATAACAAGTTAAAATTTCATCCCTTCACCATATTTAGTTTGTTATCGAAAACAACTTCCCCGAGTCTGCAGCTGTTGATTCAGAGAGGGGCGCGTGATAAGAGGGGCGCGAATAATGGTTTTATGACCATGAGAATGTATAGAATTCGTGTCGAGCCAAAATAGAATATTTCGACTCAACACCGTGCTTAAAATTACCACGGAATCATCGTGATTGCACAAAACGCGTAGTTAAAATGGAGTTTGTTTTTCTAGTGTCATAATTTACATTAAAAACAGCTAGGAAAGCAAAGACGCTTGTGCTTGACTAAAAAGGGCAAGAGGGGCGGAATTTTTCAGAAAGAGGGCAGCAATTTTTAAAAAGATGCACGAGGGCGCTATCGAGGGGGGAAAAAGGCGGGCAGGGCGGACCGCCCTTCAAAAATCGCCTAGAGTGAACACTGATAATGCTCTTGTAACTGTGTTTAAAATAATTTTATTATGTGTTTTTTTAACAAGTTTTTTAAACAGGATTGCCACACACCTTAAAAACAGTTAACCTTTCATTGTTAAATTGAAAATGAACAATTTAGAGAAATAGTCATGGACATTTTCTAAATATCTTAAGGGAATATAAATCTGTTGTTCTATTTCCATGGTGGTTGAAAAAAATGTGTTATTTTTGCAATTTATTCTCAGTCTTAAAATTTCTAGAAATCTTCTGGAAATGGTAAGAAATTTTTATCTTAAAAGTGGCAAACTAGTTAATGTTTTAAAAATTATTTACTAGAAAGAAAGAAAGGGAAATATTCACATTTTACCTAAAATTGAAGTCCAATAAAATATCTTATTTTTGGGAAAGCTACTAGGCTTAAGCAATCTACTGTGTAGTGTTATTTGTATTAAATGTCGTAACATTTATAGGAAATTGAAAGTCTCAAGAACTTGACGTGTTTGGATGTCAGCGAAAATAGACTGGAATACCTACCTGAGGATATTGGAGGCTTAGAAAACTTAACGGATCTGCATTTATCTCAAAACTCTCTTGAATCTCTGCCAGAAGGTATAGGAAAGCTATCCAAACTCACAATATTTAAGGTAAGCTTTAAAACTTTACATGTCAAAATATTTCTAAATGTGTCTTTTCACATATTGTAACTTCATAGGAAATAAGCTTGAGCTTGTAATGTGTGTTGCTTTTGTAATTGAAGAATTTAGTGGCAAACATGAGTGCAATGCTATTTAGGATTTGTTCATTTATTATGCCACATTATTTTTCACCTTGCATACTCTCCCCATGCCACACAATGTCACATTATTATTTCCTCCTCCATGTCACTTCACGCCAAGGATAGTGAAGACCATATATATATATATAAGGTGTGCTCGTACTCGCGCTGCCTGACGGAAGGCGGATAGAGCAACTATTTGACGTCATAGTGACGCCTACTTCGCCTTCTGTGGGCGTGTCTAATGCTCTCGTTTGAACCAATGGCAAGGCTGAACTAGATGCGGGCGCGTTGTTTGATGGTGCTGCCATCTATTTGTTTTTTTGTGAACTATTAAAAAGTGATAAGCTAACTTTATTTAGTTACTTTTACTGCATTTTATGAGTTTAAATTATATTTTAAGGATTGCATTTAGTATGGAAAAATTGCAAAAGAGTTGCTTAATAAATTAAGTGTATTAAAATAATATTAGCTGCCACGAGAGCATGTCCATGAATTTTGAAAGAGTAAAATAGTGGTCGGAACTATCCGGTCAATCCATTTGTATTGGACATATTAAATGAGTTACAATTTCAATCAAGTAAAATACGAGGACAAGACAAACCAAGGACGGATTAGTAGTGAAGCTACCTGAACACAATTATTTACAGATATTTACATTATTTTGCTAATTAAAAATTAAATCACCAGTTGTTACCCAACCGAGATCGAACCTAAGTAGCAATGCTTGAAACACACAGCCAATGAGAATGATCAAAAACCGATAGTAAGGCGGAGCTAAAATGATGTCAAAAGTAAGGCGGAGCTAAAAATGATGTCAAAAGTAAGGTGGAGCTAAAATGACGTCAAATAGTTGCCTTTCCTTGCCCACTTTCAAAAAGCGAAAAACGAGCGCACCTTCTATATATAGTCTTTACTATCCTTGACTTCATGCTACATTTTTGCACTCATAAAAACTGTCATTAAAGCGTTTTACCAAACATCCCCATTATAAAGATTGTGACATAGGTATAGTAAGTAATTGAGAAGGGAAGCTTGAGCTCTTCCCTATAAATTATTTTGTACTCGCTCAGCATCCTATCTTTCAATATATTTTATTTGTTAATGAGCATATGCATTTTAAAAATTGAAATTATCAAATAACTAGTTTAAAACACTGTTTCTTAATTTTATTCAAAACAATGTGTTAAAATAAAAACAATAACAATTGAGACATTTCAAAGTGATAATAATAATATCATAAATACATTTTTTAAAAAAAAATTTATTTGTTACATAAACATTTTCTACCTTGATAGTCCTAATTTTAAGTTTGTCTTATTAATATGCTTTACACTGGTTTTGCTAATAGCTAATAAAATTGTGATAATTGCATTTTTATTAAAAAAATCCTGAGTTTCCCTGTGGGCCCTACATGGCCCAGTGGATAAAGGCGTCAGCTGGGAATCGGAGGATTCCTGTTTCGATCCTGTGCGACGGTCTTGACAAGGAAAAGTAAAAAAAGTAGTGATCTTGTGATCGCAGGGTTGCTAGCTTCGCTACAAAACACTAAAAAGTCATCCAGAACATCCACAAAAATTATCGGTGTGTATACGGGACTGGTGCACTATAAATCTGATCAGGGTCCAAAGTCCCGACGTCTATTGAAGGCGTTGGGTGCCAGCTCGGGTGTTGCCTTCGCCATCTGAACACGGTTAAAAAATATGAGGCATTGTTCCCGGGTCTTTCCTTCAAGATAGGCCACGAACCGTTGCCAATAGCCCACTATGCAGCTCTAGTGCGACGTTATTTAAATCAAACCAAACCTGAACTCTTCCCTGAAAATATGGAGCTCCTACCAAACTGAATTGTGACTTGATTATTTATTAAAAGAAATGTTTTTGATTTTGATTTTCAAGTATGGCTCCTGTGAATAAAAATTGATTTTTTAAAATTTTGTTTCTTGCCAGGTTGACCAGAACCGCCTGGGTGTCCTCACCCCAGAAATAGGCAACTGTGAATCTCTGCAAGAACTTATCCTCACAGAAAACTCAATATCGGAGCTACCTGCCTCCATCGGCAAGCTGGTGCACCTCACCAATCTGAACGTGGACCGCAACCACCTGTCGCAGGTGCCACCCCAGATCGGAAACTTGGCGAGGCTCAGCGTTTTGTCTCTGCGAGAGAATCAATTGAATTTCCTTCCAGATGAAACTGGGATGTTGCAAGAGCTGCATGTCCTGGATGTCTCCGGAAATAGGTGGGCTTTCGACTCTTTTTCAAGACACAAATTTAGCCGAAATGCTTATTGTTAACAATACAAAGTAATGGTTCCTAACCTATACTCTCCAGACTTTATGTCTGTTTTTTTTGCGGGGGATTTATATATTTCATTCGTATTTCTTTGTTTTTACGAAAAAAAAGTAAAAAATATAACTTCTGAGATTTTGATTTCATATTTGTTTAATAAGAAGAATACATTAAAATCTGTTTATAACGATACGCTGGATATAACAATGTAAAATGCAATGAAAGTTTGGATTTCTATAGCAGTCCATGTTAATTTTTCCGGATATTACTATGCCGGTTATAACGATAATCCGCATGTAACGATTGAGTTTCCCTCGTCTCATGCACAAGAAAACACTTACAACAATAAAGGAGGAGAGAGGGACGGCCGTTTGCAAAATAAATAAGTGTCAGACGAATAGCACATGAACAAGAATTCCCGAAATTTGCAAGAGATCCCTCATTCTTCTACAATGTTAGCAAGAATAAGAAATTTTATGGAAATTTCCTATTACAATGTGAAATATAATAAGCAAACAAAAATTACTGATCATTCATCATCAAAAATAGCAGTTTATATAACTAATTTCATCTAACTAGTATATGTAGCTGATAAAATCCTTATAAAATATATCTATATTCAACTGTCATGTATGTATCTATGAGTATTATACTTTCTTATTAAGTGATATTTTTCGCGATTCGGATAAAACGATCAAATTATGACAGTCCCTTGAACATCGCTATTAGTGGTTTTTACTGTATATTCATACTACATTAAAATTTGTTCATTCAACTTTCGTTAACTGTATTAAATATTTTTTGCTGATACTGTTTTTAAAATATGTAATTATTTAAATTTTGTATTTCAGATTACAATATCTGCCACTTACTATTACAGCTTTGAACTTAAAAGCTTTATGGTTAGCTGAAAATCAGGTATATTGTTTTTTATTATTTTTCAAACTTCAAATCAATAAATCATTAAAAAAAATTATGGGATGTTGCATTCTCGAAATTATACATAAGTCAATGAAACGTCCTTGTATTATTAAAATATATATGTATCATATGTGCATGGTTAATTTTTTATATTAATATTTTAAAATAAATTATAAAGGAGCATTGTATTTTTTTTAGTTTGAATACACAGTTATTATGCACCTTAAATGCATTGCACTTTTATATTCATTTCTCAAAAAGTAATACAACTGTAATTTTGTAAATTATTGCTCTTTATTTCAAAAAAATAATGAATTTAAAGTGATTTCATAAATTTAATTATTTTAAAATCCTATTTCTTTTAGATGTATCTAATTTTATTTAAACTTTTTTTATTAGCTACCCAATTATAATTATCTATGTAATATTATATATTTTAAAGAAAAATGCACTAAAAGATCCATTGTAATGTTTTAACAATGCAATAATTTTCTTTTTCCTCTGTAGTCACAACCCATGTTGAAGTTCCAAACGGACATCAACGAACACAATGGTGCTAAAGTATTAACTTGTTTCTTGTTACCACAACAAGAGTATCATCCAGAAAGCATGGGTGAGTCTTTGAACAGTGGCACTATATTTCAGTTTCAGGTCCTTATTGCTTACCTAATTGTATTTAGAACATTCACCCCAATTTGAAGGGAAGAGTTTATAAAAATTGTTTTTCAGGGTGGCAACAAAACCGTGAAATCAGGGAATTTTCATGGAATTTTTTCATTCTGGAAATGTCAGGGAATTTTTCATAATTTCACAAAAATTCAGGGACATTTTCAAATTTGGAACGTTAAAACGGCAATTATCGTCTATTATGCACTTTATTCTGGGTAGTTTAGTTGTGAATATTTCCTTTTAGTTCTGAAAAATATTTTTTTTTAATTATGGTTATGCATATTTTCAGTTTTATTTTTGTAAAAATGTGAACCTCTGCTGGTGGGAGAAGCAAAAGCAAAGTTTGTTGGACTTTAGATTGTAACCAACATGTGAGGAGCTATGAATATGTGATTTATTGATGATTAGAATAGGAAATAGGAAGCATAAAAGTTTAAAAGTATCCCCTAAAGAACTAGTTGGAAAAACTTGCTTTTTTTTGTATTATCTGCATCCAGAGAATATGTTTAATTACTAATATGCCTATCGCTATTGTATAGTTGTATCCATACATTATTTTAACTGACAATAAGTATTGCCATTTATAATGCAATATATTTATTGTAGTGTGGAAACTATGTATGTATTGCAACATTTCCTAATCTAATTGTAAAATCAGGGAAATTTTTGTGACACCATCAGGGGTTTTAAAGCAGCACATTTCTGGATTGCGTCCTTTTCACATTCCGATTTTTTTTCTCTCCGATGGCCGTGCGATTGTCAATCTATAATCTACTGATATACATATAAAACGTTTTTTTAAATGTAAATGGAATCTTTCCTTTTATTCAGTAATTTAAACACTTTTTATTTTTAAAATTGTATATTTTTTTAAACCAATAAATATTATTCCAGAAATGTACGTTATTTAATATTCCAGTTATATTTATCTATTTTTAGTATTTAATATTTATATAAATTTTTTTGTCCATCCTTGTTGAATTTTTGACTTGGTTGTCTACAGCGATCTAAAAGTTGGAAATTGCTGTTCTAGATTACTTGTGTATAAAAGTTGAATTTATAATTGTTTTTACTTAATTTAAAGTTATCTATTTTAATGCTTATTTGAAACTGATATCTGCCCCCAGAAAACCTGCTCCGAGATAGTGGTGAGCAGGACAGTCGCTTGAGTTGGGACCAAAAGAACGACAGGACGTCCTTTGTTAAGTTTGTGGAAGAGGAGAAGGAAGTGGACGATGAAGATAAAGAGGTCAGTTTTTGTGTCATGGAATTCTTTTAATTGTTCACCTTAATAAGTTTGAGGTTGGTGTTGAATGCTTGTGTGATTTTATACGAAAGGCATGAAATATTAATACAGTCAAACCCCGTTATAACGAACCCTCAACGGACTGGTTCAGAAGTTCGCTATAGCCGAGGGTTCACTATATCCGAATTTTCAAATATTGACGTCTTAAAAAATTCCTAAAGTCCTTAAACATGTTTTGTGCGAAACAAATTATTTACACTGAATTGCAATAGTAATGGGCAAGTTCTTAAAAAACAATTAAATTATTTTTACTACTTAAATTTATTTATTATAGAAAAGAAGTTTTTATTTTTTGTTGAAAGCATCAAAAGAGTCCATTACATTCTTATCCACAGTTTCTGTTGCAAAGAAATTATGCAAAATGTTCACAGCTGCCTTACCCTTAGCATCAGAAAGTGAAGGACCTGAACTAACACCCCCTTCGTATGCAATATCTGTAGATAAACGATAACCACCGTTTTCTATTCTCTTAATAATTTTCGCTTTATCCTCAATGGAAAAGGCATTAGCAAACAGGAGCGATTTTAAACCTACGCAAGTCCACAAGTTAAACGATAATCTTCAGCAATAGAATGAAAGGAATAGGCAAAGAATGTATGCTAAACCAGTTGAACGGGGGAAGGGGAGTAGCTGAGCAGGGAATTCTATTGTCACCTTTGAGGAACCTGGCTTCTATCAAAGGAACAAAGGGTAGGAATGTGGTCGGGGCGAGTAAAATTTTTGGGAAAAACCTGAAACTAAACTGGAAAAGTGTGAATTTTAGTTCGCTACATCCGAATTCATTACTTTTGAAGATCGATATAAACATTTGAAAATACATTAGTGACATAGGAGTTCGGTTGGGACCAATTGAACAGTTCGTTACAACCGAGGGATCGTTATATCCCGGGTTCGTTATACCGAGGTTTGACTGTATAATAATATTTTGATGGTAGTAATATTTTACAAATATTTTTTAATACAGTTTTTTTTTTCTTCCAAAATTAAACTAAATTATAATTATAGAGTATTATTTATTCCTTGTATAGCACAGTATTTTTATATAATAAAAAAATTACATTTATTCCATATATATCAAAATATTTATTTATCTGTTAGCTAACAACTAGTTTAAAAAAGTGAGATTTTTAAAGAGTGCAATAAATTAAAAGAATGTTAATTCGATGCTTAAATTTTATTTTAATTAAACCTGTTTTAGGACTCGTACAGTATACCTTAGATTTGTTATTTTAACTGAAAGATGCATCGATCTCTAATTTTAATATTTTGATTTGTTTGCTTGTCTAATATTGTATTTGAAATATAACTATCTAAAATTGCATTTTGTTTTAAAATTTTATGGAGATAGGTTTATATTAAAATAAAATAATCTATGTTAATCACTTTGGTTTTTTATGTTCCTTTTCAATTAGAAATGTAGATCTAAGGTATATGTATACCTTTCATATGCAGTGTGCTATAAAAAGATATTAAATAACATTTTATTAGTAACTGTTAATTAATAATATCTATGTATTATGTTTTCTAATCTTTATTGTTTTTTAATTCTCCTTTTTAGCCGTTTACAACAATTTATTACATAAAAATAATTCATTTACTTATTTTTTATGTTTAACTTTGAGGGTTTGATACATTTAGTTTCTACAAATTAATTTTTTAAGTAAAAAATTATTCAGCTTTTATAATTATTTTAACTTTAAATGGTTGTAAGTGAACTGTTCATAAATCTAGAAAAGTTTTAGAACCAATATTTAGAAGAGTTTTTAATCTATCATTTTATTAGTAATAAATGTTTTTAAGCTCAAAATAATTTTAGAATTTTTTTAGAAAATCCTAAGGTTTACATATGTTAGGCTTAAAAAACGAGAATGCTCATTATGCTAAAAATCTGCCACAACGCTTTGTGGCACACTCAAAAAGGCCATGGTGCAAAATTTGTGTTGTAATCATCCTGGCAATTCAAAAAGGGAGCAGCTGGTTCTGGACATTAGCATGCATGATGCAATATTCTAAAAACACCTACAAATCTTTCTAAATTCTTCTAATGAAGTCATGTTAGACAATATTTTTCAATCAACGTTATATTACAAATTTTGACTAAAAAAACATTGTAGTAATAACAAAACTTAATTAAATATTAACATTATTTTTAATTTGGCTTATAAATTTTTTTAATCAGAATTTAATTTTTATGAGGTAACCAGTGTTTTAAGTACTTAATTTTAGAAGAACTATGTGTCTCTGCCCCCTATTCGCTGACGCTGGTTCACCTCGGAGCTCGATTTTATAAAGGGCCACAGAACGAATTTCACGTTATGGCCGTTTCGAGTTTGCCACAACATTTTGTGATTGATTTTTTTGCTCGCCGAGCTTTTTTGTTTTTTGAGCCTAACGCATACATCTTAAAATGTTATCGTCATTAAAAATGTTGTGTTAATAATTCAAATGAAAAGTTAATCATTAAAAAGTGCTTAATTATATTTTTGCAGTTAAATAAGAACCTTCAAGTTGATTCAGACAAGGTTGGTCGAAAATTTAACCTTTTAAGTAGTTTACTGTTAGCTGATTCAGTGTTATTAAAATTTAAAAATGGCTTTGTGCTGTTGGATTTTGCATGTACATCTATTCTTCTGTAGTCCAAGCGTTTAGTTTTAATGAGCTGAGCTACTTCCATAGCTTTCCGCGCTTCTAGTAATAATAGTAAATCTAGTATTTCAAATATAAAATGGAACAATAAACTATTTCTTAATATGAGTATTTCAAAATGCATTTTTTCAACTGTTTGAAGTACAAAGTGTAACTTAATAGCCATCTCTTTAAAATTCAATAAGATTTTTAAGAGAATATAAAATAGCACTTTTATGTTCTTCCGATTTTGTGAAAAAAGATTTGTAAATCCCTTGTGTTGATGTTTTTTAATACATTTGGAGTGTATTTTTCAAAGTATATATTTTTATTCAACACATTTTAAATCTAAGTACTTTATAAATTTTACATTAGAACTAGAGAATTTGCAATCTTTCATGCAAGGCATTTGTGTTCAATATGGGAAGTGTTCACTAAAATTGATAAACAGAAATAGCTAGTTTCATGTTACGCAGCACTATTGACTTAGTATGAATCCTTATTTTCAAGAACCTGAGGCTTGGAAGTTTATTTATGTCTATGAAACAGCGTTGATTGACTACTTATGTTCAAATACTTTCAAAATTTAATAAAAAGAAGAAAAAAGCTTGTTGGATTATAAAATGTGTACTTAAAATGATTTTTTTCTTTTAAAATTGTACCAAAATGATGTTTCTAAAAATTGGCAAAATAATTGTCTGTTTATAATTAAATACTTGCCCACTCAAACAGTTTTAATAATGAATATTCAAATGTTTCATAATTGATAAATTTCTATTGAAATTCCGATTTTTCCGAACATTGCTAAAACTTTTTTTTTCTTCAAACTTGGCTAAACTGTTTAATTGTAGTCAGTAACTGCTCTAGGCTCTTTTATTCTTTTAGAAAATTCAAAAATTATTTATTTTGAAATTTTTTAAATGAATCTGTAGTTGTAAAACAAAATTCCTGTTATCATGCTTAATTTGTGTAAATGGATATTATTTCTATCGCACAAAAAACTCGATAACAAGGAAATTCAAAATGTTTTCCCTCTGGTCACCTTGATGTTGCTCGTGGTGTGTACATTTAGAAAGTAGCTTGTCAGCTCTGGTGTTGGCCTTTATCCTCAGACCGTTGTTCATAATTCCTAGACAGTACTCCCTAGTGTTTTTTTTTTTTCATGATGGATTTCACACCGCCCCAATAGCCTGTTGTGTAGCTATAGTGCAGCATTAATTCAAACTTAGTTCCTGAAACTGCTAATAAATAAGTTTTATTATTGCATAAAGTTTTTTAAATCATTGAAACTCATTTTTATGGTTTTTAAAATGTTAAAAGATTTAAAAACTTTAAAACTTCCAGCTGCTTTAAATTTTTTGTAGCATAACTAAAATTACTCAATTTCAAAATTAGTATTTCAGTATTTCAAAATTATTAATATCAATATGCCATTTTTTTTTCTACGAATAAATTGGAATTAATATATATATATATTTTATGTATGCTGTTTTTCAAATATTTTACTTAAATTTTAAAGTTCTTACAAATATTTAAAGATTATCGTAAGAACTTGTATTTAAAAATTCCAGTCCGCTTGTTTTGATAACTAACATGAAATCACTTGATATGTATATTTTTAATTATTGAAAACAATATGCAATTTTTTCTGCCAATAAAATGCTGTACAGTGTTTAAAATGTAAATCAGATTTCTTTTTAAGATTCTTTAAAATAATTAAAGGTTCTTATAAAAATTTGTATTTAACATGTGCATCTGCTTGAAAAAGTTTGCATATTACCTTAAAACTACCTAAATGTTTTGCAATTATTAAAAATACTGCAATTTTAGCCAATCTGTCACAGTACGTACACCATATCTGTATGAGCATGAAGTGTTTTCCCTAAATAGATGCTAAATCGCTTACTACTACTCTGCATGCTTTTTTTCTTCCTTTTTTGTATTTTCAGTACTATTTTTGTTTTCCCTTTTATTTTTAGACTCAATTTGTGCGGCATGACACGCCACATCCTCGAGAATTAAAAGCTAGGCACAATAAGTTGCTTGTTAGCAAGTCTAAAAACATTGACGGTCATGTTGTGGCCCATGAAGAGGTATGCACTGCATTGCTGTTTTTTTGAAGCCTCTTTTTTTAACACCTAAACAAATATTGACTCGCCTGATTTTTGTACCATGAAAGCATTTTTTGCAAAATAACATTTTTGATGCATTTTTTAACCGAGTGGAATTTTTTGACTAATTGAAATTTTGTATTGACTTTTTTGCAAGAAATGTAATTGTTATGCTTAAAAGACTGTTCGAAAACCATGTGAAGTACTTTGGCGGGAATGGGGATTTAACCATGATATCCATTCATATATTACCTTTTTTCTCAACACTACACATAATTTAAAAGTTCATAAAAAAAACTCTAGTTTAAAAAAAAAATCACATTTAAAGCATGGAAGAACATGGAAATCCATCTTTATTGCAATAATTAACAATTCCATGTTTCGCTCAACGGTCAAGTTCACATCATGTTTCGAAATTAGGAAATAAAAGTTAGGCGTAATTTTAAAATAATTCATATTGCTTAAGCATAACTGTCAACTGTTACGATATTTTTGTAATCCTTTAAAGCTTCTTTTGCATAAAATTTGAAACCTGTTTCCGTTTGTACTCTAAAAATATCACTATCTTACTGACAAAATTACTGAAAAGTATAACAGCAACTAATAAAAATCAAGTTTTATTATTAAAAACTTTAATAGGTTGGCAGCTTTACTTAAGTATATACATTATAAAGACTTAAAATGATTATAAATAAAAGGCATTTTATAATTTACAAGAAAAAAAAATTATCAACGAAAGACATCGTTTTTTGAAATCTGGCCGTCTTTTTCAGCCTCTTTCTACAACATTTGGAATTATGTTAAAAATAACGACTGTGTAAAAATGTGGTCATCAAACTGAAATTTTTAGGTGTAAAATTTGACTAAGGACCGCTCATTTCGAACCCAGTGCCACATATAAGAACAAGATGCCTTGTCTTTCATCACATTGCATGTTTTTGCATTATAATAAAATCGAAATGTTTCATTTGAAAGGTTATAAATATAATTTTACGAAAGTTTCTATTGAATTGCTTCTGGAAAATCTATGTTGGCTAAAAAAAATGCCACATACTGAATAGAGTTAGCAACTAAGTGGACTGCAGCAATGAGTAACAGTTATTTAATTGCTGAATAAAGACTAGGATCATTGAGAAAGCAGTAGCTAATGAATATTTTAATAGATAATTTTAATTTACACAGTACAGTTTAATTTTTCATTTGAGTAAAATTTTCGTTATAGATGAATTTCATTCATTAAAAATGTTTAGTTAGTTGCTTAAGTATTTAACCCCAGATTCGGCTCCCCTCAACCATGCCCCTTCACTGCGGAAGGAAGAGTGACGATATCGGCCGGCAAACAAGTCTGCCGTGATTGGAGAGAATTAGACGCATGCATTCCTTCTCATGTGAAGAGTGTATATTTATAATGAAGAGTGTCTGTGAGTTCGTTGGCATTTTATACAAGACTTCAGTTTTATTCTGAGCTTGATGAAGTTTACCTGTTACAGTCTACATGAAATTTTGTTACACCTTCCCACCCCTTAACGCAGAAATGAATTCTTACTAAAATCGCCAGATGGCGCCATGGTGAAGAAATCTGCCAATTATTTTCCGAGCAATACAGCTAGTTGTAACACAAAGCTCATTGATAAGTGCCCAAAGTTTTGGGCTGAGAGGTATTTGGTATATACGCACTGCTATTTCTCTGAAAGGGCTGTACTAAATTAAGTGTAGGCCTATAATTACGAGTTGCTCTTCCACATACTATAAATTTGACCTTTTTTAAAAGTCAAGCGACTATTAGTTGATTTAAGTCTGTGTGAATATAAGGTAAAGCTGCACCATTGAAGACCCCTAACACATCATTATCAATTATTTTTGACAGCCATCACACCTCCAGCTGGTCAGGGTAAAAAAGCGCCTTATATTAGACAATCTATTTTGTATTTTTCTATCTAAGAATACATCTTATTTTGGAAAAACGCTGAAAATTCTACTCTGCTTGAAAGCTAAGGTTCAAATAAATTTTTAAGGCATAACATTAACATTGTATGTCACAATGGCATTGTGCATTATGGGCAAGGGTCTTGTGAACAGTATAACTGCTCTACATGGTTTTTGAATGGCATTGAAGTCAAAAGCATATTTATGCTTAAACAATTATTTTTGTTACAATCCAGAGTTCTCTTGGGGGAAACACAATTTTTTGAGAGATGCCTGCAATTATTGTTACAGAAGTTTAGCTTTTGTTTTGTGGACAGTTTGAGACATGCTTTAGTATCACAAAACATCTGGTTTATGCACTGGCTTTATTATATTGCTACATATGTACTGTTTTATAAATGTGTGAAGCACTAACTAGATTGTTTTTAGTGTAGATTTAAACCATTTGCATAGGCTGTTTTTATGGCCTGCTTGTAGTACAAGATGGCTTCATAGCTTTATTTACCCTAAATTTGTAATTTTACTAGTTAAAAGTCTTTGCTAAGATTTGTTTCACTATACAAGGCTTTATTGAACTGATTGGAGATTCCAAATTTAGGCAAAATTATACATTTTTTTTATGTAATGGCTTTACTATTATAGATAAATTAAACCATGCAATACAAATTTATTTATGACACTGATATTGTGTTATTTTAAGAATAAATTGGTACATATTAAATATGTAAAAATTAAATATTTATGTTAAAAAATTTGGATTTTTAATATTGTGAAACTACCTTGCCATTCCTTTTACCTTGTACAAATACATGACAATATAATGATTTTAGAAGAAAAAAAATTCTTTTGAAAAATATTATATTTTTTTAAAAAGAGTATGTTGGACAAATTTTTAAAACATGTACAAAGCAAGTTTGTAGTAAAAATGAAACAAACCAATTAATTACACTATAATATATTATTGAACAGTATTCAACAGATAATTGGTTTCCACATTTGGCATCAATCACACTTTTGTAATATTACACCAAACAATTAAAAATTGCCGAGATAAAAATTTAACTTATTCAAATTTTAGTAGATATGATACTATAAAATCCAAAGTTGATATATTTTTTTTAATCTGGATTTTGGCTGGGGCTATTTAGAAAGAGTAACTCTGGAAGTGCAAATGTCCTCATTTTTTTTTTGTAAGATTCCCTAAAGTTAGGGCATTGATGGCCTTCAATGGTAAAAATTGAGTTTAATTGTATTTTAGAAAAGCAGTGAAGTTGTTGATAGCTTTAGGCCACAAAGGTCTAGCATAACATCTGTCACATCGTCCAGCTCTGAAACATCAGCTACACAATTCAAAGGTAAGATATAAATTAAACTTGTTCTTTTAAATCTCTTTTGGAATAAGAAAATAATTAAAATAGTATAAAAAACACCAACTGAATATATTTAATTGAATTCTTGTAAAGCAAAACATTTCCAACCTTAATTTTGAAATTATTATTTGTATATTAAATATTTTTTTTTATATAAAATAGTTTTATATTGAATTTGAAAACCTATCAATTGAGTTTTTAGTCATTTCTTAGCTTTTACTTTAATGGCTTAATTAGTTTAGTTTTTGAGAACTATAGTTAGCGTAAAATTATAATATTTAAAAATTAATAAAATTATATTATTAAAATTAGAATGCTATAATTTTGTGAATTACCTTTTTAATCTTTATTATTTGCTTATAAATTGTGATAGGTCTTTTTTTTTCTTTCTAATTTTTTTATGTGCTTCCTCAGGTACTGGCGTTTTAAATGGGTTGGTTAAGTAATTAACATTTCTGTATAAATAATAAAATGTAATGATCAAGTTTGTTTTATATTAAATACATGAATTAAATCATTATTTCCAATCTATTATTTTTGTTATGTTTATAAAACTAATGTTTTAATACTTAAAATGTCTTATGTGCAATTCACACCAATTTTTGTTTTTAGCTTTTTTTTTCTAATCTCATCCCTGTCAAGGTCCATTCACTTGTTACTGTTACACACTTTTAGGGAGAATGGGATAAGACAGACCATTTATAAACTGAATTCATGAAAAATTTTATTAAATGCTTTTTTAATTGTTTTTTTTTTGTTTGCTAAAATTTTTTCTTAAGGCAACATTAGCAATTATGAGGCAAACTGGTAGCAAAAAAATAGTTTATTAAATAATCAGCAAAGTTTTTTTTAGTCAATTTTTTTTAATACAATAGAACTCCATTTATCAATTGCGACCGGAGCCCATCCACATTATTAGATAATTCATGAGAAAGGGTTATTTCTTAGTAAAAAAATTACTTTTGCTTTTTTTTATGTAATATAATGTAAGGATTTAGCTTTGGAAAAGTACCACCCCTGAAGAAGGCAAGATGAAATTTTTTTATTAATAGTGTTGCTATCGCTACACTAGCACACTTTTTTTTTCCTTCTCGGAGCTATCTGAATAATTGGCAATCCGGATAATTAAAGTTCTACTGTTGTTATTTTCCCAATTTTACACAAATTAACTACAAACTTTTGTAGTAAAGCTATATAGTTTATGCTAATTTGCTGCTTAAAAAAATTGCATGTATTTAGTTTTTGTAAATATCCGCAGGGTAACACTTAAGGGTTTAAACTATTACCGTTTCCTAATTCAATTTCCTCATACATTAAAATTTATCTGTTTTATGTAGCGGGCTTAATCAGTTCTGGCCTTTATTTCAGATGCTGTCCAGAGCTTAGCAGACATCCCCGATTCCGATGACCTCCCGGAAGCAGACCAGCTGCCAGAAGAGAATGCAGCAGAGCCTGATACGAACCGCCCCTTGTACAGGGCCCATACTAGAGAAGACTTGCTGAACCAAGGGGATTCTGAAGGAGAGAGCTCTGACGTGAGTTTTTAGAAATTTGATTGCACGATTTTAAACCTTCATGTCTTTATCACCGTGAATTCTGGTGGTCACTTCATATATTCGATACTCCCACTTTGGCTTGAGTAATTACTTTAGCGTCGATGTAGCATACACAATGGCCCAAATTCTATTCTAGGCGACAACGTAACACATTGCACTACATTGGTGACACAACTTCTTCTACCACATTATTCCTAGCCACTTGCTTTTCTTTACCCACATGTGCTCTTCATTCATTCCCCCTGAACGACTTACTGAAAAGGTGGTACTGTAGCAGTGATTTGTACTGTAGTAGCAATTACTTTATCCTGATTGGTAGAGTGTTGCCGTAGCAGGCACAACGTCCCGGGTTTGATTCAGAGTGACAGTCCTCCAAAAGCACAGTGCTATAAACTAAAGGTTGTCTACAAGAAGTTTATAAGAACTCCAAGATAAAAAAAAAACCTCTGAAAGCTGAGAAAAATATTGAAGTTGTAAAGTTTTGCCTTTATGTGTTTCAACTTTGCATCAACGCGAAGCACTCTAATAAATCCATTGGTGGTGCCATTAGCGCCATACTTGTGAAATTTGACCAATCTGTTAGCCAGCTTCCTATAGTGGAGTTGTCAGGCCATACCTGACTCTATTTTGCAATCTACACCTCTTTAAGTCCCTGAAGGTGAGTAGATTATAAAATAGCATGGCACAGAGTTGTCTGTTCATATCTTTGGTACAGAAGTACCCTGTCTTGTTTACTGGTGCAAAAGTACCTGGTATATCATTTTTGTATTGATGTATCCCCTGCTATAGACGGGACATCATCACATTCGTAGATTAGACTGCTGCAAATGGTCTAATTTTTCACATCTTGTGAAGTTTCCACAATAAGAGTATAGTTTAAGATGTTTTTTCAATGGCTTACACGAGTTCCCCAATGCTTTAGAATAGAAAAAAAAAATTAGTTTAAAGTGTTACCTTGAGTTTAAAAATTGGGTGCATTGCTGTGAATACTGGTGAGTTGCCCTTAAAGAGGTCAAATGTACACTCCGTTTTTTACTGTTTCGCAGTAAAGCCTATCGAAAGTTTTATATACCTGTAGGTTTCTATAGTCATAGAATTCTTTAAAAAACTATATATCCATTGATAATCTATATAGGAGATAGTGTTTTATATCTTTAAAAAGAGTGAGAACAGGTTGTTATTTTAGTGACACAAGGGTGACCTCTCTAACTCAAAGAGTTAAAGTAGTATGTTGAAATAAAACATTGCAATAACATTTCAGGAAAGTGAAAAGCACGTCGGATTTGACGCGGATGTCGAAGATCCTTCGGAGCGCCCCAACAAACTACATCGCCGTGACACCCCTCACCATCTAAAAAATAAACGCATTAACCTCATTGATTCACAGAAAGATCATGAGAAGGTAACATTAGAATCCAAGGTATTGATATGGAACTTTTTTCAACACTATTTTATTGTTTTTTTAAAAGAATTTCTCTGTCGAGTGAGAAAGAATCCCCCTTTTAAACTATTTTCCCAATTCAAGATTCAGCCTTAAATGTCAGTGACGGAACAAAAAACGACCAATGTTGTTATTGACAGTTTGAAAAAAATAGCAAGGTCTGAAGCTCAGCCTTGTTTTAATGTTACGGAAATCTCGGATTTGTTTGATTTGAAGGGTTAGAGCAGCCAAATGACATTGGTTTCTATTTCCTTTTTAAGTTTTAAAATGATATATTCAAAATAGTTTTTTTTTAAAGGATAAAATTGTCATCGGTCGTTCTTGTTCCAAACGAGTTGGCACAGCTTTAAGTAACACTTTGTAGACTAAAACTTATTTAACAATTTTCATTTTCGTCTATTAATCTATTTTCTACTTTATTAATTTATTTACTGAAAAGTAAAATAAATGGAAAAAATATAGCCATTTCTAAATTTAGTATAATTTATGCAACTAACTACTTTATATAATATTTACAGTGTTCACTCTAGGCGTTTTTTGAAGGTTGGTCTGTCCTGCCTGCACTTTTTCATCTGGATAGCGCCTTCATGGCCTTTTTTCAAAACTGCTGCCCTCTTTAGAAAAAATTCTGCCCCTCTTGCCCTTTTCAATCAAGCACAAGTATCCTTGCTTCCTTAGCTGTCTTTCGAAAAGGCATCAATTAAAAAAAATTGCGTAAATTAGAATTAAGGGAATTATGAAAGTAGAAAAACAAACTCCTTTTTAACTATGCGACTTGTGCAATCACGATAATTCCACGAATCCTATTGTTTGCATGTGCCCTCATATGAAATGCTAAGTTTTTTTTCTGTGTTGTTTTAAGGAGAAAATAGTTTGGGACGAAGTTGCAAGATTATGCATTTTATTACAAAGTTTTGGATTTAAGTATTCTTTTCATCAGTTTTGTGAGGGATATGATTAGGGATACTTACAGATTTTGTTTTTAGGGAAAACATTAATTATTAAATGTTAAAGTTTGGATTTTAAGTAATATCTTCATAAAAAGACATCAATGTTGAACGGGTCTTTCCTTCGAGGCCCTAAACCGTCAACAATCGCCCAATATTCAACTCTACAACAATGTCGACCAACAAATCAGAACTTTTTTTTTTATTTGGGCACGGGTCCGATGTGTCAACGGGTGGCCACGCCCACGCCAAACATTTTTTTTAAAGTGCCCTTTTAAAAACAGCACCCTGTTCCTTTTTATTTCTAGAGTGAACATTGATATTTATAAAACTATGTCCAACTTTAGACAAAAACAACAAATCAATGTTTTAATATTTCTTATACCAAGTCTAAAATCATTTTTAATTTGACAGTTAAATAACTAAATATTAAATTTGATTAACTGCAAATTTCTGATTGTTAAGCAATTAATGAATAATTGATGTTTTAAAAGATTTTTAAGGTGGAGTGGAAGATATCACATTTGTTTTTTAATGTTGCATTTATATTATTTTGTATTACAATAGTCTTGTTTGCAGGTTTTGGCTATTTTGGCTCAAGCAGAAAGAAAAAATCACACTGAGGATGCTCCTTGTAATAATTCCACCCAACTCTTGCCTCAGGATGCAGTTAAGGAAAAAGTTCACCACAATTCTAATGGTATACTTTCAAAACTTTATTTTGTTAAGTTAAGCACAAAAAAATATTGTGTTGTTTAAATAAACTATTTAATAAAATGTGTATTTCTTAAAAGGACAATAGTAATTTCTATTTGCTTATTTCATTAATAGCAAAACATGCTGAGTTCTTTGAATAATCTTTGACTGCTTTAGTTATTTATAATAAATTTAATGTTCTTTCCTATTTTTAATCTAAAAAGTTGTGTTGAACATTGCAGGTGTCGCTGAAAAATCTCCACTCTCCGAACCATCCGAGATGGAAATCGTTATCCAGAAAACTTCAGCAGGCCTGGGCTTGAGTATAGCAGGTGGAGTCGGTTCAACCCCCTACATAGGAGATGATAAGGTCAGTTAAAACTATTTTGTAGTTAGCTATTTGACTTTTAACTTATATTAATTCATAATTTGATAAAATTATCTATTTAATCACATAAATGTGTCAGAAAGTTAATGTACAAATGAGATCAGAGAGAAAGCCCAAATTCTAATATTTATTTAGTGGATTTAATGGGTAATTTTAGTTCAGTTAAAGGCATATATTGTTTTTCCTTGATAATAAATTTCTTTTTTTTCTTAACAAGATGCCTGTAAAAAGTTTCACATATTATCCAAATATTGAAACTTCTGTGCATATGAAGAACACTGCCTTTTATAATTTCTACACTGTCTCGATATTTTAGAAATATAAGGGGAAGGAATATATGTCTTCCGTATATATATTGCATTGACCTCCTTGTTTGATGTCATGCATCCGGCATTGTCTGGAAACCGTACATGCTAGACAATAGATAAAACGGATAAAGGATTAGCAGCATAGACATGCGGAAAGTAAATTAACAGAAATTCAAAGACCGAGGGTGGAGTAATGTAATTTCCGTTAGGCACAGTATCACTTTTAATATTGCAAATCTGCACATTTACTTGACCATGAATTCAAAGGATGAAGGAATTTTACTAATCATATATGTTATGTCTGTGGTAAAGATACCTTTTTCGCCCCTTTGATGCAAAGAATTTTAACACATGAGGTATCAAAAGAAAGAGAATTTAATGGACCAGTGACGAATCGTACTTTCATCTCATAAATATCGGGGGAAAAATCAAAAATGCGTTTTGAATATTTTATCTTAAATGTGTTTTTTTAAACAAGCCGTTGATAATGCTGCCATCTTTGAACAAACCTGTTAAACTTTTTTTATTTTTGGCTCTAATGAATAGGTATGTGGTGTGAGTGGGGAGGGTTCATGTGATAATTAACACTCGGGCATGCTAGTATTTTTAACTTAAGATTTTAAATAAAATACAAATATTCTAAAATCAAGAAATAATTTTGTTGCTTGAAATAGCCATAATTAATTTTTATATGTGTCTCCTTTTAGGGTATATTTGTGTCAAAAGTCATCCAGGGTGGTCCAGCTGAAGCAGCTGGATTAAATGTTGGTGATAAGATACTTGCTGTAAGTCTATATTTCCTTAATTTTCTATGGAACTTTTTCTATTCTTTCGTATTATATTTGTATGTTTTAATCCTTTAAAAAGAGATGATAATAATGTATAACAATCGTTTAGAGACGTTTTACTATGGAAAGTCTGCTAAATTACACACCCTCACAAAGCACTCAATTGGAATCGGTTCTTTTCTGATTTTGATCCTTACGGCTTTCACTGTCAACTGTTATTAATGTTAAGTATAGTTGAGTGGTTTATTAATAAAAGGGTGCTTGAGAAAAAAGTTGGCAGTATCTAGTGTACTTATGCCTTTAATGAAAATGTAAAGTTTATGAAGTAAAGCAAAAGCCATTATTGAAACTGAAGACTCATTAACTGTTATACAGCACTTTAAAGATGATGTTACAGCATTCAATAAGAAAAAATATGAAATTATTGAGGGCAAAGGAATAATTAATAATTATGTCAGTGCTTTTATCATGTTCATGTTTTGTTAATCTAGAACATCGGATTAGCTGAAATGAGTTTTAATTTTGCCTGGTATGAATTAGAGACAAAATTAAACAAAGTCCTCAATTAAAATATAAAACCTTAACAATTTTTTTTTAATATTTAAAGTGTAACTTTTTGTTTATTTACGATAAGTTATAATTAAGTTTGCTAAACAAAGATAACCTATAAATGAAAACCACTAAAGATAACCTTTGCATAAAGATGCAGATATGTGCAGGTTTTTTTTATAGCTCCAATTATACCTATTCAGTTTTGCTATACTCGGGCACAACCTAAGTTGAGTCTAAAGCAATTGAATATTATTACATATTACTTTTTTTGCTTCAGGTTCAACTTTGCTTGTGCCCAAGCAAGTATAGCAAAATTTCAGAGTTTTTATTTTGCTTTGTCCTTTAAAAAGAAAAACTAAGACACTAATCATCACAGACTGCCTTCGAGTGAAAACACAATTCTTATCTCGTTTCTTTTTATGTGTGTAAGGTAAATGGTAAAGATCTGGAAAACGTCACTCACTTTGATGCTGTGGATGCTCTAAAAGCTGCTGGCAGTACAATGGTCATGGTCATTAGGAGGGATCCCAGTGTTCTCATCGAACATGTGAGTCAAATATATTTTTATTCGAAACATTTCAAATCAAAAGTGTAATATCTCTCCATTATATCACTTAAGTTTATTTATGCTTGATTTAAGTCATAATTAGATGATGGCCATAGACTTAATTAGCCATATTGCTCACTACATAGTTGTTGAGTGTATAAAACTTAACTAATTTATCTTTCTGTGTGTTTAAAAAAATGTCCCATAGCAGTAATACGCTTCAGCGAAGCTTAAAAATAAAGAAAAATTGTATTAATAGCGTAGAGTAGAACAGGTTGCATCAAATTGGTTAAATGTGTAGCATACAAGCTTAATTTCATTATATTTATCAAGCTTGTTAAAAAAATTAGTTTTTATGTAATCATATAAAAAAAAAACTCATCTGTAGAAAAATAACTTTATTTATTTATTTTAAATTTTCTTGGAATTTCTTAAATTCGTAAAAATATAGTTCCTTTAGTGCAAAATTAGAGCTCTTGTAATTTTGATGAACCCAAATTTGTGTGTTTATAATTATTTTCAAGTTGGGATTCAATAGAAAATTTTAACTAATTAAATTATAGCCACCATGTGGCTTTATAACCAATTAAACAAAACAAAAATAACATTAAGCAGTTTTAAATAAATATCAACTAAAGTCATCAATAGGTTTGGTTTCTGGTCATTTTAATGTGGTGCAAAGTTAAATCATTTTCTAAATTTAATTATAAGATGTTTAAAGAAAACATTTTTAGGTGTATACTTAGAGACAAAGTTCATTTATTTTTTTATAACATTTGGCCAACTTGTTGCCAAGTAATAGAATGTTGAACTCATAACAGGACTGTAGTTTGTATCTCAACTTCAAGAGTGCAATGGTGTGAAATAGAAAGACTACCAGTTTCGCTCCTTGTTGTCCGCAAAAAACATCCACTTTGTATAGGAGACTGTTGCACATTAAATCTGTCGTAATCCCAAATGTCCTTGCGCCTAAGTTGGGTGGTGGGGTGTCATTAAAGGTGTTGTCTTTGTCACCCTTGGTTTAAAATTACAAGGCAATGTTCCCGGGTCTTCAACATTATTTTAGTGGCAGTTGCTCTTTTGTTAAATCCAAAAAAATTTTTATTTGAAATATTAACCTCAACCAAGAATTGAAAATCAAATTGAAGAATTGTACAATAAAAAAAAATGGTGAAAATAATAAAATTACAATATATATTTTTTTTAATAATTTTATTATTTATTAATGTGGTAGGTACAGTAATAGACAATTTTTATTTTTCATGCTGGTACTAAACTGTTTTTGAAAACCTAAAATTTGTTTGCAATTTTATCTAAAACCCGATCTCCAATAGCTCATTGCTTCAACCAACCTATTATAACTTCTCATGAAATTCTTTTAGATGGATACTCCCTTGGAATCTCCACCTAGCAACACTATAGAGAACGGCAAAAACGACATACCACAACAAAAACATGAAAACGAATCGGCAGTCACGGAACCAATAAATCAAAATCATAAACCTTCATCCGAAAACATTGTACAGTATTCCAAATCCATTCAAGAAAAGCCCACAACACCTGTGGTAGCCGAAAAAGCACAGGATCAGCCGCCCGTCGAAACAGTTCAGGTTGACACGCCTTCCAAAAACAAGTTGAACCTGACGATAGATATCCCCAACGAGGACGAGCCAGCGTCAAAGATAAGTGCGGCGGCCTCTCCTTCCTTCAGGAAACCAGCTTCAGATGAGTTTGATGTTAAGTTTGAGGTGAGTAATTGTTTTTATATCTGCATATATGCCAAATTGTATATACAATGCATGGATTTTAATTTTTTTGTACAGTTATAATATTGTCTTAAAAATCGTATGGATTTCAAGGTATTTTTTATTTTATAAACATTTGTTTATTTTATTTGTTTTTATTACATACTGATCAAAGTCCTTCCGAAAACCCTTTTGTATATAAAAAAATGTTCATTGGAATTTGTAATTTTGTTTTTTAACTTTAATGGTTGTAAAGGCGAGTTTTCTACCGACAGTATGCTGAAGGAGGGACGTACATTTTATCATTACCATCAAAAGGGTACCAAAAACCATAAAAACAAAATTCAAATATATGTCTTTAATTGTCTAATTTCATTATTTTTTTTGTTGAAAATTCGTTTTGTGTGTTGTTTTGTTTATTTTATAAATCGATTCAGGCATTCGTATTAATAAGTTGGGAGTAAAAAAAATTATTAAATTTAGTAATTAAATAATTAATAAACTTTTTTTTTTTTTCGAATTTAGTTTTTTAATAAAATTTAAGCTACAAACTTATGCAGTCTTCAACAAAATAACTTATGGGAAAACTATCTATATAAAAAAAAAAGTATGGATTTGATATTTGAAATGTTCGATTCTGAGACAAACTATGCAATCATAGATATTTAAAAATGGAATTGGGCACTATGGAAATTGGTAACCTAAAAGATATTTAAATGACAATGGTTTCCTAACTGTGGACTGCTACTCATACTCAGAAATTATTCATTTAAATTATTGCAAGATAGCGAAAACTTGGAATCTTAAAGGACATAGACAAGGATTTGTCATAAGAATATACATTATTTCAAACTTTCTAGAAAAGTTAAGACATTTACTAAAAAATAAAGTTTTGTCCTTTCTGTAACATTCAGATCAATATTGTAATGGTTTTATTACTGGTACTTTAATTATTCTAAGTTGGTAATAACATGTTTTTTATTTTACATTTTGTTTTAATTGTTAGAAAATATCAGTTGTATTCCTAAATAGTTCTTAATTTTAAATGTTTTTCTGGAAATATTAAGACATTTTGCTATTATTTTTGAGTGACAACCTTGTATACAAGATAATCGAACATTACTTGTTGCACTATCAATAAAATGTTGAACTTCATCAGGGTTCAAAATTGGAAGATAAAAGTTACACGTCATTGGCACCTAGCAATTTTTTTTTAGTTGCCAAAATGTTCTGCTTAGGTGTAATTTAAAAAAAAAAATCAAATTGCTTAAGCAGAGCTGCCAATTGTTATGATACTTTTGTAATCGTTAAAGCTTCTTTTGCATAAAATTAGAAGCATGTTTCCATTTTTACTCTAAAAATATCACCGTCTTACTTCAATGCAATTATTTAAAATAATCATTAAATAATTCAATTAAATATGAATATCCATTCATCTATAATTGTGTACTTTTGCCTATAATGTATTAATCATGTCTATGGTAATTTTAAATTTGCTGAACATGCTTTTCTTGCAGATTCTGCATACAACACTCATTAGGGAACAGAATGGTTTAGGTTTAAGTATCTCAGACAAGCCCATTGAAATGGAAGCTGGTGATGTAAGTATTTTCAAATTGACTAAATTTAAATGTGTTTTAACACTATTGTTTTCTTGATATTTGTAATTATGTATAATCAACAGGGTTCTCACGCACCTGGGAAACCTGAAATTGTCAGGGAAAATGAAAATAGCCTAAAAAGACCAGGATAATGAAAATTTTTTAAAATTTTCTGGAAAAGTCGGGGAAATTTTTAAAAAATTTTAGCCATAAGTGCCAGTTACAAAATCGTATCTTATGTTGCTTGTACAATTATGTATCAACAGCACATGGAATTTACACATAACAGCAACACACAGTTTTATTTGTACAGAGTTTTTTACACTTTTTCTGTTAAGAAATTTAAAATTTAAGCAAGTAAGGGAAGACAATTATGTAAATGAAACTTTATTTACAATTAACAACTTACACAGTCAAAAACATTTAACATAGGCATCATTAGTTATGCCTAAAATTACCAAGAGATAATACAATTATATATATAAATAAAGAGATGGAATATGTTTGCAATTTCAACTTCTGGTATTCATGAAAACCTTCACAGCCTTTTCCTACAATAACTACTTCAACTATTGTCTGTGCCTGTTGTAACTTTGTAAATAAATAATAATAATAACTTTTTTTAATATAATAAACTGCATACAAATAAAACTTCATGTGTTGGTGTTATATATACAGGCAACATAACTTGGGTATCTTATAATAATAATAACTTTATTCACATAATGCCAAACAGACTTTCATCTGATTATATGGCGTTTTACATCCAGGTCTTAGGCGGGATTCGAAACCAGGCCCATTGAGTTGCAGACCAGAATGCTACCACTTCTGTTGGGTTATAAAAATTTGTATTTTCTTAAGATTTATTGTGTGTGAATGTTGTAAAGATAATTATCATTCATCCTGTATTTCCTTTTGTACATGTCATCCAACAAATTATAATGGTGTGTATACGGGACTGGTGCACGATAAATCTGATCAGGGTCCAAAGTCCTGACGCCTATTGAAGACATGAGTGCCAACTCAGGTGTTGTCTTCATCATCTGACCCTGGTTAAAAAATACGAGGCATCGTTCCCAGGTCTGTCCTTCGAGATGGGCCCGAACCGTCACTAATAGCGGACTGTACAGCTCTAGTGTAACGTTAATTAACCAAAACCTTTTGTACATGTTCAGTTGGCTAAGCTGTTTTAGGTTTTATCTTTTTGGTATAAATAAGACTTATTATAAACAAGCATTGGAAATAATTGTAATCAATGTATTCTTCCAGGGCATTTACATAGCGAAAATTGCGGAAAATGGCGCAGCAGCCAAGGATGGCAAACTCAAAGTGGGTGACAAGGTCCTAACTATCAATGGTGTGGACATGGATGGAGCGAGACAGGACCAAGCTGTCTCCCTTCTCAGTGGTCTCGACCGATTTGTTCGCCTTGTCGTTCAGCGTCAGAAGGTAGCTTTAGTTTTCTTTGATATTTTTAACTTTGATTTAAGTGAGCTCCAGCTAGCAACTTTTACATTTCCCTTTCACAATCGTTCATTTAAACCTCACAAAGTTACATCTCGCTTTGGCACTCAAAATGGACAATTCAGATGTGAAGAAATGCCCTTTCTACAATAATGTTATCAGTATATTTCTGTAATGAATTGGCTGATCAGAAGAGTGGGCGGGAATGGAGAATGTATGCCCACATGGGCATACATCCATTTAAGCCAAGCACAGTCATATTGGCATACAAAATCAGGGTTCCCACGGTCCTTAAAAAGTACTTGAAAAGTTCTTGAATTTAATTTAGCGAACACGGGGCCCCGGAAAAGTACTTGAAAATTGCGAAAAATGCGCAAGGTCCTTGAAAAGTACTTGAATTTTTTTTTCCTGTCGCAAACTCCCGTGAAAAACTAAGTTAAAAAAAATGTTGTTTTGAGCGATTGCGCTTCTCTTTCGCGCAGAATACTCAATTGTCTCCTCCCTTTCACCGTCATGTTAAAAGTTGTCTTATTTCCGGCATTCGGCCAAAACACTAACAAAAGGACAATTTCATAATTCAATTCGCCGATTTACCTCCGATATTCGCCCACGTGCTTTTTCGAAAGATTCTTATATGCCTATTAATTTTGTGTCGATTTATTTTAAGTGGCACTAAAAATGCCTGGAAAATGTGTTTTTAATAAACTTTGGTTGAACAATGACGATTATAAATTCTGGATCGAACCAATAACAGACGATAGACACAAAGCAAGATGCAAAGTCTACACCAAAGACATCGATGTTGGGAAGATGGGAGAATATGCTTTAAAATCTCATATGAGCGGCAAGTCATTTATTTATTACATTTTCTTTTATTTTGCTATAAATCGGTATGTTGGACCGATGGTTTTTCGACTTTAAAGACAAAAAAGTTGTTTTGCATTATATTTAAAGCCATTTTTTTCTGGTTTTGAAAAGCGATTTTGAGTTTTAATTTATTAAAAAAAATTTAAAACTATTTTAAGATCCAATTAGTTATGCCAATTTTGTCAAAAATCGGGACTTTAGAAATTTTTCAATTTATAAATTAGAATATTTAAATAGTGCTGAGTATATTGTGTGAATTCTAGTATTTTAAAATGCTTTGTACTGCAAAATATTTGTTTTTTGTCATGATTTTTTTTCATTTAAAATAAAAGTTTGTACTCTATAGCATTAGAATTTCACTCTATGCTATTTTTTAATAAGTAAAACGTGATTTATTAGACTTGACTGTTATGAATCTTCAATATACTGTCTAAAAGCCAATAAGTTAGTGTTCCTGTTATTCGTTTTTCAAAGGGCGGCGCGCCCTGCCCCCACCCCTTTTTTTTTGCAAGTGCCGATGCGCCCTGCCCTTTTAGAAGTGAAAAATGTGTCCTTCCTGTTTTCAGTATCTTCTTTCGCTCCGTAGTTTTAAAAAATATTTTTCCGCAAAAACGTAGGTCTGTAAGATTATCTTGGTATCCCAATCGGCCGGAATTCAAAATGCATCAATCCAAAAATTGCCTGCTTTGAAAGAAGGTATGTTTCAATAAAGGATAGTGAATGACTCCTGTCAAAACATTAACGCCCCTAATCGTGATCCTCTTCGCTTCTCACATTGCCGGTGGAATTTTCCTCCCCTTTTTTGAAAGAACCCATCCCTAGAATCAATCTTCGCCTCAGCAAAATAGTGAACTTTTTTTTTTTTATCCCTTTTGTTCGAATATTTGCGATCTTCCTCAAACGGGGATATCACACGAAAATTGAGATGGTTTTAACTAAATTTCGTTTGCATCTGACGTATGCAATTTCCGAATGGCACTCTTTTAAGAATTTTTTCATTCATGAAAACCTTAAAATTGTAGAAATTCACTAAACGCGATCTGCTGCGATCTCTTTTGAACGACTTGCAATCCTTTTGCATCTGATAAATAAATGTTTATACTTCACTACTTTCTATTTTATCATGATTTGATGTGCATTACTAAACAAAATTGCATTAAATTTTTCGAAAATATAATTTAATTTACAAATTTGAAGTTTTAGGACTTGCCATTTGGAGTTATAAAAATTGAATTTTGGAAGAAGCTTGTTTCTTTTTGTTTGTGTTGTATTATTCTTCTAATTTGTTTTACTGCTTATATATTTTGTTAATTTTTTTTTCATTATTTGAAACTATTCTCCCTCTTCCCTTTATGAAATTTGAGATTGTAAAAACTTTTTTACAGTGAGCTCTAGAAAATTTGAGGACTTTGAAGTTTTCTGTTTGGAAAAAATTAAGATTTTTTTTGGTGTTTAGCCTGTACTATGTCTGTAATTGTAATATTTACCTACTTGGGGTTGAACTGTTTCTTGATAAAATTTTATTTGGATTTTTTTTGGTTTATATGTGAGTATAGTGTAATGATGATGATGCGAGAACTTATATTATATTGATAATTAAGAATTTTTCTTTATATAAATGGCCACCATAGTTCATTAAATTGAAAAAAAAGGACTAACTTTTTGAAGGTAGTGACTCTTTGCAAGGACTTAATTTATTATAGAAAAAGAATATTATTGTGCAATTTGAATTTTAAATTTGTTCTAACTGAAGCAAAAGTACATTTCAATTTTATTCTTAAAAAAGCACAACTTTTAGAGATTTTTCATATGATTTTATGGTGCATTATTTTAATTATTTTCTTGTGAAATTATAAACATTTCTAAAAAAAACCTCTGAATTATACAAACTTTAAAAAAAGGCTTTTAGAAAAGAGAAAATTCTTACCTTTCTGAAGGAAATCCAGTGAAAGGTAAGGAAAGTACCCTTTCAATCAACAGAATATAAATTTTAACAATGAAATAAAATTTTAATTTGTATTCTTTTCCATAGAAAATATTGTTAATAAAAGGAGTTTTTGTTTTAAATGCTAAAATCATTTAATAAATGGTACTTTATTATGGAAAAATTTATTATCAAAAATTCTGGAACTGAAACAGATAAATTATAAGATTAATAGTATGGTTGATGAGCTAAATAAAATAAAATAAAGTTTGTTAAAGCAATCATAATTAAGTCGATCATTTGCTAGAAGACTGACATAACTGTTTTTCAATAAAATATTTTTAAGTTCTCTTTGTGCAGTCATTTTTTTTTTTGGAGTAAAAAAAATAAACATTTCTTATTTTCATTAAATTTTACAATTTCAAATCTTCTATTGATATTTGTAATTAGCATGTAAACTTGTATATTTTTTATAAACTAATACTCATTGAAAATCTATTAAGAGCTAAGGTGAAGGATGATATTTTCCTGACTATTCGCCCTTATTCGGTAATAGTGCCACGGGCAATACTTGAATGAATTTTAAATAAACCTTGCAAAGTTATTCTAGATTCTTGGCACACAAAATGGACAAACCCAAATTGTGAAATTTTAAGAAATGTCAATTCTGATACAATAATGCTATCTAGCGATACCTTACTGATTTTCAATGCATTCTGGTTCCAATAAAATAATGGATATTGTCTCTTTTTCTCTCTAATTTAGCAATTCCTTTTAATAGTTTTGGCATCCATATTAAAGAAAATTTAAATTTGATGTTGGAAATTTCAATTCCGGAATTGCTTTCGTAAAGAAAGTGTGGATTGATTGCTATTGGATATCGTGATGGTCTGAAATCCAGAATTTTCCCAAATCTGGAATCCCTGAAATCCCAATGATTCTGGATTTGGGACTTTCTACTTTACTTCATTTCAAGATCTTAAATTATTTATGTGTCAAAATATCAATTATTTAGCTCAACGTAGAAAATTTAAAAAAAAATTTGAAAAATCTGAACAAATTCGGAAATTCCAATTGTAATTTTGAATGACAACCTTGTAACTGACACTTCCTCAAAATAACAATATTTTATTTTCAGCTTGTGCCACGAGATCCTAACACTCCACACTTACCCGAGAAATCAATATCAGTCTCTTCGTCATCTCTGCTCGCCCAAAAGTCCCCCAAGCTCATAGGAGTCCCACGCCCCTATACGCCCAAAGTCTACTCCTCTGGGTCCTACATGGCGAACCGACCCTCCTACATGGGCTCGTACAGGAGACCCGAGCTCTCTTCCACAGACACCAAGCCCACCTTCTCCGTGTACACGAAGCTTCCCGGGCTCAGGAACGACCCGCTGGACATGGAACCTCTTGCTACCTATACCCCGTTACCCATGGGTAATAGTGCCACGGGCAATACTTACAATAACGTGGACTTTTCCAAGAGCGGGGGTGCGAAAGACGACGGGATTTGTGCCTATGCGAAAACGAACTGTGTGAATCATGTGAATTCTAGTGGTGAAACGGAGGTGAGTGATATGGATTGGTATTTGGGAACTGGGTGCGATTGTGACAATCCTGATTTGATAGTTTTTGGTAAATATTTGATTTTAACCCTCTAAATGGTTAGGACATTTGTCTTGCAGTTTTCCTAGGAATTGTCATAACTTTTATATTCGTAAAAATACTTGGATTTTGAAAAAAAAAATTCCAATATAAAATGTTGAGTATATTAAACAGCTTCTCTATTAACACACAGATGGATAAGCGAAATATTGAATCTGTAAGTTTGTTTTCACTGGAGGAGAGTTTCATTTATATTTCTAATTCATATTCCTTTTCTAAAAAAAATTATTTCTATAGAGAAGGATTTCAAAAGTTCCCAATGTTTTAAATTTGAAAAATAGTTGTAAGTAGAGATTTGTTATGTACTTTTATACAATGTGTACTATTGGGAAAACTGGATAGACACGTCCCTATCCAGCAGGAGGTTAAAATCATTAGAAAGAATTAATTTTAAAGAAGACTTGTAGGTAATGTAAATTTAATTTCTCTTGTACAGAAAAGAACTTTATCATTTCAATTTTTATCTTTCTTCTCAGAGGGTTAATTTTGTAATCTTCCTCACTTTATTATATTTAATATCAGTAAAAATTTGCACAGGACTATACGAAAATGGTGTTTTATTTTATGGGATTAGATACAGTGTAAACTGTAAATTTAATGTATTGCTTGTCCAAAAAGTTACTAATTTCATAAAATAGTTTCTCCTACATTTTCAGACTGCAGATCAATTAAACAATATTTATAACTCCATAAGGGAAGATCAAAATTGCCAAGCAATAAGATTGATCATAATATTGGTTAAAACTTTGTTGCAGTTGCAGCAAATGACTCTGTCGATATTAAATTTGGTGATCCAAAAAGCCTTGTGTCATTGTGTGAAAGTTTAAAGAATGAAGTACCAGCTTAGTTGTTGTTCGTAACATCTGGCCATATTTTAAAACTACAAAGCAGTATTCCTTGGCCTTTCCTTTGTGATAGATTTCAAACTGCTACCATTACCCCTTTATGTAGTTTTGGTGTGATGTTAATTCAACCAATCAGACGAACCGTTTTAGTATTTTTCCGAAAAGAATTTTTTAAATATATATATATACACACATATATATTTGATGTTGGTCTAATGCTATTAAATTAATTTACGGAAGTTTTCATGCTAGTAATTGATTACTAGGAGGCTTCGCAACCTGCTTGCTAATGCTCCTCAAACGCTGCTTGTTTTGTGATCATTAATGGCTTGCTGCGCTTTAAAAGCCATTCAGTTCATGTTTTGAGATATAGATGATGACTATTAATTGCTTAATATTTTATCACTTCAGTTTACTTTCTTTCAAATGGCACATCGATCATAAAAATTGGTTACTTAAATAGTTTAGAAAGCATGACTGTCACAAAATAACATCTTCCGTATTAAATATATAGATTCTAATTAAAATTAATGATTCAGCCTTTAAGAGATTAATATCAATTTGGTCATGAATCTTCCTGTTTTTAGGTTGTGAGTCTTGTGAAAGCAGGTGGTCCTTTAGGCCTAAGCATAATAGGTGGAGTGGACCACTCTTGTCACCCATTTGGTGCAGAGGAACCTGGTATTTTTATATCCAAGGTACGATTTTTTATTATATAATAAAACATTTTTTATAACATCTTGTTTTATCATTAGATACCTGCTGACTTGTAAACACTTTGTATAGGTGCTCCATTAGCTTATAAAATTGACAAAATAATACTTTTTAACAATACAAGTGAAATACTTTTTGACAAGGTTGAGTAATTGTTTTAAAATTCTAAAAACGATTTTGAGTTTTAAAAAAGATTAGAAAAATCATTCATAATATTTTCTTAGTGCTTCATACTGTTACAAAAGAGGCTTTACTTAAAAGGTTCTGGGAAAATCTCAAATGCATTAATTATTAACTGTATTTTCATATTATGAACATGTACATGAAATTGCAGCTGAAGGGAGATAATATCTTGTTTTGTAGTAATATATATAAACTGCATGTTTCTCCTTTTTAAGAATTTTTTTTAATTACTACAATTTACCACTAAAATTTTTAAAATATCTAAAATGTCAAACAAAAAAATATAATTATGTAGCTCATTTCATTTATTTATATGTCTTTGTCTACAGATTGTCCATGAAGGTGCTGCTGCTAAAACATTCAAGTTGAAAGTGGGCGATAGGCTCTTAAAAGTGAGTCAAGAAACTTTAAAATTAAAATATTTTCCTGATTTAATGTTTCTTGGTGCAATTCACAAATATATAATCATATAAAAAAAGTTATATGAAGAGTGGTTTTGTGAGAAAAAAAATATTTATTCAATACTTCTCATCTGTTAACTAATTTTATTTATTTTAAAAATATAAACATTAGTAGGGTTAGTAAGTTTTTTTCAGTGAAATTACAGAAATTTAATCTTGATTTTTTCGAAATACTTTAATAAATGTTTTAGCATTAAAAACAGCTGTAGTCCTCATTAAAGTTTTATAAAGCAAATTAGTTAAAAAAAATTTAAAAATGGTACTCTTACTAAGTTACTTGTCTTCATTAGCAAATAACTTTACATTAACTGCTCATTTTATAGTTTACATAAGAACCACTTTTAAAATATTTAATATCTCACTGCCCCAGTCTGCCCTTTTCCTTTACAGTATACCCTTTTCATTGACACCCAAAGTTTTATAGAACTCGGCACTTCAACAACAGGGATTCTTTGATATTGATAATAGGGAAAGAAATCAAATTTTGAACAAGTTTATTGCAACTTTTTTGAGGTTACCAGGCGAGGTTCAAGGCCTGATCAATACAAGCGGTTGCTTGGGGAACCAAATTTTGTTGAGCAAAAAAAATAAAATAAGACAAATATGAAAAATATTAAAAACTTCATTTATCACAAATTTTCACATGATATTGAGTATTTAGTATATTCAATTATACTTTCTTCAAATGTCCAAATTTTATAATTATTCAGTAAATATAGGTTGTTGGTTTTTTTCAACTGTTTGAAGATTTTTCGGTATTGCATAGTTTCAGGATCGTGACCCATGTTCCAGGTGAAATGTCTAATAAAAGTGAACCAATATGCCAATAATTTCCAAAAAATTTATGTATTTATATTTTTATTTCTTAAAATAATCCTTCAGTACTAATTAAAGTGAGTTTTAAATTTAAAAAAATCCTATAATTTATTTATAATCATATAATTTGTACAATATTTTTATTCATATATGTTGTGTTGATTATTTTTTTTTCAAATTTAAAAGCATTTCGAATGTTATTACTGTCATTCGATTTGTTTTGAATAGCCTTCTTGATTCGTGTAATAGTTAGCAAGGTTGGTCAAATTGTATCGATTTACAAATTTGTAACTTAAACAAAACTTTAAATAAGAAAGCATATAAATTTAAGATTATAAGAACCCCATACATTATCCATCAGGGAACGCACCTGGAAAACCTGGAATTGTCAGGGAAAATGAAAATGACCCAAAAAGTCAGGGTATTGTCAGGGAAAATGAACAATTTCTCAACTTTCCTGGAAAAGTCAGAGAATTTGTCAAAAAAAAATTAGATTAAGATGCCTTACCAAATTATTTTCCTCGCCATCAATGGAATTTTCTTTTCGTTTCAAAAATATAAATTGGTAAAAATGATAATTTCTCGGGTTTTTTAATACTTTGATAGGTTATTATTTGCAAGCACCTTTTTACGGTTGCTTTTAAAAATTTATCTTTAAAACAAATCCGTAATTTTTCATATTTTTACTACTGGAATTTTTTAAAAACCTTCTGGAAAAGTCAGGAATTTTCATCTTAATTTTGAATGGCAACCATGTCCATTATATATTACTCAAAAAAAATTATGGGGCCTTCAAAACCATGTTTACTTCTGTCAATTGAGTTTCTTGCACCATTCCCTGTGTCCTACTAAAAGTTCTTTAAATAACAGATGTGCTCTTTTTCTCAAAAAAAGCACCTCGCCTCTTTTCATTTCTAGAATGAATACGTTCATTTTTAGCAATAAAATTAAGCACGTTTAGTTAATAGGAATACATCTCTTCTTAGGTAAATGGTGCTGATGTGTGCCAGGCCTCCCACAAGGACGCGGTGATGGCACTGCTGGCACCGACCTATGAAATGACCTTGACCGTCCGCCACGACCCGTTACCTCAAGGCTGGCAGGTAGGGTCTACGTTTCCCAGAGGGGAGAGTGATTTGTAACATACAATTCCTACTTAGGCTATGATAACCTATTTAAAAATATATATATACTGTAAACCATGAAAACACCTGCCTAAAACGGCTTGTAGTTTGTTTGTCCAGTAGCAGGTTTTTATTCAGTGAGCGGATTTGGAAAAAGCTGAATCGTTGATTGTGTTGTTTTAGCAAACAGACTTAGGGTTTTATTTTTTTAAGTCTGGGTTTTATATATGGAAGAAAGTAGCTGCTTTTAATTGGATTGTCGAATTGCTCTAATTTTCGTATTAACCTTCAGTTTAACTTAAACAATTTTATATTTTAATCGATTTTTAAGGTGCTTTGTTTTGGCTGTCATTATTTATTTTGACATTTGCTTATAATATTTACTAATGTGTAGTATTTTAAGCATTTTATTTATTGTTTTTTAAGTAAATTTGTGATAAATAATGAATAATTATTTGTATTGTGCCGTGTCCAATTTTCAATCAATAGTCATTTAAATTTACTTTACCAAAGGAATGGATGTTATTAAGTGCTTCTCGAGTGAGAATAATCAAGTGATTTTTTTTAATATAAACTTGCTAAAACATAATTAAATTTATTTAATTACTTAAACAAACTTAAGATCATTTAGATATAGTGCAACATATGAATTTATACAGCTGGTTTGTATCAAATTTATATTTGAATTATTTGCTTTTGCACACTGCTTGTAAAAATGTACTCTTTCACTTCATAGTAATCAGCTTTGTAATATGGATCAACAAGATTTTTTTTTATTGTGAAACTGTTCGTCTTTAGAAAGTATTAGCTTTTATAAAATTAATCTTGCAAGTACTTATGTTTAAGATTTCTGATTTTAATTTAGTTCTGTGATAAGTCTTATTGTATATATGAATCAAAATAGTACTGTACATTTTCTTTTCTGTCATAAAATAATCAATTGTAACAATTAATTTATTTTTGCCTTGCTATTAAATTATTGAAATGTTTCGAAAGGTTATTTATTAAATTAGTATTTAATATGTAGCTTGTAGAGCATCATTTTATAAAATGTGCCTTACCATGAGTGGTGCTTACACTCGCTTTCTATACGATATGAATTACTTAAGTAAAATGTTCAGCATCGGCTTTGAATTTTATGCTGTCAACATTTTGCGCAAAGGTTAAGTTCTAGCTGCATGTAGTTATAAGTAATGTATTTTCATGGTTTACAGTTCATAAATATACTGCATCAAGTTTCTCCTTCTAACAAAAGTGTAAATTACATAAAACTAACTTGCACACTTTGAAACAATTCACAGGTTTATCTCGATTTATTTCCCCCCTCCCTTTGATATGAATATTTTTCTAAAAATTATATCAAACAGTATTTTTCATGTTTGTAAAACTAATTCTTCAAACAATTGATCATTGTGAAATGAGTAGAGGTTTGTAATTGATCGCATGATTGATATTTAACCATTGATTTGGTATTGATTATTTTAATGAGAACTTTGTGAAAAAAAAATAGTTTTTATGAGTATTATTGGAAGCAAAATGTTGCTTACTAAAGGTTTGTTAAAAAATTTCATTCATAATTAGTGTAGAATATCAACATTTGGGTTGATGGGTAGATTAGAATTAAGCTTGAATATCTCATTAAAATAATGTAACTAACTCCACCTGTGTAATTGCTTCTAAAGTTTAAAAAAAATCACGAGTTTAATGAGTGCATATCTGTGATAACAGGAATTTTTAATTGGATACCTTATGCGATTTGCTATTGTAAAAAATATAACTGATGGAATTTCACTATTATAGTTTTAACTGAGGTAGAAATTTATACTGATTGATAAATATCTTGTTAGTATGTACAGTCACTTGAGAGTTGAATCTTTTCTAAATGCAAAAAGGACGTTATTGATGTTTTTAGAATTTCCAAATATTTCAGCGATGACGTGGAAGTGAAAACCATGATAAAGAATGTTTTAATTATCAAATCATAATTGAACATTTGAATTGATTCATATCTAAATTCATATTTGTAGCTTTATTTACATTTCATCAAATCCCACATTATATTGTCATAACGTTTTAAATGCATCAGTCTAACATAAGTATTGTTATTATGTACATTGTGTTTTCCAAATGTTCTCAAAAAACGCAAGTTCTGACGTTTTTATTGCCCACTTAGGATATAATATTTAAGTTTAGTGAATCTTGTCTTAAAAGGAGAATTTAATGAAATGTTTCATTATCAGACACCACAATTACAATAAGTCATATGAAGCTTATAATAATATACCATTTAAGTTTACATGGTTATAACTGGGAACCTTTTGTATGATAGTCGGAAACTTTAACCACTATGCCAAAACAATTGCAATATTTAAATCAGTTGTAACCAAAAAAAAAAACTTTTGTTCAAAGGGTGCAGTTGCCAAATTATAAGTAATTTTTCTTTCAAAGGCTGTTTTTTTTTATTATATCCTAAATTATTATTATTCAATTTTATTATATCTTGAAAGTTGAAGCACCTGACCTATCATGTATTATACAGTCATTTGGAAAATGTTAGTGAAACTTGGAGAATTTTTCCGTAAACTTGAAGTGATCTTTGTAGTAAAAAACCAGTATAATTATTAAATTGCATTTAAACAGATTTTATTATGAATATTTTCTTTGCAATTCTGCTGTTTAATTATTTTTTTGTAGCTTCATTATTAGTTATTTTCATGCAGCACTGTTTTTGTATGTCATATTCACAAAAGCTTGCTTTCTGTAATGCTGTATTGTGCAGGAAATATTACTCTCCTCAGTGCAAAAAGTAATAGGTTAACAACCCCTAAAGTGGTAATATACATCAAATTAATTTTATTGAAAACTATATGCACCCTCTTCCATTTTTATCTTAACTTAATACACTATCTCCACAATACAAAAGACAAGATTCACTTAGCCAAAAATTAACATTATCCAACTCCTGGGTAAAATTTTCAAAAGCATATGTTTAATTAACATAAACATTATTTAATTGAACTTGAGTTTAATTTTTTTTTTTATTTTACTATGCATGATATTTTAACTATACCAAAAGCATTTGCAAAATATTGTTTCACCATTCCTCAAAAGTACCAATGAATTTATTGTATTGATAAAAAAATTATATTTTTGATGATAGTTAAATTAACTATTCACTTAAACAGCACTGCCATTTTTACTTTTTACACAACGAAAAGTTTAAACTAGCAATAGTTCTGATGTAGCTATGATGTTAAAGGAGCTGTTCTGCAACTGAAAATGTGTCTAGTGTGTGCAGTGCTTACAGTTGTGTGCCTTAAGCTTAGTAGCGGTTGATAAAATGTCTCTTGCATTCACATGGCTCGTAAAGAAAAACTTTTCCAAAGTTTCCTAGAATTTTACCTTATTTTTTCCCTTTCCATACTTAAAAATAACATTTTTTTTGTGTAAAAAATGTTTGCTACTTTTTATTCCACCAAGGTTTGCATAATCTTTTTAAGAACACTATTTCAGGTTCTTAATTAAGTCGTTGAGGTCCTTAATGTTCAGCTGAAGTCCTTAACTTTTGTCAAATAATTTTCTTCACACAAAAAATACAATTGTTTTAACGAATTACCATTTGATATGTTTTATGGAATTTACCTAATTTTAGTCTATGTTGATTTGGTGCTTTCTAACACTATTTCGGGTTCTTAATTAAGTCGTTGAAGTCCTTAATGTTCAGCTGAAGTCCTTAACTTTTGTCAAATAATTTTCTTCACACAAAAAATACAATTGTTTTAACGAATTACCATTTGATATGTTTTATGGAATTTACCTAATTTTAGTCTATGTTGATTTGGTGCTTTCTAACACTATTTCGGGTTCTTAATTAAGTCGTTGAAGTCCTTAATGTTCAGCTAAAGTCCTTAACTTTTGTCAAATAATTTTCTTCACACAAAAAATACAATTGTTTTAACGAATTACCATTTGATATGTTTTATGGAATTTACCTAATTTTAGTCTATATTAATTTGATGCTTTCTAACACCAAACGCAAGGAAGCATTATGCATTTCATGTACACTTTTCGAATCAAAATCATTGAAATTGTTTAGTTATAAATTCCTAAAAACCCAACTTTTCTTAAAAATGTCAAAAGAAATCATGTCAAACTAGGAATGCAAGATGCATTTAAATTATTTAATTAAAAAAAAATAAGATGAAATTGATGTTTATTTTTCTCGTTAGTTTCTGTGTTCAACACTGTTTTGTCAATCTTAATTTTAGTGTTTCTGTGCTTCAATGTTATTAACTTGCCTGTTAAACAGAACTTTGTTACTGAAAAGATTTTGTAATGGCTGCAAATGAACAATTGTAGGCATAGAAGGGAGTTTGTGCTTTTGACACAATAGTAATTATTAACTTAAGGAATATCTTAATATTGCACTTTAAGGCTTAAAAAATACACATATCTAAATGAATTTTACATGTTTGAAGAATATTACGTTTTATTACTCTATTTATAATATACATCGTATATCATGTAAACAAATCTTGAACGCAAAAAGTGAGAAATAAAATAATATGCTCGTGAATTACCAATCGAACGTTATTTAAAATTTGAGAAAATTGGTTGCAAAATATTTTAATATTATAGTTTTATAAGCCCATTTGTACAAAAAAGAAATAACATCTTTTATTATATCTAATCATGTATGTGATATAAAAAAAGGCACGGTCGGCCCAAATTTTGTTCCTTGATCATTGTTGGAAGATATATTATAATTGTAACTAAATTATTAAAATTTTTCAGAGGAGGCGGTGTATAATTGTGTTGAATTCTTAACGTTCACTCTGTTGGTTTAAATTTAAACTAGGGGAATTAGAAAATTAATTGGGTAATAAGAAGTTTATAACATTTGTGCTTTACCTACATCTACATGATAATAGAAATTAATATTTTTTATTTACATTCATTAAATTTTATAATTTACTAATATGTTCATACCTGTCAATTGGTATGGATTATTTGTATAATGCACAAATTTCCCAGTGCTTTGTTTTTTCATACTGCTTACAGAATTTTTCTGTGCAAATATAATTTATAGACAAAATTGTTTTAAACATACATTAGTTTTGAAAAACAAAAATAATCTTGTGGTATTAAATTTCAACATTTGAGCAATTTTTTTTAATACTTTTTTTGTTGTTGTTTAGGCAGAGATATTCATCACATATGAATATTAGACAAGCAATTTCAGCTTAGCAGTTAAAATATATACCTCGTCATTAAAGACGTTGCATTCATTGCGTAATTTATTTGGATTTGAAACAATTGTTGAGTGGTATGCATATTTTATTGAAAAATGCAAACAAATTAACTTTTAATGAGTAGTTTTCTTAATAATCCAGTCTTTGTCTGCTCACCCCAAATATGTGGTGCTATATACCTTCAAATATGTAGTCTAAGTATCGCTGACGTGTAGCTGCAGTTTTTATGTATCTATTTGCCTTAAACTGTATAACCAATTTCACCCTTTGATGCCCGTGTGTTTATTTACCAGTAGAATTTTTTTTATTTTCTAGAATTATTCCTATTTTTAGTTTACATTAACATAAATATTCACTGAACAAATCTTAATTTTTAAATTAAATTTTTTAATATTGGCATTACTGGAATTTAAAGTTCTAGAAGCTATTCAATGAAAAAAACATACCCTGGTTAACAGAAAAAGTAGGGGTAATAATTATTTTTTGCAGCTATATTTTCACTTTTTGCTTCAGATAAGGCACCTTTTAAATGGTTCCAAATGGAACCTATGCCAATTTGTGTTTCAATGGGAAAAAAAAAATGAACACTGGGCCTTAAAGCATTAAAAATAATTACTCGGAATCGGTAACACATCCTAAATTAAGCTATAAGATTTTCGAATACCCACATATGTATAGTAGAACACAATAACATTTAAATATTATCTATTCACACTGCTTGAATTTCAGTTGATTGCATACCTTAAAAATGTGCCAAGTGCTAAGAATTCCTTAATTTCAAAGCTTTTAGTGTGTCTAGTATAAACTCTCCTTGTTTGCCATGTATTTTAAAGCGACTCTTATTTACCCTTTTCTATAAAAACGGTTCTGTAATTTATCGAGTCAAATTGTTGGGTCCAAGTACTTGTACAGTGCATTTGTTAATAACTATGTTCAATACTCCAGTACACCATGAAGAAAGGACACAAAAGTGTGTTTACCTCGTACAGTTAGCACATGCTGGAACAAAATTCAAACCTTGCATACCATATAAAATACACCATTCGTACTTGGTACTATATATATATATTTCATTTGTAAATATTTCATGAACTTTATTGTATCTGACATGAATGTTTATAGATCTTTGTGACTTTTATGATAAATAAAGTTTGTCCTTGTCCTGTTCGCCTGGTTCTTTATCATTCTAATACACTTTGCTGGTGGTTTTAAATTTGTCCATGAAACAATGAAATTATCGTAGAACATAAAAACAGCCTAATTGTCACATAATTTAATAAAAGAACAGTATAAACTGATAATTTAATAAATGAGAATTAGTCATTGTTACATAATTTAATAAAAGAACAGTATAAACTGATAATTTAATAAATGAGAATTAGTCATTGTTACATAATTTAATAAAATTACATTATTTAAATAATTTAGTGAAATTAAGAACTGGTATGTTTTCTCAATCATATTAAGTTTTTTTCATAATGTCTGATTACCTGATGTGATATTTATGAAATGTAGATGTTATGAGAGCGTCCACTAGCCCACTCAAAAAGGTTTAATTTTTTTTTAAAGGATATATTGCTATGTAGGAGTTAAATTAATTTTTTAGGAAAAATTACTATTTGTGGTCTAAAACAGTAATCTTAATTTGGTAGAGATTTTAAAATTTATCTAAAGAAAGAGCAATCGCTTCAATTGGAAATAAATTTTTATTGACCACAATCATTATAAAATTGTAATAAGAACATTTTGTTTAAAATTTGAGGGACATTTTTTTTCTTTGTTTTAATTAAATGTTTTGGTATTAACATACCTCGCTTCGTTTTTGTGTTATTTTATGGTAATAGTACGAAATTAAAAAAATCCTTATATTTAATTTTGAACATTTATCTAACAATAATAAATGTAAATACTTATAAAAATATATAGTCTTTATATATTATATTACTTTTATTATTATATGAGACATATAGTCTTTATATATTAAATAAGTACTTTTGAGAAACAAAACTTTGCCAATTTAGCATATATTATTTTTAACTTATAACGGTAACTTTACTAGGTGTTATAAATATTAAAACTAATATGCCTTTTTTTAAAAAAAAAAATAAAGAAATGGTCTTATTAAAAGTTTTACTTTATTTAACGACATTTTAAAAATGTGTTTTTATTTGACAATCGGAGAAAAAAATTAATAATGTATTGTTATTATGCATGTTTCTGTTGTTTTCATATTATGAGTTATGCATGTCAAACAATTTTGTGCACATTTTGCTTTGTAGAGTAGAGCACTCGCATGATTACTTGTACTTGTATCAAATTGTGATAAATGGTTTATTATTCACCTCAGACTTTGTATTTATTGTAAGCTTAACCCTTTCAGTTTTAAATATCCAATAACTTGATTTAATTTTTCTTTTGCAATATATAAATGCATATATTCAATAAATGCGAACGAAAATACACTGTGAAACAGTTTATTAGTATTGTAAATTCTGAATTTTTAAAAACGGTATTACAATTTAATTTGAATGCGTTTCTTAAATTTAGACAATTGAATTCTTTTTCTTTTAAGAACACTGCATGTATTACATGCTAAAAAATTTAATTTGTGTTTTATGGTAAACAATGCATAATAGATTATCTATTTAATGTCATTGTGAAGGACATTTTATAATTTAAGGTTGAACGTAAATGGTTTTTAAAAATAAGAATGTATTTTTACTAGGTTACTGTGTATTGAGATCACGGTTTTTGAACATATAATGTTTAATTATATTGTTCAGGCATATTATATTAGTTGTAATGCAAGTGAAATGGTTAAGCTTTTTCATAGTACATACTATTTGTTTTACTTTTTTCTTTAATGTAAACTTTTGATGTGCATGTTTTTTATAATTTTGAACTTGTTTAAAACTGTTACTGTTGTATTGTAATTTTTACTTTGATTTAGGATTGTTGTTTGTAAAATGCATGTGTTTTTTAAAAAGCATTGTTGTTTTTAAAATGCTTTTATGGAAGTCAGCTTACAAACTATTAATACATTGAACTATTCCTTTTTAAGGCTAATTTAGAAATATATCGGATTATAAAATAAACATAATTTATGTTTTTTTAACCCAAAAAAATACATGTGAACTTTTAAAATTATTCTTTTAGTTACTATATTGTCGTCCTAATACTACAACTAGATAACTCAATTTGAAGATTAAGGTATTAATATCAGTTATCTAGTTATCGCTCCACAATATATCTGTATCTGTCTATCCATATCTAGATATATTTATTTATATACAGTGTTCACTCTAGGCGTTTTTTAAAGGGCGGTCCGCCCTGCCCGCCCATTTTTCATCACGATAGCGCCCTCATGCCCCGTTTTAAAATATGCCTCCCTCTTTTCAAAAAATTCCGCCCATCTTGCCTTTTTCAGTCAAGCTCAAGAGTACTTTCTTCCCTAGCTGTCTTTAAATATGGCATTGATTAAAAAAAAATTGTGTGTAAGTTGAAATTAAGTGAATTATGACAGTAGAAACTCCTTTCTAACGCGTGAAGTGAAATCGCGATGATTCCAAATGTAATCTCCAGCACGGGATCCATGAATGCTATTGGTTGCATGTGCCCGCATATGAAAAGCTAAATTTTTTTCTGTGTTTTTTTAAAGTGAAAATGGTTTGGGGCGAAGTTGCTAGACTTTGCTGCATTTTATTACCAAATGTTGGATTTCAGTAGCCTTTTTAACAGTTTTATAAGGGGTCTGATAGGGTTACTGACAGATTTCGTTTTTAGGAAAAACAATAATTTTTAAACGTCAAATTTTGGATTTTAAGTAATATCTTCATAAAGAGATATCAATTTTGTACGGGTCTTTCCTTTGAGATGAGCCCTGAACCGTCAACAATAGCCCAATATGCTGCTCTAGCGCAATGTCAACCAATAAATCAGATTTTTTTTTTTCCACATGTCCAAAGTATCAATGTGTGGCCACGTCCACCCTAAAATTTTTTTTAAAGTGCCCTTTTAAAAACAAGACGTGTCGTTTTACTGCCAACAGCGGCCTGCCCCTTTTTATTTCTAGAGTGAACACTGCATATATATATAGAGAGAGAAATATATAGGTATATAGACAATCGGATTGATAGAATGAAATATATTTGATAGACAGTATATGGAGATATATCATGGGGGGTCAGTACTACAACTAGATAACTGATATGTAATACCTTAACCTTCCTATGGAGTTATCTATTGTAGTATTATGACAAAAACATAACTTTAGGGGATGTAAATTTCTGAAATATATACTTTCGGGTTCCTTCCGTCTTAGCATACCAAATTTAATATTTTTATATTTTAATGACTATAGGAGACACTAAAAACTATTTATAAATTATGAAACTATAGTAGATAAATTTGTCTTCAATTTCAAATTGAAGGAGGAATAAAAAATATTTTTAAGACATGTATTCTTCTTGTTTTTAACAATTATAAATGCAGCCTAAGGTCTTTTGATTGTTGCAAGCTTTGATCCTACTGTATTCCCAATAATAAAAAACGCTTTATTATTTATTTGCTTTAAATCATCTTACTAACCCTTATCGTTCAACGAAATATTTTTAATCCCTTCCTGGTCTGGGTTTCATCATTATATCATCTGCTTCGTAGAAAAACTCACTAAGTTTATTTTTCTAATTTTATGTTTTTAATGTGAGTGTGTTACAGCAGGGTTCCCACTCACCTAGAAAGTCAGGGAAAATCCTGGAAAATAGCCAAGAAAAATAAGGCTGAGGAATAAGCCATTAAAAAAAATCGAATAAATTATGTCTATCAAAACAAAAAAATTGTGAATATGTTAATAGCTAAAAATATTTATATTTGTCTATTTTCATTAAACTTTTATTGTAAACTAGCTGAAGTACCCAGCGTTGCCTAGTTTTTTTTTGCAGAGTGTTGGCGTATTTCTCCGTGACGCCATCTGGCGGTTTTAGTAAGAAGTAATTTTTGCTTTAATTGGTGGGAAAAGGGGTGGAGGCAGTTTTATGAAATCTCACGAAGACAGCAGTGGCGGCTCGTTGGGTACAGCAAGTACAGTTGGGCTGTATATATCTAATTTTATTAGTTTATTAGAATTGGAAAGAATTGAAAATTTCATAAAAAGTCAGAAAAAAAACAATTTCCTAAGTTTACTGGTAAAAGTCAGGTAATTTTTCTAATAGTTTTAGATGAAGGTGACTTATAATATTCATTTCCTGCCTATCAATGAAATCTTTTCATTTAAAAATATAAATTTGTATAAATGAAATTTTTTTTTTAACACTAATAGGTTTTCAGGTACTTTTTCATTTTTATGGGTTCCCAAAATTAGTTAAAACAAAACCCGTTACTTTTCATGTATTTCTCGATCTGGAAATTTTTGAAATCCTGGAAAAGTCAGGGAATTTTAATCTTAACGTTGGATGGCAACCCTATTAAAATATTTTATAAGCGATTGAAATCTAATAATTTATAAATTAATACTTTGGAATAAGGTAAACAATAAAATAATTTGCAATGATTGAAAAATACTGCTTTACTACACAATTTTAAATTTCAACTGGGAACACAATATTTTTTTTGTAATAACAAAAAAATAACCATATTTTTATGCAACTTTTTTTTTAAATCCGACCGGAAGGGGTTAAATTCAAATGCTGTTTGCATGTTTGTTATCTTTGATGTTTCCAAGATAGCATCTCAGCGTTCTCAACATGTTACTTTAACGCACTGTGCATAACCCACTGTTATCGGTCATCATGCAATGTTGTCTTTACCTTGACATTTCCCTGGTGTTGGTGCATGCCTCTCTTCATCTTTATTCTTAAGTCATCGACTTGGCTACTCTACCCTCACCTGTAAGTAGACTATTACTTAATTCTTTATTCTGATCAGAACCCCATTTTAAAAGCCTAATGGTTTCTCAATCCACTATTTTATCCCTTTGGAAGTATGTATATGATTGCCCTATAAATAAGACTTGTATAACAATGAGCATTGCATGCAATTTAAAGTGTTTCAATTTTGTATTATCCCATTTCTGAGATACACAAAAAGTATATAGGTAAATCTTATAAAATTGTACATTTTATTGCGAATCGACTTAACCTTTCTCAAGAATTTTACCATAAACTACTGAAGAGTATATATTGTTCTTGGGCTTATTTTTGGTTGATATTTGTAAAGGTATTGTTAAGGTTTGTTAGTTTTAAAGATATTTGAAAGCTCCTTGATTTTTTACCTTTGGGTACTTGAAAGTCTTTGGCCTCACTAAGAATTTTTTATAATCCTTAAAATAGTCATTGTCAATTATTTTAACTTGTTTATATATTTTGGTTATTTAAATACATTTTTATGTTATTGGTTAAATAACATAGTAATTGTGGCCTAATAATAAAAATATTGAACAATTCAGATTGAAACTAGTAACATGTATTAAATTTTAAATTAGTTGAATTTAATGGAAAAATGCAGAAGAATGTCTAAATAACGGACTGTTTTATTTTGACATTAAGCTAAGCCCATTTCAATTGAAATGTTAACATTATAATTTATAGCATTAAGTCTCTTTCCCAAATTAGTTAACCACAAATAAAGGAGATAACTTTACATTTAGCTTAAAAAACAAAGAATATTAAATCTGTTTAAAAAGGTTACTTAATATCTATGCAGATAATCGTTTTAGACATTAATAGAAAACCATAAAGATTTTTTACATTATGTATTGCATCCTTTGTTAAGTCAGAATTTCCCTCTCTCTTTTTTTTGTGTCAGTTTTAAGCTTTTTGTCGTTTAATTTCTATGTGTTCTTAAATTAGTAATTAAACTTTAACTAATAATTACCTTTAATCGATTAGGAAATAATAATCAACAAGCATTCAAGCGAGAAACTGGGAATGGGCATCAAGGGTGGGGTTGGTGGACAATCTGGCAACCCCGATGACAAAGAAGACGAGGGAATATTTATTTCCTGGGTGAGTAGAAATTATTAACAATGAAATTCTTCTATAATGTTTTTCAGAAATGGAAATCCCAGCCATACAAATATCATGAAAACAAGAAAATATATATATAACTAAAAGTGTAAAAATAATTTTTTTCAGATAATTTTTCATAACATTTCTTACGAATGTTTCTTGCAAGGTCCTGCTTAGTCTTTGTACTGAGCTAACTATCATTTTGGTAATTTAAATCCTTCCAATTGATCAAATTTCAACCAATTCTCCTAATTGCAAATTTTTTTCTTTAAATTAATCCTTTTTACAATTTTTAATCTTTTTATACTTTCATGTAGCTTATTTTAAAGGTTTCACCTCAAAAACATTTTATTGTAATATAGAAATGAATATTTGAAAATTAATTTATTTTTTAAAGAAATATAGACTTGGGCATATTTTATTTTACAATTATCTGAAATCGCAGGATGAACAGTTATAAAAAAAAATTCCTAATTTATTTTTCTTCGAAAACAATGTTCAAAGACGGACTCTGGTTGCCAATTGACACAAAAAAATAATGTAGCCAAATATGATATATTATTGCATCACCAGTTTTAAAATCTAATTAATGTGAAGTTTACTACATGTATTTATTGTCACTGAAGGGTTAATTTTTATACAAATAAATATGCAACTTTTAAAATATGTCTTCAACATCAATTGCCATTGAGGCAACTTCGCCAAGTGTTTTACTTTTATTTTTCCAGAATACATTAATTTTATTGACATTATATTACAAGACTAACATTTGCAAAGGCTTTTTTAATCATTAATTTTTTGCAATTTTTATATAACAAAAAAAAAACACTGTACAAAAACATCAGTTTAATTAGTAATCGCAATATCATGTAAAGTTGAGAACCTAAAAATTAAAAAGTACTAGGTTTAGGTATCTGGAAAACCACTCAAAGTAATTAAATAAATCTAGATTTTTATAAAGTTTATTTTTCACAATGTACAGAGAGTGGTATGCTACTGACTATGCTAACAAAAATATAATTCTGCAGCTCTTGCTTTGCAAATGAACCATTATCAACGGCGGGCGATATTGCTAGTTAATAATAAAGTAGTACAATTTAATATTTTATCCCCTTCAGAATGACATTGAAGTAATTTATTTGTTAAGATTTATGTTAAATAATTGCTATTTTCTGATTTAAATGAGTTGTTTTGATAGGTAAACAGTGATGGAGCTGCAGGCTCTGATGGACGCTTGGAGCCTGGTATGAGAATCGTAGAGGTAGGTTCAAATAATTTATTTGACATTCGAAGGATGAGTGCATGGGGTTAAATATAAGATATAGGGCTGATAAAGTGTAATTTTCGGTATCTAAAGTTTTATAAGCAAATAACATTATGAACTTAATATTTTATATTTTACTCATCTTCATACTCAAATCCAGATTTAAAAATTTTATTATATTAAGCACAGTATCAAGCCATGGTGCCAAATTAACGCTAGACGTTGGCGATGTTTTTTTCTGGTAATCCGATACAAATTTTAAACTTATCAGACCTCCAGTCTTGCAAAAAAAAACCTCCTTGTGCATCTCTTAAAATACTATAGCTACCGTATTGCATATAAGCCGATAAATTTAAGTTAAAATTTTCTTTAAGAAGTAGGGGGTCGACTAAAACGCGGGTCAGTCAAAATTATAGAATAATTTGCCTAAAATGGGTAAAGGTTAGATTCGAGAATCTGTGTTGATTACGTTTCCCTGATCCGATATTGAGAGCATGCACGATGTGTGCTGACTGAAGCACATCGCATCGTAATCTTAACAAAAAATACACTGCTTGCATAATATTTTCAACTGGTAGTGTCAATATTTTTCTTATTAAATTGCAATAATTGAACAAAATTTATTTTGCCCAAAAGATTTTATTGTTTGATAGTATTATGTAAATGTATTAATGGTTGTCTTAATAAAAATTTTGGATTTGTTTTGACTTTGTAGTGATAAAATCATGATATTGCTAATTCGGGAATTCAAGCTCTACCTTCAAGTAATTTATTTCATAATTTAAAACTAAATATTTCAATAAGTATATATTCATCCAAGTTCACATTCACAGGTTTATTAATAATATACTTGTATTTCTTTCCGAGATGGATAAAAACAAATGCTCATTGGAATTTATTAGCAAGTGGACGATGTCAATAGAAAAATAATTTGTTTCCTTAAATCTGTTACATGGCGGTATTGGAAAGCGTGGTCAGTAAAACAGGACGTAGAAACTAAAACATATTTATTATTCCGGAACGAAAAGTAAACATAACTAGTAACAGAACATGATTTCGAAGCTGACAGTGACCGGACATCGACAGTATTTATACTGCTGACTGTGCGTTGATGTGTGCGCATGCAATGCGCGATGCTGCTGACACCATGCGTCGATGGGTGCGCATTCAATGCGTCAAATCACAACACTCCTTTCTCCCAGCTAATGTGTCACAAAGTCTCTGTATCTTTCTGGCTTCCGAATCGTTCGTCTTGGACGTGATTGTGGAAGATCAGGTGCTTGTGGACACACAACTCTTTCAGATGGAACACTTGGACTCTGTGGCACTGTAGACGTTGAAGGTTGGCCATTAGACAACTCTAACGGCTCTTCTTGATCCACAGTTGGCATAACTGGTTCAGGAGCCTGCGATGGCAAGTGGAGTGTAGGCCTAGTGGATGGTGGAGCACGCATCATCTGGTCAACATGACGACGCACTATCTCTCCAGAACCAGTAGCAGCTCGATAAGACACAGGACCTGTCGACTGAGTCACTACAGCTGGAATCCACTCTGGACCTTGAGAGTAGTTTCGGACCATTACTGGATCATCCACCTCGAACTGTCGTAATGGTCGATCACTAGTTTTCTCAAAAGCTAGTTCCTGCTTCTCCCTCTGATCTTTCAAGAAATCTGGGTGCAGCCTGTCTAAGCAGCTTCGTAGTCGTCTTCCCATCAACAGCTCCCCAGGACTAAGACCAGTGACGGTGGAAGGCGTGATATGTTGGTGCAGAAGGAACTGAGCAAGACGTTTCTTCCACGTTCCCTTCACAATACGCCTTAGAGAGTCCTTGGTACTCTGGACGACTCGTTCTGCTTGTCCATTGCCAGCAGGACGTCGAGGAGCAATCAGCACCCTACGAACAGCATTTCCATCTAGAAAATCTCCATATTCTTTCGATTGGAATGGTGGTCCATTGTCTGAGACTACAACGTCGGGAATGCCATGAGTTGCGAAAATGTCTCTTAAAACATCAATGGTTGATGATGCAGTCGTTGAGGACATTTCTTTCACTTCTGTATATTTGGAGAAGGAATCAACAACTACCAGGAACTTGCGTCCTTGGAACGGACCAGCAAAGTCCACATGGAGCCTGGACCATGGAACTGTGGTGATTTCCCATGGATGTACGGGAGCTCGTGGTGGTGCATGCCTCGTTTCTTGGCACGACAGACAACCTGCCACATGACCTTGAATCTCAGTGTCTATGTGCGGCCACCATACGTAGCATCGAGCTAGAGCTTTCATGCGCTCCACTCCTGGATGTGCCAGATGCAGCTCCCGCAACACGAGTTGACGTCCCCTTTCAGGTATCACTACTCTATTCCCCCAAAGGAGACAATTCTTATGAGCTGACAACTCACTCCTTTTCCGGAAATACGTATTAAATTCCGAACCCAGGTCCCGTTCTGGCCATCCCCTTAACACAAAATTTAGAACCCTTGATAAAATCGGATCCCTACATGTAAACCCAGCAATTTCCTTTGCACTTAAGGGAGGACACTCGAGGTCTTCCATGAAAAGAACCTCATATGGGGGAGGAACCTCAGAATCCGGTACTGGCTTTGGAATTCTACTTAATGCATCCGCGTTCCCTATCTTTTTCCCTGGCCTATGAATGAGGGAAAAATCATACGCATTTAACATGAGAGACCAGCGCAACATTCGGGGAGAAACAATCTCGGGAGTTGGCTTCGTACGACTAAATAATCCCAACAATGGCTGATGGTCAGTAACTACTGTGAACGTATGCCCATAAAGGAAATGATGAAATTTCTTAATAGCCGAAACAATGGCAAGTGCCTCTTTATCTATCTGAGCGTAATTCCGCTCTGTTGATGTCAAAGTTCTGGACGAAAATGCGACTGGTGCTTCCCGTCCATCCTGCAACTTATGACTTAACACAGCCCCTACACCGTAAGGAGATGCATCGCATGTAAGAACTATTGGTAACGATGCATCGAAAGGCACAAGCACTTTGGAAGAAGAAATCAAATCCTTTAAGTCATTAAAGGCATCTGTATGCATTTTTGTCCACTTAAACTCAGCATTACTGTCCAACAACCTATGTAAAGGCTCAGCAATTGTAGCTTTATTCTCAAGAAATCCATGATAAAAGTTAATTAAGCCTAGAAACGCACGCAAGCGCTGTTTATCAGTAGGAATTGGTACAGCACGAATAGCTTCGACCTTAGATTTAGATGGATATATACCCTCTTTATTGACACGATACCCCAGAAAATCCACTTCTTTTACCCCGAAAAGGCATTTTTCTTTTTTCGCACGTAACCCAGCCTTTTTAAGCCTACTGAGAACTTCAGCTAATCGGCACGCTAACTCTTCACGTGTTTCTGCACGAACTAGGACATCGTCAAAATATGGTATTACCCCCTCTAATCCTGCAAAAAGTTCTTCCATTAAACTCTGAAAAAGTCCCGGAGCTACATTTACCCCAAATTGAAGTCTATTTACCTTAAAAGCTCCCTTGTGAGTTATTATAGTCTGAGCCTCCGCAGATTCTTTATCTACACGCAGCTGTAAATAAGCCTGGGCCAAATCAATTTTTGCATAAAATCCACCCCCTTTTAGATTAGTTAACAAGTTGTTAATTGCTGGTATCGGATAGGGGAATGCTGCCATAGCCTTATTAAGTGAGGTTTTATAATCTCCACAGAGTCTCACCTGCCCAGACGGTTTTAACACCGGAACTACTGGAGTAGCCCACTTTGGATTATTATAAGGCTCTATAACTCCCTCTTCAAGAAGCTCTTTTAAAGCAATTTCTATTTTTGCCCTAAATGCTAGTGGAACATTCCTAGCCTTACACCTGATAGGTGGAACCCTGGAGTCTATAGGTAGCTTAACCTCTGGACCAGTGTAAGCCCCTAACCCCTCACTAAATACTTCATGAAATTCATTCACTACTTCCAGAACAGGGTCAGAAATTGAATTTATCCCACTTATAGAAATGCCTAACGGATCAAACCATGAATACCCCAGAATGTTAGTGCAATTAAACTTTGCGACTAAGAGTTCCAATTCTGGGTTGAAATTTTTAAACTGAACCTCTACAGTGCATCTCCCAGCAAGGTTTATGTTGTTTTTCAGGAAATCGCGTAATTTTACCGAAGTAGTACTTAATTTTGGCCTTTTAGATCCAAAAATCTGTTTAAAGGTATTAAAAATAAATTATGGAGTAGTAGGACCCGGAATCTACCTCCATGTTAATCTCATGTCCCTCTAGTTTAACAACAACATTGTCTTTAAGGGAACTGCACTGCAAAGAATTTAAACAGTAATCATTTTTCAAAGAGCTGACCACTTCTATGCCATGTAATTTCCGGAAATTCGGATTTTTAGGCTCGTGGCCTTTTTTACGGCAGACACGTTCAATGTGCCCTTTATTCCCACAAGCCCTGCAGTTTGCATCTCTAAATCTGCAATTTACACGTTCATGTTGTTCTCCGCATCCAAAACAAGCATTTTTGGTTGAAAAATTTTTACCTTTACTGAACTCCGATCTTTGTTTACGTTCGCTTTTGCCTTTTCCCGACTTCACGTAATCCACGAATTCAGCACCCGCGACCCGTCCCGAATTCAAAGAATGCATACTTTTAACTTGAGAAGCAGCAGATTCGTGGGCCAAAGCTTTAGAAACGGCATCCTCAAGAGTTAAACTTGTTTCCGATAACAACCGCCTCTGCACGCCCTCGTCTCGTAACCCGCATACGAGCTGGTCGCGGAGCCTCTCCGACAAGGTTGCATCGAAATCGCATACCTCCGCAAGTCGCCTTAACTCGGCAACGTAATCACTAATCCCTTCATTTGGATTTTGAATTCGCTTATGAAATTTGAAACGGGAAAATATAATGGATGGTCTCGGACTAAAATGAGTTTTCAAAACAGCTGTTATTTCGTCGAAAGTCTTTTGGGCAATAGTCGACGGCGTAATTAAAGACCTGATAATGCCTACTGTCTTAATACCGCAAACGGCAATTAAGGTAGCACGTTTCCGTTCGGCAGTAGTAATATTATTTGCCTCTAAATAATATGTTAACTGCTCGCAATACAAGTCCCAAGAACTAGGGTTTGATACATCGAACTCGGAAATCGAGCCGACGGCGGTCATCACGGGAGCGGGGTTCAGAATTTTTTTTTAAAAATACTAAAAAAAATCCACCCTTGTCAGAAAGAAGCAGTAATTCTCATACCTGCATCCGGAGAAACACAGCAATTCTCATACCTGAATACAGGGAAACGCCCACCCGTGCCGCGAAAGTCGATCCCATCCTCGTCGCCAATGTTACATGGCGGTATTGGAAAGCGTGGTCAGTAAAACAGGACGTAGAAACTAAAACATATTTATTATTCCGGAACGAAAAGTAAACATAACTAGTAACAGAACATGATTTCGAAGCTGACAGTGACCGGACATCGACAGTATTTATACTGCCGACTGTGCGTTGATGTGTGCGCATGCAATGCGCGATGCTGCTGACACCATGCGTCGATGGGTGCGCATTCAATGCGTCAAATCACAACAAAATCTTTACAAAACAATATTAAGGATTAAAAATTTCACACAACCATAAGCAAATGCTGCATACTTTTAGACATGAGGAATTGTTGCAAACTTTGGAAAGGCCGTTGGACAAAAAGTTTTAGGCCTAGTAAAATTTTTCAAGGTCTAGTACTTTTAAATCACTGCTAGACCAGAAGTCTATTGTAAATTTTTCTTAATTTCGTGCATTGTAATCTCATAAAAAAAAAAAACAATCATGAAAACTCTATTCTTTTATGTTTATTACTTGTCAAAAAGGCTATTTTAATTGTTGGAATTAGTATAAATTTGATACAAAAATGGTAGAATAAAGAATTTTTATGCATAGGACAATTTGAATACAATTTATCAAAATCAATGTTTGGGCTTGCCCTGGCCTAACATACATAGTGAAACATTAGAGTCCTGTACTTGCTTGTCGCTTACATAGATAAAAAAAACACCAATATTAGTCTGTTAAAACGACATAGCTTTTGTTAGAATTTATATTATTGTCGTTCAAAGTGCAAAAGGTCGTACGTCAAAAATTAAATTTTTTATTAGTATTGCTTTATGTTGCAATTTCCACCTGGTAGCAAAATATCTTATGCTAATCCACAATCCAATTCAAAAGGTTTAATCGTAATATCATCATAAGGAAAATTTTATATATAGATAACAATTGTATCCTAACACTTGTTAATTTGTTCTGTCATGTACAATTTCCTTCGACTAATTTAAATGTAATTTTGCCGTGCAGGTAAACGAAACGTCACTGCTCGGTGCTACCTACCAGGAAGCCATTACAGGGTTGCGCACTGCCTGTGACACAGTGCGGCTAATTGTGTGCGACGGCTACAACAAAGCTGCAGTGGAGTACATGGAGCCGACCATGGCCACAAAGCTTTCTCATTCCTCATCCTCTATTGACAAGGATGACGAAATGATGAACGTCATTAGGCAGGTTGGTTGAGAATTGATTTTTTTGTGGGATTAAGTCAAAGATTTTTTAGTATCATACTAAGCAACTTGTAGGAATTTAAATTTGTTTTTGTAAGGTTATGCAATTAGCTTCTAAAATTTATGAGTTTTAGGTATATTTTTCCCTTTGCTCTTTGACTGCCAAAAGAGCCTTGGGAATCATACAAAACCCTTTGAATTTATTTAGTTAGTTCTTAAATTGTTTTATTTAACTAATTTGTAAGATAATAAATTTTTGTAAAATAACATACTTTAGTACAGTAGAATTCTAGTTATCTGCATCAAATAAACAAATCGCCAATTATCCGGATTGCTTTGAGAAGAAGGAAACAAGAAATCCCACACAGTAAAAACAAAATTTTTAAAGTTTCTTCTTCGGTGAATGATATTGTTTTTAATAGTCATTAAATTATATTACATACTAAAGCAAAATTTGTATGGTTTTTTCCCCCAATAAATAATTTTTTCCTCGATTTATCCAATTATCTGGATATTTGATTATCCGGATGGGATATAGTCCTAATTGATCTGGATAATTGGAGTTCTACTGTAATTAAACAACTAATTAAAAATAAGGGAATTTTTAATATTTTACTCTAATTAAACTAAATTGGATTTTTTAAATGTTGGCAGTTATGGTACAATTACGATCTTGCATACATATCTGGCTTGTACATATCTTATTGGCTGTACTCTTGGTATAGACTCAAATCAATTCAATTTCTGCATTAGGCTCTAATATTCCTGTTGCACAAGGTGGGCAGGTGACTAAACGGTAAAGTACCGTGCTCGTAACTAGAAAGTTGTGGCTCGAATATCGATATTAAAAGTGTTGCGAGTTCGTGTTTAGAGAATTGCGAGTTTCGTACCTTGTTGTGTGCAAAAAATCATCCAAAGTGTAGAGGGGACTGGTGTATGTTAAATTTGTTGTGATTCAAACATCTTCGTCATCCGTTGGGTAGTTGCTCAGGTGATGTCGTCATCATCTGACCATGGTTAAAAATTACTAGGCAGTGTTCATGGGTCTTTCGAGATAGATTTTGAATCGCTGCTAATAGCTGCATTACAACTTTAATTCAGCCGACCAACCCTGTTGCACAATTACTACTTGAAATTAAATTTGCCCTTATTTTTACAGGAGCAGGAAGTTTTGAAGGAAACAGCAGAATGGGAGAAAGAAGACCTGGAAAAAATGGTACTTATTAGTGCACTTGAAGTTAATTTTTTTATCTTGAATTAAAATACTTTTGCTGTACCCGACAGTAAATACCTAATTCGAGTTATACTAAATTATCTTCAAAACTTAAAGGAACAGTTAAGAGTAGAAAATGTTTCAGAAATTAAGATTTATTCATTTTATATTCCGTATGAAAAGAAGTAGAAAGTATTTTTTATGACAAAAAAAATTTAGAAAATAAAAGTGGTTTTTTTAGAAGCGGTTTTCAAATTTGAGTCGATTGTGCTTCATTGTTTTTATCATCATTGTTGTATTTGTCTTTCATACACGAAATTATAAACCAAGATTGTAAATTCTATATACTTCTAAATTTTGAAAATTATTTTACTTGGTTAATATTTATATGTACTTAATTTTAACAAACTTCAATAATATCAGTTATTTTCTCCTATAATTATCAACCTTCTTGAAATTTGTCTTGTTCTTGAAAAGTCTTGAAATTTTGCTCTTTGTTTTGACGGAAAATTGAGATCCAATTGCTTTGTAAAACTACCCACTCCTGAAAAATTAACAATATACTCAGGCAAACTATTCTATTTGTGTAATATTATCCTATTTTAATTGGTCATCTGACACAATGGCTTCATGGTTTTTTTTTACATTAAGAATGTGTGTCCTTTTTTAATCTTTTGTTTTTCTAGTCTTTGAAATCGGATTTTGTTTATATTTACCAGTACTTAAACTTCAGCAATATCTGTTCTATGATTTTACCTAGCTATTAAACCCTACTTGCAGACAAACCCAAGAATGTATAATCACTTTACTTAAAGAAACTATAATAAATAATAGCACTGCCCTCCCATCATGAGAAAGACTTCCAACAGAATTCTGTTGTATGGCGACTGCCATAGAAACAGACAATTTTACTCAATTCTGGGGTTGGAATGTGAAAGGGATGGGTTAGTAAGAGATCAAAAATCACATTTTCGTCTTTTCGGGACTTCTCTCTACCCCCCAGAATTAACCTTTAGAAGGCGGGAGTTTGATTTTAACATGGGATTCTGACCGAAATATCGGCCACCCGCCCTGTAAAGGCTAAGTAAAATTGTCCGTTTCAATGGCAGCCGTCAGACAGGTGTGGTGTTTTCTGCTGGCGGTAGGACAGTAAACAGATGCATTTACTTTTCTATATCTATAGGAACAACTAAGGGAGAAAAGCGATGTCTTGCACTTGGATGAAGCTTCTTCCGTCGCCCACACTGCTGAAGTCAATCCAGACTTCAACGCAATATCTGTCGAGGTAGGTTTTAATTCAAACTTTTGATGAACATTTAGGGGTTGCATAATGTTATTAAAATTACTCGTTTTTCTCTTTAGGAGAGGGTACTGCTCCCAGAGGCTATATACGAGAATGTAGATCAGATTATGTATAGTACACCAGTCAGGCAGAATATGAATTTGAATAAATCAGAGGTATGTACACATTTGACTGAGCGTTAGAGTGGTCTCTCTTTTAACTTGACCTTTCAGCATTTCATCTGTTTGTCTGAAAATTCGTTTGTTACACAATTATGACCAAACACATTGATAAATTTTCTTTAAATTGGCATGATTTTTCCTTGAAATCATTAAAAAACACATGTAGTTTATTATTTAACGATTTATTTTTTTGGTTGTGAGAGAAAATCTATTTATGATTTTGCGAATGAAAAATCAGTGTTAAGTTCAAGTGGCTTCAAACTTTCAGACAGAGTCGTGTTTTGTAAAACTGTGAAAAACATAATTTTGCAAAACTAAAATTAATAGTAAATAAACATTCCTTTATACAAATTTTAAGATGAAGGTGCTGTTTTAATAAACTATATACATAATTTTAATTAAAAAGAATTGTGAAGAGTTCATTTTTAATGTAAAAAGTTTATGCAGGGTCTATTTTTAAGATAAAAATTTTTGTGGATAGTCCGTTTTTAAGATTTTTTTTTTTCTTTTTGAATTTTTTCTCCGTTAATGGACCCACATTTTTCCTAAGCAGACCCCTAACTAGTAAATTTTGTTTAATAATAAATTATGCCACATTCACCTAAAAGCATTTTATTGCAACCAAACTTTCTGAGGTTATCAACTTTAATTATTTAATATATCAGGATCAGTAGTATGAAAGTATTAAGATCTAAAAAGTGCTGGCTTTTTAAGCGCATATAAGCTAAAATATAATAGATGCTATGTTTTAGTGCTTCATATGTAATTTGTTATCCTACCATTAATAAAACAAAATATATGAACCAAAAAAAAATCTTTTTAAAAATTGTTGTAAGCTTAGTGGCTTAGTCCTAATTGGTAATCGCTGGTGTAAACAATATTCCTCCTTTACTTTATTAATCCCTTGCAAATTTCGTACGGCTGTCAAAATCATTCTCATTAAAAATGTAAATCAAAATTAGTTTTCAACATAACTGGTGAAATTGCCTCTTATGATTTACTTAATTTAAAGGGAAAATGCAAAGTTATTTTTTAAATATTAATGAGACTTTCATAGTGACAGTCCAAGTGGATTTATACAATGTGTTCCCCTGATGGATAAAATATTTAAATAAAAATGTAAGTTGCTATTTTTATTTAGGTGAATGACATGCCATCCCCAATACACTTCAGTCCGGATAATACCGATCTTACTCTGAGCACTGACGAGTCAATGGTGGATCCCATTCGAAGGTCAAAATTGCCTGGTGCAAAGCCTGTACTTCCCAAGATGTCTAAAGTTAGTGGCATACATTGCTTTTCAAAAAGAATTATGTTACGATATATGTATCTAACAATTATAGTCTCATAATTATGATTTTACATACATTGGTCTTGCACTCTCGTCTTCCATTTCTTTTAAAAAAATTTGGGGGAATGGAAGGTCTTTTAATTTTCTAGAACATATTTTTAAAAAAACGTAAAAAGTGTGTATTGCTCGTTACGGGCACCACTCTAACTCGTACTATACTACATATATATTATGATAATTTTACGTCTTAAACCTTTACCACATGTACTTTGATTGTTTTCTGTATATAAAGAATTTTAAATAAAATTATTATTTGATCACATCCCTAATTTTGAAAGAACGGAGAAGGAAATAACGTTTTTTGCTGACTTAAAAGCAAAGGTTGCTTGCAATGAATTAATAAAATATACTAGGAGGCTCCGCCCCCTGCTCTGCTAACGCTCCGCCAACCCCCGGAGGATTGCTACGCAATCCTCATAGGTTTGCTCCGCAAACCACTTCTCGCTTCGCTCGCTAAAAGGTAGGACACAATAACAATGTGTCCTAGTAACAATACTTTTTTTAATTATATTACCAAAAACTTTAAACGTTGAAAATAAATTTAAATTATAATTCATCTTGGCAGCAATACATTTTTTCGCCATGTAAATCAATATAAAATCATTTAATTTAATTTCTTTTAAACTACAAATTAAAACAATGGAACCACTGGCAAGCCATTATTTATTATTTTATTTCTACCATTATTTATTATTTTCCACGTTATTTTCACACCTTTCCTGCGTTTTAGTTTAATTTTTAACATTATTGGTAGTTTGTTTTGGCATAATTGATATTAAGCTTACCATACTCTTGCCTACCAGAGTGTGTACAGGGACGGGAATTCTGCGCCAATTGCGCCAGAGAGCGCCAAAAGTGGTATCCTGCGCCAGCCTGCTACAAAACCACATTTATGTGCGATTCTGCGCCAATTTTGTTTTAAATCCTTGTTAAACACGTGCGCCAAATGCGCCAAGTCTTGGTGCCCGTTTGTCTGGCCATAAACGAAGTTAAGGCAACCTTAGGAAGAGGAAATGGGAGAAAATTTAAGCAAATTTTTCTCAAGTTTAAATAGTATTTGTAGAAATGTAGAGTACGAATGGGCATGCTATACGTCAAGCAGAGAAATGGAATAATTCGCGTTTATATTCTTTTGTTATATATTTTAATTCATGGAAACCTTGAACTTGTAGAAATTCGTTAAACGCGATCTGCTGCGATCTCCGTTGGAAGACTTTCAATCCTTTTGCATCCGATATACAAGTTCATTATATTTCACTGCTTCCTGTTTTATCATGATTTGTTTTGCACTACTTAACAAAATTACATTACATTTTTCGAAAATATAATTAAATTCACGAAATTGAAATTTAGGACTTGTAATTTTCAGTAATAAAAATGGATTTTTTAAAAAAAAATCTTGTTTGGATGGTATTAAAATTCCAATTTAATCCTTTGTTGTTTAAATGTTCATATATTTTATTAAATTAATTATTTTTATTGGAAACTTTTTTTTCTAACAACCCTCCAACTTAAAAAAAAAAAAAAAATTGCTTTTATTTAGCTTTTTGAAAGTTTTCAAATTTCTCATTAAACTAATTTTTAAGTTAATAACTTAAGTGTAATTTTTAATGATTTAGATTAACATGCTTAAAATATAGCAAGGTATGTTTTCTATAAATTTATTACTATTTAATAAATCTAGTTTGTGTGGAAAAGTTAAGGAATTTTATATCCTTAGACAGTGGTGACATTCTAAATTGTCTTTTTCATGTACAAGGTATGTGATATTGTAGTTTGTTAGTGTTTTGGTTTATTGATAAACCACATTTTACTAAAAAATTCAAAATTGACTTACTTATATACTTATATATTGTAAAATATTGTGTAAATGGGTTAATTCTTAATTAAAAACTCTTTTGGTTAAATATTTTTAACTGCTTTAAATGGTCTCATAAAGCTTAAGAGTATAAAAAAGATGTAAACAGCAAAATACAGTTTTAGGGTTTTTCACTCCTTAGTTGAAAATATTATTTATTTACGAAATTGAAGTTTGTTATATTTTATGGAATAACAATGGACAATTTGAAAAAAGCTTTTTTTTAGGAATTTGCAATTCGTTTTGGCATTAATATTTGATTTAAATGTTTATATACTATTTAATAAATCTTTTTGTGTTTGAACCCCTCACCCCTACGCTTAACATGTTTAAAATAAGTAGTAACATAGGTTTTCCATCAAATTATTACTCTTTAATTCTAAAGTTTGTGCGAAAAAATTAAGTAATTTTATTTCCCTTAGACAGTAACAACCTTCTTAATAGATTTCATGCATAATATATGCAAGATTGCAACACTGTTTTGGTTTTTATAAACCACATTTCAGTGGGGGAAAAATCAACATATGAAAGTTAAGTATATATTGTAAAAAATATTGATAATTCATAATTAAAAAACTAATTTTTGTTGAATATTTTCAACTGTCTTTAAACTGTCTCATTTATAGCCTCTACTGGTTTTGATTTATTGCATAAAAAATGGCATAAATAAGCAATAGAGACCTTCAGGGTTTTTACACCTTGGGTAGTGTACCACATCTGATTTAAAATAGAATGTTACAAATTTTAATTGCTACAATTATTGTTTAATATGCTAAAATTCACTGCTACGTTTTATTGCATTCTTGCTACAAATCTACAGTTTTCTGCTACAATTTGTCGCGTTTCTGCTCCAAAACTTAAATTTTGCTGCTCCAAAACCCTACAATTTATTGCGTTCCTGCTACAAATATTCAGTTTTGCTGCTACAATTTGTCGTGTTTCTGCTCCAAAACTTAAATTTTGCTGCTCCAAAAATTGCTCCAAACTGGTCTTTAGCACTTCCCATCCCTGTGTGTACGTAACTAAGTTAATACGTCATAAAAATGAAGGTCATAGAAATCTAGTTTTCAAAATTACCAACAGATGGTGCCACATGCAATGTTCCGCGCATGTTAAAATTTAGAAAAGCGTTTTTCAAAACTTCTATTTTTAATGTAATAGGGTTTATATTCTTCCTAATTTAAGCTGACATCAACAAAATAATTATTTACTAATGAATTGAAGGGGCTAATCGTCAAAATGGCTTACATAATGGCAAAATAAAAATATGGGCACAACAGAATTTTGTAAACAATCTAACTGTTGCCACTCAGCGTACAGAAAAACAGCGTTTTTCAATCACCGCGTAAGAGAAATATATATAAAGATTAATACCCAAATGATGTCATACTTTTAAATAGAGATATAGAAGTGTGATGTCATACTTTTAGACAGTTGTAGATGTTTAGTAGTCATTAGTTTAGACAGTCACTAGATGTCATACTTATAAATAAAAGAAGCAAACAATTTTATTTTTTTTATGTTCGAGAATATACAGTTCTTGTTAAATTTGAAGAACAGTGAACAAAAGAACTGGTTGATATTTTGTTAACTGAGAGTCGCCTCTCGATCACAAAGGAGTTAAATTTTAAAAATCTTACAATACACAAATGTGCCAAATTCATTAAAAAGAATAAAAATTTAAATCTCATTTCTCCACAGGGGGTTGTTCCAGATATTGATGACCCCGAGCAATTGACGTTCAGCGAGAAAAAGAGGCGATTTGAGCTTGTCACAAAAGCGCCTGATGGGGCTGTCATCACCGATGCAAAGCAGTTCAGTTATTTCTCACCAGTAGAACTGGAAAGGATGCAGGAGGAAGAAGGTTAGTTGTTTTCTATTGCCTGTGCCCCTCTGTCACCAATAGCCCATTTTGTACCTCTAGTGCGATGTTAATTCTACCAACCAACTAGGCACATTAGGAACTACAGTTATAGTTAAACTTACAGTTACAGTTATTTTTTTCAGAATATATTTAAAGCTTTTGAGTCATTAATTTATCATTTTCAAATATTAAATATGCTAAGGTAGTAAATTTAGGTAGTAGGGTATGTAATTTTTTGTGGGAATAAACCGGATAGTGGTTTCACCGGATGTTGGACATCCAGCGTACATTACAAACTGGATACCGGATATACAAACTTAATTTTGCCGGTTATCAGCATTTTTTTTTTTTACGAAAATATCTTTTCTTAACAGTTTTTTAATAAACAGTTCATATTCATACTGTTTTTAAAACTGCTGGAGCTGTAATGTACGATGTGTTAGAAAGTGTAGTTTTGAAATATTTCCAAATTATTGATTTAAATTGTGCTATATTTAAATACTAAAACTAGCACTTACTAGACTGGAGAATAAAAATTTCTAATGTATAACGAACAGAGATGTAGCTATGCACAGATATGCGAGAAAGTTACCACTTCACTACTTACCCATATGAATTTCCAGGTGAATAGTTCAATGGAGAATCTGCAAACTGCAGAATACATTGTTAGTATTTTCTGGAAAATACTTAAAGCGAGAACAAAAGATAATTGATCACCACCAAAAATCTGCAGTGTTTTATTCATCTGGATATCCGGCACTTTGCTTCCGGATATCGGATAATTAGTGCATAATTAAAAACAATGGTTATATCCGTTTCATCCCTAATATTTTGTTCTGTTAATAATAAAAATTTGAGAAATATTTTGCATTTACATTTAGATAGAAAACCCTGAAGAAATAGTTTATGACAAAATTATTTTACTTCATTTTTATGTAGTGTTACTGTTAATTTATTTTTAAAAAATATTTTATTATCTTTCAATTTGCTGTTTTTCCAGAGAGAAAACTTGCATCAATGACGGAAGAAGAGTTAAAAGGTTTCCATACCTTGGAAGATGAATTCGATGAAATAATTAATAATGCTAATTTATTTGAAGTTAGAAATTCTGCAAATAACGATGACACCACTCGTACCAGGTTAATATTACTATCTGTCTATTTTATTAATATTTTTAGATATTGTCACTTGACAATTAATAGGTCGTAATGAGGCATACAAACTCAATGTTTATTTAATAAGTCCTTAATTCAATTAAAAAAGATTATTGAAATCAAACAACTTTGAGTGTAAAAGAGGGGTTTTTATCTGTATCTTTTTATTATTTATAATTAACTGAGTGAAAAATGGACAATATTTCAAATGCAGATAAAAGAGTTAACAATATCCAGGTTTTCTAAAAAGTAAAGTTTTTTTTTTCTTGTATCATTTTCTGACTTTCTATACAAGAAAATGCCAAACCCCTACAGCTCTTTACCCTGGTAGTTACCTGGTTTTGAAATGAAACTGACAATATATCCTATTCTGCCAAATACCTGTTTGATATTCTTTTCAACTATAATTCCAATGAATATTTTAATTCTAATTCCAAAACCTTCTTTGTCTTGTACTCTAGTCCACCCTCGGAGCAAGCGAGCAGGATCCCCGTCCGAACGCTGAAGGCCGAAAACAGGCTCAAGGACAAGCTGAATCAAAATGACACAGAGGAGGAAGATAATCTGACCTCGGCTCAACAGAGGTCCCTGCATGCCGCAAAACGAGCAGCCTGGAGACAAGCCAGGTGAAGGGCATTTTTATATTCAAACTAGCTGAAATACCCGGAAAAAAGCTGGTTCATATTTTTACATATACGACCATATTTTAGTTCATTTGCCGATATTTACTCGTCTGCCAATCAGAATGCATCGTTTATCCATCCTCATTGCTACAATGTTAAAATACACTCAAACCTGTTTTTGTGCGGTGGATAGGGACGGCATAAAATTAATTCACTCAAAACTTCACAAGTAGCTATAAAAAATAGTTTTCGCAACACAATTAAATATATATTTTTACTGCAGTGAATAGGGACCGCATAAAAAAGTCTCGCGTAGAAAATAACTCAAAACCTAACGAAATAACTAGGAATTGTTTTTCTAAACGAAATCAAGACAGGAGGCTTGACACCTACTTGGAATCTCGCCAAACCTTTTGGAATCTGATTTAGAAAATACACATGCGAACATTTTAAAATATTTTATTTACATATGTACTTATTTCACACATGCAAAACTTTTCAAAATGTATAACCATTATCCTTGACAATACGCGAACTTGGTTCAAAATCGCTTTCGTCACTTGAAGATACTACCTCGCACTCGTTTAGAGTTGACTTTTTTTCAGTTACCATGTAGTCAGTGATAAGTTTTTGAGACGACTGTTGTTTCACTAGACGCTCGGTAGCCAGATAATCAATTATGTTCCAATTTGATTGAAATTTTCATATACCGCACAAAAAAAAGGCCTCACAAAAACAGGTTTGTGTGTATTGTTTTACAGTATTGCATTGTTATATAATTAGTTTTTAATCAGAAGTCAAAAAAGGGGTTAAGCAAGGTGAGGGGATAGGGTGATTGTTCGAAATTTAATGCAAACAAGTGATCTTCCTTCTTGCTTTGAAAGTCAAGTGTGCAAAATCTCATCAAAATCGGAATAAAACTGTAGATTTGTATAAAAGACATCCATCCACAAACATACACACTCTTCTTTTTATATAGAGAGAGATAACTTTCAATCAAGCAACTTGCATGGAATTGCAAAATAAGGCAGATATTACTTTAGAAAATTTTCTGAATGCGAAGTGACATTGTTCAATCGGGTGTTCAGCGGGTTCAAGTTAGTTTGTGCAGTAAGCTATGTGATAAATCAACTTCTCCTGTTCCTCTTTAACCCCCACCTGAGCAACGTATCCACTTCCCTTAATAATCAACCTGGGATAACCATATTTACAATAGACACCAATACAAGTTATCTCGGGTTAATCAGTGAAGTCAACATAGATTTAAAGTTTTTCTAGCAATTCACATAAGCTTCAAATTCATAATATTTAATGTTGAACTACTTTTCAAATTTAAAGCATTGGGATGTTTTGTGGAAGCTATTTCTATTAAAATAATATAAATTTTTATATATATATATATAATATACATACTATTGAAATATAAAGTAAACTATTTTGTAGAGAACAAAGTTTTACAATTTTGACATTTTCCTAAATACTCTTAGGGTTAAATATTAATTACTACCCTGATTCGTAACCATTATGTGCATTGTTTAAATTTAAATATCATGTGCATAGTTTTAAATAATATTCATATATTAATTAATTTTTTAACTTCAAAATGTTAATATATATAAAATTTTGATCAATTAACAATTTTAAAATTGTATTAAGAGGGGCGATTTTTCTGCCGTTCTGATCCGATAAAGGGGCTAAAGTAACCATGTGCATTTTCATGCCTAATATTGAATGTGACATGTTTTTGACTCTAATATTTTAAGTTATGATTTATTCTGTTTGTCAAGCGCAAAAATTTCGAGTTGGCAGCGATGATAGTTCATTGCCTAATTGTACATGATGAAAATAATTGCTGAGTTGGTGCAATGAGTACTGTGTGGAAGGATTCAGAAAGCGGTACACGAAACTTACCTAGATGACTGCATTATGGTCCCTTTATTCATGGTTACTACTCTAATACTTTAAGTAAAAACTTTGGGATTTCTATTTGCAGATTGAAATGGATTAATAAGGTGCAATAATATAGAGTTGTTTGCAAAATTCTAAATGTTTTGTTTTCATTTATTAAAGGCTGAAGTCCCTGGAGGAAGATGCAGTGAAAGCCCAAATTGTGATTGAAAAAGCGAAAGAGTTGGCAAAAACGAGGCATTCAGAGGTAGACAGTCACTTAGAAGGTAAAATCACTTCCATGGTGTTTTCTTATTTTAGAATTCTGCAAATTTAACAGTGATCTACGCAGGGGGTGGGGGGAAGATTTTGAATCCCATTTTATATAAATTGCAAATTTATAGTATATACCAGGTGTACAAGTATGAAATGCGGATTTAAAAAAAAAAAAAAAGTTAAATTTGGAAGAATGATAAAAAGTGCTTTATTCAAAGTATGCTCCATTGATTGTTATACATTTTCCCCATCTTTCTTACAATTTGTGAATACCACCCCAGTAAAAATCTTCCCCTTTTGCTGCGAACCATTCATGGAGCCATTTTTTCACATCTTCGTACGAACCAAAGCGCTACTGAGCAAGTGCGTAACCCATCAATGCAAACAATTGGTAATCGGAAGGAGCCAAGTCTGGTGAGTAAGCGCATAGGTTAGAACTTCCCAGCTGAGTGCTTCCAACGTGCTGCGAACCGGTTTTGCCGTATGTGATGGAGCAATGTCATGAAGAAAAATGACTGTGTTGCCTCTTTCGGTATTCTGGCCTTTTTTCAAGCAGCAAACGGTTCAAATCGGTCAATTGTTGTTGGTAACGTTTAGTATTAACCCCAGGTTTTAACAGCTCATAATAGACCACGCCCCCTTTGGTCAGTTTTCCATGTTCCTTGTCTGCAACATCGAAGTCGCCACTTTTAAAACGCCGAAACCATCGTTCACATGTATCTTGCGATGGAGCATGTTCACCATAAGCTTTTCGAAATAATCGGTGTGATTCAGCAGCAGTTTTCTTTAAATTAAAACATAAAAATTAATGCTGTCTGCGAATGCTTGTTTGGTATAAATTTCAACATATTGAACACAACACAACACTATGCACGCATTTTTCCAATTTATCACTCGTGCCCGTCTGACACTTGTTGATAACAGAAGAAAATGGCGCAGTGTCAAATTTTTATAGCGCAAACTGCATTGGTGCACCATCTGTTGTCTGAAATCTGCATTTCATACTTGTACACCTGGTAGATAATAATGAGAGAGAATTATCTAATATTATTTATAGAGTCCTATAATCCCTCTTGTGCAATTTGTTTATGTATGTACTGAGGTCTAACAAATATAATAAAGCAGTAATAGTCTCGCACTTGTGATTTCCTGGTAGAAAGAGCATTGAATTTGTAATTGAGGAATCGCAAGTTCGGTCAGCATCGTCCGACTGAAAATCTTCGGGTTGAAAAACCTGGTATTTGTTAAATCTGTCATGTTCCAAATGTCCTCACTTTGGCCGTGGTGTGGAAGTTTATAGAGTGGGATGTCAGCTCATGTGCTGTTCTTATTATCCGACCATCATTTAAAATTACAAGGAAATGTTCCAGGACCTTTCCTTCAGGGTTGTGCTACATTGCCCTCAGTAGCCAATTATGCAGATGTAATGTTAATTTAACAAACAGAATAACATAGTTATCAGCTGTTATTGCTTTAATTAAGTTAAACAAAACCATTGTGTCATGATTTTTTTTTCTTCAAGGAAACCAACAAAATTTTAACTTAAAAATTTTTATTAATGAATTCTATTCATCTTTTACCTTTAGAAAATAGTGATAATTTATTATTGATAGATATTGAAAGATAAATGGTTCAAATAAGTAAAAAAAAATTGTCTTTTTGAGCTTGAGTTAGCCTGAAATACAATTTATTTTTCCAAATATATATTTTTTCTTAAAAGTGTGAAGTATATTGTATAGAAGTTGTTTCAGATGCTTATATATATATATACACACTGTGTTCACCCTAGGGCGTTTTTTGAAGGGCAGTTAAAAAATTCTGCCCTTTTCCAGTGAACAACGGCCTGCCCCTTTTTATTTCTAGAGTGAACACTGTATATATATAGCATTTTTATTTTAAGTAGTTTCTTAATAGAAAAACCATAGAATATAAATGTTTTTTAGTGTAATTTTTTTAAAATAAAACATTAAGTAGAAATGTTGAATGCAAAAAAAGTTGTTTGTGTTGTCCATTTTACCTCCATATAATTTAATATATTTATCCTTTCCTATGACCAACCAAAATGAAAGTGCAAATGTCCTTAATTTAAATTATAAATGTTGTGTTTTTTTTTCTAGGAGAGCTTAATCACTCTACTAAACTCACTTGACATAAATGAATTAAAAGAATTTCAGTAAGTAGAATAGAACTTTTCTCCCAATTCTCCATCAATTTTGTTTTTACGATCACAAAAGCAGTTCATTTACCATTTGATGTTATAATATTTTCTACTGTTTCAACTTCAACTAGTAATTGTTTTTTGTATAAAGTTTATATGAAAATGCTTTTTAATTTTTCAATATTGGTAATCATTTTTGCCATTCAGATTCCTTAATATATTAAATTTTAAAAAATATGCCTATTTTTTTTTGTTTTTTAAATATATTTTAAGTGCATGTGTACTTTTTAATAATTTAATATTAACACCTAAATGTCAAGTTTATATAAATTTAATATTAATTACAACAACTATATAAAATATTTGTTATTTTTTTAACATTGCAAATATGAAAATATACAGTATATTGTGAATTTAGTGTTGATAATTCGATTTAGTATTGACTATAATATTATCGTGTTAAAAATAATTATCAATCATGCAACAAAAGTTAGGAGACTCTTTTCATGTTTCTAGATAGTTAAAAGTTCCTACTCTCCGACTGCTACAGAGTGGTAACATAACCTGGAAATCAGGGAATTATGGAAATTTTTTAATTCTGGAAATATCAGGGAAAAATCGAGGAAATTTTCAAAATGACACAAAAAATCAGGACAATTTTCGAATTTGGATCACTAAAACTGCAATTATCGTCTATTATGCCCTCTATTCTGGGTAATGTAGTTATCAATATTTCCTTTCAGTTCTGAAAAAGAATTTTAAAAAAAACGCATATTTATGCGCAATTTCATATTTTTAGTTTTATTTAAAAAAAAACTTTAATCATTGCTGGAGGGAGAAGCAAAAGCAAAGTGCGTTGGACCTTGAATTGTAGGCAACATGTGAGGGGCTTATGAATATGTGATTTATTGAAAATTGGAATAAGAAATAGGAAGCATATAAAACATTTAAAATTATCTACAAAAGAAATAATTTGAAAAAAAATGCTTTTTTTGCATTATCTGCTTCCAGAGAGCATGTTTAATTAGTATTATGCCTGTCGCAATTGCCTAATTTGTGTTATATCCATAAATTATTATTTTAATTGTCAATAATTATTGCCTATAATTTTTCATTTATAATGCAATATATTTATTGGATCATTGTAGCATGATTGCTTTGTTTCAATACAAAACATGTATTGCAACATTTCTTAGTGTAATTGTAAAATCAGGGAAATTTTTGTGACACCATCATGGAAATATCAGGGAACTTTTTTTCCAGAGTGTTGTTGCTACCCTGTGTTAAATCATTACTATTTTAACCCTTCATAACCTTTCTACTTTTGAAAATATACCACACATCTTTCTTCAATGCATTTCCTCTAACTTTACTGTGTACCTCAGAACTAAATGAGCCTAAATCGCATTACAATTGAATTTTTTTTGGAATTTAGTTTTTGCAGTGTTGCTAATTATGTCAACCATTTATTTATTTAAATTTACACATGACACAAACCTAAGATTGGAATACTTTTTTGCAGGCATATCATGTGATGGCCAAGTTCTTTCCAGAGGAGCCTTCATCTTCAGAGGAAGTGTATGAATTGTTTCCTCTGTGTGATGCAGGGAAGAGTGCGCGTTACGTCCAGGCTCTTGTACAAAAGACAATTTCGTTGACTCTTCAAAGTTTGCTCTCTTAGCCAAAATTTCCCTGTTGATTAGCATGCATTTATTTTTTTAGCCAGGAAATAATCCATTATTTATATTGTGAGTTATTACGACGTTTTTATCGAAGTGATGTAAATAGCACTGGTTTCATTCGGCACATAATATGGGGGGAATTGTAGGGAACTAGTAGTAGTAGGACTTTGATTTCCGTCGGTGAATAAGACTGGAGATATGTGAATGAACAGGAAGGTGACTCGTCTGAAACGGTGGAATTTCCAAGGAAAGATAAAATAACCTGATTTTTTTTTTAAATAGCATTTTGTAGAAAGTTTGGGAAGGCAGTGCAAAGTTCAAGTGTGTTGCTTGATCATTGATTAGTCTGCAAAAATACTAACTGGAAAAGACTTCTGATTATTATTTTATAGCAAATTTGAAGCATACATCAATTGTGAAATTTCAGAAGTAAAAATATAAGTTATTTTATCACAAAATTGGGCAATCTGAATTTTTTAAATAGATAACTAAGAAATCCGTAAGAAACAAGGAATTTCAATATCATTTTCTTCGTAAAAACCTCGTTAATGAAATGTGTCTTTTTTCCCCTTTTTAACTCTGAGCGGTTAGAAAAAGGGCAAAATCGTAAAGTTCTTTTCTCTGCAAAATAGTGTTCTTTATATTTTCGGTGCATGTATATTATATATGTATTTAAATTTTTATTATTTTAATAGATATAGCTGTAAAGGAAAAAACCACAATGCTTTAATCCTTTGCACTCCAAGAACTCTTTGTGTTTTCCGTTCTCTCTACGGAACAGTTATTCATTCTTATGTTCTTTACCTTGGAATTTGTTATGCTTATAGAAAAAAGAAATATAACCTGTTTTGGATCTGCAAAAGAACGAGTTGAAAAAAATATCGATGTTTTTTAAACACAAGATCATGATGCTGTTCTCGTTTATATTAAAGAACAGGGAACCAAAAAAACGAGTCGTTATGTTGTCGCCTGAGCTGCGCCAACGGAGTGCAAAGGGTAAAATTTGAAAAATATTTTCTACATCAAGTATTTCTAGGAATTTAAAGTTTATGAGTATTTAAAAACTTAAAATTCATTGACAACTTAAGTCATTTAGCTCCGTAAGAGGGTTAAAATAAGAATTACTTGTATGTAGAACCAATCTTGTCATGTACGTAGGTGGACTGCAAGTGGTACAAGGCTAAAAATACAGTTCCAAAATAAGTGTTTAAGTTAGCAATTCGCATTGGCTATAATGTTATGTGGAATGACATACAACTCCTTATTGGGCAACCTATTGAACTAGGACCCATACTACTTGGCAGAATGATAGATGTAACTCCCTAGTAATGGAAAATAGTGTTGGCCCATTTTTATGACTTGTTTCAGGAAGCATGTGCTCTTAATACCAATAAATATTTGATTGATAGAATTATAAAAACTACATTAATTTCTAGTTACTAATTATTCAATGAGTAAAAAGTTATCTGTGTTTCAATAAAGGGAAAATTATGTACTTAAAAAGAATTCTCTGTCTAATTGTGGTGTAGTATGCATGGATGTGTGTATTTATAAGTTATTTTAACTTTTGTTTTAATTGAAAGTTGGAAATGTAACTTTTAGGAGTATTCTAAAGTTCTGTTGTATTTTAATAATGTGAACATGAAAATTTTATGGATTGACATAAAATGTCCAAAAACATTTTTTAATTAGCGGTTGTTTTAATTAGAGATCTTAAAATTAAAAACATATTAGTAAAACATCAAAAATAAATTAACTGTTAGTTTGAAAGAATTAAACATTTTAATTATTACAATTTAAACATCTATAAACAGAACCTGTGATTAAAATTCGGTTAGTTGTATTCTAACTTTCATCACATTCAGAAGCCAACAGTACTTTTTTACGGTTATTTTTCAGCAATATAAGAAACCATAGATAATTTTTTGTAAGTGGAAATATAACTTTTGGAGACTTATTTTTTTCTTCTCGTACGTTTCAGATATATAATCTAGAAATACTACTTATTGAGTGAAACGAAATAAAAATGTATTTTTACTTTGCAATACTTTATTACATTTTGATTATTTTATGTAAATATTGAAATATATATTCTGTTCCAAATAGTACTTAATATAGGAAAACTGATCTGTTGATATACTCCATAATTTTAGTGAACTTTCCTTATTTAAAATATTTCTGGAATAACATTTATATTTTATTTAACCCTTATTTAAAGTAGCACACTTGTACAAAGTATTTGTTTGTGTGTTTCTAAAGTTATTTCCCCAATTATGCCATTTTAAAAAGAATTTTAAATCCTGTGTATCAAATTATATTTTTATATGAAACATAAATCACTTGAAAATGTATCAAATGCAACAAAAAAAACTTACTAATATGTATATTTGAAGTCTTAAAAGATGTACCTTATTTTGTATATTATGGAAGCGGGTATAAACTAATTTATATCGACTTGGTTGTATTTCTTTCGAAAATGCTTTGAAAAGACACAAACACCTTTCATAACTAGGATTGGGTCATGTTGACATCTTCACATTGCGAAGCCTCGCCAATGAAAAATTGAAGAATTCTAATATAACGATGTTAAATATAGTAATAAATACATATAATTTTTTATTCTATAAATATCGACATAAACTAATTTTCAAAAGTTTCAAAGTTTTTATTCATTAATTAAAAGTTATAATTTTCAAAGTTTTTTTTATTAATAGCACGGTTATCTAACAGGTCCATTAGGCCTCCGCGGCCAAGCGGTTAAGGGCGTCAGCTAGGAATACGAAGGTTCCCGGTTCGATGCCAGGTGATGGACTTGACAAATAAAAGTAAAAAGTAGTGATCGGTGGGTTGCCAGCTTCGCTACAAAATACTAGAAAAGTCGTCCAGAACATCCGCAAAAATTAACGGCGTGTATACGGGACTGGTGCACGATAAATCTGATCGGGGTCCAAAGTTCCGACGTCTATTGAAGGTGTTGGGTGCCAGTTCAGGTGTTTCCTCGTCATTTGACCATGGTTCTAAAATAACGAGGTGTAGGTATGAATGAATGTGTATGTGTTCCCGGGTCTTTCCTTCGAGATAGACCCCGAACCGTCGACAATAACCCACTGTACAGCTCTAGTAAGACGTTAATTATCCAAACCAAACCTAACAGGTCCATTTGTTTGGTTTATTAACGTCGTACTAGAGCTGCACAGTGGGCTATTGGCGACGGTTCGGGGTCTATCTCGAAGGAAGGACCCGGGAACACATTCATACATACACGCACCTCGTTATTTTAGAACCATGGTCAGATGACGAGGAAACACCTTAACTGGCACCCAACGCCTTCAATAGACGTCGGGACTTTGGACCCCGATCAGATGTATCGTGCACCAGTCCCGTATACACGCCGTTAATTTTTGCGGATGTTATGGACGACTTTTCTAGTATTTTGTAGCGAAACTGGCAACCCTCCGATCATAACTTTTTTTACTTTTCTTTGTCAAGTCCATCGCTTAGGATCGCACCAGGAATACACGGATTTCCAGCTGACGCCTTTAACCGCTCGACCACGGAGGCCTCTTGGATTTTCTGGACAACTTTCTAATATTTTTGTAGTGAAGCTGGCAACCATCCGATCACTACTTTTTACTTTTCTTTGTTAAGTCCATCGCACGGGCTCGAACTAGAAATCCTCTGATTACTAGCTGAACGCTTTTATCCATTGGGCGACTGGATGCCCAACAATTCTTAAGAAAATGTCACTTATATGAGCGAGCAATTAAAACACTTATGACAATTTTAAACATTGTCATTTCAAGTATGCCTATTAACATAAGGGAATTATGGAGAGTCCAAGTTTTAAAAATCCCCGAAATATGGAAATTTTTGCTTGAAGAAAATTAATATTATAAAAAAATAATATTATTAAATTACCCAACTTGTAAGATTATATTTAACTAAATATCTGCATCCTTAGTGCCCGGTGGATCAAAGATCACTATTGAGTTTTTAGTGAAAACCATGTATATTTAAAAATAAATGGCACATTACCTGAAAATAAATACTTCCCTCCATATTTCAGGTGCTGGACATGAAGACCCGGCACAATACTAGTTTGTCTGCGCTTAAAAATTCCCCTTAACTAAATAACTGCATTCTTAGTGCCTGATAAATCAAAGATGCATTTTTCAGTTTTTAGTGAAAATCCTGTATATTTTAAAATAAAGTGCACATTACCTTAAAATAAAAACGTATCTCCATATTTCAGGTGCCGGACATGGACACCCGGCACAATACTAGTTTGACTGCGCTTAAAAATTCTCCTAACTAAATAAGTGCATTATTGGGGCCCGGTGGATCAAAGATGCATTTTTCAGTTTTTAGTGAAAACCCTGTATATTTTAAAATAAAGTGCACATTACCTTAAAATTAATACTTACCTCCATATTTAAGGTGCCGGGTATGGAGACACGGCACAATACTAGTTTGACTGCGCTTAAAAATTCCCCTTAACTAACTAACTGCATTCGTGGGGTCCGGTGGATCACAAATCATAATTGAGTTTTCAGTGAAAACCCTGTATATTTCAAAATAAAGTGCACATTACCTTAAAATAAAAACGTATCTATATATTTCACGTACTGGGCATGAAGACCCGGCACAATACTAGTTTGACTGCGCTTAAAAATTCCCCTTAACTAACTAACTGCATTCGTGGGGTCCGGTGGATCACAAATGCATAATTGAGTTTTTAGAGAAAACCATAGAGTAATGATTAAAATAGAGGAATAAAAATGCCGATTTACGAGAGTCCATCACCGAGTCACGTGATCAGTATCCAGATTCCCCGCCCGCGCGAAAAAGTTATTTTCCTCCTAATAGATTTCCAATAGGAGCAGCGATGATTCACGTCGATCGCACACAAAACATAACAGAAAATGGTTCTTACATGTGCCGCTTATGGATGTAATGAAAAATTTTCCCGAAATATGGAAATTTTTGCTTGAAGAAAATTAATATTATAAAAAAATAATATTATTAAATTACCCAACTTGTAAGATTATATTTAACTAAATATCTGCATCCTTAGTGCCCGGTGGATCAAAGATCACTATTGAGTTTTTAGTGAAAACCATGTATATTTAAAAATAAATGGCACATTACCTGAAAATAAATACTTCCCTCCATATTTCAGGTGCTGGACATGAAGACCCGGCACAATACTAGTTTGTCTGCGCTTAAAAATTCCCCTTAACTAAATAACTGCATTCTTAGTGCCTGATAAATCAAAGATGCATTTTTCAGTTTTTAGTGAAAATCCTGTATATTTTAAAATAAAGTGCACATTACCTTAAAATAAAAACGTATCTCCATATTTCAGGTGCCGGACATGGACACCCGGCACAATACTAGTTTGACTGCGCTTAAAAATTCTCCTAACTAAATAAGTGCATTATTGGGGCCCGGTGGATCAAAGATGCATTTTTCAGTTTTTAGTGAAAACCCTGTATATTTTAAAATAAAGTGCACATTACCTTAAAATTAATACTTACCTCCATATTTAAGGTGCCGGGTATGGAGACACGGCACAATACTAGTTTGACTGCGCTTAAAAATTCCCCTTAACTAACTAACTGCATTCGTGGGGTCCGGTGGATCACAAATCATAATTGAGTGTTCAGTGAAAACCCTGTATATTTCAAAATAAAGTGCACATTACCTTAAAATAAAAACGTATCTCCATATTTCAGGTGCCGGGCATGGACACCCGGCACAATACTACTTTGACTGCGCTTAAAAATTCCCCTTAACTAACTAACTGCATACGTGGGGTCCGGTGGATCACAAATGCATAATTGAGTTTTTAGAGAAAACCCTGTATAACTTAAAATAAAGTGCACATTACCTTGAAATAAATACTTATCTATATATTTCACGTACTGGGCATGAAGACCCGGCACAATACTAGTTCGACTGCGCTTAAAAATTCCCCTTAACTAACTAACTGCATTCGTGGGGTTCGGTGGATCACAAATGCATAATTGAGTTTTTAGAGAAAACCCTGTATAACTTAAAATAAAGTGCACATTACCTTGAAATAAATACTTATCTAAATATTTCACGTACTGGGCATGAAGACCCGGCACAATACTAGTTTGACTGCGCTTAAAAATTCCCCTTAACTAACTAACTGCATTCGTGGGGTCCGGTGGATCACAAATGCATAATTGAGTTTTTAAAGAAAACCCTGTATAACTTAAAATAAAGTGCACATTACCTTGAAATAAATACTTATCTAAATATTTCACGTACTGGGCATGAAGACCCGGCACAATACTAGTTTGACTGCGCTTAAAAATTCCCCTTAACTAACTAACTGCATTCGTGGGGTCCGGTGGATCACAAATGCATAATTGAGTTTTTAAAGAAAACTCTGTATAACTTAAAATAAAGTGCACATTACCTTGAAATAAATACTTATCTATATATTTCACGTACTGGGCATGAAGACCCGGCACAATACTAGTTTGACTGCGCTTAAAAATTCCCCTTAACTAACTAACTGCATTCGTGGGGTCCGGTGGATCACAAATGCATAATTGAGTTTTTAGAGAAAACCCTGTATAACTTAAAATAAAGTGCACATTACCTTGAAATAAATACTTATCTATATATTTCACGTACTGGGCATGAAGACCCGGCACAATACTAGTTTAACTGCGCTTAAAAATTCCCCTTAACTAACTAACTGCATTCGTTGGGTCCGGTGGATCACAAATGCATAATTGAGTTTTTAGAGAAAACACTGTATAACTTAAAATAAAGTGCACATTACCTTGAAATAAATACTTATCTATATATTGCACGTACTGGGCATGAAGACCCGGCACAATACTAGTTTGACTGCGCTTAAAAATTCCCCTTAACTAACTAACTGCATTCGTGGGGTCCGGTGGATCACAAATGCATAATTGAGTTTTTAAAGAAAACCCTGTATAACTTAAAATAAAGTGCACATTACCTTGAAATAAATACTTATCTATATATTTCACGTACTGGGCATGAAGACCCGGCACAATACTAGTTTGACTGCGCTTAAAAATTCCCCTTAACTAACTAACTGCATTCGTGGGGTCCGGTGGATCACAAATGCATAATTGAGTTTTTAGAGAAAACCCTGTATAACTTAAAATAAAGTGCACATTACCTTGAAATAAATACTTATCTATATATTTCACGTACTGGGCATGAAGACCCGGCACAATACTAGTTTGACTGCGCTTAAAAATTCCCCTTAACTAACTAACTGCATTCGTGGGGTCCGGTGGATCACAAATGCATAATTGAGTTTTTAGAGAAAACCATAGAGTAATGATAAAAATAGAGGAATAAAAATGCCGATTTACGAGAGTCCATCACCGAGTCACGTGATCAGTATCCAGATTCCCCGCCCGCGCGAAAAAGTTATTTTCCTCCTAATAGATTTCCAATAGGAGCAGCGATGATTCACGTCGATCGCACACAAAACATAACAGAAAATGGTTCTTACATGTGCCGCTTATGGATGTAATGAAAAATTTTGCAAAGGATGTCCATACACATTCCATTGGTAAGTTTTTCTGAACATTTTATTTCAAACCAAATTTTAAAATTATGTAAAATAAACAAAAATACTTTGCTTAACATGAGGTTTACCATTTCTTTTCTTAATTTTTATGAATATAATCTGTTTCAATTGAGTAAATATTTATAGGAAATTAGACTACTGTCTCGTATTTTCCTTAGGTAGCAAATTCGATGTTTCGTAAATATTAAATTTTGTTTTTGTATGGTTTTTAATACTTTCTGAACACGTTACGGAGCGCCGGTGTTACTTGGCATGCTTTGGCGACTTTCAAAACTAAATGAAATCGAAAGTATTGTAATATGTTTTTGTGTTTAATTTTCTATTTAAATATCGTTTCTTGAAGAATGGTACTTTAAAGGAATTTAACACATAAATTAAAGAGGCCATTTCGGAATTTACTAAAAATAACATATAGCAGTTGTATTACAAAATTCTGTAATAGCTTTCATTTATATTTTGTTTTTATTTTAATTAGAATTAAATAGTTATTTTTTCCATTTTCGAATGTTGCGTTTGTCTTTGTTATTTTCTAATTAGGGATGTCATATGAGTATGTACATATATTTTCAAATTAGTTTCTGCAATGTTATCAGTATAAAATTTACTACATTAAATTTATAATTCAAATGTATTCAATTAACCTTAATTACATATAGTTATTGAAAAGTTAATTACAAATTCGAATGCTTCCTATTTATGAGTATAATGGGATTGTTGAGTTTTCTTTACTTTGTACATTTAAAATAACACGAAGTGACGAATTATACAAAACTTTAATTTTAAAATAAATGTTTTGTAAATTTTATTTTTAGATATGACTTATTTTGTTTTTAATAATTTTTTGGTTATTGATACTACTTTTTTTCGGACAAAAAAAAATTTAATCCTAATTGTACAATAAAAAAAAAACAAGTAAATTTTTTAAAAAGTTTATTTTTGTGTGCGGGGGAGGTGGGATTACATTTCTTACTTTAAATTCTTCAATAAATAGTTGAAATTTAACATGTTTTTTTTTGTTATTTATAATTTAAATATAATTATGTATTTTACTTGTATATTTGTCTGTCTTTATGTAGATGCACAATAAGCGTAGTTCTTTTAATTGTTATTTTGTATATTTCAATAAGAAAATATGAACAATAAAACCTTAGAAATATAAAGACATTCGTTTCTTAGAGAATTGAACACAAACAAAAGGATATTTTCGTTTCGTTAATGAAAGGAAAATATTTAATGGACATTGTTTGAAAATAAGTAAATAACTACATATCTGATGTTTAGAAGTTCAATACCGACGGAACACCCTATCGCCGAAAAGAAGAAACTGCTCCAATTTCGGAACTTCTGCTTGTAGGGTGTGGCAGCAAAACCACGTGATGAAGACTGATTTTTATGAATGTGGACCTTGCGGCCTTGCCAGAGTCTGACATGGAGAGCGCTCTCTATTGTATTTATACTCTTTGGAGAAAACCCTGTATAACTTAAAATAAAGTGCACATTACCTTGAAATAAATACTTATCTATATATTTCACGTACTGGGCATGAAGACCCGGCACAATACTAGTTTGACTGCGCTTAAAAATTCCCCTTAACTAACTAACTGCATTCGTGGGGTCCGGTGGATCACAAATGCATAATTGAGTTTTTAGAGAAAACCCTGTATAACTTAAAATAAAGTGCACATTACCTTGAAATAAATACTTATCTATATATTTCAGGTGCCGGGCATGGACACCCGGCACAATACTAGTTTGACTGCGCTTAAAAATTCCCCTTAACTAACTAACTGAATTCGTGGGGTCCGGTGGATCACAAATGCATAATTGAGTTTTTAGAGAAAACCCTGTATAACTTAAAATAAAGTGCACATTACCTTGAAATAAATACTTATCTATATATTTCAGGTGCCGGGCATGGACACCCGGCACAATACTAGTTTGACTGCGCTTAAAAATTCTCCTAACTAAATAAGTGCATTCTTGGGGCCCGGTGGATCAAAGATGCATTTTTCAGTTTTTAGTGAAAACCCTGTATATTTTAAAATAAAGTGCACATTACCTTAAAATTAATACTTATCTCCATATTTAAGGTGTCGGGTATGGAGACACGGCACAATACTAGTTTGACTGCGCTTAAAAATTCCCCTTAACTAACTAACTGCATTCGTGGGGTCCGGTGGATCACAAATGCATAATTGAGTTGTTAAAGAAAACCCTGTATAACTTAAAATAAAGTGCACATTACCTTGAAATAAATACTTATCTATATATTTCACGTACTGGGCATGAAGACCCGGCACAATACTAGTTTGACTGCGCTTAAAAATTCCCCTTAACTAACTAACTGCATTCGTGGGGTCCGGTGGATCACAAATGCATAATTGAGTTTTTAGAGAAAACCCTGTATAACTTAAAATAAAGTGCACATTACCTTGAAATAAATACTTATCTATATATTTCAGGTGCCGGGCATGGACACCCGGCACAATACTAGTTTGACTGCGCTTAAAAATTCCCCTTAACTAACTAACTGAATTCGTGGGGTCCGGTGGATCACAAATGCATAATTGAGTTTTTAGAGAAAACCCTGTATAACTTAAAATAAAGTGCACATTACCTTGAAATAAATACTTATCTATATATTTCAGGTGCCGGGCATGGACACCCGGCACAATACTAGTTTGACTGCGCTTAAAAATTCTCCTAACTAAATAAGTGCATTCTTGGGGCCCGGTGGATCAAAGATGCATTTTTCAGTTTTTAGTGAAAACCCTGTATATTTTTAAATAAAGTGCACATTACCTTAAAATTAATACTTATCTCCATATTTAAGGTGTCGGGTATGGAGACACGGCACAATACTAGTTTGACTGCGCTTAAAAATTCCCCTTAACTAACTAACTGCATTCGTGGGGTCCGGTGGATCACAAATGCATAATTGAGTTGTTAAAGAAAACCCTGTATAACTTAAAATAAAGTGCACATTACCTTGAAATAAATACTTATCTATATGTTTCACGTACTGGGCATGAAGACCCGGCACAATACTAGTTTGACTGCGCTTAAAAATTCCCCTTAACTAACTAACTGCATTCGTGGGGTCCGGTGGATCACAAATGCATAATTGAGTTTTTAGAGAAAACCCTGTATAACTTAAAATAAAGTGCACATTACCTTGAAATAAATACTTATCTATATATTTCACGTACTGGGCATGAAGACCCGGCACAATACTAGTTTGACTGCGCTTAAAAATTCCCCTTAACTAACTAACTGCATTCGTGGGGTCCGGTGGATCACAAATGCATAATTGAGTTTTTAGAGAAAACCATAGAGTAATGATAAAAATAGAGGAATAAAAATGCCGATTTACGAGAGTCCATCACCGAGTCACGTGATCAGTATCCAGATTCCCCCCCCGCGCGAAAAAGTTATTTTCCTCCTAATAGATTTCCAATAGGAGCAGCGATAATTCACGTCGATCGCACACAAAACATAACAGAAAATGGTTCTTACATGTGCCGCCCGGTGGATCAAAGATGCATTTTTCAGTTTTTAGTGAAAACCCTGTATATTTTAAAATAAAGTGAACATTACCTTAAAATTAATACTTATCTCCATATTTAAGGTGCCGGGTATGGAGACACGGCACAATACTAGTTTGACTGCGCTTAAAAATTCCCCTTAACTAACTAACTGCATTCGTGGGGTCCGGTGGATCACAAATGCATAATTGAGTTTTTAGAGAAAACCCTGTATAACTTAAAATAAAGTGCTCATTACCTTGAAATAAATACTTATCTATATACTTCACGTACTGGGCATGGACACCCGGCACAATACTAGTTTGACTGCGCTTAAAAATTCCCCTTAACTAACTAACTGAATTCGTGGGGTCCGGTGGATCACAAATGCATAATTGAGTTTTTAGAGAAAACCCTGTATAACTTAAAATAAAGTGCACATTACCTTGAAATAAATACTTAACTATATATTTCAGGTGCCGGGCATGGACACCCGGCACAATACTAGTTTGACTGCGCTTAAAAATTCTCCTAACTAAATAAGTGCATTCTTGGGGCCCGGTGGATCAAAGATGCATTTTTCAGTTTTTAGTGAAAACCCTGTATATTTTAAAATAAAGTGCACATTACCTTAAAATTAATACTTATCACCATATTTAAGGTGCCGGGTATGGAGACACGGCACAATACTAGTTTGACTGCGCTTAAAAATTCCCCTTAACTAACTAACTGCATTCGTGGGGTCCGGTGGATCACAAATGCATAATTGAGTTTTTAGAGAAAACCCTGTATAACTTAAAATAAAGTGCACATTACCTTGAAATAAATACTTATCTATATACTTCACGTACTGGGCATGAAGACCCGGCACAATACTAGTTTGACTGCGCTTAAAAATTCCCCTTAACTAACTAACTGCATTCGTGGGGTCCGGTGGATCACAAATGCATAATTGAGTTTTTAAAGAAAACCCTGTATAACTTAAAATAAAGTGCACATTACCTTGAAATAAATACTTATCTATATATTTCACGTACTGGGCATGAAGACCCGGCACAATACTAGTTTGACTGCGCTTAAAAATTCCCCTTAACTAACTAACTGCATTCGTGGGGTCCGGTGGATCACAAATGCATAATTGAGTTTTTAGAGAAAACCCTGTATAACTTAAAATAAAGTGCACATTACCTTGAAATAAATACTTATCTATATATTTCACGTACTGGGCATGAAGACCCGGCACAATACTAGTTTGACTGCGCTTAAAAATTCCCCTTAACTAACTAACTGCATTCGTGGGGTCCGGTGGATCACAAATGCATAATTGAGTTTTTAGAGAAAACCATAGAGTAATGATAAAAATAGAGGAATAAAAATGCCGATTTACGAGAGTCCATCACCGAGTCACGTGATCAGTATCCAGATTCCCCGCCCGCCCGAAAAAGTTATTTTCCTCCTAATAGATTTCCAATAGGAGCAGCGATGATTCACGTCGATCGCACACAAAACATAACAGAAAATGGTTCTTACATGTGCCGCTTATGGATGTAATGAAAAATTTTGCAAAGGATGTCCATACACATTCCATTGGTAAGTTTTTCTGAACATTTTATTTCAAACCAAATTTTAAAATTATGTAAAATAAACAAAAATACTTTGCTTAACATGAGGTTTACCATTTCTTTTCTTAATTTTTATGAATATAATCTGTTTCAATTGAGTAAATATTTATAGGAAATTAGACTACTGTCTCGTATTTTCCTTAGGTAGCAAATTCGATGTTTCGTAAATATTAAATTTTGTTTTTGTATGGTTTTTAATACTTTCTGAACACGTTACGGAGCGCCGGTGTTACTTGGCATGCTTTGGCGACTTTCAAAACTAAATGAAATCGAAAGTATTGTAATATGTTTTTGTGTTTAATTTTCTATTTAAATATCGTTTCTTGAAGAATGGTACTTTAAAGGAATTTAACACATAAATTAAAGAGGCCATTTCGGAATTTACTAAAAATAACATATAGCAGTTGTATTACAAAATTCTGTAATAGCTTTCATTTATATTTTGTTTTTATTTTAATTAGAATTAAATAGTTATTTTTTCCATTTTCGAATGTTGCGTTTGTCTTTGTTATTTTCTAATTAGGGATGTCATATGAGTATGTACATATATTTTCAAATTAGTTTCTGCAATGTTATCAGTATAAAATTTACTACATTAAATTTATAATTCAAATGTATTCAATTAACCTTAATTACATATAGTTATTGAAAAGTTAATTACAAATTCGAATGCTTCCTATTTATGAGTATAATGGGATTGTTGAGTTTTCTTTACTTTGTACATTTAAAATAACACGAAGTGACGAATTATACAAAACTTTAATTTTAAAATAAATGTTTTGTAAATTTTATTTTTAGAAATGACTTATTTTGTTTTTAATAATTTTTTGGTTATTGATACTACTTTTTTTCGGACAAAAAAAAATTTAATCCTAATTGTACAATAAAAAAAAAACAAGTACATTTTTTAAAAAGTTTATTTTTGTGTGCGGGGGAGGTGGGATTACATTTCTTACTTTAAATTCTTCAATAAATAGTTGAAATTTAACATGTTTTTTTTTGTTATTTATAATTTAAATATAATTATGTATTTTACTTGTATATTTGTCTGTTTTTATGTAGATGCACAATAAGCGTAGTTCTTTTAATTGTTATTTTGTATATTTCAATAAGAAAATATGAACAATAAAACCTTAGAAATATAAAGACATTCGTTTCTTAGAGAATTGAACACAAACAAAAGGATATTTTCGTTTCGTTAATGAAAGGAAAATATTTAATGGACATTGTTTGAAAATAAGTAAATAACTACATATCTGATGTTTAGAAGTTCAATACCGACGGAACACCCTATCGCCGAAAAGAAGAAACTGCTCCAATTTCGGAACTTCTGCTTGTAGGGTGTGGCAGCAAAACCACGTGATGAAGACTGATTTTTATGAATGTGGACCTTGCGGCCTTGCCAGAGTCTGACATGGAGAGCGCTCTCTATTGTATTTATACTCTTTGGAGAAAACCCTGTATAACTTAAAATAAAGTGCACATTACCTTGAAATAAATACTTATCTATATATTTCACGTACTGGGCATGAAGACCCGGCACAATACTAGTTTGACTGCGCTTAAAAATTCCCCTTAACTAACTAACTGCATTCGTGGGGTCCGGTGGATCACAAATGCATAATTGAGTTTTTAGAGAAAACCCTGTATAACTTAAAATAAAGTGCACATTACCTTGAAATAAATACTTATCTATATATTTCAGGTGCCGGGCATGGACACCCGGCACAATACTAGTTTGACTGCGCTTAAAAATTCCCCTTAACTAACTAACTGAATTCGTGGGGTCCGGTGGATCACAAATGCATAATTGAGTTTTTAGAGAAAACCCTGTATAACTTAAAATAAAGTGCACATTACCTTGAAATAAATACTTATCTATATATTTCAGGTGCCGGGCATGGACACCCGGCACAATACTAGTTTGACTGCGCTTAAAAATTCTCCTAACTAAATAAGTGCATTCTTGGGGCCCGGTGGATCAAAGATGCATTTTTCAGTTTTTAGTGAAAACCCTGTATATTTTAAAATAAAGTGCACATTACCTTAAAATTAATACTTATCTCCATATTTAAGGTGTCGGGTATGGAGACACGGCACAATACTAGTTTGACTGCGCTTAAAAATTCCCCTTAACTAACTAACTGAATTCGTGGGGTCCGGTGGATCACAAATGCATAATTGAGTTTTTAGAGAAAACCCTGTATAACTTAAAATAAAGTGCACATTACCTTGAAATAAATACTTATCTATATATTTCACGTACTGGGCATGAAGACCCGGCACAATACTAGTTTGACTGCGCTTAAAAATTCCCCTTAACTAACTAACTGCATTCGTGGGGTCCGGTGGATCACAAATGCATAATTGAGTTTTTAGAGAAAACCCTGTATAACTTAAAATAAAGTGCACATTACCTTGAAATAAATACTTATCTATATATTTCACGTACTGGGCATGAAGACCCGGCACAATACTAGTTTGACTGCGCTTAAAAATTCCCCTTAACTAACTAACTGCATTCGTGGGGTCCGGTGGATCACAAATGCATAATTGAGTTTTTAGAGAAAACCATAGAGTAATGATAAAAATAGAGGAATAAAAATGCCGATTTACGAGAGTCCATCACCGAGTCACGTGATCAGTATCCAGATTCCCCGCCCGCGCGAAAAAGTTATTTTCCTCCTAATAGATTTCCAATAGGAGCAGCGATGATTCACGTCGATCGCACACAAAACATAACAGAAAATGGTTCTTACATGTGCCGCTTATGGATGTAATGAGAAATTTTGCAAAGGATGTCCATACACATTCCATTGGTAAGTTTTTCTGAACATTTTATTTCAAACCAAATTTTAAAATTATGTAAAATAAACAAAAATACTTTGCTTAACATGAGGTTTACCATTTCTTTTCTTAATTTTTATGAATATAATCTGTTTCAATTGAGTAAATATTTATAGGAAATTAGACTACTGTCTCGTATTTTCCTTAGGTAGCAAATTCGATGTTTCGTAAATATTAAATTTTGTTTTTGTATGGTTTTTAATACTTTCTGAACACGTTACGGAGCGCCGGTGTTACTTGGCATGCTTTGGCGACTTTCAAAACTAAATGAAATCGAAAGTATTGTAATATGTTTTTGTGTTTAATTTTCTATTTAAATATCGTTTCTTGAAGAATGGTACTTTAAAGGAATTTAACACATAAATTAAAGAGGCCATTTCGGAATTTACTAAAAATAACATATAGCAGTTGTATTACAAAATTCTGTAATAGCTTTCATTTATATTTTGTTTTTATTTTAATTAGAATTAAATAGTTATTTTTTCCATTTTCGAATGTTGCGTTTGTCTTTGTTATTTTCTAATTAGGGATGTCATATGAGTATGTACATATATTTTCAAATTAGTTTCTGCAATGTTATCAGTATAAAATTTACTACATTAAATTTATAATTCAAATGTATTCAATTAACCTTAATTACATATAGTTATTGAAAAGTTAATTACAAATTCGAATGCTTCCTATTTATGAGTATAATGGGATTGTTGAGTTTTCTTTACTTTGTACATTTAAAATAACACGAAGTAACGAATTATACAAAACTTTAATTTTAAAATAAATGTTTTGTAAATTTTATTTTTAGAAATGACTTATTTTGTTTTTAATAATTTTTTGGTTATTGATACTACTTTTTTTCGGACAAAAAAAAATTTAATCCTAATTGTACAATAAAAAAAAAACAAGTAAATTTTTTAAAAAGTTTATTTTTGTGTGCGGGGGTGGTGGGATTACATTTCTTACTTTAAATTCTTCAATAAATAGTTGAAATTTAACATGTTTTTTTTTGTTATTTATAATTTAAATATAATTATGTATTTTACTTGTATATTTGTCTGTCTTTATGTAGATGCACAATAAGCGTAGTTCTTTTAATTGTTATTTTGTATATTTCAATAAGAAAATATGAACAATAAAACCTTAGAAATATAAAGACATTCGTTTCTTAGAGAATTGAACACAAACAAAAGGATATTTTCGTTTCGTTAATGAAAGGAAAATATTTAATGGACATTGTTTGAAAATAAGTAAATAACTACATATCTGATGTTTAGAAGTTCAATACCGACGGAACACCCTATCGCCGAAAAGAAGAAACTGCTCCAATTTCGGAACTTCTGCTTGTAGGGTGTGGCAGCAAAACCACGTGATGAAGACTGATTTTTATGAATGTGGACCTTGCGGCCTTGCCAGAGTCTGACATGGAGAGCGCTCTCTATTGTATTTATACTCTTTGGAGAAAACCCTGTATAACTTAAAATAAAGTGCACATTACCTTGAAATAAATACTTATCTATATATTTCACGTACTGGGCATGAAGACCCGGCACAATACTAGTTTGACTGCGCTTAAAAATTCCCCTTAACTAACTAACTGCATTCGTGGGGTCCGGTGGATCACAAATGCATAATTGAGTTTTTAGAGAAAACCCTGTATAACTTAAAATAAAGTGCACATTACCTTGAAATAAATACTTATCTATATATTTCAGGTGCCGGGCATGGACACCCGGCACAATACTAGTTTGACTGCGCTTAAAAATTCCCCTTAACTAACTAACTGAATTCGTGGGGTCCGGTGGATCACAAATGCATAATTGAGTTTTTAGAGAAAACCCTGTATAACTTAAAATAAAGTGCACATTACCTTGAAATAAATACTTATCTATATATTTCAGGTGCCGGGCATGGACACCCGGCACAATACTAGTTTGACTGCGCTTAAAAATTCTCCTAACTAAATAAGTGCATTCTTGGGGCCCGGTGGATCAAAGTTGCATTTTTCAGTTTTTAGTGAAAACCCTGTATATTTTAAAATAAAGTGCACATTACCTTAAAATTAATACTTATCTCCATATTTAAGGTGTCGGGTATGGAGACACGGCACAATACTAGTTTGACTGCGCTTAAAAATTCCCCTTAACTAACTAACTGCATTCGTGGGGTCCGGTGGATCACAAATGCATAATTGAGTTGTTAAAGAAAACCCTGTATAACTTAAAATAAAGTGCACATTACCTTGAAATAAATACTTATCTATATATTTCACGTACTGGGCATGAAGACCCGGCACAATACTAGTTTGACTGCGCTTAAAAATTCCCCTTAACTAACTAACTGCATTCGTGGGGTCCGGTGGATCACAAATGCATAATTGAGTTTTTAGAGAAAACCCTGTATAACTTAAAATAAAGTGCACATTACCTTGAAATAAATACTTATCTATATATTTCAGGTGCCGGGCATGGACACCCGGCACAATACTAGTTTGACTGCGCTTAAAAATTCTCCTAACTTAATAAGTGCATTCTTGGGGCCCGGTGGATCAAAGATGCATTTTTCAGTTTTTAGTGAAAACCCTGTATATTTTTAAATAAAGTGCACATTACCTTAAAATTAATACTTATCTCCATATTTAAGGTGTCGGGTATGGAGACACGGCACAATACTAGTTTGACTGCGCTTAAAAATTCCCCTTAACTAACTAACTGCATTCGTGGGGTCCGGTGGATCACAAATGCATAATTGAGTTGTTAAAGAAAACCCTGTATAACTTAAAATAAAGTGCACATTACCTTGAAATAAATACTTATCTATATGTTTCACGTACTGGGCATGAAGACCCGGCACAATACTAGTTTGACTGCGCTTAAAAATTCCCCTTAACTAACTAACTGCATTCGTGGGGTCCGGTGGATCACAAATGCATAATTGAGTTTTTAGAGAAAACCCTGTATAACTTAAAATAAAGTGCACATTACCTTGAAATAAATACTTATCTATATATTTCACGTACTGGGCATGAAGACCCGCCACAATACTAGTTTGACTGCGCTTAAAAAATCCCCTTAACTAACTAACTGCATTCGTGGGGTCCGGTGGATCACAAATGCATAATTGAGTTTTTAGAGAAAACCATAGAGTAATGATAAAAATAGAGGAATAAAAATGCCGATTTACGAGAGTCCATCACCGAGTCACGTGATCAGTATCCAGATTCCCCCCCCGCGCGAAAAAGTTATTTTCCTCCTAATAGATTTCCAATAGGAGCAGCGATAATTCACGTCGATCGCACACAAAACATAACAGAAAATGGTTCTTACATGTGCCGCCCGGTGGATCAAAGATGCATTTTTCAGTTTTTAGTGAAAACCCTGTATATTTTAAAATAAAGTGAACATTACCTTAAAATTAATACTTATCTCCATATTTAAGGTGCCGGGTATGGAGACACGGCACAATACTAGTTTGACTGCGCTTAAAAATTCCCCTTAACTAACTAACTGCATTCGTGGGGTCCGGTGGATCACAAATGCATAATTGAGTTTTTAGAGAAAACCCTGTATAACTTAAAATAAAGTGCTCATTACCTTGAAATAAATACTTATCTATATACTTCACGTACTGGGCATGGACACCCGGCACAATACTAGTTTGACTGCGCTTAAAAATTCCCCTTAACTAACTAACTGAATTCGTGGGGTCCGGTGGATCACAAATGCATAATTGAGTTTTTAGAGAAAACCCTGTATAACTTAAAATAAAGTGCACATTACCTTGAAATAAATACTTATCTATATATTTCAGGTGCCGGGCATGATGACCCGGCACAATACTAGTTTGACTGCGCTTAAAAATTCCCCTTAACTAAATAAGTGCATTCTTGGGGCCCGGTGGATCAAAGATGCATTTTTCAGTTTTTAGTGAAAACCCTGTATATTTTAAAATAAAGTGCACATTACCTTAAAATTAATACTTATCACCATATTTAAGGTGCCGGGTATGGAGACACGGCACAATACTAGTTTGACTGCGCTTAAAAATTCCCCTTAACTAACTAACTGCATTCGTGGGGTCCGGTGGATCACAAATGCATAATTGAGTTTTTAAAGAAAACCCTGTATAACTTAAAATAAAGTGCACATTACCTTGAAATAAATACTTATCTATATATTTCACGTACTGGGCATGAAGACCCGGCACAATACTAGTTTGACTGCGCTTAAAAATTCCCCTTAACTAACTAACTGCATTCGTGGGGTCCGGTGGATCACAAATGCATAATTGAGTTTTTAGAGAAAACCCTGTATAACTTAAAATAAAGTGCACATTACCTTGAAATAAATACTTATCTATATATTTCACGTACTGGGCACGAAGACCCGGCACAATACTAGTTTGACTGCGCTTAAAAATTCCCCTTAACTAACTAACTGCATTCGTGGGGTCCGGTGGATCACAAATGCATAATTGAGTTTTTAGAGAAAACCATAGAGTAATGATAAAAATAGAGGAATAAAAATGCCGATTTACGATTGTCCATCACCGAGTCACGTGATCAGTATCCAGATTCCCCGCCCGCGCGAAAAAGTTATTTTCCTCCTAATAGATTTCCAATAGGAGCAGCGATGATTCACGTCGATCGCACACAAAACATAACAGAAAATGGTTCTTACATGTGCCGCCCGGTGGATCAAAGATGCATTTTTCAGTTTTTAGTGAAAACCCTGTATATTTTAAAATAAAGTGCACATTACCTTAAAATTAATACTTATATCCATATTTAAGGTGTCGGGTATGGAGACACGGCACAATACTAGTTTGACTGCGCTTAAAAATTCCCCTTAACTAACTAACTGCATTCGTGGGGTCCGGTGGATCACAAATGCATAATTGAGTTTTTAAAGAAAACCCTGTATAACTTAAAATAAAGTGCACATTACCTTGAAATAAATACTTATCTATATATTTCACGTACTGGGCATGAAGACCCGGCACAATACTAGTTTGACTGCGCTTAAAAATTCCCCTTAACTAACTAACTGCATTCGTGGGGTCCGGTGGATCACAAATGCATAATTGAGTTTTTAGAGAAAACCCTGTATAACTTAAAATAAAGTGCACATTACCTTGAAATAAATACTTATCTATATATTTCACGTACTGGGCATGAAGACCCGGCACAATACTAGTTTGACTGCGCTTAAAAATTCCCCTTAACTAACTAACTGCATTCGTGGGGTCCGGTGGGATCACAAATGCATAATTGAGTTTTTAGAGAAAACCATAGAGTAATGATAAAAATAGAGGAATAAAAATGCCGATTTACGAGAGTCCATCACCGAGTCACGTGATCAGTATCCAGATTCCTCGCCCGCGCGAAAAAGTTATTTTCCTCCTAATAGATTTCCAATAGGAGCAACGATGATTCACGTCGATCGCACACAAAACATAACAGAAAATGGTTCTTACATGTGCCGCCCGGTGGATCAAAGATGCATTTTTCAGTTTTTAGTGAAAACCCTGTATATTTTAAAATAAAGTGCACATTACCTTAAAATTAATACTTATCTCCATATTTAAGGTGCCGGGTATGGAGACACGGCACAATACTAGTTTGACTGCGCTTAAAAATTCCCCTTAACTAACTAACTGCATTCGTGGGGTCCGGTGGATCACAAATGCATAATTGAGTTTTTAGAGAAAACCCTGTATAACTTAAAATAAAGTGCACATTACCTTGAAATAAATACTTATCTATATACTTCACGTACTGGGCATGAAGACCCGGCACAATACTAGTTTGACTGCGCTTAAAAATTCCCCTTAACTAACTAACTGCATTCGTGGGGTCCGGTGGATCACAAATGCATAATTGAGTTTTTAAAGAAAACCCTGTATAACTTAAAATAAAGTGCACATTACCTTGAAATAAATACTTATCTATATATTTCACGTACTGGGCATGAAGACCCGGCACAATACTAGTTTGACTGCGCTTAAAAATTCCCCTTAACTAACTAACTGCATTCGTGGGGTCCGGTGGATCACAAATGCATAATTGAGTTTTTAGAGAAAACCCTGTATAACTTAAAATAAAGTGCACATTAAATTGAAATAAATACTTATCTATATATTTCACGTACTGGGCATGAAGACCCGGCACAATACTAGTTTGACTGCGCTTAAAAATTCCCCTTAACTAACTAACTGCATTCGTGGGGTCCGGTGGATCACAAATGCATAATTGAGTTTTTAGAGAAAACCCTGTATAACTTAAAATAAAGTGCACACTACCTTGAACTAAATACTTATCTATATATTTCACGTACTGGGCATGAAGACCCGGCACAATACTAGTTTGACTGCACTTAAAAATTCCCCTTAACTAACTAAATGCATTCGTGGGGTCCGGTGGATCACAAATGCATAATTGAGTTTTTAGAGAAAACCCTGTATAACTTAAAATAAAGTGCACATTACCTTGAAATAAATACTTATCTATATATTTCAGGTGCCGGGCATGGACACCCGGCACAATATTAGTTTGACTGCGCTTAAAAATTCTCCTAACTAAATAAGTGCATTCTTGGGGCCCGGTGGATCAAAGATGCATTTTTCAGTTTTTAGTGAAAACCCTGTATATTTTAAAATAAAGTGCACATTACCTTAAAATTAATACTTACCTCCATATTTAAGGTGCCGGGTATGGAGACACGGCACAATACTAGTTTGACTGCGCTTAAAAATTCCCCTTAACTAACTAACTGCATTCGTGGGGTCCGGTGGATCACAAATGCATAATTGAGTTTTTAGAGAAAACCCTGTATAACTTAAAATAAAGTGCACATTACCTTGAAATAAATACTTATCTATATATTTCACGTACTGGGCATGAAGACCCGGCACAATACTAGTTTGACTGCGCTTAAAAATTCCCCTTAACTAAATAACTGCATTCTTAGTGCTTGATAAATCAAAGATGCATTTTTCAGTTTTTAGTGAAAATCCTGTATATTTTAAAATAAAGTGCACATTACCTTAAAATAAAAACGTATCTCCATATTTAAGGTGCCGGGCATGGACACCTGGCACAATACTAGTTTGACTGCGCTTAAAAATTCTCCTAACTTACTAACTGCATTCGTGGGGTCCGGTGGATCACAAATGCATAATTGAGTTTTTAGAGAAAACCCTGTATAACTTATAATAAAGTGCACATTACCTTGAAATAAATACTTATCTATATATTTCACGTACTGGGCATGAAGACCCGGCACAATACTAGTTTGACTGCGCTTAAAAATTCCCCTTAACTAACTAACTGCATTCGTGGGGTCCGGTGGATCACAAATGCATAATTGAGTTTTTAGAGAAAACCCTGTATAACTTAAAATAAAGTGCACATTACCTTGAAATAAATACTTATCTATATATTTCAGGTGCCGGGCATGGACACCCAGCACAATACTAGTTTGACCGCGCTTAAAAATTCTCCTAACTAAATAAGTGCATTCTTGGGGCCCGGTGGATCAAAGATGCATTTTTCAGTTTTTAGTGAAAACCCTGTATATTTTAAAATAAAGTGCACATTACCTTAAAATTAATACTTACCTCCATATTTAAGGTGCCGGGTATGGAGACACGGCACAATACTAGTTTGACAGCGCTTAAAAATTCCCCTTAACTAACTAACTGCATTCGTGGGGTCCGGTGGATCACAAATGCATAATTGAGTTTTTTGAGAAAACCCTGTATAACTTAAAATAAAGTGCACATTACCTTGAAATTAATACTTACCTCCATATTTAAGGTGCCGGGTATGGACACGGCACAATACTAGTTTGACTGCGCTTAAAAATTCCCCTTAACTAACTAACTGCATTCGTGGGGTCCGGTGGATCACAAATGCATAATTGAGTTTTTAGAGAAAACCCTGTATAACTTAAAATAAAGTGCACATTACCTTGAAATAAATACTTATCTATATATTTCACGTACTGGGCATGAAGAACCGGCACTATACTAGTTTGACTGCTCTTAAAAATTCCCCTTAACTAACTAACTGCATTCGTGGGGTCCGGTGGATCACAAATGCATAATTGAGTTTTTAGAGAAAACCCTGTATAACTTAAAATAAAGTGCACATTACCTTAAATTAATACTTATCTATATATTTCACGTACTGGGCATGATGACCCGGCACAATACTAGTTTGACTGCGCTTAAAAATTCAACGTAACTAATTAAGTGCATTCTTGGGGCCCGGTGGATCACAAATGCATAATTGAGTTTTTAGAGAAAACCCTGTATAACTTAAATAAAGTGCACATTACCTTGAAATAAATACTTATCTATATATTTCACGTACTGGGCATGAAGACCCGGCACAATACTAGTTTGACTGCGCTTAAAAATTCCCCTTAACTAACTAACTGCATTCGTGGGGTCCGGTGGATCACAAATGCATAATTGAGTTTTTAGAGAAAACCCTGTATAACTTAAAATAAAGTGCACATTACCTTGAAATAAATACTTATCTATATATTTCACGTACTGGGCATGAAGACCCGGCACTATACTAGTTTGACTGCGATTAAAAATTCCCCTTAACTAACTAACTGCATTCGTGGGGTCCGGTGGATCACAAATGCATAATTGAGTTTTTAGAGAAAACCCTGTATAACTTAAAATAAAGTGCACATTACCTTGAAATAAATACTTACCTCCATATTTAAGGTGCCGGGTATGGACACGGCACAATACTAGTTTGACTGCGCTTAAAAATTCCCCTTAAATAACTAACTGCATTCGTGGGGCCGGTGGATCACAAATGCATAATTGAGTTTTTAGAGAAAACCCTGTATAACTTAAAATAAAGTGCACATTACCTTGAAATAAATACTTATCTATAAATTTCACGTACTGGGCATGAAGACCCGGCACTATACTAGTTTGACTGCGCTTAAAAATTCCCCTTAACTAACTAACTGCATTCGTGGGGTCCGGTGGATCACAAATGCATAATTGAGATTTTAGAGAAAACCCTGTATAACTTAAAATAAAGTGCACAATACCTTAAATTAATACTTATCTATATATTTCACGTACTGGGCATGATGACCCGGCACAATACTAGTTTGACTGCGCTTAAAAATTCCCCTTAACTAAATAAGTGCATTCTTGGGGCCCGGTGGTACAAAGATGCATTTTTCAGTTTTTAGTAAAAACCCTGTATATTTTAAAATAAAGTGCACATTACCTTAAAATTAATACTTATATCCATATTTAAGGTGCCGGGTATGGAGACACGGCACAATACTAGTTTGACTGCGCTTAAAAATTCCCCTTAACTAACTAACTGCATTCGTTTGGTCCGGTGGATCACAAATGCATAATTGAGTTTTTAGAGAAAACCCTGTATAACTTAAAATAAAGTGCACATTACCCTGAAATAAATACTTATCTATATATTTCACGTACTGGGAATGAAGACCCGTTACAATACTAGTTTGACTGCGCTTAAAAATTCCCCTTAACTAACTAACTGCATTTGTGGGGTCCGGTGGATCACAAATGCATAATTGAGTTTTTAGAGAAAACCCTGTATAACTTAAAATAAAGTGCACATTACCTTGAAATAAATACTTATCTATATATTTCACGTACTGGGCATGAAGACCCGGCACTATACTAGTTTGACTGCGATTAAAAATTCCCCTTAACTAACTAACTGCATTCGTGGGGTCCGGTGGATCACAAATGCATAATTGAGTTTTTAGAGAAAACCCTGTATAACTTAAAATAAAGTGCACATTACCTTGAAATAAATACCTATCTATATATTTCACGTACTGGGCATGAAGACCCGGCACTATACTAGTTTGACTGCGATTAAAAATTCCCCTTAACTAACTAACTGCATTCGTGGGGTCCGGTGGATCACAAATGCATAATTGAGTTTTTAGAGAAAACCCTGTATAACTTAAAATAAAGTGCACATTACCTTGAAATAAATACTTACCTCCATATTTAAGGTGCCGGGTATGGACACGGCACAATACTAGTTTGACTGCGCTTAAAAATTCCCCTTAAATAACTAACTGCATTCGTGGGGTCCGGTGGATCACAAATGCATAATTGAGTTTTTAGAGAAAACCCTGTATAACTTAAAATAAAGTGCACATTACCTTGAAATAAATACTTATCTATATATTTCACGTACTGGGCATGAAGACCCGGCACTATACTAGTTTGACTGCGCTTAAAAATTCCCCTTAACTAACTAACTGCATTCGTGGGGTCCGGTGGATCACAAATGCATAATTGAGATTTTAGAGAAAACCCTGTATAACTTAAAATAAAGTGCACAATACCTTAAATTAATACTTATCTATATATTTCACGTACTGGGCATGATGACCCGGCACAATACTAGTTTGACTGCGCTTAAAAATTCCCCTTAACTAAATAAGTGCATTCTTGGGGCCCGGTGGTACAAAGATGCATTTTTCAGTTTTTAGTAAAAACCCTGTATATTTTAAAATAAAGTGCACATTACCTTAAAATTAATACTTATATCCATATTTAAGGTGCCGGGTATGGAGACACGGCACAATACTAGTTTGACTGCGCTTAAAAATTCCCCTTAACTAACTAACTGCATTCGTGGGGTCCGGTGGATCACAAATGCATAATTGAGTTTTTAGAGAAAACCCTGTATAACTTAAAATAAAGTGCACATTACCCTGAAATAAATACTTATCTATATATTTCACGTACTGGGAATGAAGACCCGTTACAATACTAGTTTGACTGCGCTTAAAAATTCCCCTTAACTAACTAACTGCATTTGTGGGGTCCGGTGGATCACAAATGCATAATTGAGTTTTTAGAGAAAACCCTGTATAACTTAAAATAAAAAGCACATTACCTTGAAATAAATACTTATCTATATATTTCACGTACTGGGCATGAAGACCCGGCACAATACTAGTTTGACTGCGCTTAAAAATTCCCCTTAACTAACTAACTGCATTCGTGGGGTCCGGTGGATCACAAATGCATAATTGAGTTTTTAGAGAAAACCCTGTATAACTTAAAATAAAAAGCACATTACCTTGAAATAAATACTTATCTATATATTTCACGTACTGGGCATGAAGA